>CM033119.1:4075304-4817045 GCA_019321725.1 Paulownia fortunei
TGTGCAAATTTAGTTAGATTCCATTGATTGGAAGATTTTATTTACAAAGATAAGTTGAGATCTTTTTCTGATACGAAAATGATCTTGATATATCTTATATTATTTAATGCAACGTATCTAGACATTTTTGAAGTGGAGATTCGAACTCAATTGATGTTGCATATATATCCAAAAAAATTGAAGATGGAAAGAATTTTGAAATATCTTGTATTATTCTATGTAACGTATCTAGACACTTTTGAAATTGAGATTCGAATTTAATTGATGTTGCATATATATCCAAAGATTGAAGATGCAATACACGCCTTTGTAGAGAGAAGTACATGGCTTCAAGCTTTGGGAATTGATCTCGTTTTTATTCACTATTCGGGAGAAGAGGGTGAGCCTTTCGGGAGATAGGCGTAATTTTTCAGGAGAAGGTCGGTCTGCCGTCTGAAGGGATTTCAGTGTTGAAGGGAGTTCAACAGTGCAGATCTGAAAGTCGAAAGGATCTCGCTGAAGTTTCACTAATTGATTTGTTCAAGAACGGCGTCGTTAGTAAAGAGGGAGTCTTTATATTTTGATTAAGTCCTATTATTATAAATGTAATCTGAATTAGTGAAGTATTCATTGCAGGTGGTGACCTCGTATATATAAAGTACATTTATACTTGAAGCATGTAAAAATTTCGTATATCATTTATTTTACTATTCTTTATTTATTATACAAATTATATAATAATTGAATTTGATTAACAATTAAAATTGATAATAACACCAAAACAGATCTTACAAATTATCTAATAAACGATGCTTGGCACTTTAATTGTTGTATAGAGAGAGCACTTGGAAAACAGTGAGACAGCGAGCACCAGATTCGAACCCGTAGCAGCATTGCACGCAACACTCTCTGGATTCCCGCCCAACCTTCTATCGACTGAATCAATTTTATTATTCTGACAATGTGAGGGAATATTCCGGCAATGGCCTTCAATCCTTTCTATGATTTTTTTATGTGATGTTAACAAGTTTTTTTAATTCTTTCGTAATTGCCAATTGAAAGGAAGTTAGAAACGTTATTTATTCTATAACTAGTTTGAGGAGCGCCAAAAACCCGAAAATAAAGATTATAATCTAATAAATGAAAAAAATAATAAAATTCATTGATTATTACTTTTATAATAAAATATCATTCTCAAATCAATAAACTCAAAAGGTTTTAAATCAAATCAGCAATGACTTGGTTAAAACTTTTAATCTGTTCACACATTATCGTCATCGTTTCCTCTCATTTTCCCAGTACGTGAATTTTCACCAGCCCTTCACATTTTCTTTATGTTCAAGAATATTACTCCTCACCTCATAGAAAATCATGTGCAGTTGGAAAAATCAGAAGACAAGGTTTTAATGGGCGTATGTAAATAGTTGGTCTTTTCACTTTTGTGGAGTAAGGAAAAAAAAAAAAGAATTGATGAAAAACAAAATTTATATTTATAAGATGAATTTGAATTCTGTTCTCCTCTCAGAACCTAAATCATCACCTAGTCGTCACCTAAAAGAGTCTACTGATCCAAGAAACCAAAAATTGAGAGAGAGAGAGACTAATAAATACATACAAGAATTGAATACCGTTTTAAGATTCTAAGAGCCCTTCTTTCATTTTAGCGTGGATTGGTTTTAGGTGGATTGAACAGTTCAGCCTCAATCTTGGCCCTGCAAACAGGGCAAATGGAGTTCTTGGAGAGCTAGGCATCAGCGTATTCTAAATAGAACCCATGATTGCAGCCTGGAACCGTTCTAGCTGCTTGCTCACTCTCAATCTCGTCCAACCGTACCCAAGACCAAATCTTTGCCGGTGACTATCGGCAGCTTTTCGAGATCAGAGGCGGAAAGGCCTTTCTCCTGGCTTTGTTTTACAGGGCCCTGAAACTCCTGGTTCTCATTGCTTGTGCTCGCGGAATAGCACAGCAAACAGATGTAGACCAAAAAAACTGCGCTCATGCCAGCACATGGTAGAAACAGAGCAAGAAACATTGATACCAGCATTTCTTTTTCTGTCTTTTCTCTCTCTCCTTTTTATGTGGGTAAAATTGGAGAATTCTAATTCTAAGCGGGTTGGAGTGTGATGTACACCATGACTCACGGTGTGAAGACCAGGAAAAATGGGAGGGTTTATTTACTGGGTGGGGTGGAGGAAGGGTTTAAGGGTCTGTTTGGCTGCGGGAGTAAATCTGCCGGGCTCTGAGCTGGGAAAAGAGTAAATGGGGCTGGCTAATTTGAAATGTATATAATGACGTATTAAATTCAGATGATTGAGTTTATGTATATGAAATTAGATGGCAATATATATATATATATATATAAAGGGGAAGACGCAATACAAACAGAAATTGTTTTTGGAGTTATGGAAAGCTGACGGCTCTCCTGAAAATCAAGGAAAAAGTGTAACAAAAAAAAATAGGGTGTTAAATTCCTTCATTAATGTATTTATCGGTGGAAAAGTGTCTAAAATGTTAATTTAAATATAATATAGAATTGTGCTTTACTGCGAGAATCATATTGGACCAATAGCATTGAAAGAACTTTACAGAAACAAAGTCAGTAATTTTGTGTGTGTTTGCTAATGCTTAGTTGTTCAGCACAAAAGTTTCTTACATGGCAATGTATGCTAATTTTCAGGAGTATTTTAGGGCAGGTTTTTTAATGAAGGAAAATCTGTGGGCTGTATAATACATTGTACAGTATGTACGATGTGATCTCTGTGGGTAGTTTTGATGGATACTTGTAATCTTGGTGGGATGTTTGGAAAATCCAAGAGGGATCTCGTAGTTTCTACAATTTGTATACAATTTGTGTTTGTCTTGTTCATCAAGGAATGAGGTATTATGTTGTTATATTTTCATATTATTTTATTCTTTTAACATTCCTTTATTGAGGATTTCTATCAAGGTCAAGATTTTAGTGTGGTTCTTTATGTGACCAATTTCGACAGAGAATCTAGAATAGAATTTAGGGAAATAGATGAAATACATTTAATATGTGATTAATATACAATTTAAAAAGAGTAATTAATTGTATGGTAAGCACAACAAAAATTGTCATGTGATTAATTGTATTTGACTAAATTTAATTTGAATAAGAATTTTTTAGAATATAGTATATCATAATAGAATAATAAAAATAATAAAACGTCCATATTTATGTCATCTGATAAATAAGGTTTCACCTTTGATAACTAAATTTTCACCATTCCTAATGATGTGATGGCACTAGGCTCAGCATCCAGAATTCGAAACCTCCCCCCCCCCCCCCCACTCTCCACCCCCCACCCCAAAAAAAATAAAATAAAAATAACTTTCACCTTTTTTTTTTTTTTTAGGCTATAATACCCAGTTTAGATATTAAAAGTTATCAGCATATTGTAGAGAAATCCAGAAACTAGGGGACACAATAAAGAAAAGGAAATACACATATGGTTACTCCAACTAAAATAATAAATGCACATATTCATGATTTTTGCATACTTTGTTTTTATAAAAATTTAACGAAATCTTTGTGGGAGCCAAATCCAACTTGAACCCTACTCCTGTTGAATCCAAATTTGTCTTGGATCTAAAATCCGGTGATTTAAGCATGTTATATATGTGAATCCACGGAATAATTGAAAGTAATTTAAAAATAATTAATAAATGATAATCCACATAAATAACATATAATTTAAATAAGATTCATATATTCGTAAGCAGAGACGATAATAAAACCGTCTCGTTTGAAGTTGATTTTAACAGTAAAAATGGGTTTGAGTTAGATATTAAGTTTTATATTTTGACACTTTAATTTTTTTATTTTTAAAATTTATTATATATATTTTATATGGTTTTTTAGGAAAAATAATTTTTAGAAAAAAATTATATTATTATTTTTTAAAAATTATATATATAATTTTTAATTTATGAAGCATGATTAATGTGTCTAATAATCTACCCATCATATATTTGTGTGGGATAAAATTGAGACTTGATCTTTAAAAATTTTAATGATTCGAATTTTGAATCCAAACAAATCAACATATATCAGACTCATTATCATCTCTATTATAAGTAAATTATTTTCAATTAGAATATTAAAACTCAATAACAATAATTAAATGATAAAATAAAAAATTTATACAAGAAGGGTTTTGCTGAAGCCCGCAACCCAACCCAACCCAACCCAAACCCATGCCCATCCCTATTAGTACTCTGGTAACTCTCTATAGGGAAGGCCTTAACTTAAGAATTCTGGCTTGTTTTGAGGTTTTGGCGTATGTGATGCTCCTCTTAGCCTTGGAACTTGTGAATTTTCTTGACAATTGACATTGCTGTAATTTGTGGAGGTTATGTGCAGAATTTGGCGCATGAAACACGCATACCTTTTTTCAGACAAAGATACTGTCTTGGGAACATGTTTGCTCACCACATGGTCTAAGGAAAATTGGTAAATGCTACTTTAAATTATGGCTATTGAAACCATAAATTCATCAAAAAAAAAAGGAAAAAAAAATCAACGGCTTTAACGTTTTTCACTACAATGAAAGAGAAATACTCACATGTATCATATAAATTTTTATTATAATTGATATTCTATTTCTATTACAATATTATCAATACAATTTAAATACAAATTAAATGTATTGAAAAATATTATTAATATATACTTAAAACGTATTAATGGTATTGAATAAGGATTACAATTGGTTAAATTTGAATCAGATCTGCTTTGACCAGAGATGCGACACACTAAAAATTTTAAGGATCTAAACTTAGATCCGAAATTCGTTAGATTCGATTTATAATTTAAAAAATATTAAAAATTATATTTTTTAAACTAATACTATTAAAAATTTCTGTAAAGTATATTTTTCTAAATACAATATCTTTTAATTATATATAATAATTTAAAAAAAATAAACGGACCTGATCTGAGTGAAACTAATTTGAAAATGATAGACCCAAGATCCGATCTAAACTCATTTTTCACTGTTAAAACCCATTTCAAGTGGGGCAGTTTTGAAGTGAGTTCGAATTTTATCGAACTCATTATCATCCTTAATATTACAGTATAAAAATAAAATACTAGAGAAACGAATCAAGTGATATACAAAATCTAGCAAGTTTTTTAAACTTTAAATTTGTCACTCAACATAATTATCATTGACAAATCAGAGCTCAATCTAAAATGCATAAAAAATCAATGCTACTAAACCTATATTGTTAAAAATGTGTTACAATCCAATAATTGAAGTATCAAACCGAATTTAACGTAAAAATCTTGACTAAATGGCCACTCAACCCTTTTTTAAAGGACTCTTCAAATTTTTTCCTTCAAGAGAAACTCAACCTACTATCGTATTGCATTTTCTTTTTTCCTGTATGCTTGATGCTCCTTCTTAAATATTAATTCAATTTTTTTAATTTGAATATATATTTGCTAAGTGTATTTATTTTCTTAAATATATATTTAACGTAAATTATATACACATAACTTATATATATATATAATTTGAAGTGCTTAAATACATATTTAAAAGATAAAGTTCCTTTTCAACCATTTCCTTTGTTCCATTTTCTTCTTTCTTTCTTTTACGCACTTTTTCCAATTTCAGGTAAGAAACTCATAAAAGAAACACGCATCCAAAGTGCATATGCTTTTGAATGTCATATATATAGCGATGCATATTAAAAATAATGAAAAATTGAATTGAATTAGTGCTTGGTCATAAGATCCGCATAATCAGTGAATTAAACGAACTAAAACCCCAAGGGAATGAAGTTCAGAGGGATATATCTATATATATACATACATATATATATATGGGTGTGTGTGTGTGTGTGTGTGTGTTTAGTAATATTGCATAATGCTCCATTAATTTTTGCAATATAATCTAAGAGGCAATTTAGCTTTACACACATTTATGGGTTGCAATAACAATTAGTTAATGTTGACAATACAGTTCAAGAAACTCATTTGGGTATTCTTTCCTATTATTTGGCTGAAAAATCTCCACATAATGCCATGAGTTTTTGACAAGTATAATTGATTGTTACATCAAATAAAATTGATACCTGAACCCTGAATCTTGAACCTCGATTTACAAACAAAACTGAAGTTTAATTATGAATGGACAATATCATATTATTGTATTCTATCTCTACATTATGGACATGGACACCGATTTAACACACCCATATTTGTGGGTTCCTTATAGCCAAAGCCTATACACGTAGAATGGACTCAATGAAACTATAATTTCAAGAAACTCATAGTCAATGACGTTTTGTCCAAATATTAACATTAAATTCTCAAATTTATATTAAAATGTTTTGGTTCGAGTACCATACTATATAATATATATATATATATATATATATATTTATCTATTTTCATAATAGTTCAATATTTATAATGTATGCTTTCACTTAGAACTATGCATTATATTTAATCAGCTTTTCATATTTTGAAATATATAATTATTAATTTAATTGATGAGTCATGACCCAACAACATAAGACTAAAAAAAAATAATCCAGAGAGACCCAACAAAATGGTTCGTTCGAATGGCCCTATAAGACCCATATGGTCCACGCACCCCCAACATTAGACAACAACACTACTCCATAACATTATAAATATCACATTTTACCATTTTTCTAAGATACGCAATTCATTTAGAATTCTTATAACTTTAAATCATTTGTACCTAAATTATTCATTCATTTAGTTTTGGTATGAGTGTCGAAGGGTTTTCGTCAGAATAATTTGACGCTCTCAATGACTTGTTAAGATGTAAACAGTAATTCACTCAACAAGAGACATTTAATTTGAAGATTTAAAAATTAAGATGATACTATATCACTAATGAATAATGTAATCGATCGTTTTTGTAAACAAACAAACAAAAATATCAAAACAAACAAGTCAAAGATTAATTATTAATTTTGTTAAACAATCAAACATGTACTTCAACGTAATTGCATGTAAGCATTTGAAAGAACTTATTGGTGATACACATGTTTAGTGGGGTGATGCACGAAGCCCTTAGTTTAGTGCCTGTGAAAGTTGTGGGCGAAATAAGTAGTTTCAGTGCATAGTTATTATTATTGAAGAAAGTCAATAGTCATCATAATTGAGAAGAAGAAGCAGTAGTACGACGGCTATGATTTTTGATTAGGGGGAAAAAATTGAGAGTGTGATCAAATGTGCTCCCATCATTGAAATTTAAGGTTTTTGGACCTTTGAAAGTTTAGTAGATCAATCAATTAATATTATGAAAAACGTTGTTCAATTTACGTGTTTGACGCAATCACTTTGTGGTTAAGATTTTATTTATCTTGTAATTCTTTTTGTAATGTAAACTAATTACCCAAAATCATTTTTTCTGTTTTAGTTTTTTTTTATGGTGTTTTTTTTATAAATTAAATTAAGTGAAATTATTTTTATTTTTAATGAATTTTTCTGATTAAATTAAATGAAATAATTTTTTTAACCATATTTCATGCACTAGATAATGAAGTTAAAGCATTTGAATTCGTATTTTTGCTCCGAATTAGAGATGCACCAACAACAAAATATGAAATTTTGACGTGGTTCTAATTTTCTAAACCACCCCTACATGGTCCTTAAGTTTGGCAAGTGCTAACTAGGTCTTGAATATGTGGATTTAGGAAGAAGATAATTGTGGGCCCATTTCAAAAATTAATTAAGTAGAAAATGGAAGGCCCATGATAAGATATGTCAACAAGATGATGGGCACGGCCCATTAAAGATTTCCCGAAGAAGCTGTGGCAATCACCCAACAACTATATTGGACAAAAGGGGATAAAAAAAAAACCCACCACCACAGCTACCCATCGTTTCTTAAAATTATTCCTTCAATCTGCTCCAATTAATAATATATATCTCAATTCATGAACGTGTAACACAAATTTTGTTGTTTGCAAAAATTACAAACAAAAAATAGTACAAATAATTTTTTATTGAAGTTTTCAATATGTAGATACAATTTTCATTGATCCTCTAATTCTTCTCTTCAAGAACGTTGACTTTGTAAATTTGATAACTTCTTGATGGAATCGATCATCCGATCTCCTCTAATATTGACTTGATTTTTAATAATGTTAATTCGATGATTTAACAACTTAATCTCAAATTAAACGTCATGATTTGATGAGATTCGCAACAAATACCTAGATTTTCACCTTAAACGTCGTGGATCTCTTTGAGTTTGATGGACTTGAGCTGAGATAACTTTTTCTAATATCTTTCTTGTTTGGACTTCTTCTTCTTTTCAACTTGTATTTAACATGTTGGAGATGACTCATATTTATACTTATAGAAATGAGACTCTTATCATTTTTACTTGGTGACATGGGAATATTTTATTGATTCTTTATAATTTGATGGACATTTACTGTCTTAATCACAAAATGTGATTTGAATTACCAAAATATTGGTATTCACTTCCATAATCTCTAAGACACGATCTTTATTGCCAAAATATAATAATATGGTAATATTTAATTCTAGCAATTAAGTATTTTATTTAATTTTGAAAGTCAATGATATTTCAAAAATAAATAAAAATATAAAATTAATAAAAAATATATATTATACATGTTAATGCATAAGTGACTATAATTTTTAATATCTATAGAGTGTTTTGGAAAATTCAAACAATGACTTTTTCTCCATAGATGGAAATGAAGAAAATAATACATGAAAATATAGTATTCCAACTATAAACTTTTAAAGCTAATTTTGCTTAGTTTCCGCCTCTATTGAAAGAGGTGTCTCTTCGAAAATCACGACCACCAAATCTTCCTCCCGACCCTCCCCCACGACGGTTCCTCCCAAAGGAAGATCGAGCAGCAAAGCAGGAGAGCCAAGAGGAACTTCTTGATTTGCTTCTTGCATCAAATCAGCCAACGACCTTACCAATGATGAATTATTCTCATTAAAGAAGGCAGTTGCCAACCCTGTTCTACCTGCACGCCCAGTGCGTCCTATGCGGTGGACATAATCATCAATATCATTTGGAAGATCAAAGTTGACAACATGCGCAACATGGGGGATATCAAGACCACGTGCTGCCACACGAGTTTTGGGTCGGGTTGGGTCAAGTTCAATTCCGATAGTCAAGCTAATTAGCATCTAAGAATACGTTAGGTTTGTTGAAATGATTCCTAACTAAAGTACTTGTAACATGATTGATATATAAGAATTAACGAGAATATAAAGGACATTATCAAATTCATTCATAAACACATTATTAATATAATTTAGTATTATGAATACTCATTCTCAAAGTAATCATCATTCATATAAATATGAATTTAGTCATTACCTCCCTCCCTCCCCATAGATTTAGCTATTCTCAATTAGTCAGGAATGAATCTATATTTATTTTTGAAAAAATTATCCTCTTAAACTAAACAAAAATATTTGAGAAAAATTAGAAATAAAAATGGTTCGAGTCGGGTCGGGTTTACCAAAACTCGACATTTCAAAATTTTATGAACCCGAATTCGAACTCGCCCCAAACCCACGAACTAGTGGGTTCCATTAGACATGATTTGTAATTTTAAAAATATTAAAAAATATTTTTTAAAAAATAATATCACCATATATTTTTAAATATGAGAAAATATTGTTACTTTTATATATTTAACTATTTATTAATTTTATATTACTATTTTAATATAGAAGAGTATTATTACATATATTTATATATATATATAAATAAATATATGTCACATAAATACATACATAATAACTAAAAAAATATATGCAATATTTTAAGGAGATCGGGTCGAGTTAATAAAACTAAAACCTGTGACCTGTTGCCTAGAGATTCTTTTGTGGTTTCAAAAAGGCCTCAAGCGATGCGGGTTTTGGGCAGTCCGAAATTTTACTTGAATCTATTATATCTCTAATAAAATTGAACCAACACAAAAAATTATTTTATTATTATGGATCGTCTTTTTCAATTCTTTATCTCAATTTAGTCAATAATAAAAATATATAAAGTAATTTTATGTATTGTTTTTTTTTTCAATGAAAAATATTTATATCAGTATGAAATTTTGTCTATATATATATATATATTAATTCTGACTAAAATCATAACAAATCCTGTTATCCACAATATATCAAATAATAATTTTATTCTAAATTTTTCTAGTAAAAATAATTTAATCATCAAAAATAATTTTATTCCATTCCTACTATTCATTTTAATTACCTATCATCATTTAATTCCTAATTTCAATTCATTTCAGTCTAATTACATTTATGCATACCAATTGCCCACTTAGATGTTTAACCCAAATTGAGTTCAGAAAAAGATTAAGAACTCAATGTGGACAAGTAAAGTATAAAATGTTAAAAGTTACCTTATATTTCTACTATAACATGTAAAAGGTATTTATAGACTCTAGTTCCAGATCTTCTCTTAAAATATGTGATATAATCACAATAAAAAATTAGGTTGAGGCAAATTTAAAATTTGGATCATATTAGAGCCCATATAAAAAATTCATAAATTTTGGCTTTTGACTTGTGAATATATCAAGGACAAAATTAAACAAATCAAACTATACACATCAAAAGCCTTTAATACTTTCCACAAGATAGAGGATATATTGTAGAGTCAAATTCCAGAGTATTAGATTTAAAACCAACGTAAACTAATTGTACAAACATTTAAACAATTACTCCAATGCGAGAAAATCAACTTTGTTTACCTAAACTAGCCAATTTGCAAGTATCAAATTTAAGATGACTTGAACCAATTGTATACACATCTCGACAATATTTTGGTACAATGCAATAAAGCCACTTTGCTTATCTACCATGTATTGTTAGTAATTGTGGATAATTATACTGCATTATGTGACATGAAACGTTTCTTATAAAATACTCAAAGTTCATAAAATATTAAGTGCAGAGAAAATACTTTTATAATGAAAATTCATGTATAGAATAAATTTTTTGATATGAATTTTTTTTTAAAAAATGTTTAAAATTATTATCAAGTGGTAAAAATATATTTTAAAGTTTATTAAGTAGAACTATCAAAATATAAATACAAAAACTGTAAATTTACACTTTTTCAAAATGAACTGTTCTAAAAATTCATTCAAAATAACTACTAAATACATAATATTTTCACAAATAAATTTTCAATATCTAAAATTTTTGGAATGAATTTCTGGAATGAATTTTCGAACACCCGTGATTCAATTTTAAAAGACTGAAATTTTTGGGAGCTAATAGGTTGGGTCTCTATTTTGATTTTATGTTCCTTTCATTTTCAATATATCGATTAAAAGGCAACTAAGCTACCCATGTTCAATAAAAGTTCTACATCCCACCAAAATAAAATAACACGGAAAAGGATTAATTTTTCAGACAAATAACGAGTTTTTTAAATTAAATGAAAATGTATATATTAAAAGAGAAAATGGTTTGTTTGTTTTCCAATTGGCAAGCAAAAAACTTGTTATCAGCATAAAGATGAACCAAATAAAGACATATCAAGCTTTTTTGTATCTTTGAGAGGATCCCGACAAAGTAATTAGTCAATAATCTACAGGGATTAAGCCATAAAGATGGATTTTGCATTATTCACTTCCAAAAGTAAGTAATTGATACATCAAGATTGGTGTTTTTAGCAAAATATTATAATTAAATTAAATAATTTTTAAAATATCGTGTAATAATTGGGGTTTAGATTTTTATGACAAAGCGTTAAGGGAATAACATTTTTAATTTTAATTTTTTTATTTTTTATGCAAAAATATTATTGGGATAACGCTTTGATCAAAACATTACCCGAGAGAAAGCCATGACAAATTTGGAATTTGCCAAAAGCGTGACGTGTAACGCTTTGGCAAATTCCAAATTTATTTTTTTGGTTTTATATTTATTTTATAATTTTAATTTAAGTAATTTAATTTCATATATATATAATTATTAATTAAAATATGTCAATTGTATATATATGTGTGATTTATTCATATTATATGTATTTAACATTTTGTGTAATTATACTATTACACACGTAAATATAAATATTTTAAATTTTTAATAAAATTTAATTAACGGTTATTTTTTTTATTATATAAATAAATAGAGTAATCAAGTTAAACAAATTATATACATTGTAAACTAATAAGATGTTTGAAATTCATTTATATAATTTTTTAAAAAAAATTGATTAAATTTTATTTAAAATTTAAACTTTTTATATTTACATGTGTAAAAATATAATTACACAAAATGCTAAATACATATAATATGAATAAATTACACGCATATATATATATATACACAATTAACATATTTTAATTAATAATTATATATATGTGTAAAATTATATTATTTAAATTTAATAAAAAAAGTTAAACAAAAAAAAAAAAAAAACTTTGACAAAATGACAATTTGACAATTTGACATTTTGTCAAAGCGTCAAGGCAACGCTTTGGTTAACGTACCCAAATAAAAAAAAAAATAGAAAGCGTTAGTCGAGCTAACACTTTGTCATAAAAACTTAACTCATTTTTATTTCACGGTATTTTGACAATTATTTTATTAAAATATAATATTTTGATAAAAAAGCCCTCAAGATTTTATATTTTATTGTCATTATAATTATTTTTTTCCTTTAAGATGAGGCTCCTAAAATTGTAAAGTTGTTTAAAATCTAAATTACCTTAATGCAATAATGTAATAATCTAAGAAGTTCGGGACAATAAATTGTTTATATTTTTCTAATGTGACAATATAATAATCCAAGAAATTTTTGTTCAAAAAAGAACTACTTTTTTAAAAAAAAATCCTAATTTCGCTGAACCTAGACGCCATTTTAGAAAAATACATTTTCAGCTTTCTCTATACGTCAGAATGTCCCTTTCTTTACTTCAAAGTTCAAATTCTAGTGAGAATCAAGTGCAGTAATTATTGGAATAATAGTTGGATTTCGACCCTTTCAATGATAATTATAATTATTAACCAATAAAAAGCGAGATTACTTTCGCCCACCACCCCGGCCAATGTCCGGTTTATAACTACCCCACGCTTTGACTGTCCCTGCTGCACCGCTTCACTATATAAGTACTAGTACAATCTGGTATCTTTTCATCAAGCCCAGAGAAAAAAAAAAAAAGAAAAAAGAAAATCTGAAAGACCCATACTTGAAAAATGGATTTTAAGAAAAATAAGTCAAGAATTCTTGGGTTTTTTATGTTGTTGTGTTTGTTTTCTCCGATAGCAGGTCAGTCCTTAATTCCGCCGAAACAGGATGGATTCTGGTATGGCGAAAAAAGGGTTGAGGAAGAGCACGTATTGATCGAGGCGTTTTTTGACCCGGTTTGCCCAGACAGCCGGGATTCATGGCCGCCTCTCAAGAAAGCCCTTCAGCAGTATGGCTCTCGTGTTACGCTTGTTGTACACACCTTCCCGTTACCGTAAGTCTCTGAATCATGATTTTTTTTGATTATTTGGTGTTGTTTTTTTTCTCTTTCTCGGCGGATATGGATAACGAAGGAGAATTGTTATCCTGTTCTGGATTACTGAAGTACTTGTTGGTATTTCTTTGGGCTTTGTATTATTATTGTTGCATCGGATTGTGTTCTAATAGACATGCTTCTTGTGGGTAAATCTGTAAAAATTGGATTTTTATTGTACTTTTTCCCCAACTTGAATTAAAACTAGTTCTCAGTTTCCTTTTTGTGGATTGTTTGGTGGATATAGATGTTGAGTAATTAACTTGCTTCGTGAGTTACTTGTGTGACTTTTGCGTATAGTACTCTCATTTGAGAGTGGCTGACTTTTAACTTTGTTTGGATTGCAGTTACCATGACAATGCTTTTGCCAGTTCTCGGGCGCTGCATATAGTTAATAAGTTGAACAGTTTAGCCACATATGATCTATTGGAGGCGTTTTTTGAGCACCAGGTAAGATTGAATTTCATACTATATGAAGCATGTATAGATTTATGCTTTACCTATGTGGTCCATTTAGTCTCGTTTGGCTATTTATTTGGCTTTCATATCAAACTCTTGCCATCTGATCATTTTTAAAAGCCTGATCATAATGATTTCAATCTATTGATGCTTTTGATGTTGTCTGTTAGTTTGATCAATCTCATGTCAGCTGATCATTACGATTTATTGGAGCTTGGGTGTTGAGGAGAATTCTGATTTAGCCCCTTACCATCTGAGAGAAAAACTATTTGCAGTTTCTCACATGACCGAGTGCTAACTTGGTTGGGGTTTGATGACGTTCACTGTTGTATTGATATTGAGTTACTCTCAAGAATGTGCCTGCTTGATGAAATTATGAATCTTTGGTGTCATCTTACTTCAACATGCTAGGCTGTTGGCCTTCATACTTGAAATGATGGTATATTTCGTTAGTAATGGCCTACAGTTGTTAGGGTCCAGATGTTACATGAAAAGTTATTTTATTCAAGAAGGTAATTTAAACACAGGAAAATCTTTCTTCTGTCTGAGAAATAGTATTGTTCCCTTCCCTCTGCTAGATGAATTACTTACTGCCTGGTCCATCTGATTGTGGCAAAGCTTTCAGACAAAATCATAAACTGTGAGGCTCATCTACTACCTTTAGGTTTATTGGACTTTGTTACTACAACTAGTTAGTTAAGTGGAGATCACAAAGTAGCTTAGTTTTAATTACATATTAGATTGGAAAATGCTGATATCGATAGATCGTTGAACAGGGAGACTTTTATGGCAACGCAACATTTAATAAGTCCAGAGCAGCTGTTCTAGACCAAATTGTGAAGTTTGTGACAAAGGCACTTGGAACCTCATATCAGTCTGCAATTAAATCTGGCTTCACTGACTCCAAAACGGATCATGCAACACGAGTTTCTTTCAAGGTAAGTCGGCAAGTTTTTCTACTTGTGCACTACATGACAACATCTGAAAACATAGTATTGCACATGAATTAAGCATCATGGTTCGCAAGCTTTCTCATTTATGACAGATAGTTCTTTTCAATTGTTTACCTTTTAAGACTTCTCACTCTTTGATCTTACAAATTTCTTCTGTTTGCAGTATGGTTGCTTACGCGGGGTTTATGGCACACCTTTCTTCTTTGTCAATGGGTTTCCCTTACCTGATGCTGGATCGCCTCTGAACTACAAAGGATGGAGAGAAGTCATAGATCCTTTAGTTAGCAAAAAGGGAACAAACTGGCAGGATCCTTTGCATTCCTTGTAATGAGTAGATGCTCTGTGGGATGTCTGCTTCTTCTGCCCATGTAATAATGTACCCGTCTGAGTTACAAAGACAGTAATTTGTTTTGTTGTTCTTTAGTTTTTGTAAGAGAGCTATTATCTGAGAAATCACCGCAGTTACAATCCTGTAAAGTCTGGTTGCTGTATATTAATCTTTAGAAATTATACTCAGTAATTAGTGAAAATTTTGCTGTGATAATGTGCTTAACCAGACTGTGACATTGAATGAAGATTTAGGTTTTGTATTTTCAACCGCGCCATTTGTTCAAGCTGGGCAAGTTTGAGTACTTGGTGTAGCTATTGCCTATCTGGCTTACCAAAATAATTTCAAGAATTGATCCGTATTAGTGTTTGATCTAAGTCCAGTATGGGTATCAAGTTCATTGAGAATTCTTTTATGCTTGTATATTTGAACCTTAGTTTAAAAAAATAAAAATGCAAAGGAAATATATCACATAATTAAGATATAAATTTATTGCACTTGTTTCATGTTTGTATTGAAGAAAAATATAGTAATATTTAGATTGTCTAAAAGAAAAGATATACGCGTCACATTTTATAAATGTCATTACATTTTTTTTGTTAATATATGTCTGAACCTTATTTATTTCAATATTACCAATCAACAATGGAATCTGTTTATTGAATTGAGACTTTCATGAACTTTAATTAGGTTTTAATGTGCTTGTTGTTTTAGAGTTGACTACCTTTCGTCTGAGTGGTCACCTGATCGGACTTTTCACAATTTTTTCCTCAACACAAATATTTGCTGAAAACCCTTTTAAAATTCCAAAAATGAAAAATATATTTCAGGTATATTGCATTTTACGACTTGTGAAATGATAAAACTATATATAAATATAAATTAGCTTCTTGTATTAAAAAAAAAAACGCAAATAAATAACACCCAACTACAATTTTTTAACTAAATTTGAAGTGACCAACACACCCTTATACAACATAATAATAATGTTTTTTTATATTATGATTGATTATGAATATTTAAAGTAGTACTTTAGTAATACATACATGCCGAATATATATATATACACTAATAATATTGTACGGAATTCCAAAATATATAAAACTAAACAAATTATTCTCTAATTATAGGTTCTATTACTTATATTTAAATAAAGGCACTACGTATTTTTACGATGAAGTTTAATAGCTTATGCAAAGTAATGGGTATTTCAGAGTTTTTTCATAATATATCTAATTAATTGAGTAAGACAATTTTAAAATTTATAGCATTATTTTTTATTCAAAAAAATTTTTATGAAAAAAATATATACTCTTTGCAGTAAGATACATATTATTAATAAACATATATTCTACATAAGCAAATTCAATAATAACACTCGAAACAATTATGAAAAAATAATAAATAAAGTACAAATTTATCATATATATATATATATATAAGAGTATGTTTGTGTTGTATGTAGTTTTATATACAGTGGGTATTGTGAATGGTTATCAAGAATTAACTTTTAGGATATAAAACATATGATCCCTAAAATTCTAAATTTATATTATTTAAAATTTTGTAGAGCAGAAATTACAAGTTGTTGATAAAAAGAAAATATACAGAAAAAAAAGATAGAAAGTTTAGAGTTATAGGGAAAGTTTCAATTTCTAATTCGGATACCTTTTTATTGTAAAATAAAAGTTACTTATAAACTTTTAAAAATTATTTTCAAGAATTATAATTTTTTCTAACAGACGTCTTTTGGTGAAAAGACACCTATTTATTTAAAATTTTAATTGTTTTAATTTTGAAAGTAGATGTATACATATACAAAAATCCACCAAGAACTCGTGGTCCCTCATTTTTATTTACTTATTTCTTATATATATATATTATATATAAAATTGAACTAAAATCTTTTCTTGATTTTTCCTCTTAATAAAATTTCAAGACAACTTGTTAAAACTTACACATATTTATACATTAAGAACAATTTCATAACTCTAATTAACAATCAATATAAAATATATAAAATAGATATATATAAACGAACATATAATAGGAAGACACACTTTGTAACGTGTACATCTATTATATGTAAATATACTATTTATACAAGAGCTTGTCACTTCTAATTTGATAAATGAAAAAAATTGAAATTGACTGTCGTATGTACCATTTTTCCTAGAAAATAAGGGCATAATTAATCTATTTTTATTTCAGATGGATTATTGGTGAAAACGATTTAGCCCCTTTTCCCGAAACCAAACGACCACATTGTACGTTTAGGGTTGAAATGCTTGTACACTTAAATTTGGCAATATCTTCTAACCCTGTTTGTCCAAACGTGCAGACGACTTGTTCGGATAGTTCGGTATGCAAATATCTGGATAGTCTTATCCCAATTCCCAATTATTTATTTTAAAAAATAGAAAGGCAAAAAATCAACTGCCAACCGGTTCGACCGGTGAAAAAGATCTAGGGCACGGATACTGGACCGGAACAATAAATAGTTCAGAAGCGCGCAGTAAAGCGGTCAGGGCTCTAACGAAGAAACGAAGCCGGAGAAGAGGGCTGGAGCATATTATCTTATCTTTACTTACACAGCACCAAGGTAATAATATTTCGTTTTGAATTATTTAGATTCTCCCTAAACGATTCATGAATTTCGGATCTGTAGCTGTTCTTTTTACCAGCAAAACCATAGTTATTTTATCTGTTTTCTGTAATATTTTTATTAATCGTTTTTTTTTTCATTGCTTATTATATATATGTGTGTGATTTCTTTATGTTTGTTTTGCTTTTGTTGTTTTGATTTTGTAGAACATGGATCGGTACCAGAAGGTGGAGAAGCCAAAAGTGGAAACACCGATTGATGAGAATGAGATTCGGATTACGAGCCAAGGCAGGATGCGAAGCTACATCACTTACGCCATGAGTCTGCTTCAGGTATTGTATATATTTGCATATTAAACTAATTGGTGCCATTTTAACGCAATGCTTTGGTAGATTATGTAGGTTGTTGTGCCATTTTATGGTTTGTGGCCTTGTTGTTTTGATTTTGTTTTTTGTTTTTTTTGGGGGCATAATTTTATATTTGTAGTCTTTATCTCATTGGTCAAAATGTGGATCGTGTTATAAGAGATGGTGTTGCAGAAACTTATGTGATACTTTTTGCAATTTTAGGAATTCATTTATCAGGGGTGTACTTGTTGAGTAAATTCATTTATTAGGGTTATGAGTGGCATATGGGTCTCTCAATGGGTTTTGCTTAAGTTCTGTTTCAAAAAATTATTATGCCCAAATTTCTCTCCTATTCTGGGGCCAATGACAAAAAATCCATTAGAAATTTTAACTTTTTTTTTGGTAATATACTGAATATTTGACCTTTGTCCAACAATATCAATTTTTTAGTGATTTTCTTTAAAAAGAAGCATGGTTGGTGATATATTGTATAAAGTTTGCTTGCATTTTGATTGAGGTGTCTTGTCGGTTGAAAATTGTTGGGAAATGTGTGTTTACATTTAAATAGCTGATAAGTTTACACCATTTCTATGTTTACACGGACAGATTTTGGACTAAGGAATATCTTATCGGGATAACCTAACAAACTAATTTGTATGAGATTGTGTCAGTCCTGCATTTTCTATTTCGTATGAATGTTTTGCAATTTTTATCTGTATATGCAATGATTGCCATGCTTGATTATTTGGGCAAATATTTCTTCAGAGAATTTGATTTCTCCAATTTGTCATGCAACTCATTGTAGGAAAAGGGTTCAGATGATATAGTGTTTAAGGCAATGGGCAGAGCCATCAACAAAACTGTGACAATCGTGGAGTTAATCAAGGTCTTTTTTTGGTGATTCTTTTAGCTTTTCACTTAGCTGTTGATTTTTTGGTCTGATGGTTATCTCAAGATATTGTGCTTTTCTTTAATTCAGAGGAGAATTGTTGGTCTTCACCAAATTACAGCAATTCAATCCACTGACATAACTGACACATGGGAACCCCTGGAGGAAGGGCTCCAAACGTAAGGGCAAATGATTGTAAAAAAGAAACTGTTTAAACTCCGAATTTGGACAACGTTCTGTCTGAAGTAGGTTTGAGCGATGACTGCCTTTTGTGACATTTTGTTTGTTTATTGTCACAGTCTGGAAACCACACGGAAAGTTTCAATGGTCACAATAACTCTCTCAAAAAAGGAGTTAGAAAAGACTAATATTGGGTGAGTTATTGAAGGTTTCTTTTGTTTGTGAATTTTGCATGTTCTGCTCTGTTTGCAGTGTAGTGTAGATCAAGTAGAAGTTATAATCACTTACTCTCTTAATTTTTCAAGGAAGAATACAATGAATTTAACTTAGTGGACCGATTTTTTTTGTCTTGGGTGTAAAGAAAAAAAAAACCTTTTTTCCTCTTCTTAATCATGGACATGAAAAAATTGTTGGGCATTTGTAAGATTAGCACTCTGTTCTTGAATTGTAAACTGTTCTTTGTACTCTAATGACATCATTTTCATGCAAATGGGGTTATTGATTGGCCATTATTGGCTGTAGGTACCAACCTCCGATACCAGCTGACCAGGTCAAGGTGTCTACAGAAGTTGACTATGATCGAGGTGGTGTCACATTTTCTGGTTCCTGTACTTTGTATATTCCTGCAACTAAGAATAAATTTTTTTATAATTATCGAGATTAATAATATCTTATTTTAGAAATAAAATAAATAATTACACTACTGATGGGACTAAAAAAAAAGAACTAAGATTTTTAAGGCCTTAACTTGACAATTTAAACTAACGCTTGAACAATGCCTTATTTTTTGACATATATTTAACTGTGTAGAGGGATCACCTCCTGCCCGAGGAAGAGGTCGAGTTGGTAGAGGAGGGGGAGGCCTAGAGCCCCATATGGTATGAATTTTGTTGATCGTTTTGTATGAATAAGGTTATCTGAACACCAGGGTTCTGGAAGTTTTGCACTTGCTGTCATTTATCTGTGGAAGTCTTGGCAGTATGTTAATGTATTCATAGAGTATCTGCCCTATTGTTTCAATAGGGAACGGTTTTGCATCTGCCGAGTATGAAGATGGAGGCTATGAGAGGAATCGTGGGTATGCCAGGGGCAGGGGACGAGGTAGAGGTCGCAATTTCCGTGGCCGTGGGAGGGGATGGTACAATGGTCCTCAGGTGGATGCACAGTATGATGCTGGAGGCTACAATCAAGAAGCACCACGAGGTACTGCTTCTCTTATTGGGTTGATGTTTTCCTAATATTGTTTGAAATTTAGTGTTGCAGCTCTTTGTAAGGACTATTTAGATATAGGCAGAAGCACTTGTTTGCTTGCGAGCCCAAAATGTCAAAAACAAATTTTTGTTACAACTGGAATATGGTTCTTTTATGTCCGACTTATGTTGTTATTATGTCATGTATTTTGTTTGATATAGTAATTAGCATTTAGGCATTGATGGAAAACTCTCTTAAATATACCCTAGAAGATATCGGATACTATGTTGAACAGTGAGCGGGCCTGCCCCTTGTGTGTCTTTCTGTATATGAGAATCCTTTGCTTTCAGTTGGGGCAGACAAGGGGTTGGTTGCATTAATTTATTTGTATTTATAATCTTGTACAGAACAATCATCAATCCTTTTGCTACTTTGTCCCATTTTTTGCTGCTATTATGCCCATAAAATCGGTTGCTTAATGTTTGCTTAGCTGCTCTGTTGATATGGTTACTACTTAAATTAACATGCCTGCTGGATTTTGTCTGCTGCAGGTCGTGGCCGTGGGAGGGGGACTCGTGGGAGGGGTCGTGGATTCAGATCTAATGGGCTGGTCCAAGCTGTTGCTTGAGTTGCTCGGGTGTTCAAACTTGGGGGTTATTGTACGAGGACAGTATGATGTTCTATGAGTTGATGGATATCTGTCCCATTTCTATGTTTTTTCACAGTTGCTAGTTTTAACTTTAGGATTGTCATCTGTAATCATTGTAGACTAACTTGGACCGCGCATGCGTGGTGAGCCTTTTTGTTTTCTCTGTCACCTTTTTTCCCTTTTTGGCTTCCGTTAGTTGTTTAGTTGCTTTAATCAAGTGTAGCCTTATTGGTGAGGACCACATTCTTTAATTTGTATGTTTGGATAAGCTTGTTGGTTGATATTTGATACTCTATAGATGGACATCCTTTGAACTCCTTTTATCCTTTATCTATGATGTCCTGGTTTTTATTTGATTTGCTAAAATTAACCTGTTTTACATCAAAACCAGTAGCACTAGTTATTTTGCATCCTCTGGAAAGACGTTTTGGGCTGTGTTTTTTTTTTTTTAATTTGCTTAAATATATTAGTCTTGTGATGCAAGTGAAAATCAAATTGGTTTAATTATCTGTTTTTAATGTGATTAATTCGGATTGCTCAGTTACCTGTTGCATTATTGAATTGTTCTATTAAAGGAAAGAGTTGTTAAAATCGACGGCCATATGATCTTCGCTTTCAAAACTGCAAACCAAATTCCTATTGCATTACCAATGATTGCTAAAACTTCTGTAAAATGTTGTTGAATAGTTTGTTGCTTGTTACCAATTATTTTCGCGGAAAAGGGTGATTGCGATAGCAATAATAAAATTCGTGAAAGTGTTTTCAAATAAACTCTACCTATTTGCTTTTGTAATCTTTGAATATGCTCCATAATTATACTTATTTAATATTTTATTTCATATTCTAATTTTATGCATAGGGTGAATTAGACACTGGCTGTTTGTTTGAGGCCAAGAATTATGAGTCGTACAATTTTCCAATCACCCCGATGTTAATATTGCATCCATGGTTCAAATTGAATTCCGATAGAGCAAGCAAAGGAAACCTGGTTTGGCAGGGCACCCCAAAGAATCCATATTTCAGGTTTGAGGGCGCTGGAGCCGATGGTCATGTGGGCTTCCCTTAAACAAAATAATAGTAGCACAAAAACTAAATCTAATATTATCATTACAAAGCAATCATAAACTTCCACAATTCTTTAAACTCGTGCAAATTTAAGTAGGGACATTCATTGTCTGAACTTGGAAGGAGTATTATTCAAGGTGTAATGTAGTACTAGTAATAGTACCAATGATTGTTGTTACAACGTCATTATTTTCATGGAAGTCGACTTTCAAAGATCTTCTGCCGGCAGCCGATCTTCTCTGCATTAAAAATTATTGCTTACCTTCTTTAATCATATTTACAATGATTGAAGTCCCACCTCAACTCCATATATTTGGCAGCTACTTATGTTAAGACAACATGCTGCAAATGGACATGGCAATCAATTAAGACATTGTCATAGTGGGTGCTGGCCTTGCTGGTCTAACTACAGCTTTAGGATTTCACAGGTAGGGGGTTCATTGTAAAATCGAATTGAATCAAGCATAAACTTTTAAAGTTCGATACACCAAAACATCATAGCCCGAATACTGAACCGAATTACAAACACGCACATATTGATCACACTCACTCATAAGTGTTGAATGGAAGAAATTTGTAGGTTGGGAGTGCGGAGTCTGGTTCTGGAATCATCCAACAGCTTAAGAGTTACGGGCCTTACATTGTGGACTAATGGCTGGAGGGCACTTGTCGCCGTCGCCATTGGAGACATCCTTAGGGGAAAATCTGTTCGAATTCTCGGGTAAGGCCAACAAGTCAACTAAGGATGGATTTGAGTATTTATGTACAGCAGTAAATTAGAAGTGAAAATCTACCACAAACTGTTATTTAACGAATTGGGAACTGTTTCTAAATGTTAACCTGTTACTGATTTGTTGGGGCAGGTACAAAGTTGCTTCTCAGGACTCCAGCCTGCCTACTTCTGAAGCGGATGTCAGTTTGTGAGTTTTCTGGAGTGTGCATATGCTTTGATTTCTCACTAAAAATAATGTGAGGACTAATGGGGAGAATATAAGCATTGTCAGTTTTCTGGTCTTCTTTCAGTCTTGCCTCTCAGCTTTTAGAATGTGTTAAACAGTTTGTTATCAGACAAAACTTACATGACTAGATGAATTTAATCTTGTAATAGATCGGTTGATGCTCATAAAAGTTGTGGCAAGAAAATCACTAATTCTAAAATCTTTTGCTCAAATTATTTGAGAGTTTTGTTTACCACGATGTGACGCAGAGGCAAGTTAGAAGTCCGTTGCGTTAGAAGGAAAGACTTACTAGAAATCTTAGAGAGAGAACTGCCACAAGGAACCATCACATATTGTTCTAAGGTTGATTCCATCGAGGAATCAGGGAGCTTTAAATTGATTCACCTTGCAGAAGGTTCAGTTGTGAGAGCAAAGGTAAATTGCACTTGTAACTAAACATGGCCTTTGTGCTTATTTATCTTTTCCAAAGGTGCCTTGTTTACTGTTACTTCAAAAGAATTGGTGTTAATCTACACAGTGGAGCAGTACTCAGAGGTCTTGCAGACAATTCCTAATTTTTCCGATTGACTATTCCTTCTGATCTAAGGTCTTGATTGGATGTGATGGAGTTAATTCAAAGGTGGCTAGGTGGTTGGCGCTTCAGAGTCCAGTTAGTACAGGGCGATCATCAATAAGGGCCCTTGTTGACTACCCATATGGCCATGGCTTTGAGCGAAAGATCCACACGTACTTTGGAGGAGGTTTACGTTGTGGTTTTATTCCCTGTGATGACAGGAGCATATATTGGTTTTGTAAGCATTGACCACATATTCAACTTTAATTTCCTGATAACAGTTGGTTTAAGTCTCACATCAACATCATACGCTATGTTGGCATGTAAAAATAATAATACTGTGTAATAGAATTCTGTCTTTTGATATTCTGCAGATGATGAAAATGAGCCAAATCCCTAGACAATGAAGCAATTTGTGCTCAGCAGTATCTGCAGTGCACCTGGACGAGTATTAGATTTTGTAGAGAGAACTGAGCTGGATTGCATCTCCTATGCTCCTTTAAAATTCAGATTGCCATGGAACATTTTGTTGGGAAATATCGTAAAAGACAATGTTTGTGTAGCTGGTGATGCCCTTCATCCCATGCCACCGGATATAAGTCATGGTGGGTGTTCAGCTTTGGAAGATGGTGCCATCCTTGCAAGGTGCCTTGCCGAAGCTCTGTTGACAAAACCAAAGGCCAATATGAAAGAAAGTGATGAAGAGATTTAAAGATGGAAAAGGGTCTAAAAAAGTACTCACAAGAGAGGAGATGGAGAAGTTTTAGTCTTATCAGCACAGCATATGTGGTTGGTTTGATACAAGGGAGTGATGGTAAGGTGATGAGCTTCTTGAGGAAGAGGTTTTTGTCTAGGTTTACTCTTGGAACTATGGTGAGGCTGGCTGACTTTGATTGTGGTAAATTTGTTTTTTCTTGAAGAAAAAGATTAGCAAAACTTTAGATGTCTGTTTAAAATTCTAAGGTTGAAGTGAACAAGAAGAATCTTCTACACATGCTTTTTCATTAACTAAAAAGTATGCCTCTTCACTCAATATTCCACAAAATGAAGCGTATGCCCAACCTTAATTATCCTTGTGGTTACTGATGACAGAGCTGATGTATTGCTACAAATCATTGATAGGCAAGAAATTCTGGACGGCTTAGCTAAAATAGCATCATGATGTTGCTCATCTTGCTTTCGGTTATGTATGTTCTCCAACAGCATAATGCACTCTTGATCAATATTTCAAATATGGTTTATTCTTTCAAATTTGATTCACATGAGGAGGAAAGAACTACTTGCAAGTAGCAACCCTTTGAAAATAACTGCAAAGAGGAACTACATTGAGTGCTGTTTCCATGGAGGAATTGGGACACTTGAAGTTGTTGTACCTTGCAGATGGATCATTTGTGAAAGCTAAGGCAAAATTAAGTTACAGGGCAGGTAGAGACTGTTACTTTTAGTTTAACCTGTAGCTTGCCTTACGCTGGTTTTTGAACATTTCTTATGCTCTCCACCATGGCGTAATATTTAGAAAAGATTTAAAACCTATATTCATCAGTATCCTAAAGTGATTCTGTATGTTAACAAGTGAAGAAAGGGTGTCTTAAATGCTGTGTTGGTGGAAACAAGAATAGCACATCACGCATAATCACATAATCGAGAATGGATGGATATATCTATACGCATGGAATTACGACGATCCATATCCCTTCAAAGGGTAGCATTGCCAATGATTACTAGAACTTCTGTAGAATGTGGTTGAATAGTTTGTTGCTTGGTGCCAAATTTTTCGGGATCTAATTGCTTTTTTAATCATTGAATATGCTCCATAATTGATAGCTTTACCTGAGTTACTATTGATTGTGGCTTTCTAAATAAAAAATAAAAAACTCTGCTCTCCAGACACTGCACCCCAGAGAATCATTTCAGGTTTGGTGGTGGGGATGGAGCCGCTAGTCATATGTGGCTTCGCTTATAATAGTACAAAAAAAACTTTTGTGCTGTCAGAAGACAACAGGTATATATATATATATACTATAGTGCATGCCTATATTATTTTGGGGTGTTTCCATATAATAATTTATCTTCGAAAAGGACAAATTTTTATAAATATTATCTCACTATGATGCATCAAACTAACTCTGAAATTAGAATAACAAAGTAACAAAAAACTTCCACAGTTCTTTAAATTCATTGTTTGAACATGGCAGGAGTATTATGCAAGGTGTAATGTAGTACTGGTAATAGTAGCAATGAATGATTGTTGTATATTGTTATGACGTCATTATTTCCACGGAAATTCAACTTTCAAAGTGCATCTGCTACCGGCGGCTGATTTCTTTCCAGTAAATCATTGATTACCTTATTTTATCATATTAACAATCATCGAAGCCCCCATCTCAACTCTATGTATTTAGCAGCTACTTAAGTTTAGACAATATGCTGCGAATGGACATGGCAATCCATGAAGACATTGTCGTAGTGGGTGCTGGCCTTGCTGGTCTAACAACAGCTTTAGGACTTCACAGGTACACACACACACACACACACACATTGATACACACACTCACTCGGTAAGTGTTGAATGAAATGAATTTTGTAGGTTGGGAGTTCGGAGTCTGGTTCTGGAATCATCAGACAACTTAAGAGTTACGGGACACGCACTTACCTTGTGGGCTAATGGCTGGAGGGCACTTGACGCCGTTGGCGTTGGAGACATCCTTAGGGAAAAATCTGTTCAAATTCTCGGGTAAGGACAACATATCAACTATGCATGGATTTGAGTATTTATGTACAAATATTGTATCTGCGGTGAAGTAAAAGTGAAATCTGCTACAAAAAGTTGTTTAATAAATTGAAACTGTTTCCAAATGTTAACCTGTTGCTGATTCATTGGGGCAGGTTCAAAATTGCTTCTCAGGACTCCAGCCTGCCTACTTCTGAAGCGGATGTGAATTTGTGAGTTTTCTGGAGTGTGCATATGCTTTGATTCCACACAATGCTAATAATGTGAGAACTAGTTGGGAGGATTGCTGTTTGATATAAACAATATCAGTTTTCTGGTCTTCTTTCTGTCTTGCCTCTCAGCTTTTAGATTGTGCTGAGCAGTTTGTAATCAGACAAAACTTACATGACAGGATGAATTTAATCTTATAATGTATGAGTTGGTTAATGCTCGTGAGAGTTTTGAAAAGAAAATCACTAATTCTGCAATCTTTTTGCCCAAGTTTTTTTGAGTTTTGTTTACCACCATGTGATGCAGAGGCAAGTTAGAAGTCCGTTGCGTTAGAAGGAAAGACTTATTGGAAACCTTAGAGAGAGAACTGCCGCAAGGAACCATCAGATATTCTTCCAAGGTTGATTCCATCGAGGAATCAGGGAACTTTAAATTGATTAACCTTGCAGATGGTTCAGTTGTGAGAACAAAGGTGAATTGCACTTGTAACTAAACATGGCCTTTATGCTTATTTATTTTTTGAAAGGTGCCTTGTTTACCATTACTTCAAAAGAATTGGTGTTAATCTACACAATGGAGCAGTACTAAGAGGTCTTGTAGCCAATTCCTAATTTTTCTAATTGATTATTTCCTTCTGATCTAAGGTCTTGATTGGATGTGATGGAGTTAATTCAAAGGTGGCTAGGTGGTTGGGGCTTCAGAGTCCAGTTAGTACAGGGCGATCAGCAATAAGGGGCTTTGTTGACTACCCAGATGGCCATGGGTTTGAACCAAAGTTCCAAACGTACTTTGGAGGAGGTTTACGTTGTGGTTTTATTCCCTGTGATGACAGGAGCATATATTGGTTTTGCACTTTCAGACGGTCGGTCTTCCAATGTAAGCCATGACCACATATTCTACTTTAGTTTCCTGATTATAGTTGGTTTAAGTCTGACCTCATAATGCAACATCATAAATTAATACATTTGTCTTTTGGTTTACTACAGATGATGAAAATGAGCTAAATCCCTTGATAATGAAGCAATTTGTGCTCAGCAGTATCCGCAGTGCACCAGAACGAGTATCAGATGTTGTAGAGAGAACTGAGCTGGATTGCATCTCCTATGCTCCTTTAAACTTCAGATTGCCATGGAACGTTTTGTTGGGAAATATCGTAAAAGACAATGTTTGTGTAGCTGGCGATGCCCTTCATCCCATGCCACCGGATATAGGTCAAGGTGGGTGTTCAGCTTTGGAAGATGGTGTCATTCTTGCAAGGTGCCTTGCCGAAGCTCTGTTGACAAAACCAAGGGCCAACACGAAAGAAAGAGATGAAGATTATTCAAAGATGGAAAAGGGTCTAAAAAAGTACTCACAAGAGAGGAGATGGAGAAGTTTTAGTCTCATCAGCACAGCATATTTGGTTGGTTTGATACAAGAGAGTGATGGTAAGGTGATGAGCTTCTTAAGGAAGAAGTTTTTGTCCAGGTTTACTATTGGAACTGTGGTGAGGATGGCTGAATTTGATTGTGGGAAGTTAGTTAAAAATTAGCAAAACTCTTTAAGGTTGAAGTGAACAAGAAGAATCCTCTACACATGCTTTCTCATGAAGAAATAAAAAGTATGCCTCTTCACTCAATATTCCACAAAGAGAAGCATATGCTCAACTTTAAATGATCCATGTGGTTAGTGATGAGAGAGCTGATGTATTGCTACACATGATAGCTAGGCAAGAGATTCTGGCCACCTTTGCTAGTATAGCATCATGATGTTTCTCATTTTGCTTTCAGTTATGTATGTTCTCCAACAGCATAATGCGCTCTTGATCAAATTTTCATATATTTTCTTATCCTTGCAAATTTCATTCACATGAGGAGGAAAGAGCTACTAGCAAGTAGCAACCCTTTGGAAATAACTCCAAAAGGGGAACTATTCCATGGAGGAATAGGGACAGTACTTCAAATTGTTGTACCTTGCAGATGGATCATTTGTCAAAGCTAAGGCAATTATAGAATGAATTATTTGGCTAAGTGAGAAGCATTATGAATGAATTATAGAATATGAATAATTGTCAATGACTGAGTGTTCCCAGCTTGGCATTTCACATCCACAAGGAGATATAATTGTCACATGATTTGATACCTGTGTTGATATCAGCATTTATCAGATGATCTCCTTTTGTAGTGTGCTTATATGCCTTCTTTTCTGTGTGAGCTCTTTCCAATCCAGATGCTTTTCTTTCTGTGTCTTCCCCTCGTGATTTTCATTGTCAAAATATGCTTATGAATTTGAAAACACCTGGCGCCCATAAAATCTCAGTCTGAATATTTTACAAGTTTTTTGACCAGTTTCTGAGGGGAAAGATGTTGATTATGCACTTTTATCACTTAAAAGAAATCACTATTTACTGGCTCTAGCTAACATATTAATAGCAGATCGATGGTTTCCTTTATTTCAGTTTAATTCAAACGTGTCATAAAAGTCATCTAAAAACTTATTTAGTGTACATTTATAAAGTTGATGCATAATTTTACAGACAACTAGTTTTCAAAGATGAAATCAAATTTTTTAATTTTGAGAGGCGAGATAGATATTTTGGCAGAAATTTGAAGAATTTGAAGGGGATAAAATTTTAAATTTTATTTAATTTATATGTAAAACTTGAAAATATAAACAAGTCAGGGGTGCAACAATTCTCCTACCATTCCATCTCTGCAAGTTGGCACGAGGCGTTTTTATCGATTTTCTCATTGCTTTTTGTGTTTTTAAATTCTTTTCCACTCGCAATTAGGTGCTATTTTTCTCCATGAATGACATCAACTCAATCATTCGAACTCCCCGATAATCATGGTTTAGTTGTCAACTACACAGTTTGCTGTCAAAATTCTCTGCTAAATTATCCTTTGAACAGCTATGCAACAACATTGTAAATTTATCCAAGTATGAAATCTATCAGCCCCTGACAGCGGTAGGTCTCTGAAGCTTGGAACAGTTCCTTTTTATAAGATAATAATCTTTTCAACTAACTGATTCATGATATTCCAATGATTGGTATTCATTTTTTTTCTATGACAGATCAGGTTGTGATTGCTAGCTATTATCATGGTTGATTTATAGCCCACTTGTTCTTAATTTTTCTTTCTGAAAAAAATTCTTGATTAGTATAATAATAGTCTCTCATGGCCTTTGCTTGAATGCTGGTATCATCACATGGCAAAGGTCATAAAAATGGAATACATATTATGTCATTTGGCACAATTTCCTTCTTTTCCACACGTCGCCAGAAATAAGGGACAAGTTGGAAAATAAAAGAATTTTTTGCCAAATTTCCACCCTTTTGGTCAATCAAGCAATTATATATTTAAGTAAAGAGATGAACCAAATTGTCAACTGAAATCGATGAGAAATATATGTGAAATTGTTGTACACACTCGATCTAACGGTCTTTTAAATGATATACCTGGTCTTTTAAATGATGTACCTAGTTCACTTGTATCTTGTATCAAATATTTTATTTAACAAAAAAAAGGCATTTGGCATAACATTTATGCACTCAATGTATATATACTGAGTGCAATATGAATTCAATCCCGACTCATTTCTCATCATTGAATTAAGAGGAGGTGGGTAGTTGCACCCGATACATGGTGTACTGGGTGCATGAATAAATACCAAGCGTCGTATTTTATAAAAAATGTAATACTTAAAGGATAAATGTTATATCCAATATATGTGAATTGAGTATAACATCTACTACCGTTACTAAGTGGACAATAAAAAACACCAAGCTCAAATTCAATGAACACCCAAATATATTACCCTGCAAACAGAATAGTCATTTCACGTGCGATTTCCTCTCCTTGGAGCAACCAGGAGGGTAAAGAAAACAATTTACGAGCTTTAAAATAACAACAAATAATAACTCTCTCTCTCTCTTATGACATTCCTAATACTTCACATTTATCACTGGTAGTAATATACACTTGTTGAGTTTATACCAACATTTTATGTTTAAACTTAAGAATCAGAGATTATTAATCCAGACAAGCCCATCAAATTTAAATGCAAATTTAAGAATCCGAGGATATTAGTATTTAGTCGAGACAAAAACCAAAGTATTAGTGGAGACAAGCCCACCTTGCCTGACTATTGTTGCGAGGTTTGACCCTAAATTAAGAACATGTGAATGGTGTTAAGAAATATGATTGATCAAAATTCCTCTGAGCTTGATTTACAAGACAACCTATCCTATTGCATTGATTGCAAACTACAAAACTGCAAAAGGGAGTTAGGCTTCATAATTACATTAGGCAGAGAAAATAACAGCACCTCACAAATGTAATGTCAAAGGCATGTGCATCACACATGAGAATAATGGTGCTCTACCACATATGGTCAAATGAAGCCACATGAGAGGTCACATACGGTGAACATTTTTTCTTTTTTTTTTTTGCCAAATATTATATCTGAAAAAAACTCATTGAATTTAATGTGTTTTTCTTCACATAGAAACAACCAGTTGTTGCCTTTAAAGAATGTGAGAAATGAATAATTCTGGTGTGGAAATTTGATCCATTCACGGCTCCTCTGTTGGGAAATCCCATGTGGGGTTGTGAGGAATGGGGAGAGAACGTGGGAATTATTGAATGAGGTTCAGAATTCTCAGAGATAATTCAATTTTCAAGTGGTTGAGTTTTTGTCTACTTGCTGGTCTTTCACATGTGAGGTTGTTTGTTTAGCAGAATTTCTGGCAACTATTTAACTCCCACTAAATCTTGTATTTCTTGGCAAGAAAATCCCACATCTTCTTCATCTACACTCATCCTTCTTTCTCTATTTTCTCTCCCCAGCAATCGGCAAAGGAAAAAAAAAAATGGTGAAAAATAGCATTTTATTGCTAGCATTTATAGTTGGATTGTATAGTTTCATCATCAATGCCAATGCCTTCACAGCTTCTGGATGGACTCGGGCTCATGCAACCTTCTATGGAGGCAGTGATGCTTCCGGGACAATGGGTATGCTAATTTTTTTAAAAAAATTAGAGAAAAATATACCTATTTATTACTAAGTCTTTTTTCTTATTTCCTTTATTCTTGGTCTTGAAAATTGATCAAGAATTGAAATCTAAAATGACTTTGGTTTGTTTCTTGCCACAGGGGGTGCTTGTGGGTATGGCAACTTGTACTCAGCTGGCTATGGGACTAGGACTGCAGCATTGAGCACTGCATTGTTCAATAATGGGGCATCGTGCGGCCAATGCTACAAGATTATATGTGATTACAAAGCCGACCCTCAATGGTGCAAGAAGGGTGTGTCTGTGACTGTCACTGCTACAAACTTCTGCCCTCCAAACTATGATCTTCCTAGTGACAATGGAGGGTGGTGCAACCCTCCCCGCCAGCATTTTGACATGGCTCAGCCGGCTTGGGAAAAGATTGGCATCTATAGAGGCGGCATCGTGGCCGTGCTCTACCAAAGGTCTTTTACTTTTTTACTCTCTTCCGCTTTTCTATTATTGTTCTTAATTTGTATAATCACCTAGAACGACCAAAATATTTTTACATCTTTTGTGGGTGGGGGTGTAAAATTGATACATATAAAGATGAGCCTACATTGATAGCGTTGGGCTATTGACATGACAATTATTTTCTCAATTTTATAAAATTTTAAATTTAGTATAATTTTTATATACAAATTTATTAAACTTTTGCTTGGTGCTTGTCAACCATTGGGAAATGATGTAAAATCACTGTCCCATCTCGTCTCGTGACATAATCATTTCACAAAATTTTGATTTTGTTATAAAATTAAAATTTTGCCCTTTAAAAATTAAAAATATCTCTTTATTTATTATTTTTAAAAGAATAATTCTATTTTGCTCTTCAATTTAATTTTTCTAACTCCGTCTCTATGAGCACGTTTTTGTAAACATTTGCGAAAAAATCTAATGGTGGATATTCGATATGTATTTATGATGCAGGGTTCCTTGCAAGAAGCATGGAGGAGTTAGATTCACCATCAATGGAAGGGACTACTTTGAGCTAGTGCTGATTAGCAATGTGGGGAACGCTGGATCCATTCGATCAGTCCAAATCAAGGGCTCAAAAACAGGGTGGATGTCTATGTCTAGGAACTGGGGTGCTAATTGGCAATCCAATTCTTATCTTAATGGCCAATCTCTATCCTTCATGGTCACCACAACTGATGGCATAACCAAAACTTTCTTAAATGTTGTTCCATCCAATTGGGCTTTCGGACAGACATATTCAAGCCCGATCCAATTCTAAGTTGGAGATGGGCCTTCGAGTTCTGGGTCATTTTGGGCTTCCACAGTTGACAGGCCGCGGCGCGCTTACTATTTTACTGAAAGCAGCCCGCCCAAAAAATATTGTGCATTAAACAAAAATCAGACTGTGGTATGTTTTGAGGAAGGGGGGGAATTATGAAATCTTGGTGGTTGAGATGGTAGTGAACCCATGAACTCGAGCCCAGAAGCTGAGCCCACAAAAGAATTGGTTCACAGTGTATTTAGCCATTTTTTTTTAATATATTTCAATTACACATTGAAAGATAGATATGCATAATAAGAAGTGCTATGAAATGCAGCTTCAGAATGTTTGTTTCCAATTTATTTGCATACACAGCTTGTAACTATAATAATGGAGATATTATAAATTGTGATTGTTTGAATTTGAACAATTTTTGTGTGTTATTGTGGGCTTTATGGCTTTTGCAAATTGTTGGTACAATTTTATTTTCTTTCAAAGTATTGCTTTGGGCCTAAGACTAAAGCTCATAAAGAAATAAGAATTAAATATTTTTTGTACTGGACATTTATTGAATACCTCATACGTCACGTAATCAAAACGTTATTGAATCCTTCATGCATCACATATTCAAAACGTGTAAGAAATAAGGTTTGAAAAATGAATTAAATTATTCGATACTTGATTTGATATTAAAAGCATCGGTCATTGGTATACCTAACCAAATTTGAATATATTTTTTTATTCGATAAAATTTGAAACTTAGTTCGAACTCAACTCCATTAATAAAAAAATAAAATGTGTGAAAATATCAAGATAATCAAGGTCGATTAAAGCTCGTTCAAACTTAATTTAATTAATAAACAAACCAACCCTACACAACTTTTAAAATTTGATAAAGTTCAAACAAGTTTGAAACAATTACATATTCGACTCGATTTAATTTGTTTACATCTCTAGTAAGAAGTAGAAATTAAAGTGAGTCTTGAATCATAATTTTTTATCCAGTTCTATTTTCGCAATCACCGTGAAATTATCCACTTTGACAACTATGAGCAAGACTTGTATATATACGACTACTAATACACAAAATTAATAAAACACAATATATATCGTACCTTTGGTTGTGTCATAAGTTAAATTTTAATAAAATGATCTTTTTAGCCAAAAAAAAAAAAAAAAAAAGATGATGACCCTTTCTTCTGTATACTAATCTTCTCAAAAGGCAACAATTAATAGTTTGATGTTTTGATGGCATTACAATATAAAAATAATTGACTTTATTTGTTCAACCCCTATACACCAAATGGTCTTTCCTTTCTCTCATACTTTTATAAGAAGTGATCCATAAGTAGGGTTACTTGAATTGTCTTCCATTGGGTGGTTAGAACAGTAGCAAACCTAAAAGAAAAAGTTGTACTTATCTTTGGTTTTTTTCCCTCAGTCTCTTGTAGTACAATGAACATAGATTTGCACCCTGAGAATGAGTTAGTTATGAGTACGAATTTATTACATTTTTATGGGTACCTAATGCACTATCATATTAAGGAGGCTGTTACCAACTTTCAATCATAATGTTTTGGGTTCTCCACGTTCCTGCATGACTGTATAGTCAAAAATGGAACCTTGTTTCATGCTTAAGCAAAATGACTTGCTAACCATAGAGGATTAAAATATATTCTTGGCATGGACCGAGATAGGGCTGACAGGAGTAGTCGTCCCCTTCCTTTAAGTTTATATAAATATAAATTTACGTATTAATTTATTAAATTTTATAATTTAATAATTGAAAATATCTCCTTTATAAAAAAATTCAATCTTGTCTCCAAAATTAAAATTTCATTTTCATATGAGAATTCTTGAACCACTCTTAACAAACTCAAAGTGGTGCTAGCTCAACAAACATACCAACAGGGGGGTGGGGGTGGGGGTGGGGGTGGGGGTGTTTCTTCCTACAAATACCATTTACACCTCATTCGACACCCTCAATAAGTCGAGGCACAGAAAATCTAAGGGTGTAAATACAATACTATGGCTGCCATACTTCTTTCTCTAGTTACTATTATTTTTTCTTCGATTCTGCATTCTTCAAATGCACTAAGTGCAAATTACTATCAACAAACATGCCCCAAGGCTGAATCGACAATCACGACAGTTGTGAGAAAGGGCATGATGAATGACAAAACAGTTCCAGCAGCTCTACTTAGGATGCACTTCCATGACTGCTTTATTAGAGTAAACATATTATTCTTTATAGCCCTTTTTTTTCAGCATTTTGTTTGTTGATTTTCTGACTTTTTGTTGGTTTTTAACTTTTAATTCTTGTAATATTGACATTAATTATGTTTGTTTTTTAAAGGGTTGTGATGCTTCTGTGCTGCTGAATTCCAAGGGAAATAACCAAGCAGAAAAAGATGGACCTCCAAATATTTCATTACATGCATTTTATGTGATTGACAATGCTAAGAAGGAAGTGGAGAAAATGTGCCCTGGTGTAGTCTCATGTGCTGACATATTGGCTCTTGCTGCTAGGGATGCTGTTGCACTTGTAAGTAGAGTATTTAATTAGTAATGTCTATAGCATATACAACATATATATATATGAGCTTGACTTTTTGGTATTAAGAATGCTGATTTTAACGGATTGAGAGGCGTTCAAAATTCAAAGAGAACCGACTAATTTTCACAAAAAGGCAAACATGTGATATACATTTGGAATGAAAGAATTGGTCTGAAAAAGTTGCATTAGTCAGTTGTTGTAACAACTATACACTTTGAGTATGTTTTGGATTTGATTTTAACTCTCTAATTTATGCATTGCTCTAATTCAAACTACATATTAGTCTGGAGGTCCAACCTGGGATGTGCCTAAAGGGAGGAAAGATGGAAGAATTTCAAAGGCTAATGATACAAGACAATTACCATTTCCCACCTTCAACATATCTCAATTGCAGCAAAGCTTCTCCCAAAGAGGCCTTTCTATGGAAGATTTAGTGGCACTCTCAGGTAACTAGTGGCCCTTTTCATGAACCTTGTTCTAACATAAAAAATTTCATGGTGTTTTGAAAATAGTCAATATCTTGAAAGCACCTTCAAATTGATGGAGGCCTAGTTCAAAAATTTACTAGTCCGGATAGAGGCAGCCCTCCTCCTCAAGTCTATACAAGCATATATAATATATTATACATATAAATTTATCAAAGTTTAAAATTTTAGTTCCTAAAAACGATAAATTTGTCCTTCATATGATTGAGAATATCTCATTGCCGTCGCCATCTAATATTTTAAAATTCCTGACTCCATTCTAATTTACTAGTACCTAAAGAATCAATTTTTATCATGCAGGTCACTTAACTCTAGCATATTAATTTCACACACACACACACTCTAAAAACACACAATTAGGACATGTAACTTGTTGGGCATTGACCATCTATGAATCTTTAACACAGGAGGGCACACACTTGGTTTCTCCCATTGTTCCTCCTTCCAGAACAGAATCCACAACTTCAGCAACAAAACCGAAGTGGATCCATCGATGAACCCATCGTTTGCAGCCAGTCTGAGGCAGGTTTGCCCCACGCACAACAATGTGAAGAATGCAGGAGCCAACTTAGATTCTTCCCCTACTGTATTTGACAATGCATACTACAAATTGCTTCTTCAAGGAAAGAGCATTTTCTCCTCCGACCAGGCTTTGCTTGCTACTTCCAGGACTAAGGCATTGGTCACGAAATTCGCAGCCTCTCAAGAGGAGTTTTATGAGGCATTTGTGAAATCCATGATCAAGATGAGCAGCATCAGTGGGGGTGGAACTGAGATTAGACTAGATTGTAGGGCTGTTAATTAATTATTTATTAGTTAATATTTGTGGCCAACCCAATTGGTTGTTCTATGTGTTTTCCTTTTGTTTCATTTTTTTTTGGGAAAAAGAATTGTGTTTTTTCAGTAGGGGTTGAGGAACGAAAGAGTACTGGAAAAGTGTGAGATGACATAAGAAAAAAATAATGCATTTGTAATTTTAATTTAATTGTGATTATTGTTTTTGATTGTTGTCGCATTTTAAAAGTTTTTTTTTTTTTTGTTTTCAAATTATAATTAGCCTAAAATAATGGCAATAGAGAGCGAATTTTCATAGGGTAATTGTCACAGCTTTGTTGTCGCATTTTAATCCAAGGTTTTTTTTTTTTTGGTTGTTTCCAAATTATAATTAGCCTAAAATAATGACAATAGAGAGCAAATCTTCATAGGCAATTTTTGGCTTGACCAAGAAGTCTTATGTCCTCCCAATTGCATGAGTTTTAACAATAATAATAACAATAACAACAATAATAATAATAAATAATAATAGTAATAATAATAATAATGTTAGAAAAATTCTTAATGATAATGAAAAGAGCAGTTGTGTGTAATGCATGTGCTCAGTTTTAAATTTTTTACCACTTTTTGGTCTGATGTAAAATTCAATAATTTGATTTAAATATCATCTTGGATCCGAAGTCTATTTTTGGAATTGGAAATACAATTGATATGTAACAAATTAAAACTACTAATGGACCATATGGACCCTTTTTTGGGCTATAAATGGGCCACATAGACCTAAATGGGTTGACTAGTAGTAAAAATTTAATTTCTTTTAGTCCTAAATAAACTAGAGCCCAACCCAATTGGTTTACCTTAAATTCTCTTCATATGTATTTTTGGTACAAAACCGAAGAAAAATTCTGCAGGAGAAGCGCACAGCCGGAGAGTAAAGAGCAATTGAACATCAATGAAAGAGTTAAACCCCAGTAGGGACTCCCAACAAAATCTTGAAATATCGCACGAGAACTGCGATCCAGTTCTTCAGTCTTGTACTTCATCCTTAGTCACACCCCAAGATTCCACGATTGAACAAAAACAGTTGAAAGAACAAGAACAAGAACAAGAGGAACAAGAACTGAGAAGGCTTTTGTTGCCCAATGTGGAGGAGTTGCCCAACATTCCTCCCTCTGCTGTGGAAGCCAATTTTACGACCTTTTTTGCTCCGGGTAAAGTAAAATATCTCATATATGGTTGCTCTGTTATTTTCTCGCTGCAATACTTGAAAAAAGAATATATGAAAGCGCCAACATTTCTCTTTTTAGCTCATCTGAACGCATTTCTTGATAATTTGAAGCGTTCAACTGCGAATATTTATGGTGTCTTGTAAGATTTTTTATTTTTTTTTTCATTTTCAGATTTTATGAAGCCTGGACATGATCAGTATGTTCATCGTCATGCCAATGGGTAGGTGTATGATTCTTTTGTATGACCCTTTTTTAATATTTTGGTAGTATGTCTAATTATGCTGCGGGGAGTTAACTTTTGTGATTGATAGGCTGTGTGTAATTGGTTTGGCTCCAACTCATGTGGCCTTTAAGGACAAAGGGGGAATAGCTTCAGTCGATTTTAATGTAGGGAAGTCTGATCGGAGTGGAATTAAAGTGACTGGAAAGCGCAAAAAGGTGAATTTTTTGTTTCTTTTTCTTGTTTTAATTTTGCAAATGTTTTTGTTAGGACATCATGTCATTGAGTGTTTATCATTTTCTTATCAAGTATGTTTTTGGAACTGATGATATAATGGAATGTGACTAGTTATTGATGAATGAATCCATGCCAACTGTACAGGTAAAAGAATTTTAGAAGTGGTTATAAAAAGATGTTTTAGTTTGGGCTTATATAGTTTTAAAATTTGGTTCAGGCCTTGGTATTCAATTGTGTTAAATCATGTGAGTATTAACTGTTTCCAATCAAATATCAGTTTCCGCACTGTACTTGGTTCTTGCAAGGAAGTACTATGTGCAAAATCATTGTTCTGTTTGCCATCGAAGAAAGTTTCACTGTTGTTGAGCAGTATGCTGACATTTTCTTTTCTCTTTCCTATATGTGTAACTTGTCATGGACACTTCCGGGATTCTTTCTTGCTGCTGTAAAGTTCGAGCCAATTGCTTACTGTGGCTGGTGCCACTTATTCATCTGATTATGTTGAGATTCTCCTAACTTTTATTAGGAAATCCTCTTCCTGTTATAACAATAGATAATGAAAAGCCGAAAGAAAATCTGTTGTTTTGGTGCCGGGGCACTTCTATTGTAGCCATACTGATAAACATTCTGAAGTATGATATTAAGTAAAGAGTGATGAACAAAAATTGGAGACTGATTTAAGAGGCTTTAAGTACATTTTTAAACACATGGATTGTGAATAGAGATTTTTCATACGTGCCCTTATCAATAGTTAGTTTCTAGGAGTTGGGTCGTACTCTTTGACTATTTCAATATTGTTAGTTTGCATTATTGGATGAACTGCAAAAACATATGTTGCTATAGTTTTAGATAAGAAAAGAGCAAGCTCACATTTGGAGTTGATGTTCCATTACATATTTGACAGATTTGATTTTAATGATTGTCTTATGCAGAATGCACAGCATTTTGAATCCAACACCGCATTATGTAAAGTGTGCACTGGTGATGCTTCTTATATAGTGAGGTCGAGATTTTCTTCTTGTCTTTTCATATGGGGGTCGCTATTTCTCATAACTTATGAGGTGTCATTGGCTCTTTCAGGTGCTGTGTAAAAGGCTCTCTTTTGGAAGTCAATGAAAGGTTAATCAAGCAACCAGAATTGCTTAATACAATGGTAAGTGAAAAACTATCGTCTTCAATGTTCTTTTACTCTAATTCATTCTTTCAAGCCTTGCTCATGTTTATAATCACTGTTTTGTTATAAAGTGTTTGGCCCCCATCTTCTGGAAAGCTTTTAAAATGATTTCCATGACATTATGGAGTGTTTGTCGCATTAGTAAAGTAGGCACTCCTATTTTTTCAGCATGAACAATGTAGTGGGGATTCTGTCTTATCTTAGAGTGGCCTTTGCTGACATAAGGGTTGGAATTGCCACAACATAGGCATTCTTCTTTAGAACTTAATTGGCTAGATGGATTTGAAGGCATTATAGCATTAAATTTCGAAGGTTTTAGCAAATGTTAGCTCTGGCTATATAAACTGCCACATTTTATCCCAAAAGAGAAGAGAAAAGAAAAGGAAAATGAATTGCCATGTTCTACTGAGTGGCTAAACTATAGATATATAAAGAATAGATACTGGCACATTGTCTACGGAACTTCTAATCAATAGGCGATGGGTGGCATTAGAAACTTTCAGCTAGGAAATATGCATAGGCTCATAGCTAAATAGCAATTTTTCGAGCATTGCTTAGGACTTCCATGTTTGCCTGATTATCAAAATGTTTATTTAATTTATTTTCTTTTTCAAATTTTTTTGGTGGGATGAGTGGGTGGATTCGAATGATCTAGGTTCTTAAGTTGAATAAGAGTTCAAAGAAAATTTCTTTTCTAGTGTTTGCAAATTGCGAATAACAGTTTTGAGCAAGTTTTAACTAGTGAAAACTGTCAGTAGAATTTTTACCAATAAATGAAAAGTCTGAAATGTAGTTCTACATTGCACAGATTAGCTTTTATGGCCAGCATGCTTAAATTTTGATGTCTTGCAGTTGTCACAATACTTGAGAGTTATCTACTTGTCAATCATCCAGTATTTGTCTGTCAGCATTTTTGAGCTATTATTTCAAATCCTCGTTGTTGAACTGCTGTTTTCTATTATTGTAGCCAGAAAGAGAGGGATACATTGCAATTATCATGCCAAAACCCGCAGATTGGCTCAAGGCAAAGGCTTCTTTTCTGGACTTTGAAGAGTATAGAAAGTTGAGAACAGAGCTGTGACACGTATCGATTGGTGCACTAGGGTTGCCTGCTTCTGTTGAGGAGAAGATATACATTATTTTGCTTTGCAGTAAGCCTTGAGTCTTAAGGGCTTTGTTCGAATGGATTGTTATTTTAGAAGAATTTTTGAAAATGTGAAACTTCTACTCTTATCCAATCACTCATTCAAAAGAAATAGGTCAATTTTGGAAAAAATTCCTGCTATAACACTATACTGACTCTGCAGTAACCACCATCTCTGCTCAAAATGCAGCTGTTATAATTTTTTGAGTCATTCTGTGTAGAAATAAACTCTTTTGAAACTTATCTGTGGAAAGACAGAGATATGTAATAACACTAACCAATCGGCAAGAGATGCAGTGTTTTGTTTACATCGTTTTACTCGAAAAGGTTTCTGATCTTGTAATCAAGAAAGCGGACGTGTATAAAATATTTTCAGACAAAATGCTTACAGTTGAACGCGACATAGCAGTGTTCATACTGACGAAGCCTCTCTTATCATGGATTTTCCCAACAAAAAATGAACTCTTTCCATACTATCAATCAGTGTAGCAGTATTATATTTCTTTCACTAAGTGATTAAAGGATTAACTAAAAATAAAAGATTAACTCATGAAATCCGGAACTTATTTTTGGCCAAGAAAGAGACAAATTGAAATATTGCGCGAGCCCAACACAAAATTTATTTTATGCTCGCTCCATTCAAAAATATTAGTCATTAAGGTTGTTGACTAGTCAATTTATTTATTTTTTAATTACTATAATAAATAATTTAGTCAATCTTCTTCAATCAATTGAATAATATTAAAGTAATAAAAGAAATTTAAGATTTGAATTTTTTTTAGAAAATATTATAATTACAATAAAAAAATTAATCATGATCAGATACAAAAACTAAACAGTTTGACTTAGTATTCCACTTGTAATCCGTCCAAATTTACAAAATGATATGGACTGAAAAGTGATGAAGATGCACACTGAAGCATCTATACTCATCAAAATTTAGGATCAAAGCTACAAGTAAGAGAACTACTTAATCTTCTTCTACTGAATTCAGAGAAATTAACATGGCAGCTCAAGCGCCTTCCCCACCACAAAGACTTTCATTTACTAACATGGGATTCTCACTTATCCAGTTCTTGTACAAGTAGCCTTCTCGATCGATTTATGTCGAGAAAACACAAGTATATCTGCTTCTCCAGCTCTTCCAACTGTTCCAGAAAGCAAGACTCGTGCATTTGCAATTCCCTCACCACTTCCTTCAATATCTCATTCTTCCTTTTCCTAACACAAATCTCTGCCACAAATTTCCTGTGCTCCATCTCATCGTGCAACCTCTGCACGCTCTGGTTCATTGTGTCGAAATTATTTATAAGTATATATGCTCCTCTTGCTGCAATATCGAGCTGTGCTCCTAGCCCTTTGAGCCATGTTTTCTTTGATTTTCGTTTGCCTCGCTTCAGTTTCTTCATCATGAAGAGGCCCAAAGAACATACAATTAGTCCTGGTGCAGCCACCATGCCTACCATGCTATGCATTGCAAGAACTAACAAAGTAATGGCTACTGCACCACACCCCACCACTAGACAAGTTGTCAAGGCCCTTTTGATGCACCTAATGATTTTTGTTCTCCTCTTTGTCTTTCTACATTGTGATGTCAATCGATGAAGCAAATGTACATGGCTACCATGTAACTCGAGGAATTTCTCTGGAGTCATAGTTGAAAAGGGGTTCTTAAGCGAGGCAAGTGAAGCAAGATTTCTGTACAACGCATCGTAGTGACTGTGGGTCCAACTTGTACTGTCAGGGAATAGCTCAGTCAACTTTATTATGTTCTTTATTGCACGACAATTAATGCCTACTTGATGGACATTTTGGAGGACGGATTCACAGATTCTGCCTGCTTCTAGGCTAATATCAAAGTAATTCACAAGAAAATGATGGAGATTCAAGCTTTCAAGTATGGAAGTTAGGGTTTCTTGGCGAGGCTCCAACAAATACTCGGAGAGATGGACATGCTCTATAGGAGGAGACGAAGGTGATGACGTCGATGTTGATGAGGAGGACATCGACAAAGATTGTCCATCAAGATTTGTTCTTATTTCCAGTTGGCCTTGAACTTTGTAGCACATTTCTCTGTAAGACTTTGTCCTAAAGGCTTTTTTATATTCCTCATTCACGTTTGACTTACCCGTCAAGCTATTCACATCTTCTTTTCCTTGTCGGCCTGAAACCAGTTAACAAAACATCAGAAATTTAACATTACATTCATGAAATTGTTATGTGTTGAACATTAAACCTAGAATGAGAAATGATTCACTTGATCTGCATGATCACATGAACAAAAACCCTAACTCTAAACGAAAACCTTAAAAAAGAAATGGAATTAAAATCAATCACATTCGACATGAATCTTGTGATTTTGAGGCATGAAAGGATAATTTGAACCTAAAAAGGGTTTTTTTTTCTTTTAAAGGCAAAAAGAAATGAAAAATGAGATTGGTGATATCCAAAATTCACAAACCCCATAATTCAAATTTTGAGATGGATGAAGTTAAACTTTTAACAGATTTAAAACGCACCTTCCTTACCGAAGAACAACCCTAGTTTGGACCATAACATTTTTCTCATATGAGACATTGATCAAGACTTCACGGTGATCTGAGATTTCAGATTTCGTCCTGTGACAATGAGCAAAACAACGAAAGATTTTCGAAAAGACTAGTCCACTTAGGATCTTCTAAAGTAAAGAAGCAATCATAGTACTCGAATGAAAAAGAAAACTTATTTTCCGAACGAACACCTCTATTTATAATTTTTTCAGGTTCCATGAAAACAAAAGATGTATCAAAATAAGAAAATAGCTGGCAGCTATTAATTTACACCGCCTCAAACGCTATTAGTTGTGGCTTTATATTCATTATTCATTATCAAACACGGTAACGTCACTTACACGTTAAAAATCTCTACGTGTAAACCAGCTTTCTGCTGCATGAAAGAGAGGTAATTAATAAATGGGGATAAGGGTTTTAAGCCATTAACTAAAAAGCCCTTTGCTAAATTCTAACCTTATCTATCCCATGTTTTTAGGTTTGTTCCTGGATTCTGACAACTATGGTTTGAGTTTTTCTAGATTAAGGGAATCTGTGGCCGGATAAAAAGCAATAGTTAGTTGTATTGCTACACCATTTTGTGAATCATATGAATACAACATAAATTTATTGCAGTTCTTTCTTGGAATCTGCTCGTTTGTTTATCTCACGTTTTGTTCTTTTTTTTTTTTTTTTTTTTGTCTCTTCTTGCCGCTTGTCTTGTTATTGTAGTGAAGCTATATTTCTTTTTTCTTTTCTTTTTAATTATGTTTAAATTATTATTAATGTTACTTGCGTCTTTTAATTTGTTTGTGTTGGGGAGAGGTTTTCAAGATTTTTTTTTTGCAAGCCTCTCCTTCCAAAACAATTAATACTTTTTAAGTGGTTCTTTTGATCATTTTTCTAAACCATTATATATTATATTTAAGTTTGTTTTCCAATTTTTAGTGTAATTGCATTGAATAAACTTTTTTTTTTTAAATATGTAAGATTCTCAAAGCTGAATAATTAATAGAATGCGGCATTGGGTGGATATTTAAAGCAAAAAAATTCATTATGTCAAAATGACAATCAATATTAAGTTTTGATAGTTCAAACATAACTAGAAATAATAAATGAATGGACTCAATATTGGTGGGACTTAAATGGTCATGAGCCCTTAGGGAAAACTTTTTATATGTGCTGCGCTGTGCATTTATAGTGTCACCTCATGCATTTTTATGAGGTTTGGTGTTATAGTTACAAGATTTACAAAATATACACAACGTAGTATTATTTGTCATATATAGCTACGTGACATATATATATCATTGGCTTGCTATGTAAGTCTGACATTTCTGTATTATTGTTTGAAAATTGTGGGACTTTGAATTTGGAATTATTATACTTATTTATGTGTTGGAACTTGTCTAAATCCACTATGTTCGTATTGGAAACTTAAGGCCTTCTAAAATCTAAAATCATATGAATTTTGTCATGATGTTTAAGAATTAGTCACGAGTCTCTTCATATTCACGAATAAGGACTCGTGTAATAATCGACAAGATTGAAATTCTAGGAACACACTTTGAATTTCGGGAGGGGTGGGATTTTGAAAGAGCTTTCTGCAGTCAAGCTTTTAAGGTTGACTTATGACTGGAGTTCGAACTCATCACAGCAATCTGACAAGTTGGAAGGTATATTCATGTTCTGTTTGATACAAATCTCAAGTAGGAATATCTATTCATGAAATAATAATAACAAACACGCTTCTAAAACTACAAGGTATAGTATATATTAAGGTATAATACATGTTGCACCTATTAAGTAATCAAATAATTGATAAATATTTCATCTTTTATATAATGTTGTATTTAGTATATTATTCATAAAAAATAAATATTTATCAATTATTCATACACTCGAATACCATTATCTTATATACGTAAATAAAACGAAAAACTGCAGAAACATAATTTCACACAAGTCTTAAATTATTAAGTCAAGGAAGATGGAATAATCTTCCTAAGCATTCAAGTAGGTATTGAATACGAAAATTTGAGTAGAGATTGAATATAATTATTTAATCTTTTGGTTCACATCTATTTGATCATCATAACAAATTAGAGAGTGGTTGACAAACTTATTTAAAAAAATTATAAGCTTCGATATTTTATAAGATATTTTTGAAGTTTTTAAGATAGATCTTATTTTTAAAATAAGTTGTTGAAGTGTATTATAAAATAAGATTATAAAATTTTAAAATGTTAATAATGATAATTTTATAATTAAAAGTATAAGAATTAATTTTTTTTATTAAAATAAAATCTTATTTTGAAAATAAGTTGGGATAAACGTATATTTTTAAAAACTTATAAATTATCAAATAGTTTTTTTTTTTTTTGAAAAAAATTTATCAAATACTTTTAGAGAGATCGTAAAATTTTAAATAAATTAAAAAATATTTTAAAATTTTTATAAACTCAACCAAATACTTTTTTTAATATAAGTACTTAAAACTTATGGTATTTAATTCCTTGGATGACTTTAATTAGGCCCAAGGAGTAGCTTTTAGTTTGCTTCTTTGTAAGTTGTAACTAATTGACCAAATTTTATGGCTAATAATAGTTCACTTGCTTGACGTTGACGTCCCAAATTATCGCACAAATGGGCATGCTTTGACTTGTTCTTGGCTCAATATAATCATGTAGCTTTTTCTCCCCCAACTGTATAATTAATAAAGTTATTTTATTTTTTAAAAAAAGAAAAGAAAATTACATTTAACATTAATGTAAATTTCTTGTCCATGAGATAGAATTTTCTGAAAACCATCATTTAGATTATTTTAGAATCTTTCATGAGAAGAAGTTTCGTGCAAGTTTGGTATGAGAAATTCTTGGGAAATTCGTCTTGCTCTTTGTCAATCTTTTCCAGAGATGTATCTCTCAAAGTGTGAAACCTCACTCATGTTGTGTGAGATATGTATTTAGTAAATTAATCCTCCAATCTATTAACTTTTTAAATTCCACTAATTTTTTACTTGAATTTTTCCAAGAACATATTAGCTTCAATACTCGTAGCTCTGGTGGTAGAGAAATATATTTTTTTAAATATCACGAAGTTTAAGGTATGTTTTTTGTGTAACGTTCAATTACATTATCCGTAAATATTTTTTACCATGTAACTTATTGACCTCTTGCTTCTTGTTCCCACTAGTTACCACGACTCATTTTCAAACCAAAATCTCATTTTCACTTCCCAATTATCTATCCATAAGTGTAGGGATGGAGCGAAGTGTAGCCGCCTTCCCTCAAATTTATATAAATAAAAATTTTATGTATAAATTTACTAAAATTTTGCCTATTTAAAAGTGACAAAATTATCCTTTATCTGGTTTCGGTCATGCCTAAACGTAAGATAATTTTGGAAACCCAAGTAGAAGCTAAAATAATAGAAATTGTGATTCACAGATTGCAAATAAACATGATAGAACATTTTTTTAGCCCAATATAGACGGTAGCAGCAGTAAATCTGGAAAATTCCTAGAGCTTTGAAGATTCGCCAGCAATGTCGATGACAAAACGGTACTTAACATCGTTTTTCGCCAGTCGATCAAGGGCTTCATTAATTTTATCAGTGCTAACAACCTCAACGTCGCATGTTATGTTGTGCTTCCCACACACATCCATCATGTCTTGCGTCTCCTTAATGCTTCCGATCATGCTCCCCTTCACAACTCTCTTTCCTGTTAATTTTCAATAGGGATAGCATAAATGGAATATAAGCCACCTTTTTCATGTCATTTCAAAAGAAATAACAGATAAAAGAGAGTACCAAAGATCAATGGAAAAGATGGAAGGTCCATGGGCTTATCTGGTGCACCCACAATCACCAGAGTTCCATTCACTTTCAACAACTCTAGAGTTGGTCCAAGAGAGTGTTTGGCTGATACTGTATCCAAAATAAAGTCAAGAGTCCTTCTCTTTGACTGACCAAAGCAGCAACAATATGTTACGAACCAATCAATTCAAATGTAGTTTTCAAAAGGTTGGTTTATGTGAATAGTTTTCAACTTTCAGCATTTAAATAATTTTTTTTGGAAATTTCCACAATGTGTGAAGTAGATTGGGAGGAAAAATGAACAAACCTGCATTTGTTCTGCATTGGTGCTCAAAATGAAGTCATCTGCCCCCAATCGTTCCTTGGCTTCCTTCTCTTTGGATGAGGAGGTGCTAATTATAGTGACATGGTGACCAAATGCCTTTCCAAATTTTACTGCAACATGGCCTAGACCTCCGAGACCAACTATCCCTATTCTTTTTCCCGGCGACTCCAACAAGTTGTTATCTTTCAAGGGAGAAAACACAGTAATTCCGGCACACAGAAGGGGAGCTGCTGCATCCATTGGCAAGTTGTCGGGAACACGTACAACGTACCTTCATCGTATTGAAATTTTCACACTATTAGCTAAAATTGTCGGACTTGCTTTGCGTGTGGATTTAAAGATAAGAACTTGTGTCGTGGAGTTTTTTCCTACTCCCTCCGTCTCAAAATTAATGGATTTTAGTCAATCTACGGCAGCCAACCCTAGTGATAGGCTACTAGATTAATTAAGATTGAGGCAGGTTGATCATGGACCATTGTACTATAAATAAGGACTAATAACTTTAGTATCTCTCATCTAGTTTCTGGATGTCTCACCCAAATAAGTATATGAGTATGGACATATAATGGGGGAGACACACACACACATAGTTCACATACTAAGACTGGGCACCCGACCTTGTGAGACCACTATAGACATGGCATAAAGAGACAGTGAAGATTTTACAAAGTCCCAAGATTGTGGTGCTTCAAGGAGACCATAAATCATCTGATGACACTGAAAGTTACATCTGATTCAACAAGTTAAACTAACATAAACCACTATAATATCGAGATCATATTTATTTTTTTGTAGTATGTGTTACCTGTGATCTGCCACAAGAAATTCGGAGTAGCCTCCATAAGTGATGCTGCCATCCCAGAAAATGCCATTATACACAAACTGAACCTGATCACAGTAGTTTTCTTGCCCTTCCCTGCAAAACTCACAGTTCAAGCAAGTTGCTGCCAAGCATCCAACTCCGGCCCGATCCCCCACCTTGAAATTTGTCACATTGCTACCCACCTTGGTTATAATCCCAACAATTTCATGCCTAAATAAACCAAATTCATAATTAATTGCCATGACTTCAAATTAAATTAGTCTAAAGATACAAAAATATATCTAAGATATCTCTGAAATGCTACTAGTTACATTACCCGGGAACAACAGGGTACATGGTTATGCCCCAATCGTTCTTGACATGGTGGAGATCAGTGTGACAAATCCCACAGTAGAGGATTTTGATGGTTACATCGTTGATCCCATTTTCTCTGTCAATTTTTAAAAAATTATATAAATATTACACTCAGAAAATAATACTTCATCAATCCACCAAAGATTTAGTTTCCTTTTGAAGATGTCCACAATAATTCATTTTTCAAAAAAATAATAATATGATGATGCAATAAATTCTCAACCAACTATTTATAAGAAAAACATACACAAAACTACAGCATTCAACTTTCATTTAATACTATGTGTCGAATCAAACTACACCGACAAAAATGGTCCAGGCAAGGTGTATGGCATGACAGGGATCAGCTGATTTTTAGCCATTCCTAGGAAGATAAAACTGGAATAATGCAAAAAAACCTATATCACTTTTCTTGAATGGTCTTCAAACTTTGTGCCATTAATCTAAGTAGAAATGAGGTGTATTAGATACCTGCGCTTGAAGGTATAAGGAGTAATCTTGCCAGATGGGTCATGAGCTGCCCAGCCCGAAACAGTCTGCGTGTGGTTTGGAGTTGTTTCAGCCATCTCAATAACACACACACACACACACACAGGATGTGGTTTAAAGAGAGGGAAAAGGCTGGAATCCGAGAGATGTAGCTTAGTGCTAGAAATGATGGAAGACTTGAAGAAAAAGGGTCAATTTATATCACCAGAGGCCCCAGTCGGGGGGGTGGGGGTCCGGGGGGGGGGGGGGGGCTCTGGTGCGGGAGTGAGAGAAAAATATAAGAAAGCATTTTATATAATTTATATTATTCATCTTTTAAATAGTAATTAAAAATTAATGGTGTAGTGACAAATCTGTGTCGCATATCTTAATTAAGAGTGTGATTTTGGAAAAATTAATTATTATGTTTAAAACTTTCTCCAAAGAAAAAATAGGAAGAGTAAATTTATAACGAGTGTTTTTATATATTTATTATTTCTTTGGAGTTGCTGGGTTGGTGGCTTTGAATTTAATTTCCCACCAATTCTTGGATGAATATAGTTATTGTCTTCCAACCGTTTGTCACATTGGAAATTTATTATGGTCCCGATTATATATAGGATTCAAAAGCAAATTAAATTATTCGACATTCTATATCGAACTCGATATTAATTATTAAAAGTCGAATTCAGTTCGTTAACTTAAATTAATAAATTTAAACATATTTTTTTCTTGATAAGATTTAAAATTCGATTCGAACTCGATTCGATTAGTAACAAAAAATATATGTATAAAGATCAATCTATTCGAGTTTGATTCAATAATCAAATCTATTTTAAACATAATTTTTAAAATTTAATAAAAATATAAATAACATGTTTGTCTCAACTCAGTTAGTTCACATCCCTAATTATATATTAATTTTAATTTGGTTTTAAGTGTATAGCCTTTTACTAAGAGAAATCACTTGTTTAAAAAAATAATTTTTTATTTTATTTTTTCATGTTTTATGAAGTTCTCGGACTCCATTTTTTATTCTAAAAAATTCTTATATAGTCTTGTAAGAAATTTCTTGTTTAAATAAATTTTTATTTATTATTTCCTTAATGAGATTCTCATTCTTGATTTTTTATTTCAAGACATTTTTTAATTTAATGTTGTTGTCTTTATGGGAAACTTTTGGATTAAATAATTATTAACTTTATGTAATTGTTTCCCAATGTGTTAAGTTTTGGTTCTTTCTCCCGTGACAGTGAAGCACCTAATATTAAATAAGAGTGGGGCGTCGGCTAATGAGAATTTATTCTACGTCAACTATATGTTACAAGTAGATGAAACAAAATTTTGTGCCTTTTTGTTTATTATTACATGAAAATTAAGGATGTATTACTATTAAATTTATTGTTAATTAAACACTATTTAATCTCTCTAACCAAACATGTGAAGTAAAGACAAGATGTGTTTCATCGTATTAAAAATGCTGATTAGAATACAACCTAATTTACGAGGAATTGAAGTATGATACGTGAAATTAAATTTATTATGCTCTTTTCAAAACAACCTAATTTACGAGGAAATTTCCTCTTCCTTACCTACTTCTTTCTCTATTTCAAAAAATATGACTTTTTTTCTCTTCGTTACCTACTAATACGTCAATTTCATAAAATATGATAGGAGATGAAAAGTTGAAATATTAAATTTTCATATATTTTTATATTATTATTCTTAAATATAATTTGTGAGAGTTATGGTATTAAATTATTATTTTAATTGAGGTGATAATTTTAAAAATTATATATATTTTGAAAAATATAATTTTTTTTAAATGTTTAAAATAATAACAATAAAATATTAATAAATTTATGATAGTTTGAGTATATTTTCAACGAGTAGTTCGAAAAATATGTGAAATTTGTCTTTATTTTCCATAAAGAGAAACTGGGGTTCATTTGTTTGGCAAGTTCATAATCTTTTCCTAGAATAAGTTTTGAAAGTTGATTTTTTTTTTATATTTAAATATTCGAAATTTACGTTCCAATTAAATGTTAAAGTAAATACTCATCGCTCAAAAATACTCACCGGATAAAATCGATCTCGTGGTGTTCATAGTATACACACATAAATCGACAATTCAATATATGACTTCTGTTTACAATAACAACACATAATATAAAACTTATTTCGATTCAATTATATTAGTTGTTACTTGTTTGGAATTTGTCAAATCATGCTTAATTCAGTATATATAAATCCCGCTTTTAAATTGTACTGCTTTGTTTGCAAGTTTCTCAAAAAAAAAAAAAAAAAAAGGGACTGGAAATAATTTTTATTGAAATTTTATGACCATCAACATGCTACTTTTTCTTGACACGGTCAAACAATTAATACTAAAAAATGAAAAAGAAATTTAAGATGGAAAAATAGTTCAACATAAAAGAAAATAAAAATACTTCCATTATTGAATGTTCTTTCGTATTGTTGATGAGTATTTTTTAATATAATAAATGAAAATTCAATTAGTATTTTAAAGTATATTTAAATAATATTAAATTAGATGGGCCAACCCATTGAAATTCTTGATGGGTTAAAATTGATTCATAATCTGGGCTGGTACTGGCCTGCGAGAGTGGGCTATAAGTACTGAATATGCAGACTTTTTGCCTCTATTGCTTAGACTAGCCCGTTAAGAGTTCCCTTGGGCTCTATAGGTGTCCTTTTTATTTGGCCACCAGTAAGCATACATCCAGTTATGCTCTTTCTGTATATTTATCTAGATTATGAAGTAAGTTTAAGCATATTAAAACTTTTTTTGATCTCAATGTCACTGGGTCAAAGATTTTAATAAAATTTCATTAATTAAATATAAAAATTGTAATTTGTCAAAAATACAATAATATAATTTAAGAATGAAAATGAAATTTGAGAGAAGAATTTCAAATGATTCAAGTAAATTTCAAATCAACCACAATGACTTAAAAAATAATTCAAAATATGAACTTAAACATTTAAAATTCATTATAACATAATATTATTCAAACAAACTTAATAAATTTAAAATCTTTAACTTCAAATCATTGATACAAATACACCCTTATTTCATCATAGTTAGGTTATCAAAAAGAAAAGAAAAGATTTTTTTTAATATTTTAAAAATAATAAATATATATATATATAAATTTTTAAGAGTAGACTAATTGGTTCCAATAAGTAAAAAAAATTATCAACAGAAGTATATGCAATAGTTCTTAACCTAATGGGTTTAGGTTTCAACTATGAGTGTAGAGTCCTTCTAGAGTGATGTGTGTCAGATTTTGGCAAACATACCCTCAAACCTACTCCTAATCAAACTCTGAGTTGGGATTTTGCAGAGTTTCAACCATGGTATAACTCTAGGGCTAAAATCGACATTACGTAACTCAGGCCTTTTTAGGGAATTCCATATGCTCTTTTAACCCCACCGCTCTTTCAATACTCCCAAACACATTACAAAAACACTCTTTATACTAAAGGAATAGAGAGAATTTTTCATCGCTGCTTTCTCTTCCGATCATCACTCTGAAATTCCTCAATTTCAATCGTCGCCAAATTATATATATTTGTATACAAAACACACATTTGTGTATTCCTCGGTTTTTGCGTGACGGAGCCGCGTTCGCCAAACGTCGCCGCCTCCAACGGCGGCGTTAACAGCCCTCAGTCGTGGCGGCGGAGCCTCCCCTCTCCGTGGGCCTCCGTCGTACGTGGGGATTCCGACCAAATCTCCTCTTCCACCGCTCTGGGGTCTACGTCGTCTCCGCCGCCGGAACAGGCTTCTGCTTCGGATGACTCTGTGATTGAGAGTTCGGGCTTCGAAGCCCAGCCTGAGAGCTCCGATGTTAACGGTGATAGCAATGCGGGTCGACCAAGGAGGCCTGCCTGGAACAGGCCATTAAACGGCGTCGTCGAGGCTGGTTCTGTTATGGGTGGGGCCGTTTCTTGGCCCCCTCTCTCTGAATCGACCAAATCCGTTCCGAGATCGTCATCGGACTCTTCCAGACCCGTTTCTGACGGATCAGCCTCTTCATCTCAGGTTAGGACAAGCACATATTATAATTAGTCTCGTTTATTTACATGGTTTTTGGCTAATGTGATTATTTCTCTGGAGGATTAGTTCAAGTAACTTTATTGGAGAGTTAGTTCTCAAGAATCAACGTTTCTTGGTAGTTTCATATGTTCTGCTTTTGTTATGTGTCTGGATTATATATATGATCTCTCCTTTCATGAACGCAAGAAGACATTTGCGTAATTCGTAATTTTATGTGTCTGATTTGAACCTCTGTTTAATGGTATAAAGAGTGAAAATTTTATTGTGAATACGATACTTTTCAGGTAAATATAGATGTGGATACCTTATATTTTCCCCCTTTTTGTTCTATGCAATCATTGACATAGTGTTACATCAGGGGTTGTCTAAGTGTATTAAACTCTTGAAGACGTACAAAATTTGAGTTCTTCCATATATGTGAATCTACTATCTGCTTCTCATGCATTTCCTGATCTTTGGTAGGGACCTATATTGATTAGCACATTGTTAGTTCTGTTTTAGCAATTCCTTCTACTGATAGGAAGGCGCAATGATTTATTATAACCAGTAATGTGGTTATTTTTCTTTGGTTTGATAGGCTCCTTTAATATCTCAACCACCTCAGAGACAAGCTAATACTAATAGTCATGCTAATTCTTCTACAAACAACACAACCAGACCAAGGTCAAGGAACCGTGGTGGTGGTGGTGGTAGTGCTAGTGGTGGTGCTGGCGGTGCAGGCAGTTCCTCAGGAAGTGGACCATCTCATAATACTTTTAATCGGCCATCTCCCCCCACGCCACCGCCATTTTCTGTTTTTGAAGCACCTTATCGGATGGTTCCCCCTATGCTGGATACTCCTGTAGCAGGCACAAGACCAGTTCGAGGTGTTGGCGGCTCTAAGCCACATGCGGGTTATGACAATTCTTCTCAGAGGAATGCTTCAAGAAGGGGTAATTATGGCCCCCGACCCCGTGGAGATGGGCCATACCACAATAATCATGGAGGCAGACGCGATCAAGATCGTAGAGACGTTCATCATCCCCCTCAATACATGCCTCCTCCCTTAGGATATATGCCATCCCCACTGCCCCCTGGTGCTGCCCCTTTTATGGCACCTCCTGTGAGAGTGTTTCCTGGACAAATGGGGTTTGGTAAGTCTACTGAATAGCATTCTGCTAAAATTTGACTATTACAACATTCTGACATATTTGTCGGATCTTTCAGATATGACATCTCCTTTTATCTATGTTCCAACAATGCCTCCTGAGTCCTTTAGGGCTATGCCGATTGTTCCTCCACCCCCACCTATGGTTTTTCCTCCTGCTAATGAGAATACCTTAGCGAACATGATTGTTAAGCAAATAGACTATTACTTCAGGTAATTTGCACTGGATTTTTAGTTCTCAAGAACTAGCTTTTTTTGGTACTTTATCTTTTTCGCTTTTGCTATGCCCCTTCGAGAAAAGCTGAAGCGAGTAATTATCTTGTGCCAGTGATGATAATTTGGTGAAGGATAACTTTTTGAGGTCAAAAATGGATGATCATGGCTGGGTGCCCATAACTCTAATAGCCTCCTTTCGGCGAGTAAGTTGTAGCTAGATTTGTGCATGTATGATTTATGTAGTCTGACTTATATTTCATCTGATTAGATTATTAGGGCCGTTTTTTATCATATCACCAATGCACTTATTTAATTTGGCCACAAGAAGTTTTTTGATGGACAAACTTGATTTGATTTTATTGCTGATTTGTTGATCTTGATCTAGCATGAACTGAAATTTATACCACTTATTAACTGTTTATAAGTCGGTAAGCTTGCAACAGTCACCTGAATGTGTTATGTGACTGAGCTCTGAGACACCCTGAAAACTGGAATCAGATTTTATAATGCCAAGTCAATCTTATACTTGTGTTTAAATAATGCAGAAGCTTATTTTGCCCTGCACTTCTCATTAAACTCTGCTCTTGGGCTTCCACATAGATATTTTAGCATTTCCCCTAACCCTGCACAGTTTTTGGTTGCATTGACTTGTTCTGCTATTTTCTACCAGTACGGAGTTCTATGTCTGTGCAGTACGTTTGATGATTGATAACTTAAAAGAGAATCTTTCATAAGTGACTCCGAACTGAAGTTTCTCCTCATCAATTTCAATTTGTAAATCAATATCTACAGTTCTTCACTACTTTGGTTGAATGCATTAAATGAAATCAATGAAGTTTTTGCACTTTTTTTTTTGGCTGATTGATGTGCATATACTAGAAGACGATTGCTAAAAATCAAAAGTGATAGCATCTTAGATGCTCTAGGGCCATATATGTAATGGCCATTATGTAATTTATAAACTCCCTGAGTAAGAGTTGAATTGAGGATAACGGTTGTCGACTATTTGATGTGCCTGAGACTTTGGAAAAATATTTTTTGGCAACTGACTGTTAGATTTGCATTCATGGCACTTACAGTTGTGCTTCTAAGCAGTAATTACATAGTTGTCTTAGTGATATCCAAAGCACAGATCAAGGTTGCTTCATGGTCTTGCCTTTTCAGGTTCATCAATTGACAAAGGATATTCAAGTGATTTTGGAGTCCTTGAGATATTCCAACGTTGTGGAAGTTCAGGTTAGCTTTTCATTTCTACACTACTTTCTATCAAATTTTATTTTCGAGTGATGTGCGCTAATTTGCAATGTTGAGGTTGTTCAATGTTTTACAACATCAATAGCATCAAAATTGGCGTTATCACTGGATAATAACAGTTCATGTTGCTACTCGCTATTTCCTAGTCTTGTTATTTTTCAGACTGCAGATAATTGAAAGAATCCATGGCAGCATATTTGATATTCATTTTGTTGCTACTTATTTTGCAGGGTGACAAGGTGAGGAGGCGTAATACGTGGAACAAATGGCTGCACTCTTATGGTTGGCCAAACACTGATCCTGGCCCTCAGACCCCAGGTGCAGCACCTGAAAATGTTCTGGCAACATCTTTAATGAAGGTTTCACTGGATGATTCCATGACTAATGCAAATAGCAATATGGACATAAGGAAGGTCACACAGAGATGGAACAGGTAGGCCTTTGTCTGAGGAGTTGACTGGCCAGTCTGGGTTGGCTAATAGAGAGGATACTACAGAAGAAGTCCGCTCAATTAGTGTCTGAAAGTTATCCTGTGAAGAAAGTTTTGCACATTCAGTCAAGGTGGGTTCAGTTGCCTTAGATGCATCCGGAAGTTAATGCCTTAGATGTGAGTATTTATTTTTGCTGACATGTGCTGCATTTCAGGAGGCAGGTTGAGGAGATCAAAGATAATAAGCATTTATAACTTATCAACATAAAATGAGAGAGAAGCCAAAGAAGAATACCAGAGTGATGTAGTTTATTCGCAGCAAGCTGGCCATTTAAAAGCAACATGGATGAAAGTGTTCTCTTTTTGTACTAATGGTTCAGTACTGATTTTTTGAAGTATCCAGGAGAAATGATTTAAAGTGAACTTTCTGTGGTATTCTGGGCACTATGAAAAATGAAGTTTATTGTGTGGCCTCCTTGAGAGTTAGCTCCTTTTAATTTTGTGTTAATACTTCCAAGGCCCCTTGATTAGACCTTTCATTTTTGATCATATATATATATATATAATTGTTTTATAGTTTTGCTCTCTTCCATTTAGCTTCTGATGTATAGGCACATCTAATAAACATCCAAAGTCTAATTATGGACTGCTCGCTAAGATGTCGTACATCTAATTGGACCTAGTGTAAGATAATTGTTTTGTCATGGCGCATAAAATTTTGGGCTTCTATGCTGTTGATGGTTTCGACTGATATCGTTTACATCTCTTTGTTGACCTGCCAAAGGTTGGTTTAGTTTGCATCGTTATGGCTGATATTGTTCAATTATAGCAATGCAACTATGGTCTGTAACATTGTGGCATCATCTTGAGAATGTTGAGTTTTGAATTGACATCTTCTCATTCCAAATGTGCCTGACCATTTGGATTTGCAAATTTGGGTTTTGAACCTAAACCAAGCCATACTAGATTAAATATCCATCCTTGAACTGATCGAATTTTGTTAGATTTCCAAATTTTTGATTTTTTTTTCTCGATTAATGTGCACCTCAGAATCCGCTATTTTTGTTTGTTTGTATTTTGTGTGTGTGTGTGTGCGTGTCTATTTGTCTGGAACAGGGATAATTTATCAAGGTTCTCCATATTTGGCAAAAGTTCCAACAATAATAATTTGATTTCAAGTTCATTGGGGCCATGAAATCGGGTTTAAATTTGGATGCAGTTGGCTAGGTTTTAACAGCTAAGGCCAAACAATTTCATTGATTTTATCCATTGAGAATGGTTGGCATCTTACCAGAAACAGAAAGAAACAAAGATGAAAGTTGTATTCTATTAGGATTGCAAGATCTCAGCAGCAAAAATCAATCAAAATAAAGAGAAACAGACTAATAAAAATAATCAAAAGAGCAAAAACTATGCTAACTTGGAAATTTATGTGTCACATGGATTAGCGAACTAAAGGAAAGAGGTACGGAAATTATTATCTGTATTGCGTGTTTTAACACAAATGGTTAGGTGTTACATTTTATTATGTAACTGATTACATAACATAATTCATCGATCATTAATCATCAATCACTTCTTTTTTTAAAAAAAAAGTACAAATACTGAAATTTTTTTGCTTTCTTTACTATCATTTAAAAGTTCGTATCCATTGCAAATGGAATACTTGCTTTACTTGACAAGCATACTTCAAAACATTTTTACCACACCACTTATAGACCACTTCGGGTGCATTGTTGTCACGTTTTTACCACATTATTTTGTGTGCATTGGTGTCACGTTTTTACCACATCATTTCGAGTGCATTGGTGTATATCTTGAATATCCCTATGAAACTAGTGTGAACTCGACAATAAAATTTATGTTCAATATTCCAAAATACGACGCATTAAATGTCACATTTATGGTGTGAATGGGGACTAGTCATGAGATTGTGGTGGATCAAACGCATAATAGTCCATATATAAGTTCAAATGATGAGACGTATGAAGTGTAGATGTTATCGATCTGCCACATCAGTCGGAATATATGCAGTTGAAACGTCACAGAAAATGTAGGCGTACTTCTGTGGAATTGATCATCCTCTATAGAGCTACTAGTCTAGCGCTATGTTGTATCTCCGAGTATTCTTTCTAGTATTCTATTCTCTAATGGTACAAGTTTTTTTCCAGGCAAAACGACTTCTTATTGTGATTGAGTTGTTATTTCGTTCAAGAGCTACTTGAGAAATATTATCACTTATGATCCTTTATTGATGTTTCATTTCGATATATGATGTAATAATTTATTTAGCAATAGGTATAGTGTCTCAATGGATCATCAATTGTGTTATTTGATCATAAAGTAGCACATAGAGCTTTTAGAAGAGAAGAAATTTTAAAAAAATATATCTTCCTCTCATTTAAGTCTCACCATCACCATGTTGGTAACATACACATGCCCAGGCCCTATCACTCCTTGTATAAAGAAACTATATAAGGAGCACCACCGATGTGCATTTGTCTATTCCCAGGTAGCTCACGTCCTCTAACTCATTGGATATCTAAACATTATGATGCAAGGCTTAGTTCTAGGGATGACAATGGGTTTGAGTTACTTGTACCTGCTCTGTTTAGGGCGGATTTGTGAAAGGTATAAATAGGTACGAGGTGGGTCTTGATTTTTAATTTTCAAACTCGTCCCACCTCGAACTCGCCCCATTTATTTTTTTTATTTATTTATTATTTTAATATATATGTATTTATGTAATATTATATTTTAGAAATATATTTTTTTTAAAAATAGTGATGTTATTTTTTTAAAAATTATATTTTTAAGTAATTTTAAAATTATAAAGCGGAACTAATGGGTCTAGCAGGTCTAACCCGAACCCAACAGGTTCAAGATGGGACGGGTCTCGGGTCCTTAAAAATCTTGGCGAGACGGGTTTTGAGTTTTAGCAAACCCGCTCCGTTGCCATCCCTACTTAGTTTTTGTCATTATTCCCCACACGATCGATAATGCTCAAACTATTATCGTTCAATTGTGGATTTAGAGAGTATCTTATCGAATTCTAAATTAGTAAATAAGCCGTTCAGGATGATGCATTTCAACTATATCAAATAAGATCAATGGACATTAGGATGTTCATAATCATTTTTTATATTATTGTGGCAACGAGTTGATGTTTGCATCATAATACAGTTCTTAAATAATTTACAATTAAAATAATGTGTTAATACAAATTATTATAGAGTTGCTCCCAAATTTTGAGAATTTCAAATGACCCGCGCCATCTAGATAGTATCTGTTACATCGACTATTGAATTTGATACATATTTAATTATTTATGAAGGCATGACAAATTTTTTATATGGGCATGCTATTGCAAAGGTTACCATTCACCTTACAGAGAAACAAAAAGCTCGTTTTCCTCATCAATCAGGAGTGACCCAATTACAATTATTAAGGCACAGATGAGGCGTTAAACTTAGGATTTGTGACCATGTAGAAATTTGCATTTTTTATTGAGATGAATAACATAATGAATATGACTTATGAAAGACACTTTCAATCTTAAAATACCACTAATGTTTACATGTTGAAGCAGCAATGCACCAACAATAATCTTTCCACACTAAGGAGTCGTTTTTGGAGGTGTTTTCGTCGAATTTTTTAGTAATATTTATAGTACACCTGGTGTATGATATATTTGGTGTATGAATAAAGGTAAGTGTTTTATTTTATAAAAAATATAATATTTTGATAATGAATATATAAAAAATGTATGTATACTAGGTATAATATCTACAATATCAATTTTTTTGGCTTATCTTTTTCCTAGATGTGTCATAGGATATAATGCCTCGTCCAATTTTATTTATTTATTTATTTTTCTGGATGCATGTGGCACCTCCAACAAATTTTTTTTTTTCTTCTGTGAGGTGAGTTCATAATTTTTATTTTTTTTATGTTTAATTTAAGCATAATAAATTTTCAACAAGATAAAATCATCATTCAACATAATACAAGCAAAAAATTTAATAATAAAGTATTCAATATACCTATATTTATTTTTTGAATAATCATGAAATATCTTTGATTATCCAAAGATAAACAAATCAATAATCTGCATAAAAAATAATTAATTTTTTTTACATAATAAATTTTGATATATAAAATAAAAAAATTGACATAACTCTTACCTTTTGTATGATAGCTAAGTATCCAAATAAATTGGATAACCCAATCTTTATAAGATATTTTTTAAAAACATTAAGATGGAAGGATGAAGAAGAAAAAGAAGGATATTTCTCAGAAAGTTTACCTCTTTTCTCTTCTTTTTTTTGTTAATCATGATATTAAGCATAATAAAACTATAAATTTAATTAAAAAAATTTAAGGATAAAAAAATTCAACATGATTTTTATCGGCAAAATACAAATAAAGATTTTAATTATAAAATTTTCAAACATTACTTATTTGTTGTATAATCACGAAATTTCTTCGCTTATTCAAAAAACAACAAACCAACAATCTGCACAAAAAACATTAAAATTTGGCTACATAACAAATTTGAGACACAAAATAAAATTTAAAGTTGACATAATTCTTAGCTTACTATGATAGCTTAAAAATCTAAATTACTAATATTAAAAAAAAATTAAGAATGCTGACAAAATTTAAAATTTCTGAAAATAAAGAATGAAAGATCTAGGGAAGAATGTATGCTTGAAGCCTTTTTCTCCTTTTTATAACTACGAGAAGAAAACTTCTTTCATTTTTTATTTTTAACTTTTAAATGTATAACTTTAAAGTTGATTTGATGACGGCCTTTATATTATCTCTAATCATAATTTTATTTCAACACAATTTTTATATTAAAATAATATATTTTTTATATCAAACTTAAATTTTATCTCTAATTCATCTATTTAAAATTTTATTTTTAAAAAATATTTTCTTAATATTTCTTGTTATTCTATTCATAACAATCATTTTATTTAATCAAATATCCATTTATAATATTCTAAAATATAGTAATATAATTATATATCCAATTTATGTTTTATGTTTAGTTAATTAAAAAAGTGTATTTAATTAATATAATATAAATAAATATGACAGTAAATTAAATAATATACATAAACAAACTAAATAATTAATAAAAAACTTAAATAAAAAGATAAAAACATGATATTAAATTGAATAAAATATAAAAAAATATTATAATTAATAATTCAACTTAAATAAATCTAATACGTTTGGAAAATATTTTTAATATTTGGAGGATCCGAAAGTGATATGCCCGATAATAAAAAAATATGTAACTCTCGTTATTCTCTGCAACAAATTTAATTTTTTTATTTTGAATTTTTTATTTTTTATGATATATTATTAGGAATGTCATTTTAGATTATATGAATGTTTAACATAAATAATATAATATAATATATATAATATAATAACACCACGATAATATAATATTTTTAATATGTATATATGTATATACATTATTATTTCTGGTTGAATGATGCATCTTCAATATATTTATATATTTAGATAAAGTTTTGTTGAAGGCGCGTGGTGTGGCAATGACGCTGGAGTTGCCGTACATGAGCCGAAACAAATTAAGATTTGATAAAAGATTCCATGGGGACGATTTCAGTATTATGCAACATAAAGAGAGGGGTGGAAAAAGCATACGGACTCAAAATTCCAGAGCTTAGCTCGATCTCCATTTCCCTCGACAAGAAGCTCGCCAATTTCACCCTCACAAGAAAAGGTCAGTCTTTTTTGGCTGTTATTTCGTTTTCGTGTATCTTTTTATCTTAATTTTCATTAATGTTTTCGTGTAATTTGCCTTCTGTTTCATTTCTGTATTACTAGAAAGCTACATATTCTTTGCTGAAAAATTGCGTTTTTAGTATTTCATTGTTTACCCATTTCTCGACCACAGGACGGGAAAGTAGCTGATTTAAAGTAAAGGTTTGTTTCCCCGTTTCCTTTTTCCTTTAAAACCCAGGAATTGGAAAAAAACTGTTTTTGCAGCTTAGATATAAACTTTCCTTCCGTTGCATAATTTCGAGGGTTAAAAGTTCTTACTTTTAGTAAATGATTAGTATTTATATTTTCGTTTGATATTGCTTATGTGTAAATTCGTGTTATTGCATGATCCTTAAAGATTCTTCGTTATATTTGCATTGTTCAACTGTGAAGTTTAGTAGGTAACCTGTTTGTCAAATTGTCTGCAATGCGAACAGTAAATAGTTCAATGGGGTTGAGCTTTTTGGGTGTTTATGTGATCCGGGGATTGCAGATTGAAATATACTAAAACAAGTATGTATTGGCTGATGAAGGATTGAAGGCTTGGCTATGAGCATGTTTTCTAGTAAAAGAAGTAAAGAACTTGAAAAGATAGAATGTGCGTTGTGGCTATTTAATATTGTGAGGTACATATAAAGTACACCTAGAATGCTTCTATTATGTTACAATATGTGATATAAAAGATGTCATTAGTGGTGATACATCAGAGGCATATGGGCTCAAATGATTTGTAGAAGTAAAAGGAAATACAATAAAAGATTGGAGATTAGTTGTATCTGGGAAGAGGCAAAAATATGAAAAAAATAAAAAATCAATGTTATTTTCTTTTTCTTCTTTTTACCTATTTAATAAACACAAGCACCAAAGAGGAATTATGATATACTGATATTTATTGAGTTAACAAGTGATAGAGGTGCTGCATTAAAATGCCATCTTGAATGATCTGCACAATATTCCAATAGAAGCACTCATCTTTCATCTCTGTGAACTACACAAAATTGTAGCAACTAATTGTTTGAGGGGAAAATATACTACCATCAAACTTAAGTATTTACTTGAAAATCTACTTGAAACACAATGGATTTACTATTTCATGTGAATCACCAAAAGTTCTTTTTTTTTTTTTTTTTTTTAATAGTTTGATATTGCATTTGCTCATTATAATTAAGTTGGGTGATAGTCACTTGTTTTGAGCATGAATTTACTATAAATTGATTCATAAATAGGTACAATGGGCTTCTCTTCGAACTTGAGTTAATCATTTTTGTAAAATAAGGATGAATGTGAAATAGTTGCTAGCAGAACCTATTAAATCTGAGTCTCGCATGTAGGTTCTCTCACTCTGTGGGCCCAAGGCGTGATGCTAGCAACTTAGGTTATTCATTTTTATAAAGTGTGGACAATTGCAAAGAAGTTGCTAGTGAAGCACATTACGTCACATCCTCACTTATAGACTCTCACCCGGGCATGACAAAATAGTATTTGAGCCGATTTCGAGAGAGTTATCAGCATGGGAGGACCGGTTGGATGTGTACTAGTGTGGTCCTGGAAGGAACGTGACGAGAACCTCTATATCTAATGGGTGGTGATTATGATATCCCACAATTTGCTGTGGCAGTGCCAACCGGATGTGTACCGCCTACGAACCTGGATTGTGGAAGAAATGTGGCGAGGATGTTGCTTGTCCAAAAGAATGAGATTGTGATGTCTCACATGGATTGTGAGAGGAAGTCTGGATTGGTTTATAAGTGGGCAGAATGAACTCTAACAACTTAAGGACAAAAGCAAAGTAGTTGTTAGCAGAATCCGTTGTGCCGAAGTCTTGCTTGCGGGCCCTCACCCCGTGGACCGGGGCGCGACATCTTCTGCTGGGGCAGAATTGGTCTGACAAATCCCTATCCCGACCCCCTGTGGCAGTATTGCAAGTTATTTGGTTCTGTAATTTATGAATGAGACTGGAAAGTAAATCAAACATTTCTCTATTTTGGCTTTACGGAATAACCCATTCCAGATGGCTTCAAATTTTATTTTATTGCTAAGTTTTGATGGTTGGCTTAACTGGCCTGGAACTGTTTTGTTGGTGGTGGTGGTTGTGTTGTTTTTGTGTGTGTGTGTGTGCTGGTGGATTATATTCCAAGTTTGTATTTGAAGATGGAGGAGCAGGAAAAATGAGTAACTTTCCATTGTTATTCAACATTCATTTTACAGTGAGTGTGTTTTGTATCTTCAGCAGTTGTCCTTTTTGGACCTAATCACCCAACAGGGGCGCGTGGGCAGAGCACGTGATTCTATAACCCTCTTGTGCTTCCTGGTGTAAGTTATTTATGTGGTGGTCATCTAGGTGAAAAACGTGGGACTTGTTCATTATGCTTAAATATCTACGGTTCACTTAATATAATTTACCCCAATATGAAGGTGTTCCTTGATTTAAACTTATATCTTCACATTAGAATGAAACAGGTTGATTTGGATCCTAAAATCTATCTAAATGATATGCTGGTTAGCTTGTGTATTCTGCATATTGTTTTGTTCACTCTTTGTAGTACTATATACTGCATTGCTTGGTACACTTACAAAAGGGGCAAATGGTTTCTTTTGAAGTGCAATGGGTGGAAAAGCTGTAAAACCTGTTGCAAAAGCAGTGGGAGAGTAACAGTATCCATGGCGAGAGAAGTTGGCAAAGTACAAGGATGAGCTGTCAAAGGGGGTCTGGGGTTACTGGGAGCTTGGGCTTTGGAGACCTCTTGACATCAGTGCACGCCGCCGAGCTCGACTCTGCAAGGAAGTCCTCCTTGCTGGAGCAGATTGGCCATATGATCCAGAAAGGAAGGAAATGAGGACCAATAGGAAAGGGCATAAGGTTGACAGATTAGCTGCAGAAAAGCGAGAGCGTACTGCTGAACTAATGGAAGCTATACCTCAGATGTTGGCAGATTATAGGAAGAGAAGGTGGGAGAGAAAGATGAAAGCAGAAGATGCTGCTGCAAAAAAAGCACTGCAAGAATAGGTTCAACTTAACCATTTTTGTGGTGCTTTTAATTGGATATTTCCTTTTGTTTAGTATCAAGCTGAAGTTTTAATTTTTATTTTGGTAATGACGTATGAATGATTAATGAAGCCTTCAATTTCTTGAGGTTTTGCATTTGTTTCTTAATTTAGAGCTTAGGTATATGGACTACTAGAAATTGTCTTTTACTTGAAATGCTAATGATTTGTGGCTTATGAGCCGTTTGATCAATAGCATATAATGGTAAGGGGAACTTTGGAGAGATCTGTGGATGAGATTTCCAAGGTATTCTCTTGTGCTTTACTGATACCATTACACATAAACTGAGATTGATATAGCTGAACAGCAGGCTACATTTGGAATCTGAGATCCTGGCTTATCATTAGTGGAATATATTTCTTCATTGTCATAATAATGTACTGAGAACATCAAGGGAAGCCCCAGTAAAATTTATGGTTTGCATGTCTGGGTTTGGGGGAAGCAAGAAACTTTTTGAGCTAGAATTACAGAAATGGAGTTGCTCCTAAGTTGTTTCGTTCAACTAAAAAAGCGCTTCTTTTTTCCTTTTTTAAATGATGGGATTACTAACAAAGCGCTTGGTAGCAAGGAACTTCCAATTGAAATACAAATTTTCTATTCTAAATTTGAATTTAGCTCTTAATCAGTTTCAGTTTTAAGGGTTTAGTTACTCTGAGATAGCTTTGTACATGCCTGGCTACATAATTGTTATTTGTTTCTTGGGTGGTCATTCCAATCTTGCCAAGCACTTCTCCATACTTTCTGCCATCATCAGAGAGCCAATTGCTCTCCATTTATCTATCATGTAGCGTCCAAACAGCCAGATTTCTCGAGCCCACTCCATGGGAGAAATACCTAATTGCCAAGTAAAAGTTAAAGATGTGGCTCATCTATCCAACCTATTGTTCATGATATCAACTGCTTGGCTAATCATCTGTGGTGGAATTTCGGTTGGTGCCCAAAGACCACTGATAGAGCAGCACACTGTGTAGCCATGGCTGTGGTTTGCCTCGAAATAGGATGGTTGATTTCCTTAAGGAGTTGTTTTTCATCTTGCGTTAAGACATTGCTCCTTAAGACTTGTATTTCTATTATTCTTAAATGTAAATCATCTTTACCTGTTTCACAAGGGAAAAAAGGGAAATCCACAAATAGGCTTCTCAATGATCAGCAATTACACTTGAAGCACTTGCACCACATTCAGAGCCAATATCTCTAGATCTTGGCCTACATGATTGAAGTGATGGGCAATTGAATGAATATTCTTGACAATTTCACCAGAGTTCAAGAATTTGTTGTTCTCTTTAAGGGAAGAATATCTCTGAATTAGTGGTTCCTAACTCAGGGCAAGACCTATATCTATGTGTAAGACATTCTTCTCTTTCCTATTGGCTGGTTATAATAGCAGCATAGTCAAATCCCACTAAGTAGGAGGAGGAGCCAAATTTTAGGTCCATCAGAATTAGATACTAAGTGGGCAATTCAAAAATGTATTTTGGCCCTATATAGAATTAAGGATCACTATCTTAACAAGCCCTCTGGTCCTATTAGAAGCAATACAAAATGGTGATTTGAGTCCAGTGGCGCACTAGGTTGCTGTGATATTGATGATGACTTAGAGCTGGATAAAAAACTTTATTGCCCATATCACTGAAGTTCTTCTATTGACAAATAAAGTTGTTGCCTTAAAACCCTTCAAATGTCACTAACTGGATTGAAAATGCCAATACACAATTGCAGTCAATTTCGGAGTCTATTTCTTTAAAGTTCTATGTTATCGTTTGGTGTAATACAATTGAGTGCACCTTTACACAGGAAGTTTAAACATCTCTCTGAAGTGTACAAGAGTGTGATTTGCATTTTGAAAGTCATGCCTAAAAGACAACCTCATATTGTGCAACTATAATGGTCAAAAAGCTAAAAGTGTGTCCCCTCCATCTCCGAAGAAAAGACTGAAAAACTCAAATGCACCACATGGAGGAAAGCTCAATAACTGTAGCCTTCAATGATATAATTAAACTTGGCACTTTTTGGGTAACCAGAACACTACCCATTTGAATGGCATGGGCTTTTCAGCTATGTTACCTAAATTTCTTTACACTTTGCATTAAACATGGTATGATGGTTTCCTACTAACAAATCGAAAAATACTAAAAAGTCTTTACCAATCTCCACCACCATCACTTTCACAACCATTTCTGGAGTGGATCTAACGCACTTTGCGTGGATGTGGAAGCACTAGATTGATTGAAATAATATACGTGCAGTGGGAACACGCATGAATCCATTAGCTTAGGATTACACCACCAAGGTTTCATGGCTTCCTATCAGACCAAACTTACCATTTCTGACTAGTGCTAAACACTATATAATGGGCTTCCCTTCAAGGCTTTGGAAGTGTGGATTCAGCACATTTTATTTAGAGGGAATCATGAGAGGTCTTTACCTTTTTTTCAGTTTCAATCTTTTGCTTATCTCATTTCTGAGAGAAGCTAATGCAGCTCAATCAGAAAGTAATGGAGTTTATATTGTGTACATGGGAGCCTCACATTCGCCAAATGGTGCCCCAAGAAGTGATCATGCTCAGCTTCTGGGCTTCCTGATGAAAAGGTTTTTAGACTGTTTTTTACTTGTTCTTCAAAAAAATTGTTGTGAACCAGCAATGACTTGCCTGATTCTGACAACTCTTGCTTCAAAGATAATATATGCTCATTTAAATTTCTGCCCCCCATGCCCTGTAGATGTGGCATACAGTCTAATTTTGATGCCTGTGTCAGTATCTAGTATGAAAAAGTTTATGCAACTCTGATCGCAAACAAGAATGATTTCCCTTTTCTTCGATGACTATCTTGAAAGAGACACAGATACCTTCTCTTGTCTAAACGATCGAAGCTGATCGTATCATCTAGCCATTTACTTACATCAAACCATGACCTAGTTAAGCTAACAGACCATATTGTGCACTATAATACATATGGTCAACTTGTTCGTCTTAGTTTCATCTGTCTACCTATTTGATCTTTTCAGTAAAAGGACTTCAAAAGCAGCTTAAAAGAACATCTTTTTGCAAATACATCATATAGCAATTTAAAATAAAATTCCTTATGTTCTAATGTTTCTGTGGAGTATGCTAAGTTTTTTATATTCTTGAATTTTGGGCTTTTCCCAACTACTTCACTAAAAAATGTTCAACTTTCAGGAAGAAGAATTCTGTGGTACAAACCTACAGCAAAGGTTTCTCGGGGTTTGCTGCTCGTTTATCAAAGGAAGAAGCAAAATCAATTGCTCAAAGACCTGGAGTGGTGTCTGTTTTTCCTGACCCAGTTTTACAACTTCACACGACTCGTTCATGGGATTTCTTGAAGTACCAAACAGCTTTGAAAATTGATTCTACTCCAAGCTCTCCTTTTGACTCTTCTTCAACTGGAGCAGACACTATTATTGGCATCTTAGATACAGGTGAAACTATTCCATCTTTTTTCCCCTCCAACATGTGTAGTTCTAGCTACTGCGGTTGTGAAAAGCTGTTCTTATACCAATCTAACTATTAAATAGCAATTATAGTACAATAGGTGACTACAATATGTTTAAGAGAGAGATTAGATTTCTGTAGCATGCTTCCAAGTTTTATTTTTTTTGTTAAGTTTTTAATAGCATTGCTGATAGTTGTAAATTTGAAACACCACTATAGGAATTTGGCCTGAATCTGAGAGTTTCATTGATGAGGATATGGGTCCAATCCCATCACATTGGAAGGGAAAATGCATGGAAGGCCAAAATTTCACTTCCTCCAGCTGCAACAGGTATAGAATTTGCAAATGTAGATTATATTGTTCTAATGTTTTATCCTTGGAAAGTAACCACAGAATCAGCATATCTGTAACCATTTTCCCCACTTCAATAGTTGGTAAACTGTTTGGGACATTAAATGATTTTTTTATCAAAACAATTTGTGATAGGAAAGTGATTGGAGCAAGGTATTATGATGATACTGATTCTGGGCCAAGTACATTCGGCACACCCAGGGATGAGAGTGGCCATGGTACACATGTTGCATCCACTGCAGCTGGGAGGCCGGTTTCTGGGGCATCATACTATGGGCTAGCTAAAGGGACTGCAGAAGGGGGCTCACCAGGTTCAAGAATCGCAATGTATCGTGTTTGTATAGCCGGTGGGGGATGCCTGGGCTCAGCTATTCTCAAAGCATTTGACGATGCAATTGCTGATGGTGTTGATGTGTTATCCCTATCATTAGGTTCATCGCCAGGACAGCCAGATTTTGCCACCGATCCCATTGCCATTGGAGCGTTTCATGCGGTGGAGAAGGGCATCATTGTGGTATGCTCTGCTGGAAATAGTGGCCCTTCTTCTACAACAGTTGTGAATGTTGCCCCTTGGATCCTAACCGTTGCTGCCACCACTATTGACCGTGATTTTGAGGCTGACATCGTCTTAGGAGGAAACAAGGTGATTAAGGTAATCAAAGAACACCACAAACTTGGTAACTACAAAGAACCATGACATTGCATATGCATCAAGAATCAAGACTAGACTAATCTTTGACATACCCCTCGCGAGTCATTTTCTGATGAGTTTTAGTATTTTAATGATGGATCTCAGGGTGGAGGCATCAACTTTTCTGGTCTCAATAAATCTGTTGTTTATCCTGTGATAGATGGACGATCAGCAAAGTCCGCCTCCAACCAACATGATGAAGCCGATGCAAGGTACAATACAGAGAAAAATTCCTACGTACTATCCTTATCAAGTGACATTGGATTCATGTATTGAAATGACATGGCATCTTTTCAGAAACTGCATACCAGGTTCATTAGATGATGGCAAAGTAAAGGGAAAAATTGTTCTATGTGAAAACAAGGATGAAGATTATGAACCAAAAGACAAGTTTGACATATTGAAGAACCAAGGCGCGATTGGGATGATAGTGATTGACAATGACCAGAGGCAAGTGCCATCAAAATATGGAACTTTTCCGATTGCTGCTGTTACTGAAGAGGATGGAGCTGAAATACTATCTTATATCAACTCAAATAGGTAATCCAATTGCTCAATCAGCAAAAAGAGAAGGCATAACCACTATATATTACTCTTCACATTGCAAAATGAAACAGTAACTAATCGCATCTTTTTGACATTGCAGAAGCAATCCGCTGGCAACAATTCTACCAACTGTAATGATACCAAATTACAAGCCAGCTCCTGTTGTTGGCTACTTTTCGTCAAGAGGCCCTACATTCGACATTAAAAACCTTCTCAAGGTATTGCCTCTAAACCTTTTGTATATAGAAAGATTAAGAGGTTCATGGGCATGTACAAAAGGAAGACTAAAAGTCGTGGTTTGTTTGGTTCTGTAGCCGGATATTGCAGCACCAGGAGTAGCCATTCTTGCAGCGTGGCCTTCAAATGACAAAAGAGAGGCTCTCCCGAGAGGGAACCACCGCTCTTCGACATACTCTCAGGCACATCCATGGCTTGCCCACATGTTTCTGGGCTAGCTGCAACAGTCAAGTCTCAGCATCCCACATGGAGTCCCTCTGCCATCAGATCAGCCATAATGACAACAGGTTGGATAAAATCTTGACCAAACACTTGAGCAATACCATTTTATGTTCACAAATGTCATTAACAAAATCTGTTTTATCTCATTTGCAGCAATCCAGACAAACAATTTGCATGCCCCAATCACAACAAATACAGGATCAAGAGCCACCCCTTATGACATTGGAGCAGGGGAAATAAGCCTATCTGGCCCTTTGCAGCCAGGGCTCGTCTACGAGACTGAAACCATCGATTACATCCAGTTTCTTTGCAACATTGGCTACGACACAAACAAGATTAAAAGCATTGCGTTGGCTGTTCCTAATAACTTTTCTTGCTCGAGTAATTCAAGTTCTGATTCAATCTCCAACATGAACTATCCTTCAATAGCCATTTCCAGCTTGATAAAAAATGAAAACAAGACAGTGAACAGAACAGTGACTAATGTTGGTGAAGAAGACTCAACCTACACAGCCACCGTGGAGGCTCCTGCTAGCATGCATGTTGAAGTGGTGCCTAATAAATTGCAATTCACAAAGAATGTTAAGAAACTAAGCTTTCAAGTGACATTTAAACTTACTACAACTTCTCAGGAAGACTTGTTTGGCTCAATTACATGGTCTAATGAGAAGTATAAAGTTCGGAGTCCGTTTGTTGTAAGCAATGCTTAATAAGAAATCTGATAAAAGGAATATCAAAATGCAGTATGTAACTAGAAAAGCTTGTAACATGAAAATAGAGCAGCGAATGCAATATATGTTATGAAATGTCGATTGCATATGAATTTGGTGAAAGTAGGATGCAAGAATAATAAGATAAGGCAGGCTGTTAGCAAGCATTTTATACCTATAATTTAGTTGGTATCCTCCTTTAAAAGAAAAATATATATATCATATTGTTAACACGTATTTATCACCACTCCTTATTTTTAAAAAATATATTATTGAATAAATAAACTTTCAAAAATCTCAACACAACATATTCTCACAATAATATATGAGTTATTATTATAATTAGAGTTGGTGATAATGTGGTGATGCAGAATCAATAATAATATATTATTATTTTCCTATTTAAAAAAACTTTGGCTATTTTTTTTCATTCTTCCTCTCTGTTGTTTGGATTTTTTGAACATTACCGTTGGTACAATGGATAATAGCATTTGCTGAAAAGGTAATAAGCACTATTATTTCAGTGATTACTTTTGTGGTATAAGGCGTCCTTTAATTCCAATAAATAGCCCTCACGGACACTTTGCAGTCAAGGAGGTTGAGTTTGGATTGAATGAATTTTGAGTTGGAAAAAAGATTTAGAGTTATAAATTTCAAATACTTGTGAAACAAGTGCAAAGAATTTATCATTATAAATTTGAAATTCTTAACTACCAAATCCTTTAATTTAAATGCAATTTTTGTTATTTGTTTATGTTTAGCATTGCATTTTTCTTTGTTATTTGTTTAGCATTACATTTTTCTATAACTTGATTTCCTACATAAATAGGTAGAGATCACATTATTTACAAAGAAGCTTCTCGTTTATTGAATAATAACATCACAAAATACTCGATAAATATAAATAAATTATTACTTAAAACAAATTGTTCCATTTTAAAGAGAACAATTATTATGAAATGAAGCTGTCTGTTCATAAAGCGCACTTGTTGAAATTTCATGTTAAAATAATTAGTATTTTGCGAAGTTGAAAAAATTCCAGTTTTTGTCAGCAGTAAATTCCCACAGCTGACAAAATCATTTTCATGACCATTCGTACTGACATGTGTTTCATATTTAAGCGCATAATCCTATAAAAACATCTCAAGGAAAATAATTTCCCAGTGCAACATACAATAAGATTACTGTAATCTGCAGGCATCTAATTTTCTTCATATATATGCCCTATCATCAAGGAACTTTTTCGTAGTGGAATCTCCTATTCATCTTTTACTAAATGAACACCACAATATAAAACTCAAATTACATGGGACACATCCAAGGGCCTCATTATCAATTATGCAACTGCTTCTCGTTCCACATCCTCCAGCCAAAGACTAGTTGCAATGATAACTCATCGCAGGGAGATATAATCCAGCCACATTCAGGCTGGTCTAAAAATCTTTTACCAAATTTACACAGGACAACAAACAGAAGTAATGTAGGGCATTCAACGCACGTCAATTAAATAGGGGAATGATGTGTCACATTAACATGGATAATCCTCCCAAAAAAAAAAAAAAAAAGTGAGAGAGAGAGAGAAGAACAAGATAAAGTTTTGCGAGAAAACCAGTCTAGAGGAAGCAATCTTCACAATACATGAAATAGAAAGATTCAAAGAGTCAGAAAATTACTGTTTGCCACCAGTAAATCTTAATTGACAGCTATAGATAATTCATTTGCAATTGTTCTATTCAAAAGCCCACTGATTCTCTCGTCGGACTTCTTCATCCTCTTCAGGTGTGAAGTCATTCTTGATATTGAATGTTGTCCGAATCTCCTCTGGTGTTTTTCCCTTGATCATGTCAGCAACAGTCTGGCAAGTCAGATCCAGAAGGGTCTTGATATTCAGGTAGTTAGCAGCCTGAAATGAGAAATGAAGACCATAGTTAATGTCAGTAGCAAGAAAGAGGAAGAATAAAATGTTGATCATGTGATTTAATCATAATAACAAAAACCTAGCCATATTCTAGATCCCTGATGCAATTAAGAATTTTCCACTCCCTTTTTATTTTAATCAGCAAATAGAGTACTCCTTGTTTATTTTGCTGTCCAATGTAAAACATCTTGCACTAATACACAAAATGGGGTCAATGTCTTCACCCCCACCCTAATGGGTGGTTTTTGTCAGGGTTAAAAAAAAGGCACCCATATATGCAACAGATCTTATACCTGTTCACTAATACAGTCTTCCCTAATTAGCAGTTACAAATAAGTAGAAGCAAGCTTTTAATGTAATTATCCTTATTTATGGAGTCACTGAACTATAGCCTACCTTCAAGACTCAATTGCATATGTCAAATTGTGAACGGAATCCATATAATACGATGCCCCATATAGTAATTTGCAGCTAAGTGGAAGGAAAATTACACAATTTTGTCGATTTAGTTCATAGAAATATGTTTTTAAGAACCACTTCAACAAAAATAAGCCCAGGACTACATAGGATCACTTCATGAAAAGGTAATACACTGTGACTCCAATTTTACAGAATCTGAAACTCTGCTCCAATCATACTACCCAGCAACCATGCAGTAAATTTTTCACAAGACTTATACAGAAATTATTTGCTTCAAGGCAACCAATTCCCTAGATTAGCTTCACTGAGTAAAAGCATACGACACAGATAGATATACACCAATACCCTAATACGATGCCCCATATAGTAATTTGCAGCTAAGTGGAAGGAAAATTACACAATTTTGTCGATTTAGTTCATAGAAATATGTTTTTAAGAACCACTTCAACAAAAATAAGCCCCGGACTACATAGGATCACTTCATGAAAAGGTAATACACTGTGACTCCAATTTTACAGAATCTGAAACTCTGCTCCAATCATACTACCCAGCAACCATGCAGTAAATTTTTCACAAGACTTATACAGAAATTATTTGCTTCAAGGCAACCAATTCCCTAGATTAGCTTCACTGAGTAAAAGCACACGACACAGATAGATATACACCAATACCCTAATACGATGCCCCATATAGTAATTTGCAGCTAAGTGGAAGGAAAATTACACAATTTTGTCGATTTAGTTCATAGAAATATGTTTTTAAGAACCACTTCAACAAAAATAAGCCCCGGACTACATAGGATCACTTCATGAAAAGGTAATACACTGTGACTCCAATTTTACAGAATCTGAAACTCTGCTCCAATCATACTACCCAGCAACCATGCAGTAAATTTTTCACAAGACTTATACAGAAATTATTTGCTTCAAGGCAACCAATTCCCTAGATTAGCTTCACTGAGTAAAAGCATACGACACAGATAGATATACACCAATACCCTAAATCAGTAACTTATCATCATCCTGTCTATATCACCAATCAACCGTTGATTGTTTATCTGTACAAAATATTAAGGTAACACAATGAAAACAGGGAATACTCCATACAGTCTTACATTCATATACACAGGGGGCAAAGTGGAAACACACTAACCAATACTTCCAAATTTAGAAAAGGGAAACACAGTTGGTAATCATAACACTTATACCTGAGTCCATTAACATATAGAGAACCCCTGTAACATAGTCAAAAACCAAACAATGTAATAGGAGCAGTAGAGCAAGCAAAAACATGATAGCCAAAATGCCCATTACAAGCGAGCAATTATTCCAAGTGCATAATAATCATAATCAAAAACTTTGAAGCTGTGACATGCAGAAAACCCAAACTCAAAACCAGCAACACCAGCAAGGCAGCATGTTATCCTAAGCCATCAGACTAAAATAAACAACAACCCCATACTATTGCTGACAAAAATCTAGACATGTTGTAGACATAAAGAATCAAGACATCACAAAAATATAAACTGTTAACATTAATAAGTTAAGGTGAAAATAGAAAATAACATCCAAATGTATACATCGTGGAAGGTAACAACTTATAGCAGCAATAACAGTTAAGGGGGTTAAAAATAAAGCAAACAACACTAAAAATAAATTCTGACCATCAGCATCTGATAAAAACCCTAACGCACAATCCGCAACTAAATCTAGGCGTGAAAATAACACCAACACCTACGATCAATCGAAATAACTACAATAGCGTTCAAATGCGTACCAAAATAAGATCGAAGAGCGTGGCCTGATCTACTTTGACAAAATCGGCGTCGAAAGCCTTGAGGTCATCATCGGAGGCCGCGGTGGAGGCGAGCTTGTCGTCGGCCTTGGTGGCGGAAGCGGCGGCGTCTACGTGGCGCTTGCAGTACTCGATTACTTTTGAGAGAATTTTTCCAGTGACGTTGGGTAGAGGGATAACGTTGTCGGCGCATTCGTCCTCGATCATGTGCTTGATCGTCTGGGACTCGACCGCCACCGCCTCCTCCACCTCGAATACCTCACCATCGGAGCTTCGCAACGTTATCTTCTTGCTCTCCGCCGTGGACGACGACATCGTGTCGAATTTGAAGACTGGATTTGTGTTAACGAGACCAAAGTAGAGAGAGAAAACGGGAATGCTCTCGGACCTTCTAGAGATTTTACGAAAAAGAGGTGTGTATTTTCTATTTTATTTTGGCTGGCGATATCGCCAGATCAAATTTTGTTTCTGACAAAGCACAATTTATTGGCTCGACTATTTTACCCCTTATTAACCTTGCTCAGGATTTTCCTTTCTAGTTTCTACTTCTCTCTTTAACTGCAAAGTTTCATATTCTTGTAACATAGGGTTATTTTTTCCTTACTATTGTATTTTCTTGCCTTTGAGAAAGATTGATTTTGAAATTTTATCTATGTGAATAATATAGCTTTAATAATGCCTTGTATAAGTTTATAATTTTACAGTAGTTATGACAATACGGTGGGATTGATCATAGTTGAGGTCCGTTTTGCTAAAAAAAATTTAGGATCCCGCATCAAATTCGGATGTAACGATTTAGACTGACTAGACCCATTAAGCTCGTATAATAATTTTAAAGAAATTAAAAAAATATTTTTTAATAAAATGATATCACAAAGATATATATATATATATATATTTTAAGAAAATAAAATAAAATATTAAAGTTGGTTTAGGACGGGTTTGAGGTTGAATGCGCCCTATTACCTTATTTAATAGTGAGACAGACTCTAAAAAATAGTATTGTAGATAAAAAAAAAATAGCAAATTGAACTACCATATGAAAATGAAAATGGGAAGAGAAAACTTGAAGGAGCAATAACATAGTACCTGTTTGCTACACATCCTTAAGAATTCCATGTATTGAGAATTTGAGATGCAGAAGGTCTCTCTATCTATGAATAAATGGATCATAAATTTTGCAGAAATAATTTTTTTAAAGTGCTGAACTGCGTTTGCATGTCAAACCAAAAACATATACTAAATCAAACAATTACCAAATACAATGATATATGTTATGTGAGGAATATTAGATTAATTTGAGATTATTAGAACTAAAACAAATAATTGTCTTCATTAAAGAGAAGAGGGCCAAATGAGTCAGGTTAATATCGAAACTTTTGTCATTTTTGCTTATTCACTTAATTTTTATACATTCCCAATTAACCAAAAATGTGCACATGCTGCACACGAGAGCTTGTTATTGCCAACTTATGGAAAGTTAATAGATTTGTTGTACAAGGGTCGATTGGGAGGGGGACAACGTTGTTGGCGCAATCATCCTCAATCATAAAAATAATTATAAAAATGAACTCTTAATGTTGATCTAACCATCTTATAATATATATTAAATACAGTAAGTGATATTTCGAAATGAAAAGATCGACTTTATACACTTTTAGCCATGTGTGCACTATATTTTCAATTTCCATAAAATGAAAAGAGACTTTTCTCGATATTTCAGGATATTTTTTATTACCAATTTATGAAAAAATTCTGCACTTTTTATTATCATGTGCACAATCTTTGCACGTGTGTTTTGAGAGAACATTAGCATAAATGTTCAATGTAGAACAACTTATTATTTTGTACATCCATATATATACGATGCATATTTACTTTAATTATATTTTCGTTATACATATTTCATATTGAAAAAATATATATATCTTTATATAAAATCATAAGTTTTAATGTCTTGGATTGTGAGTTTGAAACAAGGGGATCTTGCTTTTTTATTTTAATTTTATCACAATATGATCATAATAGTTTGGTTGATCGTTTGCGACTCGACCGGCACCGCCTCCTCCACCTCGAATACTTCATGACGGAGCTCTGCAACATTGTCATTTTGTCTCCTTCTCCACCGTAAATGACAACATTGGTTTGGTTTTGAAGACTGTGTGTGTCTGCCTGAGGAGACCTAGTGGAGAGAAAAAATTGAGAATCTCCTCAATCATTTTAGGAATTTTGACCTGTTTTCACAGTATAATTTTTAGTAAAGGCTATTCTCTCATTGTTTTATCCGTTTTACAACGGGCACAAACATATGAAAAACAAAGTTTATTGATGTATGTTTGATTGTTTTACTTTGGATACATGAGACATATTTTACGATGTATATAAATAAAGATTTATATTGTTTTATAATTATGTATGGCAACAGTACAGTTTTGTCAACTCCAAAATCCATTTGATTTAAAAAAATTATATTAAAAATCAACTGCCTTAATTGAGACCTACCCTAACCTAAAACTTGACAGCACTTTAGGGATTTTTTTTTATTTTTTTTCATTTCTCCTGAAAATTTCAGCTTTCATTCTTCCAAAAACATCAAACTTTTAATTCAAACCTGTAAAATTCAAATAATTAATTATTCATTTTCTTGTAAGAGACGAATCATCGCTTCCAACGTAACGCACAGACAGCTTCCCACTGCACCATTGACGGAGATGCGCACTTCTCTATCTCTCCCTCCTCCAAAAACGGTGGAGATGGTTGAAAATGGAATTGGTGGCGGATCTAGGGTGATGCGGCTAAAAATTGACATAAAATAAATTTACTTTTTTTAAATAATTTCCACTACAAATTTGAAGTTTTTCGAATTCGATTCCATGAATCCATGATTTATCCTATAATCTGTAAAATATCAAAGAGTTAAGAGGAACGTTGGATTTCCCCAACATAACCCCTCCAACACTCAAGTCAGAAATCGAGTGTATGGAGAATAATCATCAATATCAAAATTAATCAATATCAAAATCACTTATCAATCAATATTAGAATCACTCAAGTATTGAGTCACATAATGCAAATATGAATAAGATGTATATTTATATAAAGAAAAAAGATAGTTACCTTGTGTGATAAATCTCTTTTTTCTTATCAAATTAAAGTATCAAATATACTAAAAGATTATTTTTTCAAGAGTTGCATATCAATAGGGCTATGTTAATTATAAGTTCAATAGTCCATATTCATATTGAAACTCATTATAATTAATTGGGAACAATTCATCCATAAATAACTTATTTCGCCCCAAATCATACAGTTCACTACAATTAATTTTGACACATAATAGGGGCACGACTTTGGTGATGAAAAATGACAGTGTTTGGAGCTAAAATGAATATGTAAAGAAAGAATAGAGAAAAAAATGTCAAGAAGAAAAGAAAAGAGGAAAGAGGAAAGTAAAGAAAAAACTAAAGAAAGATGAAAGACAAAAGGGAAAAGAAAATCAAGAAAAGTAAAAGAAAAGAAAAAAATAAATAATTTCTTCAGCCTGCCTCGAGTGAAGCGGCTGAAGAAGTTGAATGTGGTAATGAGGCACAATTGAGTAACCGGCCCCAAGTAAAAATTAATGAGTTACTATTTTTTTTTTTAAAATATTTATTACATATAAGAGATTCAGCCATTTTTATAAGACCCATTGTCTATTCTAAATTTGTATGGGTTTAAAAATCAAATATACTATCCACTTCAAAATTTATTAAGTCAGATTTAGATCTATTTTTAAGCAGAGCAAGTACATTATGAATTCGAATTGAACTCATCTTATTATCATCCGTAATTATACGAGTAATTCTAGTGGTGGTGCTGGGATTCTATTTTCTATAATCCAACGTTTTGTTTAAAACTTTGGCAATAAGGGTTACAAAATGTATAACATTTTGGCATGAAGATGCATATTGTGTTGTCTCGTATCATTTGATTTGGTACTGATTTCTCAAGGAAAAATGTTAAAAGCATACAGTCCATAATCCAAATGCTTGCAATTTCACATGCATGCAAAAATGCCCACACGTGCTTAGCACAATGGTTGCATTTACTTAAAAACCAAAATCACATGGTGAAGAAATAAATATAAACATCAAGAACTTAATTTCTTCCCCTAATATCAAAGGGGGTAAGTACAAATATATATATGTAAATTGAGAAGAGTTTATTTAAATTGCATTTGTTTAAACATTTTAGAACACTCCACCAAATAATTTTAATTAATCTTGAAGTCATCACAGTGTGGTAGATTATGGAAGCATGGAGGGAAAAGGAAGTTCAAGAACTAAATTCATTTGAACTAACTGAATTACATTAAATAATTAGAAAATTTCCTGGGAATCAAGGACACTTCAATTTGTTTGTTATTAATGCATATATTGTCAACACTTTCCAAATTATTCATTATAAACATTATACGTCTGCTCGAAATTAAATTTGTCCGTCAATTCGTTGGTCTATTATTGTGGATTAACATTCCCTTTCTTTGAACTAGTTCTTAGAAATGAGTTCTACTCAAATCCATTTATCATGGTATCATAGGCACCAAATTTATAGGCAATAATGAATTTGTACTACGGCCCATTGACATGAGGGTGGATTTTAGAAATTAAATTTGTCCCATATCACAAATTCGGTGGCTATTATTGTGATTGAGGGTGGATTTTAAAAGTTAAATTTATCCCACATCGTCAATTTATTGACCTATTATTTAGGATTGACATCCTCTCCCTTTCATCTACTTTTTGAGAATAATTCTACTCAAACCCATTTTTATCAAGACATTTTTTCCTCGCAAGATTTTAGAACTCAAAAAAGAGTGGAATGTAATATAAAAAGCAATATTAACACAAAACTTGACAGACTCACAGCTTTTTGTTATGAAATAAGAATGTCTCAATCGCATGACAATTCTTTAATATATAAAAGAAAGTAGCTATTCCACTGTACATATTTTTTTTGTCTGAAGCTTCTTTCAGCATGTCAAGTGTGGTTTTTTATAAGCATCTGAATATATTAGTTTGATTAACCTGCACAATCACGTAAGCGTCGGCTCCAGCTGAGACCTTCCAATGAGAGAAAAAAAAACAGGAACTTTGGAAATGGTGACCTAGTCTTCCCAAGAATCACTCAGTATTCCATTTGTTGAGATGACGGAGGGTAAGTCCTGGTCTTCTGTGGACCTGTAGAGACAAATTTTATGGCTGATATCATAATTTGCATCACACGACGATCAAAAATCATGGTTCTTGTTATCATAATTCAGATCAAGAATAATGCTTATAGACAGCCTAAGAGGTATGTTTGCAATAAGAATACTACCGCGTATCTCCACTTCCCTCCATTCTTGGACGAGTGCACAGCAACAACACATAAAATGTGACAAGAAATCATCGAACCAACAACCCTGCAAGAAACTGAAATTAGTGCAGCACCAGAAATAATTATATGTTAAAATTAGCAGAAGGTAAGTTCTGAATTTTAACCACTATGATATAATGAATATTCCATGCATTATTAAAAGCTAAGCTCACAGAAGTAAAGAGTCTTGAGAATTCAGATAAATTTACACTAGCCCCATAAGTTTGGGTACTAAATTAACCATATAGTCGTTTCATTATTTGAAGTCTACTTAAGTAAAACTTATTTCATGTGAGTTGCACATACAAACCCAGTACATACTTACATTGGAGAAAAAACTATAACAGTAATCCCAATTGGTTTGGCTCTGGCTTACTGGGAATGCAATAGCACAACAAAGAAAAAAAAACTACTTCCAACGTCTTCGTATCTTGAAAGTTCCATTCTTCGAGTATTTATCATCTAGGGAACTTAGATATATAAGAGTTGAGTTACCCTGATGTTAAGAGTCCGTCGGAGCTTTCTTCTGAGACAACATGTATAGCAACAGCATGACAGTATCAGGGAATAGGCCATTATTTCATTACAAGCCTCTGCTGAAGCTGTCATAATAGAAACCCTGTCTATTACTTTCCTTCTGAAAGTACAATTATCACAAGAATGTGATCATAATTACAGTAAAGAATTCAAATATACTAACATATCTCCTTGCCAGTTGCCACCGATGCTATCTTTGAAAGTGTATCACAAGGACAAAGGAAGGTCTTTATACCTGCCATTACATATTTCAAAAATTATCTCGTACTATGATCATGAACATTCATGCTTGATTGTTAATATAAATGGTACTCTTTCATCTCCATGGAAATTGAAATGGAGAATAAGGGTTCAAAGTCTACATTCTGGAGATATCCATGATAATACTTAAACTGTACAATGAAAGTGTATCACAAGGACAAATGAAGGTCTTTATACCTGCCATTACATATTTCAAAAATTATCTCGTACTAAGATCATGAACATCCATGCTCGATTGTTAATATAAATGGTACTCTTTCATCTCCATGGAAATTGAAATGGAGAATAAGGGTTCAAAGTCTACATTCTGGAGATATCCATGATAATACTTAAACTGTACTAAGATAGAATCCAAGATTCCCCCTCAAGAAATGTGATCCGAGAGGAATCACAAATAATATTAGCAAAAGCAACAGCAGATAGTACACATACATAGAAGATAAAAAACCCCAAAAGATTAGAAGTTTAAACAGCTTTGCAAAAATCACTCATGGCATATTGGCAAAAGATTCATTAAAAGTATTTTAACTGAAAATGCCAAAGACAGGAAACACGAAGAAAAGCAGTTAACATCTACGTTATGGAATGAGATTAAGAATAAAGCTGATAAAAGGATCCAAAAAATATAACTACTAAATCGAAATCATATAACAAAGCATGGTTGGGTACTACAGCTTGTGAGATAGCAAAAGATATGTTTTATTTCTCAAGTGTGATCACATTGAATTTACCACCAGCTTTCAATTGTAAGTTAATCGACAGAGAGCCAGAAAATTAATCTCTTCAAAAGTTGCAATGACAAAGAAAAATGATGGAAAAAAAAAAAAGAAGAAGAAAGAGAGAGAGAGGAGAACGTCATGTATTACACTCTAAATCTCAGATAATTTCAGTAACTCAATACTAATATCTCTGAGAAGAGAGAACATACACAAGTAAGGTTCAGAACAACAGCCGAGTAGATCTGCATGCCAATCCTCTTGCCTAATCGCTTTCCTGGTTGATGTCATATAGTGACCAGAGGAAATTGTGGCTTCTCTACTTGCAGAAATACAGAAAGAGAAGAAACTCTCAAACTAGCAACTCAGAGTAAACGAATCTCAATGTCTACTGAGAAACAAACAATTAGTTTCTGAGATGGAAGTGAGAGATGAACCTTGAGCTTGCTGAAGTATCAACTTTTCTAGGATTCTTCTCACTGGAAAAATGTTCCTTGTCTGGCTCAGACGGCTGGGAAACTTTGCATGGTGAATCTTCCTCTGCTTCAGAACTTGCTGCATTTTCTGTAACCTCCATCAGACGCTCAATTACTTCGCATTGATCCACATCCATATTAGCTTGTGAATGTTGAAGCTCTACCTTGAGTTTTTCACGTTCTTTCCTTAATGCCTTCTCAAAAGGCAAATTTCCATAAGAACAAGATATACTTTTCTTCAAGATTATCATGTCATTTTCAGAAATTGCAACTTGCACTTTTCTGTCATCTTCATCTAATGTGTACTCACGCTGATCCTTCTGAATTTCTTCAAGCCTCTCCTGGATATTTACAGAAAATTGTTAAAAAATATTGTTACATGGAAAGGCATCCTTTGTCCCTAAAATAGTTTTGCCATACAACTTAAGCCATTTCCAGAAGCAATATGAATTCGTTATACTCAATATTGCAAGAGAAAACTAAGTCATGAAGAATATATGCAAGCATATGGTCAAACAGCACTTCAAATGATGAAAAAATCAGCAGCAGTTTATGTTTTCGTGTCATTGAACAGCAGACATTTTCAGCAAGAATTACGAAATTTTGGCAAAAGAACACAAAATAGAACAGATAAAAACCAATCAAAATGTAATTAGCTGAAAGATTCAAAATTAGGTATACTGAGGTAACCGTAATTCCCACAATTAAAAATTAAACATACTTAGGGGCAAAAACTTAAAAACCCAAAACTGCTATTATGTTTTATGCCCCCAACTCCCAAGTTCATCCTAATTGCATAATTTTGATGCAAGAACTAAAACTCCCACAGATGCTTAACATAAAATCCTAATGTGAGGAAAAAAAAAAAAAAGGAGGAAAGGATCTCCACCTAGATCCCTTTACACAGAGAATCAAGAGTAGAATTATAAGGGTCCACCTGAATATTCCTCAAAATCACACATACAACATGAAGATGACTTAAGCATTTCGAGAAACTTTAAGGTCCCATTCACTTTTTTACTTTAATATGTGAAGTAGAGAGCAATAAAGAAGAAATAATCCCATCACCCAACCTCCAAATATAGTCACAATCCCAAAATAAACATCTTTAAAATGTAAAAATATATTATATCTAATTACCTTGACCCTGGCATTATCAAGAAGTGCAATGAGAGGAATAATCCTCAAGTACCGATCAATCTCTTCTTGAGCCCTCCTAAACTGATACACAATATTCCATCCCATAGCCATCAAATACAAGTAGCTCCTTTCTTGACAACTATTCACAAGAAGATAACCCCTCCTCAGAGCATCCTCTAGCTGCTCCAATGGCTCCCTCGTTTCCGGGTACTTTTTCAGCTCCGAAATCTTGAGCTGCTCCAGCAAATTCCCTATCAATTTGACATGCTGTGCAAACTGCCTGCAATTCTTCTTGTGCATTCTTGCTGTGTTTGCCGCCTTCGCTATCACACCAATTAATGCCACTGCACTTAGACCACTTAATTGTATAATAGTTGCAACCTCGCCGAACTGCTCCCATGACGCCATCTTGAATTTTTTCTTTCCTTCTTGTTCACAACAGTGGACCAAGAACCTAAGAGAAAAAGGGTCTCAAAGATTTCTTGATATTGAGGAGAAAAAGGGAAAGAAAAGACTAACCAACTGCCGTGGGCAAACGACAACTCTTTTTTTCACTGATTTTCAACTAAAACATGATAGAATTAGACCAGTTGGTGGAAAGGGAAAAGGAGCATTGATTTCTGGAATGTGGCTTTAGCAGAAAGTGCCTTTCAAAGAGTGAATAATATTTTCTTTTTTCGGATTGGGTGAATGATCACATTACTACTATGATAATGTGTCTTGATTGTAGAAAAGAGGAATTAATTTAAGACGACCAAATGTTGCTACTTTTTGTTTTCTTAGTTGTTTTCATGTGGCCACCGAGGAATTGACTTCAAATGCGGCACTGTGAGTCTATGTGTAGCCCATAACGAAACAAGTGACAACCCCACTTCCTCCTTGTGGATGCCAACCTATGAGATTAGTAAAAGCAATTCTTGGCAATTGAGTTTTATTATTGTCTTCACTTGGTAATGTTTTTTAAGGTAATTATCGAATTTCAAGAAGTTATCAACTTCTGTGTACTCATATCACGAATTATTCATTTCCATGGAGGTGGAAATGCATTTTGATGCATGCTTGCAAGAATAATTGTCTTGATGAGTATTGATTACTAGCTGGGATATATAACAAATTGGAGAAACATAGCCATATGGGCTTCGAAGAGGATTGTGAATCAGTTTTGAGGTGTGAAATCATTGCAATCATAGTTGACTGGATGGGCATGCATTAATGACTAAGATATATAGATTGGTCTAAAATAGTCATGGACCAGCATCAAGAAGAGCTTTTTAGCTGGTTTGTGGGGTGTAAAGTTTTGTACTCAATCAGGTTTTCAACTTCCCTTTCTGTGTTTTTATCTATGTAGCTTGGTCCTTGCCTGCAAATTCAACCAACATTAAGTATACTGCCTTGGCTGCAAGAAAAAGACAAGAAACCATATAATTCTCAACTTTTAGGAGTGGGGAAGCTTGTTGGGCTGTAAAATTAGAGGGGTGCGGGGTGAAGGGGGTCTAAATGGACCATCTCGTGGCTTATGGGATGAGTAGTGAGACATAAAACACTCAGAAGAACCCCATACTATTGAAATCAATATTTTGAAAATCGAATCAAACCCGTTCCAATTAAGAATTGAATGTCGATCGCCAAAGATTGATTTGACTGATTTTTATTTATTTTTATTTTTTAAAAAAAATTATATTTAATATTTTGTTATATTTATGTAGTTATTTGAATTTTGTGTTTTGTTATATATATTTTTATTTAATTATTTTTTTTACATATAAAATATTATACATAATAAATAATTTATTATATTATTATTTTATATAATATAATAAAAAAATATAATTAATTTTTATTAAACCTATCTTATTAATAATTGAATCAATCTGATTAATTAAATCATTAATCAATAAAAATAATAATTTAATCACCGATTCAATTGAAAAAAACAAAGCATTAAAAAATTGATGATGATAAAAAGGTTTAGGCTGGCTTTCCTGTGACATTAGATACCCCATGTTTGAGAAACAGTATTAAATGAAAGAGACAAATGGAAAAATGTACCATAATTCACGAGGTCAACAAGAATTATTGATTTAATTACTTGACCCACGTTAGGTATTCAGTATTCTGCTTGCTGATTCTCATTCTGATTCTTCTCTACTGCCTAGGCTGATTTACGCTAATATATAAAACCGGGCACATGCTAAGTACCACAATACACGAAATCACAGTCAGATTTTTACTTCCTAGGACATACAGAGACACAAAACCTTAAATAATAAAAACTTTTTAGTCCGCAAAATGTACTAAATTAATAATTTCACTAAATACATAAAATAATAATTTTTATCAATTTTTTTAGGACCCAACAAAAATATAAATTAATAATTAGCAAAAAAAACATATATAATTTATAATATTAAATATTTTTTTTAACAATTTCTGTTTTTTCAATTCAACTCTTTTACAATTATAGTACTTCTTATTAGCTTTCTATAGCATCAACAATCATTCCAATATTTATAGCAAAAGTTATAACCAAAATATTAAAACCTCCCCAAAAAATACAAGAAACAACAGCTAGGAAACTATTTATTTATTTCCTTTTCTTTGTGGATTTTTTTGCTTTCTTTTTTCATTTTGATGAATCTTTCTAGTTAATGGTCTGAAAATATATCAAGAAATACAAAAATTATCACAAATAATATTTATAAAATAAATAGGCAAAATTGCCATAGTAAATCTCTCAAATTTCACAAATGTCATCGGAATATTAATTTTTGACCACATACCATTATTTTTTTTATTTATAACTCATGCATGAAGCTCTCGATAAAAGAAAGGAAACATGTAAAAAAGTAATTAAAACATTAAACTTTTTATAAGTATTGATTCATTTATCTATAAGCTAATAAATATTCATTTATCGATAAATAAATAACCTCTTTAAAATAATTTTTTTTTTTAATCCCAACAATATTCATTTACAAAGGTTTTACTCTATATCTCTTTATATCCTAGTTTTATAATTAACTCAAGTTCGGAGAATGAAATCACTCAGATGATACTTGATAGAAGCTATCATGTCATGTTAGCAACCAAAACTCCACAGCATACTTGACTGCAGTAATAAGAAATGTATTCTCAAGCAGCAGAAAAATGAGTATAAGATGTCATAAAATGCTGCAGAGCAATCATAGGGACCAACTGGAACGGAGCATCAGGGCTGGAAATTGGGTGGCCCCATCCTTTACATACAGAAGTGCTGGCCGCAATTTAAATCTTTTGCCAAAGTTCAAGTTCAAAAATGTTTCAACCTGAAAATGTTCCAAATGTTTTGGGCCTTGTACCAACCCTCCCAAGGTCAAACCCCATCCAAACTCGTCTTCGGGGATATCACACATTGTAACTGCCCATTGAAGATATCTGGGATTTGAGTTTTTCGTCTCTATCCAACCTCCTATTCTTGTACTCTCATCAAGTTCTGAGTTAAGCATCAGAGCAATGGATCCATCCAAGTTACGCCTTTCCCTACTTGTTGGGCTATCTTCCTCCACAGATGTCTCTGAAAATCTATTACGTTTAAATATGCTAACAGGGAGAGCCAATGCTCCAACACTGACATTTTGTCCTGACGGTCTAGACTCTCTGTGCACACCCAGCAGGGAGAGCTTTGTGCTTCCAGAGAGTTGCCAAACAACTTGTCCAAAAGTGCTCAAGGAACATGCAATCCCAGCAGAATTAACCTGCATTCCTAGGCCAGAAACAAACTGAGCCAACGAGGCAACTACATTTGATTTTCTCACCATTACGCCAATGGCACTGCCATTGTGTTGATTCAAAAGTGGAGGTCCAAATTCAGAATAATTAGTAAGGGCCCTTTCCTGCAAAATAAAAATATACTATTACTATACGCCACAGGCACAACCTAATAGATTTGACTATGCATAGTTTATCTTACATCACCCCCGAGCATTAAGCAGAAAGCAAATGCTCCTGAGAATTGAGAAACTATAGCACATATTTAGCCGCCAAAAGCAACAGACTGAAAGATGGCGATGGTTACCAGACAAATTTTACCTGATGAGAACTTGTTGCAACTTCAACATCTTTGCATTGTGCACCCATTGGAATTGCAACTGCAGAGAACCAATCACTAACATGTGCTGCATATAAAACTTTTGCAAGCGAAAGTGGGCCACCCAACATATCTCCTTGACCTTTTTCACTGGCGATAAACTCTGCTACAAGTGTATCTTTCTCCCGAATGCCAGTTTCAAATGTAAGTCTTGCATCAATACCAGTTCTAATACCGGATCTTTGAATTGCATCATATTTCTGCTCATCAACACCATCCATAATGAACAATGCCCCTAGGATATCCACCTTTCCCTTTACATGAGTGCTAGCTTCCTGGAATGGACTTCCCTTGGAAGATTTATAGAAGGTCAGCAGCCTTTCCACCTTGTCTTGCCTATCCCTGAGTTTCATGATATCCGAAAATGCTTCTCGTTGCAACCGCTTCAAGATTTCAATCTGTAAAGCATATCATTCGAACAGTTGTAAAGGCCCATCACATAGCTTGTTTCTACCTATGAAGCAACAAAATTGTCAAACCCAAAAGTCCCACATAAAGAAATGAGTAATAAAATTTCATAGTCAAGGCTAATAGACAACCCCATGCCTTGACATATTACTCAAGAAGCTAACTAGCTAAAAGCTTAAAGGTAAAAGTGCTGTTCAATTTGAAATCTTCTAACAATTGAATAGTGCTACATTTACTAATTAATCAGACTGGTGAACTTAATCATTCAGCCATCCGATGTCTCATTTAGACAATGACATCAATGCCAACCACATATAAGAAAGAAGTATGGTGTTTTAGCTTACCCTTCCTCTGAAAATGTACCATTAAGTTTCCCAGTTCAAAGAAATTCAAAAGTTTTTCTTTACATAAGATTTTTTTTTTTAATTTGGAAAATAAAATACTTCAATTAAAACTCTTTGCTAACTTTCTCATGATATACACAAAGAACTCATCTGAGCTCTATCAGGGTAGAGCAATTCAATCATCACTAGAAGCTGAATAAGCAACACCAAATTGAAATGTTAACCAATAAATGGTCAACGCTTCATTTCTTGATCCAGATTTGCCAATGCAAATAACTCACCATCCATAATAGTCCATAAGCATACGCTTGCCTAGAAATGGAGAAGTAATTAAACTAATACAGCCCAATGGCATGAGCCATTAAACACTATTTCCTATCAAATAAACTATCCTCAGAGAACAATCTAATTCTCATATTTCATCAAACACGTCATATAATAAACGCGAAAAACAAGACTACTTTCCAATAGTGCAATCATTGAATCGTAGTATTAATTATCATCTCGTCACTAAAGAAAAGAAAATCTGAAATAGTAGGCATACCGGACTGCGGTGGTTGGAATGATGACGCCAATTGAGGAGGCCGTGAGCCAAGTCCTGCGTCGATCTTGCGAATCCTTTCAGCTTGTCCACCACTGTGGTCACAGGCTCCATTTCTAAATTTCAAACCCTTGCCAAATACTGTGTGTATCTATACATGTATGTGTATATCTACTGCTCGACCAGGGAATGGAGTAGAAATTAAAGAAGAAAAAGTGTTGGGGTTTACATTTCCCAGATCTCTAACTAAAAGCGCACTCGGCTGTAATGCGATCTTGATACATAGTACTAGACATAAAGAAATTGATAATTTTACTAATTCCGGTTATGGTTATGGGGGCTCCTAACAAATACTTTGTAGTGCAAATTATATTACTAAGAAATTTAATTGGAAAATTATCATAAGTCTAGAAGTGATGAATCATAGATCAAAATAAAAGGGAATTAAAGATTATTATTCCGATAAATTAGTTACATGTAATTATCAAGAGAAAAAATAAAATATGTAGGATAATAGTTCATGAGAGAAGACTATTACTATTTACAATTTAGTATATATATTTTCTCTAAAAGAAACAATTTAGTATATATGGAAATGAGTTATAACAACCTTATACATAGGTGTTTGAAAAAAGCTTTAGAATGAGAACTTAGATAATTCTACTCAAGTTTCTACACGTCCAAATATATTGTTCCATCATAAATCCTAGAAAATTTCTCTTTTTCTAAAATGCTTTTATAGTTTTTATATTCAACATGTCAAAGGACAATTTAGTCCAAAATTATTAGATTTATATTTTTTTTATAAATTCAAATCCAAAACAAAGGGTAAGATTCGAATCTCTAACCTCGCCTCACATAACTTATAAAAAGTAAGATTACGAGGCCAAATACCACCATTCATAGTAAATGAGTAAAAAATGCTAGATTTACATTAATTTATTTTTAAAATTCGTATCGTGAAATGGAGGGAAGAGATAAAATTTAAACTCCGTTTTCTAAATTTGAATCCTAAAAGGGAGGGGAGTGGCAGATTCAAATTCCTTATCCAAACTCCTAATTATGAGAGGTAAGAGCGTATACCACAATTTCTAGTGAGCAAATAGGAAGATATATTTGAATTTTTTAGTAGAATTTGATTTTGTTTCTTCATTCATGTTTCTGCTATACCCAATCCAATTAATTTTGATGCAGGATGCCCTTTGTATTAAACTTGTTGATATTGAAGAACTGCAGAAAGAAATGATAGTGGCGTGATGATTGGAGAAAAACTGAGTGTTGATTTCACTGGTAGCCTTTGAGGGTACTGTTTGGTACTGGTTATGGTGGTCGTCTTGTGATGGAACCAAGGAGGGTAGATACCAATGGAGCATTCTCCGCAAATGCCAGAGGAGATTCTCAGATTTGGCCGGAGGGTAGAAGTGTCAATTTGTTAATTTTGCACTGGCAAGAGGGAATTTGCTCTGGCATTATCACCAGCCAACAAGATTTTATCGTGAAATTATTATTATGGATTTTTTATATAGAATACCTTTATTCCAAGAGATGTTTAAATATTCTTTTCCAAAAAAAATTATTAGCAACAAGATTTTTTCTTCATTCTATCTTCCTTTGAATACAAAGAATTTGAAACGTTGGTACCATCATATATATATAAGAAAAAGAATACCTATTAAAATATAAAATAAACATAAAATTAAAATAAAGGATATCGAATTATGTTTGAGTTTCACTTTAGGCAGACGATGAATAAGTTTTTTTAACCATCCACGATGACACCACCTTGGCATTACTAAAAAAAGTCGAAAAAAGAGAAAATAGAAAAGTAAAAATGTTGGCTTTTTATTTAAGTTTTATAATACCCCGTTCAACGGTTATTCATCAACCTTCAGGAGCCAACTTTCCAAGTCCTACAAGAATTCCACAATTTTGTGAATTCCGAGTATTTCCTTCTTGTCTATAAGAACAACAATAACAAGTGACTAAGATGGAGTACATGATCTATTGCCCCATATCCCAATTTATAATTTGAAATTAAATTAGGCGTCTAAAAATCAGCACGATGACTTTCCACAGATGAAGCTGTTGAGGTCTTGCTCGATGACATGATGTACCAGAAGCCTGAATGCTTTTTCTGTCGGATGAAAAGTGTCCCAGAATACATACTCAGACACATTGGGACATGCATGTTTACAAAGATATAATACTTCTACTGTCCCTGTTCCACAGCATCCCCTATCTGAAATCTTGAAACCTGTCATGAAATCAGTATTGGATTACTAGTTAATCTCCTTGTGATTTCTATACCAGAATGAATAACATACATAAAATTATCAGTTTTGTAGACTTATTACCATATTTCTGCGGGTTGTGAATGATTTCAAGCAAATAAACGTAAATATCTATGTAGACGATGTGTGCATCAGGGAATCGTTCGTTGATAGAGGTCAATTCAGCTGACAGCTTCTTGTTGTACAATTGTGCGACTTGATTATATTCATCCACGCATTTTCTTTCAAGTCCTCCCTTCAAAGTTCTCTGTGATGGCAGACATCCAATTGGTGGCAAACCAGAAACGCCAATTCTACGTGCCCCCAGTCGGTACAAGTCCTTTGAACATAGTTCATGAAAGCATATTAGTAGCTTAGCAGTATTTATTACTGCCACAAATGTTTATCTGTTGGTTTTTATCCATGTTTTGATGGTGTTCAGTTTCGACAAGATGAACGTTGTTAGGAGCTCAATTTTAGTTACCTCCAAACTCTGCTGCAAATGGTTTTAACTTTGTATGCATATTGGAATAATGGAAGAAATACAGCTAAAGATGTTCTGAAAATACAATAAAAGTGTTGTGCCACTGGAAAATTTACCTGCACAAAGCTGGAAACGTAGCTTAGTACTAGCTTGATGTATGAAGGAACATCATAGTGAGATTGTCTTAAAGGTGTACTAAAATACGTATTCGCAAAGTCATTGGTGCCAGCAAGCACTGCCATTAGACTTTCTCTCAGAATGGTGGCTGATCTTTCCTCTCCAGCAATCTTCTTGAGCTTTGCTGTGTAATTTTTTAACAACTGAAGTTGATCCGATAACGACAAGGCTGACTGCATTCATCAGAAGAAAGGTTTACTAGTACCGAATTGAAAGCCAAACTTTAGCTTCCATTGAAACATATGTGACGGATTGAACAAAAAAGGAAAAAAAGTTACCGCGGCATGAGATGTTAAAGGGTCATATCCTGCACCTCCAGATGCAAAGTTTACCCCTGTTAAGAGATCTTGAGCTTGCAGAGATGGATCAAGATATGCAGGCAAAATGGCTTTAATGCCCAACTCTTCAACTGCAAAGATAAGTAGACATTAATCAAATAGGTACAACAATTGGGACCAACACATATTATACAGAGACTTAAAGGGTGTCGTCGCATACCAAACAGGTCTGCTGGAACTTTCCCATCAGAAAACCTTCCTGTTGGCTTTCCTCCCATAAAATCAATGCCATAGGGGAGATAATTGGCTTTAGTTATTGTTTTAAGGTTATTATTGTTACCAGTATCAACTATAGAATCTCCAAACACAAGGACTGCTGGAATTGTAGCATTTTCTGGTAGATTTGTCGCTGCTCCAGCAATGCATGCCAGACATAGAAGAGAGACAATCAAGCAGACAAAGAAAGGAAATAGTTTCAAGCACAAGAACTGCATTTTCTGTTGCACATATGTATCTGTGGAGCTGCCCTCCACATCAGGATATTTATAGAGCAAGTTGTACTCCTAAACACCACGTATATATGTTAAATATATATGATTCGCGATAAATATATATTTAAAAAAATATTTTATACACTTGACATGCATTTATAATATATAATATAAAATACAACATCAAATTAAAACAAAAAATTCGGTTGTAAATATGGGTTTCTAAAACATTAGTGAAGGAAATGTTTTTTGAAATTTACTTAGTACATATCAGCATAATATTAAGCAAGCTAGTGAAATGCACATTTATTATAAAATAGACTTCAATCTTAGTATATTTAAAGTTGAAGTTTGACTCATTAATAATATTTTTCCATGGCGCAGTAAAAATAACTATGAGCTGTTTATTTGTCATAGCTAATGGGCCAGTGTCACCCCCAGAACAAAAGTTGGTGCAAATATTAATGAATGAGGGATTATGTAGTAAATTGGTTTATTAGTTCTTACAAATTGTACACTGTCAAGTAATAAACATGAATTATGTTGTTTAAGTACCTAAGTAATTAAAGACCAACCAACCCTCCTTTTAGTGGTCTGTGTCTTTCAACAAACTACAAAACACGTAGTACAAGTCATTGGTTGTACCTAATTTAGACTTAATTTATGGTTAGTAATTGGATAAAATCTGAGATCAAATAAATAACATTTGGTTGTACCATAAAGGAGGCAAAATGAGTTTATTCTTTTATTTAATTCAGAGTATTTTTGTGCACTAATATAATATTTTTAATGGGTGTCTAAAAAATTTATTAGTAGAGGAGTAATTGATACCAACCCCTTAAAAACTTGTTTATTTTATCCAACCTAATCAAATATTTACTTTTGGCGATGATGACCTAAAACTCTAAATTCGATACAATTGATAATTTTTATTGGATATATCATCTTATTTATAAGGTAGGAAGAAATAATCACATCGTCTTATCTAAAATATCTAAAATATAATTTGACCATAATACCTATGATTCTGAACTATATATTATAATTTAAAATATAAACTAATTTATGATAACTTTTAAGTTAAGGATAAATTAGTCAAAGCATAAAAATTTTAACTAATATATCATTAAAATAATTATATGAATTATTATACTTTGACTAATTTATCTTTAACTAAAAGTTCTCATAAATTAGTTTATATTTTAAATTATAATATATAGTTATATTTTAGATATTTTATATAAGGTGATGTGATTATTTCTTCCTACCTCATAATATACTTGTATACTTAGGATATACGTATATGAACACTGCAATTTTATCAAAATAACTAGACCCGACCACAGTTCCGAAACCAGCGGCTCTGGGTCGGAATCGCCGATTCCAAGGATTGGGATTTTCCTACCCTTAACTGAAACTGACAAGGCGATTTTGGTTTTGGATCCGAATAACCGTTAATTCCGAATCTGGTTCCGACCCTTAAATTTTTATTTTTTTTTAATTTTGACTTATGTTTTAAAAATTTATTATTTTTTAAGTAACCATTAATTCTATAAAATTATAATTTTTTAAAAATGAAAAAAAAAAGGGTTTGAAGTTTTAAATTTAAATTTGAATGAATTTTTTTGAAAAGTCTTAAAAAATATAGAATTAAAAAATGAATAATTGAAAAGGAAGGAAATGAAATATAAAAAATAATTTAATGAAATAATTGAAATAAATATAAAATATAGAATATAAAATTAAATAATAAATAATTAAAAGTAAAGAATTAGAGAATTAATAGTTAAAAATTAGAGAATTGAAAGTTAAAAATTAAAAAATTGAAAGTTAAGAATATAAAAATATAAAAAGAATGAGGGATTTTTATAAATCAAATAAAATAAAATGAATTTGACAAATCCACGTGTAACGAATCAAAACTCGTTGATCATATTCCAACTCTGCATGTGTCACCTCTAAAAATAACCTTTAACAAATTTGGGACATTTCAATTCCCTTCTTCCCCAGAATCAAAGCCCTAAACCCAGTAACCCATCCTCGAAGAACCCAAGCCCATATCTTGGCCAAATTCTTATAATGACTCCGACAAGCTCAAATTGAAGAACGAGTTAACAGTAGAGGTGAGTCCTCTCAATCTTTGAAGATTTCCATCGATTCTCTGGGATCTTCTAAATCAAACAAGTCAATAATTCTAAATATAAAACAATGATTTACATACTTCTTCACGACCTTCGCTTCCAAAGAAGTCGAAGTCGCGAACTTGAGCAAGAAATCATACACTATCCGCGAGTGCGACCATGCGGATCAAATGTGGGCTCGTCGCCATTATCATTTTCACCTGAACTTCTAGTTCTTGACCGACAATTAGGTGGAAAAACATGGAACAAATTAATGGAGCACATTTTGCAAGATGCTAAAATCGCAGGCTCCGAGAACTTTGGGGGTTTCTAAGATACAAACTCAAGAAGCTCGAGCGATGTGACTCGTTTAAGCTCCTTTTCTTGAATATTCTTTGAAATTGAATACAACACAGCGGCTGAAGCCCATTTGGCTCCACAGGTAGCTTCCTCAGTCTTCGCCCATGTAAGAATGAATTTGGTCCAGATTGAGTAGGGCTCCCAAATCTCTTTGGTTTGAGGGTATTTCGTGTAATTTCATATAGAACTTTTTTTTTTTTTTTTGGATAAAATGGACATTTTGTATCTTAATTTGGGTCTTGGGTTTTGTATAATTATTGGATTATAATTTGGCCCAAAATTCAAAATAGCACCGGGCTATTTGATATTCAAATTACATTTTTTATTAATCATTCTTTGTTCATCCAAATAATTATAAAAGTAACCGACCTTCAAGATAATGAATCAAAATAATCATAAAAGTAAATGACTTTCAAGATAAAATTAATTTAACCCTAACTTGTAACTGCAAATGGGTTGTTGCATATGATACACTTGGATGGCGATACATGTTGTCCTGGTTCAGTACTTGGCAACTCAACGGCGGTAGTCTTTTTTATTTAGTAATGGTGATTTACTCTTGGAAATGACAAAGAATAACATCAGTGGCTGGACTTCTAGTTGAAGAGCAGACATGTAGCTGGATTTGTAGTTGATTGTCTGAATCAGCAGAATGACTTTCCACAGATGAAACTGTTGAGGTATTGCTTGAGGACCTGATGTACGAGAAGCCTGTAAGTTTTCTCTGTCGGATGAAAACTGTCCCAAAATACATACTCGGACACATTGGAACATGTATATTTGCAAAGAAATGCTACTTCTACTGTCCCTGTTCCGCAGCATCCCTTATTTGCAATCTTGAATCCTGTCATGGAAACATTGAAGTTGTTACTATATTAAGCAATACCTGTGAACTCTGAACACTTGTGCTTAGGCAGAAGTGATTATTATAACTCTATGGTAGCAGAAATAATTCTTTCTTTTTCTCTTTGCCAGAGCATGGCCTTTCAGATATTAGGAATTTAAATACCTTATTCAGTTTGCTTTCCTATTGCCAAACTTGGGAGAAAAGCAGCCAAATATGCTAAATCCCCTGAAAAATGTCTATTTTTCCAGAGGGTTCAACTCAAAGGTTTTATGTGTTGGCACTGTCTAATATTCTTGTGATTTCTGACTTGCATAAGTTAATAAAATCTCAGCAGAATGGATAACATTGGTAGGATTATCAACTATAGAGGTTACATATTCGTTGAAGTCCAAAAAACACGAACCGTATTTTTGTGGGTTGTGAATGATATCTAGAGGAAGATTGTAAATATCTATGTAGACAATCCGTGCTTCAGGGAAATGTATGTTGATTGAGGCCATTTCAGCTGACAGCTTCTTGTTGAATAATTGTGCTACTTGATTATATTCATCCACACATTTTCTTTCAAGCCCTCCCCTCAAAGTTCTTTGTGATGGCAGGCATCCAATTGGTGGCAAGCTGAAAACACCAATTCTACGTGCCCCCAAGCGGTACAAGTCCTTTGATCATAGTTCGTAAGAACATATTAGTGTCTTAGACTTCAATTTATTGCAATAAAACTATAGTGTCACCAGATTTTTTACCTGCACAAAGCTGGAAGCGTAGCTCACTAGTAGCTCGGTGTATGAAGGAACATCATAGTGAGATTGTCTTAAAGGTGTACCAAAATACGTATTCGTAATGTCATTGCTGCCAGTAACCACCGCAATTAGACTTTCCCTCAAAATCTTGGATGTTTTCTCCTCTCCAGCAACCTTCTTGAGCCTTGTTATGTAGTCTTTGAACAATTCTAACTGGTCCGATAATGACAAGACTGACTGCATTTACCAGAATAATGTTTTACTAATACAGAATTGGAAGTCTAGTTTAGCCATCATCCAAACAATGTAATCGGAAATCTTGATACTCTGAACAAAAACAATAATAATAATAATTACCGCGATATCAGATGTTAAAGGGTCATATCCTGCACCTCCAGATGCAAAGTTTACCCCTGTTAAGAGATCTTGAGCTCGCAGGGATGGATCAAGATATGCAGGCAAAAGAGTTTTAATGCCCAACTCTTCAACTGCAAAGTAATTAGACATTGATCAAATAGGGACAATTGGACCAACAGATATTATTCACAGACATGAAGGGTGTTGTGGCATACCAAGAAGGTCTGATGGAACTTTTCCATCAGAAAATCTTCCGGTGGGCTTTCCTCCCATAAAATCCTTGCCATAAGGGGGGTAATTGGCTTTAGCTATTGTCTTAATGTAATTATTGTTGCCAGTATCAACAATGGAATCTCCAAACATAATTACTGCTGGAATTGTAGTGTTTTCTGGTAGATTTATCACTGCTCCAGCAATGCATGCCAGAAATGGAAGAGAGACACTAAACCAAACAAAGAACTGCATTTCGGTTGCACGTCCCTGTAGAGCTGCCTCTACATCAGGGTATTTATGGAGCGAGTTGTTTTCTTAGCCTGCCAGCTTTTGAGTGGTCTATTGCACTGAATTTATTGCATTCCCATTGTATAGTTTGACTTTATTGTTCCTGATGATAAGGGTCTCTGGATCATTAGTGAAGGAAATGTTTATTGAAATTGCTAATCCATATCAACACATCATTCAAGTAAAATTTACTGTTCTATGTCAAAACAATACAATAAAACTAGTCAGGGAAAGAAAACCTCAAATGTGGCATCAATGCCTTGAGTGGATGCAGAAAACCAATTAATCTTCACTTGAAATTTAAAAGAAAAAAAAAAGTGTAGAGTTTTCCGGCCTGGATATCATTTATGCTTTATCAATAATTTAACAGGAATATGAGCAAACAGCTGCACATGTCAATTCAGTAAAATTCACACATCATGGGATGCTTCACCATATTGATAAAAGTGATAAGATTTACTCCTGGAAATTAATCTTGGGAAATTAGTTTCTTTCCCCTTTCAATTCGGAAGAAGAGAAGAAGTTGAAAATATATATATATATATATATATATGTATATTGGCTTTATATATGATCTATAACCCCTTCAATCATTATTCTTCATGCTTCACTGTACAGATGGAATTCTGTCTCTATTACTTAATTTGTACTTATCGTTTGAGCTGTCACGAGTCAAGTTTTCAAGTACTAAAGTATTTCTATCTTCTGTGTAACAACAACAACAAATGACAAAGAATAACATTCGTGGCTGGACTTCAAATTGAAGGGCAGAATTGTAGCTGGACTTGTAGTTGAGCGTCTAAATCAGCAGAATGACTTTGCACAGATGTTGTTGTTGAGGTATTGCTTGAGAATCTGATGTACGAGAAGCCTGTATGTTCTCTCTGTTGGATGAAAACTGTCCCAAAATACATACTCAGATACATTGGGACATGCATATTTGCAAAGAAATGTTACTTCTAATGTCCTTGTTCCGCAGCATCCCTTATCTGCAATCTTGAATCCTGTCATGGAAATATTGAATTGTCACTCAAAATCGAGTATGAATTAAATACTAAGTTGTTTTACTTCTTTCATATTGCAATGATTGAGTGAACGCTAGACACTTGTGCTTAGGAAGAAGTGATTATTATAAGTCTATGGTAGCAGAAATTATTCTTTCTTATACTCTCTGCAAGAGCATAGCTTCAGTGTGCATATTGACTCTTAATCCTTTTAGATTTTAGGAATTTAAATAGCTTAGTCAGTTTGCTTTCCTATTGCCAAACGTGGATGAGAAGCAGCCAAATGTGCTAAATCCCCTGCCATATGCCTATTCAGAGGGTTCAGCTCAGAGGTTTCATGTATTGGCACTGTCTAATCTTCATGTGATTTCTAACTTGCATATGTTACCTAACATTGGTAAAATTGTACACTCTAGAGGTTACATATTCGATAAAGTCCAAAAAACAGGAACACGTACCATATATTTGTGGGCTATGAATGATATCAAGAGGAAGATTGTAAATATCTATGTAGACAATCCGTGCTTCAGGGAATTGTCTGTTGATAGAGGTCAATTCAGCTGACAGCTTCTGGTTGAATAATTGTGCAACTTGATTGTATTCATCCACGCATTGTCTTTCAAGTCCCCCCTCAAAGTTCTTTGTGATGGCAGACATCCAATTGGTGGCAAACCAGAAACACCAATTCTACGTGCCCCCAGTCCATATAAGTCCTTGGAACATAATTCATGAAAGCTTATTAGTAGCTTAGCATTTTATTACTGGAAGAAATGCTAGCTGTTAGTTTTTATCCTTATTTTGATGGTGTTCAGTTCGATAAGATAAACTTTGTTAGGAGCTCATTTTTAATTACCTCCAAACTCTGCTGCAAATGGTTTAATTTTGTATAATTATTGGAATAATGGAAGAAATACAGTTAAAGCTGTTTTTAAAGTTCAGCAAGTGTTGTGCCACCAGATATTTTACCTGCACGAAGCTGGAAGCGTAGCTTAATAGTAGCTCGATGTATGAGGGAACATCATAGTGAGATTGTCTTAAAGGTGTACCAAAGTATGTATTCGTAATGTCATTGCTGCCAGCAACCACTGCAATTAGACTTTCCCTCAATATTTCGGATGATCTTTCCTCTCCAGCAATTTGCTTAAGCTTTGCTATGTAGTCTTTGAACAATTCTAACTGATCCGATAATGACAAGACTGACTGCATTTATCAGAATACAAGTTTACTAATGCCGAATTGAAAGTCTAGTTTAGCCATCATCCAGACTATATAATCAAAAAATCTTGCTACTCTGAACAAAAAAAAAAAAAAAATACCGAGAGATCAGATGTTAAAGGGTCATATCCTGCAGCTCCAGATGCAAAGTTTACCCCTGTTAAGAGTTCTTGAGCTTGCAGTGATGGATCAAGATATGCAGGCAAAAGAGGTTTAATACCTAACTCTTCAGCTGCAAAGTAATTAGACATTGATCAAATTTGGACCAGCACATATTATATACACACATAAAGGGTATCCTTGCTTACCAAGAAGGTCTGATGGTACTTTTCCATCAGAAAATCTTCCTGTCGGCTTTCCTCCCATAAAATCCTTGCCATAAGGGGGAAAGTTGGCTTTAGCTATTGTCTTAATATAATTATTGTTTCCAGTATCAACTATGGAATCTCCAAACACAATGACTGCTGGAATTGTAGTGTTTTCTGGTAGATTTATGACTGCTCCAGCAATGCATGCCAGAAATGGAAGACAGACTATAAACCAAACAAAGAGAGGAAACAGTTTCAAGTACAAGGACTGCATTTCTGTTGCACTATATGTAACTGTGGAGCTGCCTCCACATCAGGATATTTATGGAGCTAATTGTATTCTTAACATGCCAGCTTTTGAGTGGTCTATTGCCCTGAATTTATTGCATTCCCATTGTACTTTTGGCTTAATTATTCTCATTGATATGTGTCTCTAGATCATTATAGAAGATAATGTTTCTTGAAATTTACCAGTCCATATCAACACAACATTCAAGTAAATTTACTCTTCTATGTCAAAACAATACAATAAAACTAGTGAGGGTAAGAAAACCTCAAATATGTCGTCAATGACTTGAGTGGATTCAGAAAACCAATTAATTTTCACTTGAAGCTTACAAGAAAGAAAAACAAAAAAGAAAATCGTGTAGAGTTTTCCGGCCCGGATATCATTAATGCTTTATCAATAATTTAACAGGACTATGAGAAAACAGCTGGACATGTCAAATTAACTTAACATAATAATTAATAAGAGAGAACTGGAATTTTGGCAAGATAACATTGACATGGTAGCTAGCATTTGTGATAGGTAGCCTTAAGATCATCTTCTTTTCATGGAATGATAGAGACACATTTGTGAATGATTAGATGCCCTCACAGTTTGTAAAATGTAGTAAAACTCTACATGGTACTTGGTTTGTTTTTTAATCTTGTACATCTGCATTGAACTGTCATGAGCCAAACTTTAACATTCTATAGAAAATATCATATTTTGATCAATTTAAAGTATTTCCATCTCTTGTATAAGAATGTGAAAATATATTAGGATGACTAGGATGTTAATCTATTGCTGCAGGCAAAGAATAATGTCGGCAGGTGGACTTCATGTTGAAGGAGAAACTTGTGAAGTGAGACATTAAAATCAGCAGAGTGACTTTTAACAGATGAAGCTCTTGATGGAGTGCTTGAGGATCTGATGTACAAGAAGCCTGTATGCCTTTTCCGTAAGATGAAAACTGTCCCAAAATACGTAGTCAGACACATTGGGACATGTATATTTGCAAAGAAATGCTACTTCTATTGTCCCTGTTCCGCAGCAACCCTTATTTGAAATTCTGAATCCTGTCATGAAAATTTGAATTTGAAACTTAGAATTGAGAGACAGTAAATATTGGATTAATTCTTTTATCTTGCAAGGTTAGAGTAAACAGTTGTCTAATGATATGATTATTGTGATTAAACATTGGAAGCTCAAAATAGTTTCTTTTGCTTTATTTGCCTGAGCATAGAATTAGTTTTTTTAAACAAAAATGTAATTCTTAATCCTTTTAGATCTTTTACAGCAAACCTTTCCAGTTAGAAGAAAATCAGAAAATGATGGAAAATATCTCCTTCTCAGCCTGTATCTTGAAAATGAAAGTGACAGATTAGTTAAATGTCACATTATTTATTCAAGTCTCTCCCATTTGGAGAGTTTGGCAAAAGGGTTTTAAGTCTCCACTCTGATTGATCTACTTGTAATTTTACTGAACTGCATTATTTTCCCTCAGCAGGATCAGGATGAAGAAAAAAAGGTATAAAAATAAAATAAAAAATATAAATGAAACATAAGTTCAAGTCAAAATATAGATGGCATACCATATTTTTGCGGGTTATGAATGAGATCAAGGGGAAGATTATAAATATCTATGTATGTCACCCTTGCTAACAGGTATCGGGAGTTGATAGAGTCCACTTCAGCTGACAGCTTATTGTTGAACAATTCTGCCACTTGATTATACATATCTATACATTTCCTTTCAGCCCCTCCCTTCAAAGTTCTTTGTGATGGCAGGCATCCAAGTGGTGGTAAACCAAAAACACCAATTCGACGTGCCCCCAATCTGTACAGGTCCTTCAAACATAGTGCAAGAAAGCATATTATGATTTTACACCATCATTAGTGCCATAAATGTTATCTGTTATGTTCATGGATATCTTTGAATTTACGTATAATGAAGGAAATTGGGATGCTGTTACTGTATAATGGGATGCATAATGCCACTATGCATTCAAAATGAGCAGCTTTGATGCCTACCAGGTATTACCTGCATGAAGCTGGAAGCATAGCTGACCAATAAATCAGTGTATGAAGAAACATCATAGTGAGATTTTCGTAGAGGGGTGCCAAAATAAGTATTGGTAATGTCATTGCTGCCAGCAACTACTACAATTAGACTTTCACTTAATATTGTGGATGTTCTTTCGTATCCAACTATCTGTTCGAGCTTTCTTATGTAATCTTTGAACATCTCTAACTGGTCCGATAATGACAATACTGACTGCATTAACAAGTGGCATATTGGGAAGTTAAATTTGGAAAACGAACCAGCATCCAAACAAGAATACAAAAATCTTGATACTTGAAGCAAGAAAGTGTACCACAAGATCAGACGTGAGAGGGTCGAAGCCTGCACCTCCAGAAGCAAAGTTAACTCCTGTCAAGAGATCTTGAGCTTGCAGTGTTGGATCAAAATAAGCTGGCAAAAGGTCTTTAATTCCCAACTCTTCAGCTGAAAAGTAAATAGACACTTATCAAACTTGGGACAACATTAGAACCTCTATACACAAAACAAAAACAGAGAGACAGAGAGTTGTCTAATACCAATAAGGTCTGATGGAACTTTTCCATCAGAAAATCTTCCTGTCGGCTTTCCTCCCATGAAATCCTTACCATATGGAGGGTAATTGACTTTCACTATTGTTGTGATATAATTGTTGTTACCAGTATCTACGACCGAATCTCCAAACACAATGACTGCTGGGATTGTGCTGTTTTGTGGTAGACTTGTCACTGCTTCAGCAAGGTACTCCAGAAGGGAAAGGGAGACAGTCAACCATACTAAGAAAGGAAATACAAGTTTCAGGCTCAAGCAATGCATTGCTACTTAGCATTTTCTGTTGCACTTCTCCACAGAGCTACACTACTTTTATATTACTAGAGTGAATTGTAACTTAATGTGCCTGCTTTTGAGCAGTTTTTTGGCCATTATTTTACAATTTTTTGGACTGCATTCCCATTGTACAGTTGCCCTTCATTATTTTTGGTGGATATGTACATCTTGATGGCATGGTCAATTATGTTTTCTCATTAATGGAGGCTATATATATTCCTTGAGTTTTACTAATCCATGTTGAAATAAAAAAACAACAAACTATATCACAAATGAGGTCTGTTGTATTGTTGAAGTTGCATGTTAGGTGATGGGGTCTGGAGTAAACATGATTTCATGTGGAACAGAGTAAATAGCAAATATTTCATCTTGAGTCAACTATCAAGGCCCATACTCTGATATTATTTCACCATTAAAAAACTAGAAATGAGTAAGGTTATCTCAAAAGATTCTTCTAAGGCTAGAAATCAAGACACAATCTTTTATTTTAATTTTATATTTTATATTTTATTCCATTTCACACATACACATCAATTATATATAATTTACTCAAAATATATATTTAAAAAAATATTTTATGCAATTTGCGACGTGGGATATGAGAACAAACTCCAAATTGAAACAGACTGCAACGAATGTATCAAACGTAGCTTAATCCCACGTCCAAAGCAATTTTTGAAATTCGAGTGGGAATATAAACACATGTGATATGCCAATAGTTGAGACCGAATATAACCAACTGAAGACAAGCTAGATTTTATGCAGTAGTTGTTCAATCAACAGTAGTAGATCATGCCAGAGAAGGTATGGGTGAAATATAGCATAAATTAAAGTAATGAACCAGCAGCTTGTCCTAAAACTTTCAACCAACAACCGCACACATTAAATGCTCAAAATTTTGCAGTAGTCTTCAGTGAAAAAGAAAACCATGTGCAATAATAATACTTCCATCTTCCTTTATACAAATGATAATTGAAAATGGGAAAGATTTGGGTACTATGAGTTATCAGCGCAAGACACTCGGAATATGTCCACACGATTTGGGACTTGAGTTCAAAACATCATCGTTTTACAAGTCGTTGAGACTTCAAGTTAGCTCGTATATTCTTATGTTGTATCTTCTTTATTTGTGTGCAATAAAAGATATTGCATCCTATATTATAGAAAATTTGAACTTCTAACTATAACCGACAGTCTTAACAATTAGTGAAAACAATATTCTTATTTCGTAAACCTTGACTCGAGAATTATATTTTCATTAAAAGTTTGGGCAACATCACCAAAACTAACCATCGAATAAATATATGAAGCGAGATCAATACTACAAGAAGATATTGTAGATGTTGCGCTCAATACACATGCATTACATGTATCATTGACAAATGTTTCATTTAACACCAAATGGAATAATTGGTAATAGATTCATTTAACTCATGCATTGAGCGTAGCATGAGATATAATTATAGTTTATCAAACTCTGAAAAGTGTCGGAGTATTTTGGACAAGCATAAGGTAAGAATACTAAAATATTACCTATTTTCAAATATATTTATTATGCTCAAAACTCTACAAAACTCATTTTCTGCATGAAATTTAACTCCCATAATTTAAATATCTGAGTTATATAAGTCCAGTACTTTTTTTATTTTTGAAATATTTCCTGCCATCCCATTGCCCCTTCGCTCCCTCTCCAACATAAATTTTTCAGGTCTAGAAGGACAGTCCACTTCTTTGTTAGGGTCTGCCTGTAACTAAATTGGAATACATCTTATGCAACTACAATTATCATCTATCATATCTTAGATCTCTTTAACAAGTTTGAAAGAGATTGATTCAATTTAAAGTCTGTAAATCTGACATGGGCTTTTCACTACTCTTGGCAAGATATAAATCAGGACTGTTATTAAGTAGTGTTCACAAGTACAAAATCTTGATTCTTCTGTTCATCAAGTCATAAGATAAAACCAAGCGTATAACTGAAGACGATCACCATTAGATCATACAAAGTTTGGAAAATAAGAAAAGAAACTGGCGATTGTGTAAATAATCATCGTGGAAACACTCACATCAGCCATTCTCATCGACTGAACAATTTTATTGAGGAAATCGTGTGGCTGATTGGTTCATCAATGTTTACACGAAACTGTTGATATAGTTTTGAATGATATGATCTACAAGAACCCTGTATGCTTTCTCAGTGGGATGGTAACTGTCCCAAAATATGTACTTAGAGTCATCTGCACATGTTGCGGTATATTTGTTACACAACATGGTCACTTCTATATTTCCAGTGCCACAGCAACCTCTGTCGTTAACTTGAAAGCCTGAAATCATTAAAACCCTTCTATTATTACCTTAAAAATCAAAAAATGGACTCCCATGGTAAATCTGGGAGACAAACCTTGATTCATCTGAGATTAAATTTTTTGTTACCACGAATACCTCATGAACAATGATACGAACAGTAAGTTCTAATAACCACGGTGAAAAGAACAACACTAGTATTGAATAATAAACGAAAAAAGTGGAAAGGTTACAAGATTGTTTACCATAATTTTGAGGGTGTTGGATGAGATCAAGTAAAGGGTTATAAATATCAATGTAGACTACCCTGGACTGAGGCAATCTACTTTGGTTGAGGGAGTCAAGTTCAGGTGAGAGCTTGGCATTAACCAATTGTGCTGCCTGGTTGTAATTCTCTGCACACACTCTCAGTGAGCCTCCTGCAAGGGTTCTCTGAAATGGCAAACATCCAATCGGTGGAATCCCAAAAACAGCAAATCTTCTTGCCCCAAGCTTGTACAATTCCTTGCAATTCATACTCAAGTTTTTTTAATGTATAGAAAAGGAAAGGCAATTAATAATGCATGTGTTGTTACTTCTGAGAGCCACAATATAATTGCTAATGGCAAAGCTCTATTATTGATTCTATTGCTAGCTAGTCTTCATCTTATTCTACATCACTATCAATGTAATGAAGAAATAGACATACACTATGATTGGACCTTGGTTTTTGTGAAGAAAATGAGAATGAAAAAGAAAAGTATCAATCAACAAAGAACAAAGTACTACCATTTGTGATGAAGCTTTCCTTAGTGTTTTCAATCTTAAATTCAAGTACTTTACATAGTCATAGTGTAATTCTTTAAGAAACGATAGATAGATCGCGTGATTCTTAAAGATTCCCGACTAGTGAGTCATAAAATATCTTGGCCGTTTATGTGTAGACATGGGTTCTACATAATCACAAATTATCTTAACCAATAAACACATAACAAATGATCATAATTTATCAAGAGTTCTAGCACTTCTAGGAAACGTTAAGAAATAAAACCACGTAGACACAGAGAATTGTACACATATAACATTGTACCTATAAGTGATCATGATTTATCGGGACTTATAGCGCTCTCAGGAACTGTAAAAAAAGAAAGAAATAAAAAAAAAAAAACTGTGTAGACATATAAAATTGTACCTGTATAAAACTGGAAGCAGAGGCAACAAGAAGATCAGCATAGGAAGAAACATTATACTGCATCCGTCGAATGCCGATGGTGAAGTAAGTATTAGCAAGGTCATCGCTGCCTGCTACCACTAAGTATAAACCGTTGCTCAGAATGTTGTTTGTACCTTCTTCCCCAACTGCCCCTTTCAGCTTCCTAATGTACTCTTTGAATTGCTCCAGTTGATCCGACAAGGGTATCACTGACTGCAGGTTTTTTTTTTTATTATTATTATTATTATACCACAAAATGCACAGAGACAGACAAGAATGAACATAAAACATCTGAAAGTACGATGTCTGTTATACGTAATATGTACCACTAGTTTAGATGTCTGAGGGTCATATCCACAGCCGCCAGAAGCAAAGCTCACGCCCGTTGGAAGATCTTGAGCCTTCAAATTTGGTTCACTATAAGCCGGTATGATGTCTTTAATTCCCAATCCTTCAGCTGTAATTTCAATGCAAAGTTGTGAGATTAATCAGGGTTGAAGGCATATAAATTTAGAGATAATTACAAAAATCTTCCATAAGGTTTGATTTAAATAAAGAAGACATCCTCAAATTTTTAAAATTATATCTACCTGGCTTAATATTTATTATCTTTTTATATATAACCCCAACCAGTTACTCTTTGTTATAAAAAGAAAAGGTTGACATCAGTAAAGAATTTTAATGAAAATTCAATTTTACCCTCAATATTATTAATTTGTAAAAATGGTAAGTTATAAACCCACTAAATTTTGGCCAACTTTACAAAAATCTCACCTAAGGTTTGTCCAAATATTACACAAATCCTCCCTAAATTTATTCAATTTACACTAACTTCATTAAGATTAATAATTTTAACTTTACATATATTTTAAAATTATTTTCTACAGTGTTAAAAAATCACATTCTAAATTATTTTAATTAATAAATGTTAGTATTTAAAACTCAATTACACATTATCCCTTTTATTTAATTTTTTAGTATCTATATTCGGGAAGATGCTAATTTATTTTTTTTAAGATTTGATAAGGAACATATATTGTCAAGCAATGACATATATTTTTTATTGTTTCTTCATAAACGATCGAGTACATCAATATGTCAAGATATCAATTATTATTTTGATATAATAACTGATTAAATCAAAATATCGATGACTATTTTAGTATAACGATTAATGAGGTAACCATATGATAAAACTCATACAATGACTAACCAACTTGTATTTGAGTTAGCACTTATTGCCTAATGATTTCTAGTTGTCAAATTAGGACAAGGATATATCGTTTGGATTAGTTCCAATTAATCAAATGTTAAAAAGACGTAAAATCATGCAAACTTAAAACTTTATGGTATCATAAAAACAGTCCCTATATATATAGAAATAATCCTACTGCGATATTAGATTTATGTTAAATTTGGGTCAATTTAAACGAAGCCAAGCCTCATTTCAGTTCAATTTTGAGCTTGTCCAGGCCCAGCTCCCATATATATATATATATATATATCGTAGGCAGACCCTGATAATCCAAGTTGTATCCATTTTTTCATTTTCTAGATAAGTGATTTGGCGGGGGGGCTATATTTCTTGCATTATGTTGATTTTCATCGTACTTAGGTGGCTATTGGTGGGAAAGTAGATCATTAATTAGAAACAGTGCAAATTTTGTTGAAATAATTCAAGAATGATTAAAGACTCAATCAATTCAATGCTAACCTAAAAGGCCAAGATTAGGTTTGAATGCTAATCAAGAATTTATTTCTTGAGTGCTTCACTTATTTTACCTATCAAAAATTTTAAGTTATATGTAAAAAGAAAACACCACAAGTTATACGTACGAAAATTTCTAAACTATAATCTGAAATTAAGAATTTTTAAATTTTCAAATTTTCATATGAAAAAATTTAGGTTTTGATTTGACTCTATCAAAGCAATTATATGACAAGCATATAGTATAAACTAATCATATGACATCGCATGCAAGAGAATTTCCGTACCATATTAGAAGGAGTGACAAAAAAATTAATTATGTGATGATAAACTAGTTGACAAGTAGCAATATTCCTTTACCACATAAATTTCAATCATCAACCGACGCCAAGCCACACATATATTCTATGCATGCATAAAGGCTTTGACATACACATGTTTATACTTGTGTAACTTAAATTAATATAAATATTATATATAAGATTATTAAATTTTAAAAATTTATCCCCTTATTATTTAAAAAAAAAATATAAATCTCGTTCACCGATACTCCATCTTGCCACTCACACACACAAACAACACACAGAGATAGATTCATATACATATATATATATATATAACCTGGTGAACTAGACAGCATAAGAACTTAGAAGAAAAAATTAAAGGTTTAACAAGAAAAGAAGTCCCTTATGTATATCTCTGTGTGATTTTTCTGAAAATATGCAATTATAATGTTAAGTAGAGTTAGGAATAAATTATAGGAGTATTTACCAATTAAGTCAGGAGGAGTCTTCCCATTGCTAAACCTCCCTGTCGGCGTTCCACCCTGAAAATCCTTACCATATGGCGGAAAATTGCAGTTGATTAGCGTCTTGATTACGTTGTTATTGCCCTGATCGACAATTGAGTCTCCAAAAGCAAAAACTGCTGGAATTGTCATATTCCCTGGCAGCTTCACAACCCCCTCACAAGAACTGCACAACAATACAAAAACACACAGCCAAAAAACCCTTGAATGTGTTGATGCATAAATGGGCGATAAATAAGAAACCTGCTTCATTTTTGGTGTAGTAAAGGGAATAGAGAAAGAGGGAGTTTAAGGGTTATTTGTCTGGATATTACATGTTTCGAGTTCGTCTTATATATAGCAGTGTGTGCAAGTATACTCTTTGTTTATAGGTACGTTTGTAGTACATTAACTCAAATCTTCTAAGTGTATAGCATTTTTTTGTTGTACAAGGGGTGTGTGACACACACATCAAAGGTTAGTTGTTGATAGGGGAAATCCCAAACTTACCCTTTTACTCTAAATGGTCAAAATGATTAAATAGGACAAGATTCGCGTTTTTTTTTTCAGTGGATTCTATTATGTTTTGACTGTTGATTTTAAATTATTGATCGTCGTAACATTTGTACACTAAGTCACTTCAAATCCATACATTTGTCTCAATAAGGAATTGTGGAATTGCGTACAAGCCCGCAATCTATGAAATAACCCTAACCCTAATTGATATTTTTGAATTTGATCTATTTACTATTTTTTAGTGACTCTACAATCTCAAACCGATATCAGTATCGAAGTATTAATTGGAAAAATTCTAATTAGTATGTCATATTCATTTTATAGGTCTTCTCTAATTAAAATTTACCTCTTGGATCACCTGACCCTAGACTCGAAGTAAAGAGGTATTACTGATCACCAAATCAGTTGTTATATATGTGGAGAGATAAAATCCATTTTTTCAAAAAAAAAATTCTCTATAAGTCATTATTTTTTCTCATTCTACATTATATCCATCCTTTTATACATGTCCCACACATTGTGCCTGTAATAAAAAATATCCTGTGCTACAGAAAATTTGAATTGATAATTTAAAAATGTAGTGTCTCTTTTCTTGCTTATATATTCACCCTAGTAAGTAAGAAAGGGCCAAGGTAGTTGTATAATTTAATATATGTCGTACCAACTCCCATGCATAAAGCCTAAAAGCTTTCCCAATAACGTCATGTTTTTCCATGAGATAAAGTTCTACTTCAATGGCTAACTCATTAATTTGCCATTTGTGAAAGTCTTATAAGCTCCATGTGAATTATAACTTTTTTTAAAAAATTTATTCCAGTTCAATTTCAAATAATATGTAATGCTCTTGTTCTGGAATTGTATAAAGATTACGATTGCCATTAAAGTTATTTTTTACTTTGCTTTTTACTTCTTCTTTTTTTATGCTATATATCACGGCTAATATAATCCCCGATTTATCACCTTCTCTTTCAAATCCTTACTAAGAGAATATAATTATAATTAGAAGCAGTGATAATTCAATGGCGCAAAATCACTGATATATACTATTTTCTAAAATTAAGAAGAAAAAAAAAGGGTTGAAGAAACTATGTGCACTATGTTTGGTTTCATTTCCCGTCATTTTGATAAGATTGTTTGCGGAGAATGTATTATAGCAATAAAATTAAGGAATATTTAAAAAATAAAAATATATCTGGATGTTTAGTTGGAAAAAATAATTTGATATATTTTATGAGATATTTTCAACTATATATATTTTGTCAACGTTATTTTATTGTAGTTAGTGGAAAATATTTTCAACTATAAATATTTTGTTATAGTTAGTGGGAGTATAGTAGGTGTAAAAAATATTAAATAAGTTAACGGGTCGTCCATGAAAATTAACCCGACCCAAAAAAGTTCAAAAATAAAACTGAATTTTGGTGGAAGTGGTTTTCTGAAAAACACCACATAACCAACGTAAAATAAAATTTCTCCCTCATCTTTTCTCTACTTTTTGACAACAGACAATAAAAAAAATTACTTTTCACTTAGACAATATATAAAAAATTCTCAGTGAAAATAACGTTAGAAAACTAAAGAGAAAAAGGGCTATTATGATCATGATTTAAAGAATAACACCACTTGAAAAAGTTTTTGGATTGTGGATCAAAATTCATTCCTTATGTGATTGGATTTAGACAAAAGTGGACATTCAAATATGTAAGAAACATCAATGATTCAACTATAACAAAATATCCAAATTGTGATAAATTTTTTTGAATTTGTCTCATGTGTATTGTGATTAATTTTCATGAGTAAGATATAAGACTATTTAAATATTATAATAAATAATTGGTATTTTGGGAGAATAAAAATACCATTTCTAAAAAAAATATAAGAGATAAATACGTTGTTTGTGTCTCCGGATAAGAAAAATGAAAGAATGAAAATAAAACCAAATATAGAAGTAGTGTTGCATTATCTTATTAATTAAATATTTCCCAACCCCCATCCAAATCCACCATTGATAAATATGGAGGTACGACTACTGCCTTAGCATGTTGGTAGGGTTGGTTCAGAAGAAATGCTCTTGTACAAAATGGTGGCACTACAACAAAGTTTGGTGGGCTACCCTCCATTTCGTGGGCATACTTATAATTGATCCCCTATATAATTAATTAAGCTGATCAAATTAGCCGAATTAATTTATTGAAAGACACATTATTGTGGAAATAATACAACTAAAGTAGCACACTAATTGATTAGTCTTCATCAGATTAAGGAAAAGCTGCTTCTCAATAAACTACCAGACAGAATCAGCTTTTTCTAGTACTCTTATTTCTAACCAGTTGAGTTGATTACAAGAACATAAGCTATCATTTATAAGGTAGTTGAAACTAAACTAAGAAATGCTTTATGGTAACATAGGTTTCCTAGGTGTCATCGAGCTAATAAGAATGTTACCTAACTTCTTGTAATGAAAAACTTCAATCTTTCTTGATTAATAGCTGGTACTTAGTATACGAGGAAATATTGTTCAAATTTCATTTAACTAAATTAATTACAATGATGTCGATAAAAATTCGACTAATCATTTAATAAATATAATTATATTAGGATGGCAATACGATGTGTGTGACAAGTTCATAATCCATTCCACAAAAAAAATCAAGATTTATGTCAGATCACTCTATTTCACATATGGTTAAGTTTAGCAAAATATTTTTTTTTAATTAAGGATTAATTATAAAAACAACTTCTAAAATTTAATTTATTTACAGAAATTATCCCTCTAAATTTATAAAATATATATACCCCATTAATATTTATCTTTATTTTGTCAATTGTGCCTTCTTTATATCATCATAAAAATAAAATTTTTCAATTATTTTTTTTAGTAGATATCAATATTTTCTGTAAAGGTGATAGACAACAAGTACAATTTATAAAATACCTCAAGAGAATATTCATAATATATATATATATATATATAGAGAGAGAGAGAGAGAGAGAGAGATAATTTCTTTAAAAAGTAAAATTTTAAGGGTGTTTTTTGTAATTAACCCTTAACTTGTTAAGAAATTGGATTTAGTGTATTTGAGATAAAAACCCATGTTTGGGAAATACTAATTAAAACCAGTTTAGACATTTATTAAACACTACTTGTATTGGTTTCTCATCAAATTGGACTTAGCAGGTAAACCATCACTCCACAAGAAATTGAAAAGACGCATTTCCCAAATGAAAACTTCAAAAATTCTTTGAACATGAAGGGATCTTTTCACTTTCACCTCAAGTCATACCAAAGGTTGAAGAAAAATCTGTTTCAATCAATCATATAGCAAATATTATTAAATTTATGTCAAAATCATATAGAAAATGTTATTACATTTATGTCAAAATTCATAGGTCTTCTTAAGTGTAGAATGTGAACAAATTGTATGACAAATCAAATTGTTCGTCCTAAGCAAAAGTTTTGCAAGACCTTGTGTGGGATAGAGTTTTCAAGAATAAGAACATACTACATCAAATTGACTAGTCAATTTGATTAGTTTTCTAAATCTAATAATATATAATCTTTTTAAAAAAATATTATAAATATTATGATTCAAAAGTTTTTACATCGAATAATCATTGATAAAAACTCACCAATGGATAAATAGTTAACTTCACAATGCAAACGGATTGGATTGAAAATTGGGATGTATAAGATCATCTTTTTAGAACTTATAAGAAGAAGAAAAAATTATTCATAAGATGTTAAGTGGCAATATGAAAGTTGTTACTAATTATATATATTAAGTGTCAAGAATTTTGATTTTGTCATTATAATAATTTTTACAAAATTAATAATAGTAAAAATTATGTCTAAGTTATCATTATTAATAATTAATAATACAAATTTAATGACAACCTTGTGATAAATAATATAATTTTTATTGTCACTAAGTTGTTACTATACATGTGAACTAAATATTGATAATCACAATAAAAATTGTCATGATATTGTCGCTACACATGTATCACTAATTGTTAATATTGACAACTTAAATATTAAATATATATCAATAATTATAAATAACCATAACTTAAACACTACTTATTGTTACAAATAAATTTGTGAAAATCATCAATTTGGCAAAATAATGGTTGTTAATTAATACATATCATTATTAACAATTTATACACAATTAGTTAATATTTTATCACTGATATTTTATTTTATTTTGGTAATATTCGTGGGAAAATAGTCGTGCATTTTCAATGTGAGAAGCTATTCTTAGAGACTTAAACAAAGGGAACAGATCATTAGGAACATTAATTAGTGCCGGTGACAAAGAATCCTGTTTAATAATAATTGAAGGATGGTCCCCGAACAATAATAAATAATGTGGCAATCCCCTTTCGATCAATAATAATAATAATAATAATAATAATAATAATAATACACTAGACGACCACACTATCGATGTGTTTTAACTCATGTAATAATCATTTTGGCTGTTTTGGTAAACAATAATATCATTAATTGTGTGCAGAAAATAGTTATCAGGTTTCATTAAGTTGAGTCATATACGAAAGTTGAGTTCAGTAAGAAGGATACACACATCAGTGTATTTAGATCACCTATCTTAATTTAAGAATAGAAAAAAAGAAAAGTATGAAAAACTACATAACATTTCAATTTTTTTCTTATATAAAATAAATATCAATTTTACATTTCATTCTTTATCTAATTTTAATTTTTCCAATAGCTAAGTTTTAATAGTTACGTGATTAAATTATGATATAATAATAAACATCAGCTAAACAAGGTCAAACCCAATCATAGTCAAATGCAGGTTGAGGAAAAAAAAAATAATAAGAAAAAGGAAACCAAGGCAGCCATCCTTAGTGCAGTGAACAAACACTGTTCATGTTTTTTTTTTAATAAATTTTATATTTTTTCATTAAGTTTAAAAATTTATTTTTATCCTAATTGTATATTTTTTAATAAAATCATTTCTTTTTTATGTTTTATGCATACATAAATATTTTTAATAAAATATAATTAATTCATTTATATTATTTTTTGTTTAATAAATTTTATATTTCTTTTTTATGTTTAAAAATATTTCAAATTTATATTTTATATTAAATGGTATATTTTTCAATAAAATTATTTCTTTTTATATTTATATACATAAATTTTTTAACTAAAATTTAATTATTTTATTTGTGTTATTTTTTATCTACTTAAATTTTATTATTAATTATTTTATTTTTATGTATATTATTTAATTTACTATCAATTATATTGTATTAATAAAATATATTATTTAATTAACTAAATATAAAATACAAATTATATGTAATTATATTAATATGTTAATAGATATTTGATGAAATAAAAAAATTATTGTAAATGAGATAATAATATTCATTTTAAAGTAAAATTTGAAATAAATAAATTTAAAAATAAATTTTAAATTTGGTACAAAAAATATATTACTTTAATATAAAAACTACGCTAAAATAAAAATGTGGGTTAAATATGACTAACAATTTTAATCCAACAGATGAACTGTAATTACCTATTTCCTAATACACTTTGGTTTTGAAACATTACCGTATTGATTTTTGCTTCAATAAATTGTATGGTTTCCCCATAATCATGCTTCTAATTAAACCAAATACACAACAAACCATATACATATACAAGTTGAATTTTATGTAATTTTCCTATTTGGATCGGATATCAAACGCAGAATCAATTATACACTATACCTCCAACACAATACGAATTAAACTTAATTTACATTTAGAGGTCAATGAACTTACTGTGACAACACGAGTGTAATACACAAGAATTCTCATATACAGGCAAGCAAAACAAAACCAGCTCACTGACAAAGATCAAATTAAGAAATATACCAAAAACAAGACTGAAATTAAAGCCCCAGTTTTTAATAAAATGCTCAAGCCCTGAAAATATGTTAAAAAACAAACCAAGAAGCATAGAAGAGGAATTCGAAATAATCTTGTATGGTTCAATGGCCAGTGACAAGAAAAGGATGCTGGCAGACCCCACACTCGATGGTCTCCGAACCAGAACTGGGAACTTGAACCTACACCAGTTATGAACAGCAGCACAATCAAAATTATGGAGTATGCAAAAAGCCATCACATAGAATTCAACATATGTAAAGAATTATATGAACCTGCAAATGGACTGTACAAGTTGGGCAGGCAACCTCTTTCATCCGCCTTCCAGAACCATCTGATCTGGAGCCTGAAAAAAGATAAACTAGTATGACAACTGGTGGTGCACTTCCAATCATATTGTCTACAAACCAGCCAGCATAGCCAACCAGAACAAATACAGATAAAGCACAACTCATCCACAATCATAAGATCCAAAATCTATCATTAACAAAACCAATTTGATTATCTCAATCAACTATATAGGAACCCAATGACAGGATTATTATAAGAACCAACTGGTTGATTTTTAGAACTAAGAGCAATTTGAAAACCAGAACAGAAAAACAGCACCACAACAGCTTAATATTATAGCAAAGCAATTCGAACCAGAGAATAATCAGTCTACAGTTCCCAAAGATTCCAATCAAATATACAAGCTAAAATCCGAGAGAAGTAGCTGAACTTTGCCACGTTTAATTTTTGACACGCTTATTTAGAAACTTCCTAAATACCCACTTTATATCATTGTGAAACAAAATTCAGAGGTAGTTAAATAGTACTAGTTTAAATTTTCAATTTGTATTGCAAAAAAAATCCCAAGCATTTGCCTTTTCCATTCTTCCAAAACATATTACAGAAACAAAACCATAAAAATTATATTTCGTGTATGAAGGGGAGAAAGAGATAGGGGGTTTGGGACAAAAGGTGATGGGGGAAAAAGATGAGCATAGAGCATTTTTCAGAAGTGTCACCATAAACCAAACACAAACTAAGATATGCATATAGCAAAGACCCCAAAAATCAACAGAAGGACAAATAACTGTTTTTACAACTAATTGCACAGACAGATGCCACACAAAAATAGGGCAACAAGCTGGCATCACAAACAGTGCACTAAAATTTACCAGACGACACCTTGCAGCTTCTCTCCATCTCCTCCTGTAAAAGCCAAAAATCCATGAAAAACATTCATTATATAGCCATTCGAAAATTGGGAAATAAAATGGCATCAAAGTCCCAACAAACAAATGCACTTTGCATCATTGTTGCAAACTTAAATTTCAACACCAGCTGCTTTAATCCACGCGATCAAAACAAAAAAAAATCGTTAAGAACTCTACAGGGAGAAAACAGAGTACACTTTAGCTGGGTTACAATTTACGAAAAATAAAACCTAGAATAGATAACCATAGCACTACCTATAGCAGTACTAAAGCTAAAACATTATTCTTGACCAATAAAAGAGTAATACTATTGCACATGCTCCATGTAATAAATGACAATTCAGATCTAGAATCTTGGGCCTTGTTTGGTGTTATTTCGGGGAAACATTTTTCATTCTCCCAAAATGGAAAACGTATTTAGGACTAATGTTTCGGAGAAAAACATTTTTATTTCCCCAAAATACTTATGAATAAGACATTTACTGTTGAGAATGTCTCCCAAAATACATCATTATCATTATCATTTTTTTTCCGACAAAAATCCAAACATATTCTCATTCTCCACACTTCCCCTATCCCACTACCCAAAATACATTCTCCCAAAATAATTTCCCAAAACAAAGCCTTGTTAGTTCCTCTATCTAAAGAAGCACGATGAAAGGAGTAAACTTGTGCAAGTAGCTGTGTGTTTTTGCATCTTCGTGAGTAAAATGTCTCATAGTATGTCACCTGAAGTTTCTTGGCGAGATCCTCATGACTTTGAACAACAGTTGATCTGCTGGAAGCTTCCTTAGCATTGCTCAATCTACGAGAAACTTCGGCCTATAAACAAATTGAATCTCTATAAATTAGTTCACAAAGATATATCTGCAGACCATCTATCAAATGCCAACTATTACAAGCATGAGAAATATTCAAACATCATTTTTGTCAAAAACCAAGATCACTCTGATGCAATTTTCTTTTTCTGAACAGCATGATTAAGTTTACCAAGCAATCACTTTTAGACTGCCGTAAACTGCGGAAAGACCAAAAAGGGGCAAGAATCACAGTTGATACATACCAAGCATCGATCACAAACTCTAACGACAGGAGCATTCTCATCAGCAGTAAGAGCAGTTCTACCCTGAGTGCACTTGTCACAAAAAATATCTCCACAGTTCCTGCAATGATGCTGAAAACAGAGGCCAGTGTAATCATAAATATATGCAACTACATGCATACAGATACACACAGCCACATTGTATATGCAAAACAGAGGAAAGAGCAAATGAATACATTCCAAGCTGAGGAAGCAACAAGATAAAGAGGACAAAAATTAGACAAGACATGCCTTCCGCACAAAAGCACTAAAGTCTGTCCCACAAGCTGTGCATTTTGTTACTGCTTCATCAGGGACCTGTTCAATTTGAACAGAAAATGAATAAGAACCTGGAGTTTCAACTCTAAGACAGAGCATGGCAAAGATTAAACACAAATTAATTTATAGGAGCTTTTCAATTATTCGTCAATTCCAGGGTTCCACCAAGAGCCCATACATAATAGATACAGCATAACGAGCAGCAGTGGAAATCACAGTAGTTGTAAGAGAACTTAACACCACTTACTTCACTCGACTAATAAAAAGGAAAACATTTTACCCAGTGATCTTTCTCCTCGTTGACAGGCTTTATCAAATTCATCAAATCAGCAAAACCTTTCTTCTTCTCTGTAGGTTGTTCAGCAATCTTAGGATATTCAGAAGGACGGCTTCTTCCACTCATCTCCTTATACTGCAGTTTCAAATATGAATCAAACATCTTATTGAAACAACTTCCTCTCAAATTTATTCTACTTATTGTCACATGTCTGAATGTGCATCGGTGTGTATGGTCATATGGGCGGACAAGCAAACAATAAGTACAGAGCTACACAAGAATGTTCCGGAGTCACCAATGCTTCAGAAGTGCAAAATTTTCAATGGTTAATAAACAGCAAAACCCATTTTCATAAGATAAACAACTTCAAACCTGTACAATTGCAGCAGTAACCGTATCCAAAATGGTGTTGGTGGTATAACTATTAGACTGCAATCTAATACGCCTTGGTTCAATGTCCACAGAACTTTTCGACCAAAAGGCTAATATCGATGAATCAATAGCCTAAACAAGGTAAACCAGTAGTTCAGTGAGCACAGTAAAAAATAAAGAGAAAATTAAGGTGCACCAGCTGAGACCACAAGAACTAGACAAGAAGTCAGAAAACATCTTATCCTATAAACTCTAAGCAAGCAGCAACTGATCTTAGCACTGAGCGTTGAATAACTTTTATGCCAGCATGACCATCTAGTCCAATAAACTTCTTCATATGCCCAAATCAGTAGGCATAGTCTATTTACTTTGTTCATATATCTTCCAAATAACACATACCATGTTTTATGTACATTAAAACTGAGATTCACATCTACTACATCAGAGCAGAAGTCTTGATTAATGTTATGGACAGAAAATCAATTCCACCACACACTTAAATTGAGCTTCTTAAGAGAAGGAGCTTGTTGGTCATCTTTGTAGTAATAAGAATAAATGTCTGGAGGTATTCCAAGCATACTTCATAAAAACCATTCCTTCCTCCCAAACCCAACACCCTTGTTGAGAAAAGGAAAAAGAGTAAGCCATATCATACTTCACATCTGGTTATTGTGTCAAGAAGATAAATTCTCAATATCCGACTGGTACTTGGGTCCAGCATACGAATTCCATCCAAGCCAATCTGAAAGAAAGAATATTTAAAGTCAAAAATTTAATTGATGCTGCATATAACGAATAATAAGAAAAGTAATTTATATGCTACCACTGCACATAATAATGAAACATAACAAAGCAGCACAGACTTGTATGTTTTGAAAGAATCAAACTGCCGTTAAATTTCTCCTGAAATATGACATGACAAGACCATTCTACCAGGGCATGGAAAAGAGAAGAGAACATTGTCAATTTTAATAAGTAGAGCAAACATAGTCCTAAACTATTATATAAACTAATATATAATATTGGAACCACGATTTATTTATGGTGTGGGGTGGCAAATTAAATGGCTGAACATTTTCATATAACTTAGTGAAGGATAAACTTATAAGAATACTCATAGATAATTGAAGAAAACATAGTATCAATTCAATTCAAAAGTCTAAAACAAATCAACAATATAAATAGATTCAATATGATTTTCAAAGCTATTTCACAAACAACATTTAGCATATTTCAAATACATAAACGATTAAATTAAAAAATATCAATATGAGGATATGTTAACATGCTGATTAATAAGTTCAGCAATTGCCATAGATTTCAATAAAATTATCAATAACTGAAATTATTGAAAATAATGAAAGTACTTAAAACAAAATAACAAAATACGAAATGTAATTAAATTCAAGGGATAATTAAACACAAATTTGGTCATATTACCAAAAGAACCTTCAATTTTGGAAAATCACACTGACACCCCATATCACCCCTGTTAGTGTTAGTGATGTTTCCAATACAGATTCCCCCCTCTAAATTTATTCGGTCCGAAAATTGATTATGTCAGCCAAAAAAAGTTTGTTTTTCGAGAATACCCCTGGGCCATCTGGTCTTCAGGTCAAGGACAAAAATGTCCTTCTACCTTAGCAGGTTTGGATGTTATTACCATATATAACTCAGGGGGTGAGAATGTAATCTGATTATATTTAAGCTATTCTTCTCCTTTTTTTTGGATTTATTATTTTCTTTTAATTTTTATTTCTTAACTTCTCTTTCTTTTTTCTTTTTTTATAATGTAACTGTATTTAGCTATTATTGTTCAACAAAAATGAAATTAATATGATAGTAATTAATTTTAATTAATAGAATAATTGAATATTTTTAACTACTCAAACAATCAAATAAGTAGCAACTATTTTTTTACTAAGTATATAATCAAATAACTAATTCATTTCAATCAATTAAATAGTCAAATAATAATTTAACTAATCAAATACTTAATTTTTCAAAAACTAATTAAATTATTAGTGCACTAGAAAAATAGCAAATTATTTATTCTATAGTGCAATTAAACCATTTTTTTATCAAATAGTAATTTTTAACCAATTAAAAATTTAATAACTAATCAATGACTAACAAAACCAATTAATTATGATATATATATATATATAACACTACATATTAAACAAAATCTAAAGGAAAAATAAAAAATATACATGAATCAATTTTTTATTTTTTTCATTTTATTATTTTTTTCCCTTCCAATTTATTATTTTCTTTTTCTTTCTTCTTTTTCTTTTTCCACTTCACACAAAACCCGCTAGCAACCCCCCCCCCAACTCTTGGCATCACCCGCCACCCCCCATACTCGACACCCCAGCCCACCCCACCACCCACAAACCCCAAACCGCAACCCCCACCATCATTTAGCATCAATACCAACATCAAGTCATCACCTATACTTGCCATAATTTAACCTCCATATACATAAACTACAGTGGAAGTCGCACACTATCACACCCCGAGCTTGCAGGTCCGTTGGACGCCATAATTGCCTTCAAACCCGCCGAGTGCAACCTAGAATTGGGCTATGAACTTGTCCCAAAAGAGATATGTAATGGATGCACAATGGTTCTTTAACCAAAGCTTATAAGGTATTCACTTTTTTTCAATTTTAAGTCCATGTAGGATGGGGCATCACAATCACTACTCCTTAAGAACCCGATGTCCATGTTGCGACGTGATACAGTTCATGATCGGCCGCCAAGTGTTGGGATTCAAGAGATGGCTCCTACAAGTTCAAGAGGTGGCTCCAGCACATGTAGCGCTTTATCCTGTAGATCCAAGAGGTGGCTCCCACATGCATAGCATTTTGTCCCACATAGCACTTAGTATTAACACCACCATCACGTCATCACCCAGATTTACCATAATTCAACCTCTATATACATACACAGTAGTGAAAGACACACACAAATAAAAAACTAGTCTATAACTTAGTGCAGATTTTAGTGGGGTGAAGGGATCCACCTTTGTCGACCCCTCCCTAAGTCCACCACTTAAGTAATCCTAGAAAAATTTGAAGTTGACAATTCAAGAATGAGAGGAGTGAATGTCCAGATGCACAGGTCACATAACTCCCTCAGTCCATGTTGGATGTTTAACATCCCTTATTCCTAATAATCACTTTTCAACTTTCAATAATACCCTAACTTGATGCACTTGATACTTGATGGCACAGCCCTATTTTTGTGGGGCAGAGATGGAGAGCTGGGTCATGTAACTTTTTTAACCGTCTGCAGATATACCATTCCATTTTGAACAACCACAATCAAAAACGGAAAGCAGGGTGCAAAAAGAAACTTTAAATATGAGAAAAAATTGCTAAATAGATCATAAAAATAGCACATTAGGAGAAAAGATAAAACTTCAGCAGGACCTATAAGCTTTACGAACAACATAAAGTAATATCCTGCCATATAACATATATATTTGAGCATAATCACAATTCATCTCAATACAAAATAAAGCTATTAGAAACCAGCAAAGCCTGAGCTCCAGAACGAATTATATTCAATGCACCAAAAATCCATATATTTAAGCAAGAAAAAGTAGTCCACATGCATACATTGGTAGATTTCGAAACCGTCTGTTCAATCTATGTGTCTTAAAAGACACAATAAAACATTTCCAGGCTAGCTCTTCATAACAAACCTGACAAAGAACATCCATGGTGCTCTGTCCACCACTTTCTGCCAACAACTTCACCCTAAACTTCTGAACCCCGCTCTTCGCATCCTGCTGCGTTTCTGCCTTCGGAACTGCCCTCACAACCTTCAACCCAGAATTCTCCGATCGCTCTTTGCCCAAAGAAGAGGAAGAATAGCCAATGGGCCTGCCAAAATCATCGAACCCAGACCAAGTTGAAGACTTAGGAGCCGTTCCCCGAGCTCCGTACGGCTCACTACTCCCCTTATAAGCATAAACCCCTTCGTTATTCCCATATAGGCTATCATTTCCGTACCCACTGTACCCACTCTCCGATCGTTTGCCATACGATTCGGCCCTCAAATCTGACCTGCTCCGACTCAAATTCACGTCGTGATTATCATATTGGGTTTCATAAAGAGTGGTACTTAATTGAGAGTATTGAGAGGAGGGGTGAATTGACGGGTAACGTGAATTGGGGGAAACGGGATTAGGGCTGGGGTTTGAGGTGTAATTAAGCGCCGGCTGGTCGTAAGACGGATTATAAGACGGTAATTGGGTTTGTCCTTGGGGTTGGGACGGCGGTTGGTAGGGCCCATGGACTTCGAATTGGGGGAAAGAATATGAGGATTGAGGTTGCGAGTACGACGGGGCTGCGGGGAGAGGATCGGGAGTCTGGGGATACGAAGAGTAGGAAGATGAATTGTGGTGGTACGTAGTGGAGTAATCGGTGGAAGAAGGCGGAGGAGGGGTGTAACTGTTGGGGGAGAACGGCGGGGCGGAGGCGTAAGACGACGGCGCGGGGTAAATGGGTTCGATCGGATTCTGGTTCGGGTTTGGATTCGGATTCTGGGTTTGCGGATAGTGATGTTGCTGGTAGTAGGGGACTGAGGTGTAATCGGGGTTGTGCATTGTCTTGACGGATGAAAAAGGAATAATCCGGTGATGAATTGATGATTGATTTCTCTCTCAAAGGCGATTAAGAATAATTGCAGAGAGAGGGTTTTGTCTTCAGAAGAATAAACAGCAATCAAAGAGGGAGCAGGTAAAAAAGCACGCTTTTTGGAGGCTGAAGGAATCCGTCTTACCCTTTCCCTATAAGGTGTAATCCGCGTTTCGGCCGAGCAGCCCCACTTGGATATAGGCATAAAATAATTTAGGTTTAATTTTTTTTGAATTGTAGATTCTATTTTTTTAATAAATAATTAAGTACATCTCTATATATAAATACTAAATAACAATAAATGAATAATTATCAATAAATGGTTTACAAACACATTATTAATTAACCTTTTGTGTTGGTCGTTAACCTCTTTAACTTTTTTATTTTGTTCGAAATTTTCTTGTAGATTTACTATTTATTTACCAATTTTTTTAATAAATTCTTTTTATTTATTTACAAACACAATACCTTGTTGAAGAAGGAAGTGGTTGGCGGCTTATAAGTGGTTAGTGGGTTTTGTATTTTATATGGTCTTTTGGGCTTTTGGGCTTGGTACGTGATATCTTTAATTGTCTCCTAGTCAGTTAGGCCTGGACAGTAACAAATAAAAAGGATAAAGGGGCATTTGTTCTCTGTTTTAGGAATAATTTTTTTATTTTTATTATTTGAAAATGAGAAATGTATTTATTTTATCTATTTTCATTAGAAATATCACTTATCCGTATTTTTAAAATTTATTTTTAAATTATTAATATTTCACTTTTTTCCATACACATATCATACTCATTTTCAAATCTATTAATATTTCATGTCTTTTTATACAAAAATATCATACAATAAATATATTTTCATTTTCAAACATATATAGTTTATATAGAAATATAAATATTTTCTTACACAAAATATTAGTAAAAATATTTTCAATTCTAAAAATGCCAAAAATATAAAAATAAGTTTGAAAATAAAACCAAACAAGAACTAAAACATTGCACAAATTTATTCTGATTATATCTACATTTTTGCTTTGGAACTTAGGTTTAACATCATGTAGTAACTGCTCTCAGATTTCGAGCTAATTAACTGAATTTATTTTTTTTTCGAATAAGCCACTAATCTTTTTGTATGGATAAATTGACTCTCTTCCACTTTGGCATCAACCATGAAAAATAATATTTCAATCAAAGGCCCATTACCAAAAAACATAATATATTTAATTGCCCTCTCCTATTAATATATATTATGGCTGCCAATTATTCATTAACATTTGACATGACCAAATGTGGAAAATGATGCATGTATACTTGCATGGGCAGCAACACTTATTGTATTTATTTTTTATTCATATTAATAAACTAGTACACAAATAATTATGATTATCTTAAATTTAAAGTCTCAAATTCCTTAAAAATTACATATTCACACATACTTATATTTAAAATTACATATTCACACATACTTATATTTAAAATACGACGTGACTTTTAAATTTGTATGTTTTGCATTTTTAAGGTGACACGAGTCGTGTATTCATTGATCAATAAGATTATGTTCACCTACTATGACTAAATAGTAGGATTTCACAAGATATTAATTGAGTTTGATGCTTTGGTCATAATTATATATATTACTAAAAGTATAATACATGTCATATTCGGTGTATTATCTAATAAATGCTTAATAAAAAAATAAATATTAATCAATCATTTATATTTATAATATATTATTCATGGAATATAGCAAGTAAAAACCGGACAAAAGATTCAATGCACGATGCAATAACATTCAGAGAAAAGAGGAGCTTTGCTATTTCAGCAACGTGGTGTAAATCATATTAATATTGTATTTTTAAACCCCTCCCACAAGACTTGGTACAATACTATATATACGCATATATGTGTGCAGATATACACACATATGTGTGTGGATATAATATATAAGTATTTTGGTGTTTGGACCCTTCATTCACTTATGGTAATTCTCAAATTTAAATTGTATCCAACTAGTTTTATAAATTTTGATATTGTAACTATTTTTTAGATTAAATACTCTAATGATATTTCAACAACTTGGTGTAAATAATAAATAATAGGGGTACCATGTATATATTAGGAGAACTTTTTTTCCTTTTTTTTGTATGGGTTTTAGATTAATAAAATGGTAGGAGTCTTTGTCTAATTCAATTTAAGCATAAACAGAAGAAAATAATAACAATAATAATAATAATAATAATAACATAGAAATGATCTCATATTTCCCAATAAATTAGACTCCAAAATATATTGCGTGGGTTTGCTTATTTAGAGTATGATAACATAATAAGTGACATCTTCACAATGCTAAGCACTACTTCTTGCAAATCGGTTCTCAACCTCAACATGTTAATTAATTATAATAAGTTTTTAAGAACTAATCACCAGAAGTGTAATCTGTTGGTCTAATGATCAGTCAATTGCATATATGAAAATTAACTTGGGTTTGGATGGACATCACCAATTACATAAGAGGAACATAATATGCAATATATGTCAAAATCAACTACATATGAAATTTATTTACCACCATAAAATTTGATATATATTTATAGTATTCAACTGAGTTTGCATTGTGAGTCCATAACAAACAATATTTTAGATTCTTTATTTTAATTTTATATTTTTATTGTGTTTCATATTATACACCATGTCTTGTATATATGATTAATCTCAATTATATATTTTAAAAAATATTTTATATACATAATATACCTGTATTTTATGGAATATAAGAAGAAACATTATATCAAAATAGAATATCGAAATAGAACGAACCAATAGACCACAAAAAGAATGTTAGGGTTGGCAATTTGTTTGATAAGAGGTGAGTTTACCAAAATTTAAGACTCACTTCGTTAAGATTGGACTTGTTAAGATTTATTTTATAATTTTAAAAATATTAAAAATATATATTTTAAAAAATAATATTATTTAAACTTTTTAAATTTTTTTAAAAAATAACGTCACATAAAATGTCATATAATATTTAAAAAAAATAGATAAATGGAGTTTGGATTAAATTAATTTAAAAATAAAAATTCAAAACACATATTTAAACTAAGTTAAATTGTAAAACTCATCCCTCGCCCCATCCTAATTCCTAAACAAGCTCGTGAAGAACTGAAGAATGTCGCATGAAAACAGAAACAACCTTTTGCCAATACCACTAATGCCCTTTCATCAAAATGGAGGAGGTTGAATCAAAACACAAATTTGTCCGTATTAGTAGTAGTGCTCTTCTGATCAGTGAAAATTGTTTTGCTTTTTAGCAGTGAACCCGTCTATGCAGTGGCAGATACAAGTACTCTCTGATCATGCAGCAGTGGCAGTGGAGGCAGAGTAGCTGCAGTCTGGAGGTGGCCGTTTCATTTCAAAGTCATAATTGTGCTTTCAAATCTTTTACTGTCAGTTTCACAAAAGCCAGAGGAACTGGCATTTGCATCAAGAATTCCTTGAAAAATCAAATCAACTGGGGTGTAATCTAAATCAGGAAAAGAATTAATAAACCGCTTTCAACAAAAAGAGCAAGATTCTTTAACTATTCATTTCAGACTTTCATCAGTCATGATATCCATTGATTTGGGTCAATGCCATAGTACCCACAAAAAAATAAAAATAGAAACATTCTGATACCAAAGCCCTGAAAATGAACTAGATCATTAGGGAAAAAAACAAAATGGAAAATGGAGGTCAGAACTCTAATCACTACACCCAAAAAAACACAGTGCCTGAAAGCATAGTCAAGAAAGTGCGGTGTAACCCCCCAAGAAACTGAAACATAACAGCACATTCCTTTCATTTCAAGTTTCTTTTCTACTTTTCTTGGTTCAGAATTTTCCCTGATTTCTTAAACCAAAAAAACCTCTAAACTTGCTTCCTTTACTGTTTCACAGACAGGACAGTGCCCCAAAAGTGCCTCACAAGACCTGCAGCAACAGAGGTGCCTGCAAGGAAAGAAAACAACACACAAGCTTCGAGCTTGGCACAATTTACAAGCCATCTTTTTGCTGGGCTCTTCTCTTTTCTCTCCTGTGCTGCCTGAGGAAGAATCACAAAACGACACTGCATCATCTTCTTGAGCTGGATTTGGGAACAAACAGTGTTTCTGTTTGGCTTGATTCAGCCTGTTGTTGAGTTCAGAGACAATGGCTTCTTTTTCTGTGGTCTTCTTCTCCCAGGCTCTGGCTTCTATTTCTGCCGCTTTCAAGAAATCTTGGAGCTCTCTGGTTTTGTTTCTTGCAACGGCTAATTCTTCATCTTTTTGCAGCATTAGACTCTTGATTCTTGATTCATATCTCTGCATTATAATTGCTTGTTGCCGCGTTTCTTCTTGCAGGATTGACCTCCTCAGTCTCTTATTCTGTTGAATAAGTAGTTTACTGAATCATGATTTCAGCTTAAAAGCCTTTAACAAAGCATCAACAAAATGCAACTACCAAGACAATCTCCCCTTGAATAACGCATATTCCAACAGAATCCAATTCGCACACATCTCTTATTGGACCTTAAGTAAAAATTATCAAGAAACAACAATCCCATTTGGTTTTGAACATGAAAGTGTGCACTATATCCACATGCAAACATGAATGCACAAATTTTGGAGTCCATGACAAATTCCCACACGCATGCATTAGCAAATTTAGACCGTTTAGAGGAAAACTTTTCTATACCAAAACTTGATTCTACATCAAGGAAAACAATTTTGTGGGAAAGTTTGATTTTTACCTCCAGCTGAAGGAACCAATCCATTTCCACCCTTTGCTTCTCAAGGTCAGAAGACAAAGATTGCACGATGTCCACAGGCAGAGAGCCACAACTAGAAAACGAAGAAGAAGCAGCCAGATTATCATAAGAATCCACAAGTGGATGGAGCTCCCTCCTCTGCTGATCAAGATTCTGTAGTTCTTGGAAACAAAAACGATCTTCAATACCCAAAGCAGAGCCCATAAAGCAATCCTGTGTGCTACAAATGGCATATGGACCAAAACCCATACTCTCAAAGCATATATTTTCTGCCTGAACAGCCATAATACTAGTAGTATGTTTTAACCACCGCAAAAAGCCAAGAAAAACCAAGAAAGAGGAGAACCAAACGCAACCCTTTTTCTCATAGAGCCCTTTTGGAACACATTAGTGCTAAAAATGGTACACGCACATGGAAACAAGCTGGGGTAGGTTAAAAGCTAGAAAAAATCATGTTCTTGTTACATCAGAACAGACGCATGACATAAATCTCTCTCTTTTAAACTCTCTTAAATGGGCTTAAACTTTGGCTGATTTGTTGCTTTGGCTTGCTATTTATCTGAAAGAGAGAAGCAAGAAAGGAACCATTTCACAGGGCAAAGAGCGGTATATATATATATATATACAGTGATAATTATATATATATAGTGATAATTACCAAAAGGTGAAAAAATATAAATGTTATTGAGGTTTGGCCAAGGGGTATTGTCTAGAACGTAGTTGAGGAACAATAAATGGGAAAAAGAAATATTGAAACTTTATTGGGATTCTCTGCCTTCTTTTGTCAATAACCCAAAAAAGTTTGAGAAAGCTTTTGATTATGTGAGAGGGAGACGGAAAAAGGAGGCATAAGTAACGTGGAAACGTACATATGCAGATGCAGATTAGGTGCACAAAGAAATAGAAAGGGGAACGTACGCATGCAGATTTTGTGACCAGCAACACTTCAGTCCACATACATCGTGGGTAAAAAGGTAATATAAAGAGGCAAAGAGCATGGGATGTCGTTGGGGGAGAATTTCCAATTTACTTCGTTTTCACAAAAACAAAAGAGGGCAAATTTTACTATCATTCATATAGTAAAACTCGGTATTTGTTGAATTATTGCCAAATGCATACTTCAAAACACAAGATTCTACTCATTTAAAGGGTTTACAGATAAACTATAAACACGAATAAAATCAGTTCCTTTTATTCCTAAAGAGACCAGTTATATTTAAATTCACCATATCCCATACAAGAGACGGGTAAGCATATAATGCCTTAATCTATATAATCCAAAAAGCAATCCCACGGCCAGCAGCTGTGTTTCCATAATCGTGTCAAGACACACCTGCATAGATGGAGCTTAGATGGAGCTTAGAGGAGCCCCTCACCCTTACAATGTATATGCAAAATGCTACGTTTGGTTTCATTTTCAAAGATTTTTCTTTTATATTTTACTATTTATAACTCCATAAATACATTTATTTTATTTATTTTCATTAGAAATACAACTTATTTTTATTTTTAAAATTATTTTCAAATCTATTAACATCTCACATCTTTGGATACAACTACCAAACTTATTTTCAAATTACATATCATATTTTTCATATAAAAAATATTATAAAACAAATATATTTTCATTTCCACACCTATATAATTTACATAAAAAAATAATTAAAAATATTTTCATTTTTAGTGAAAATATTTTAAAATTAAAAATACTAGAAACATGAAAATGAAATCAAATGGGCTCACAGTTTTGCAAACAATGAATCGACTCTGAGACACATTTTTTTACTCGGCAATCTCACAATGTAGAACTTCGCCTCCTCCAAATTACCAAAAAGTGCACAATAATCTCACTTGGAGGGGACATTATCATAGGGCAGAAAACTTCCAGATTACTTCCTATTAAGAGACCTAATCAAATTGACACCTATTATTTGAGCTATGCCTGGATTCTGGAAGGAAGTCCCACAGCAGTTTCCATTCGAGAGTACCAATCACCAATTCGTGTGTTCTCTACCATGTCTCTACCAGACTTGAGGTATCGAATGGGTCTCAGAACACCATAAACCGCAAGGTCAGCTAAATTAGGCTTGGCTCCACCTGGTGAAAGAAGGTTAGGAAAGAGAAATTAGCCATCAATTTACATAAACTTTTAATCTAAATCTGAATAGTAAATATACTGCACAAAGAGGAGTTAAACAAACCTAGAAAATCCCGACCCTTGAGCGCATCCACCCATGTTTCTGCAGCTTCATATAACGCAGTGCGTTCATCAGTGATGTTATATTTTTTCTTCAATTTCTTTGAGACAAAATACATTGCAGCTGCTCCAGCATATTTTGCTGTTATTCTCTCAGTAAAGCTGAAGTTACCTGCATCCCACCAACAAAAACAGCCAGAGTTCAATGCAAAGGCAGTTGAGGAAACAATGCAGTCTCTCAAAAGTTCACGGTGAACAATTGAAACCACCTGAAAACATAGTGGTCGTATGGAACACTTTCAAGATAACTTGATGCATACCGTTATGTCTCTAAAAGGCAGAAAATCAATCCCTCCCTACATGACCCACTTCCCCAAAGCATTTCATAAAATGAATACTACCTGATGTGTAAGAAGTCAGGTCAAATGCTATGCACATACTTTAATTAGGATAGTAATCTAGAAAAGACACCAGCATCAAGGATATGGAAATATTTTTTATTCCAGACAACTCAAATAAAAATAGAACATCACAAATCTCCTGGCAGTTTTATAAGCTCGCTTGTCTAGAATAATCCAACAACCAATCAGATTTTCATGAAATAACCAGTTGATCAAGAATACGCCCTATATATATCAAACAAAATTGAAAGAAATAAAAAGGAAAGAAAGAAGATAAAGAATGTGCATAAATTGATTCATTCATGTAAACTGAAGCACACTTCAGGGTCCACATCCTCATACCAGACCTTGTTTCTTTAGACTTATAAATTGCAAAGTTATCCAGAGTCATATTTTACTGGGTACACCGACTTCTTAGAGATGCCAAGTTTCGTCCAAATTTATAACACCATCAACAAATTTATCCTAATATTCTTGATGAGTAATTTATTGTTTTTCAAAACACTTGCCTGATATAATAGTGTTGCGAAAAGGAAATACAATTCAACCAATTCACGGCCTAAGCACTTACACCTACAAAACCAAATGAGACACAAGCACACACACCACACACTCAGAGACAGAGAGAGGGAGAGATCAATAGAGACTAACCAGGGACCAGCATAAATTGCCAAATGCATTAAGTTTCATAGTCGATCAAATTAGCTAGGCAGTACTTTGGGACTAGACCTCCAGTTACAGAATCCTCAGCAAAGATATTGAAATTCAAAAATAATCTCCACTTTCACCTTACAAGTAAAATGAGTAGAGTAACCAAAGAACGAGTTTCTTAATTTTTCCTTTTGCATCTTTTCCATACTAGCACTTCTGTTTCGTTGCACGAGTTTGTGTAGGTGCACAGTGAAGCGATCGATAATTTAATCTTAATTGTGAAATAATGCACAATAAGCTGCACTCCGGAATTCAAAAATAATAAGACGAGGATAGTGATATTAAAATCTTACCATGGCTAGTGATGTAATCAAATGACTCAAGGGCTTCGGAAGTACTTCGATATATATTAGGTGATAATATATGCACCAAGTGATTGTCCACCCAACTGCAATAATAGCATTTGGAATTACCTGTCAATAAGGGAATGTGGTAGATATTTGCTGAATTGTAAAGTAAAAAATAATGTTCAGCAATAGTAGAACAACTTAACTACTATGGCATTAAGGTTGGTAACAACTGTGAAAAATAAGATGTAAAATATGTAAAAGAACACCAGAGAACCATTATTCTTGACAAAATAAAACAATGATAATATTGTGAAAGCTTCGCAAACTATTTGCACATAGCTCATCGCAACAACATCAAGTGATGTGGAAAAGTGGATTTCATACAAATTCAACAAAGAAGTCAAAGTTCTATGATAATGAACTGATAAGAGCCAGAAATCCATACCCACGCCACTTCTTCTCTTCACCAACCTCGGCAACAGAATCAATAGCCCCATCCTGATGAATCTTTTTTGTCAATTTATCAATTATATCTACATTGTGAAGGCATGAAAAGAGTTACAAAGTTGATTCCAGAACCCATAATCAGAAAGCATATACCACCATACATTTATATAATTTTAAATTAACTACCTCTTCAAATTATTGGCAAACATTGGATGATAGTCATTCTAACATGTTAAATACCTGATGAGTCAACCATTTGCTCACCATCAACCATCAATATAGGCACTTTCTTGTAATCAGACCACTTGATTTCCTTTTTGCTGATGGGGTTGACCTCCACAACCTTGTACGGAATATCATAGTAGTCCAGGAATGCTGGCAAAGTAAGATGCATAAATACAAAGAAGTGTTAAAAAACTTGAGACTATTAAAGCTAATGCAATAAAAACTTTTGTACATAAGTGTTCATTTTGTAGCTCAAAAGATAAAAACCTAAAACTACTATTCCTCCCAACTAGTCAGGCTCAGTGTATTATATTACAACACATTTCATTTCAACGTTTCAAAAACAGCATAAATTGCATCCTAAAGCTATCCAGAATCATACAGCCTAGTTAAGTAGTCGTATCTGATCTTTGTTTGTAAAATACATTTTGTTTGGATCATTCCTAAGCTACACATGGATTAACAGCTGCTCCAGAAAAGAGAGGGTTCGGGTCTTGATATTATATTAGATGCTGGGACATATTCGTTCATTGCAAGAGAGCAAGAACTTATCTCAAAACTTTTACAATGGCTTTGAATTGTATAACGACTCAACTGGGTGCTCTGGGAATAAAATATAAAAACAAATTCTTATTATACCAAAGATTGGGGCATAGCCGGAGCAGATCTAGTTTATCATGCTTTCTATGTTCAAAAATAAATTCAGTGAAAGAAATAACCATTAGGATCCAGATTCCATTCTTTTACCCTTTTCACAGATCCTTCTTCGTATTCATGTCTAATTTCATAAATTTATAATACAATAATGTTGCATTTGAATGCTTCGAGGCGAATTTGCCTAAGATCCATATAAATTGAATAGCAATATCTCTGAACCAATTCTCAAGTTCTAGCTACCAAAAAGTAAGCATGCATGGCGGGATGGAAGCCACCAGCGTCAATGATGGCATAAACAATGCTTCCATTCAAGCATTTTAACATTAATCTTGCAAGTTTAATTTGAAAAGGGAATGATTCACTTATCAAAATAAATATAATCCAAAGAGATATAGATCAACGCCTAGTTGATTTACGCCCTGTTTTCTTAATGCCGCGCCATATTAGGGGACAATTCAAATGTATGTCAAAGGAGTCGCTTATATTGCATGTCTGTAATCCCAGACCCTGTATCCATTAATTAGAGTCAAGGAGAACTTGCAAATGACAAAATTTACCATCACAAATGCAATTCAAACTCACGAAGAAACATACATTACAAACCCCCTAAGAATTATCAGAATATACTGAAGGTGCGAAGCAAAAGCAATACCTTTAACCTTGTTACAGAAAGGGCAAGCTTCATACTGATAGAGAACCACGTCGTTCGGCCGGAATTTCGACTGCACGGGCTCCTTGGCGTGGACCTCTCCCACGAGCGTAGTGGCGGCTACTGAGAACAACATCGTCCCGGCAACGGCGTTAGCGGCGGCGCGAGCAGACTGATCGGTGGCTATCCTGTTACACGAAAACCAATAAGATCTAGCCGAGGAGCTGTTGCTGTTGGTGGTGCTGAAAAGAGCCGCCTGGAAGAGGCGGTTGTGACTAACGCGGTTTCCGGCAACTGAACGAGCGGCGGCGACTCCTTCCACGGCGCGGCATGTGGCAGCAAGTCCGCTAATCCTCCTCATTCTTCTAGCGCGATCTCAGAGAGAATTTTTTTGTGAAGAGCCTGGAAAGCTGAAATGGCTAGCACGCAGTCGCAGTCGTTTGATTTGGGGTTTACGCGAAGGGTTTTAGAATCTGTCCACGAGAGCGGAAAAAATATTGGCCGTTAATTAATACTGCGCCGGCGCCTTAAGGGTGCGAAATCGACTCGGCTGGAGCCGATTGGATTTAGACTAACAATTTCCCCTCCTTGTGGCTTTACACTTCTACTATCTTCTGGCCTTGCATTGTGTGGAGTATAATAAATTAATTCAAATTGTTTTGTATTTGATTGAGCTTAATTTATTAATATAATAAATTAAATTTGAAGTTGGAGCTTAACTTAATTATAAAAAATATATAAAAATTAAGCTATTTAAATTCAATTTATATAAATTCAACTGTAATTTTTAAAATTTAATAAAAAATTAAATAAATTTAAATTTAGACCTACTTGTGTGCACCTCCAGCTTGCATAAGGTAATATATGTATTTTGATATGTATTCATATTTTGTGTGCTCCTATATAAAGAAATATATTTTTTAAGCTTTTAACAATAACTGCTTTTCATTTAAATATTTGATGTCTTCCTTATTTTAATATTTTTAATAAGAATATCTCTTTAGCAAAAAATTATGTAAAAATTTATGTATTTCGAATAAATGGAAAAATTATATGGACTAGTCATTGTCAAAATTGTAAAATGAGTTGATCTGGTGTTGACGTGAGTCTCAGCTCAAGCTCCAACTTTTAAGGAAACAAAACCCAATTATACTTTTTCTTAATTTGAAAATCTTTACATTATTAACTGTTTCTGTATCTGGATATATGAGATTTGCTAATTTCATTTCAAAATAAGAAGTATCAATTTAATGAGTTCAATTTCATTTCCAACTAAGAAATTTTTTAAAACTCAATCTGAACTTGATTTTTTTTTTTAGTTTTAATCCCTATATTAATTGTACTAAACAATATTTTTTATCACGAATTAGTGGTCGGTCCAATCCAACTTCAATCATAAAACAATCATTTTTTATTTTTATTTTTATATTTTGAACTTGGTAGTTGGTTACATATATATATATATATATATATATATATATGATTATTTGTATATTAAGTTTTGTTATAAGTATTTTTCATATTATACATAATAATTAAATATTATATTATTATTTTATATAATATACTAAAAAATATTGAAGATATCCGATGGATTGAATCTTAACCCATGTACTATTATAATAGTTACCAATTCAAATATGAAAATAATTCTATTGTTAATAGAACACATGCTTAACATGAACTAAGTTGGGCATAGACTCACTCAAAATCTTTCCAAGTTAACATGCATTTTGCTGAAAAACTCTCCAGACCTGAATGGTGGGGCATCATAATCACAGTGTGGTCATAATTTTTTTTTTGTCAAAAAAGAGCCCCAATTTTTTATTTTTTTTTCCACCTTCCAATTAGGATAACAATTGAGCGAAATTATACTCAGATTTATCCCAAACATGGTATTTTTATTATTATAAATTGGTTCATTTTTATTTTTTCAAACTTGCAATGTTCCAAATTTGTCCAGTTTAATTTTTTAAAATATATTACATATATATTTATATGTTTTTTTTAAATATGTTTTTTTTAAATATAGTGTTTTTTTAAAATATATTTTTAATATTTATAATAATAAAATTCATCTACGGGTTTAATCCGTTACTCTTGGTTTGTTTAAATTCTAAAAATCTTGACAAAGCATATTTCGAATTTGGCCAAACTTACCACAAATTTGTCATGTTGTTATCCTTACCTTCAATGCAAACTTATATATTTTAATTAATTCTCATTGAGGGAATTATTTCTTTTTTTTTTGTCATTTTGAGTTCTTAAGTTCTATGATGCTATATTTGGATCAAATTTTAGAGGATGAAAATGGGGGAAAAGAAAGAGGGGTAAAGGCATTGAAACATAAATGTTAATGCAGTTTTATGCAGAATAAGTATACATCTTCAAAACTTTCCATCACGTTGAACATCATAATTTAAAAAAGAATAAAATAAATGTACGAAATAATAAGGTTTCTAATAATTATATTCGTGCATTTTCTTTGAACCAAGGAAAAAATATTATAGATATAAAATGTTATTTTTCAACAATAGTCAGAGTTTGTATACTTACTTGATAATATGTAAACCTATTGCATCTGTCTGGTCGTGGCTTATTTTAATGTGGTTACATATTACAACTAAGACAAATTATTGGCATGCGGTTTATATTAATAACTAATAATTGAGTTTTATGTTCTTCTTTATTTCTTAAAGCTAATGTAATTTTCTCAATTCATTTAAAAGTTTAGTTTCCAAAAATAAGACCAGTACTAATGATAAATAACTTGAAAAGGGTTCGATTAATTTAATAATTGTGTGTATAAAATAGAGAATGTAAATTAACTAATACATAATCTGAAAATTCCACAATTTTCTAGTGATGTGGTATAATAAATAATCTGAAAAAGTCAATTTCTTGAAATTATATAATATTGAGGGGTCTTATCTACAATGCACAAAAGTCAACACTTAAGTCAAAATCAGATCATGAGATAATATATTAAGAACAAAAAGTGCTAAAAAATAACGTACTTTTAAATGATATTTATAAGTATTGGTTGAAAGTTATATACTCCATTAAAATATTAGTGATTTATGGGTTTTAAAATTTAATTTTTGAGTTAATATGGAAACATGATTAATCATATATCTTATTGCTGTGTATCCATGCACTCTAAAATTATTCTTTATACAATTGAAATCAAGGAAATAGGTGTTAACTAAAGCTGTTTAATTTATTTGAAAATATTAATCCCTTTTCCTTTGAAAAAAAATTGAAGAACAAAATGTAAAATTCGCAAAGAGACAATTTTACATTAAAGTTTGTATACACTGTCGATGAGTCAGGTTGAAACTATTCTAATAATTAAACTCAATATTCAAAATTGATGGATCTTAATTTTTTAAACTATAATTGCTCGGGAAAAAAAGAATTAACATTAGCTCCTTGAAGCTCCCAATTATCATAATTTAAATTTTTAAAATTTGACTTATTAATTATTTATTTTATAAGATGAAAAAAAAAGAACGTAAGTAATTTGTAAGCAAAGGGAAGTATGTTCCAGTCTCAACTTTTATAATTCATTGAATTAATGTAGCAGCGTGATTTTCTTTAGTGTTAGTATTTTTTTCATATTAGTTACATTATCTCTTAAATCCGATTTGATCATAATCTTAATAAAATATTTTGATGCAATACAACAATTTTTAAATTTAAAAAACATGAGATGTTTCGTTAAATATATGTCGATTTGAGTTTGAGTAGGTTTAATTATCTTTTCAAAAACTATTAAGTTGGAAACGTTAATTTCAAAACCATGATTTTTACATATTTTAAATAGGAATTTTGAAATATTTAAAATTAAATTATTTTATACATTCACCTTTAATACTTAATTTTTTGAAAAGTAAATCGTCGAATTTGAAATTATAAATTTAAAAGTTTAAACTCATTTTAAAATTTGACTTGCAATACCAATTCCAATTTGGTTTCAATTTGGCTCCACCTTTCCCGCTCATCAAATCCCAATCCCACTAGCACGAGGACAAAACCGGAAATATAGAAAAGCGAAAGGATCAAAGTGTAAAAGCGAAAACCGCGTCAAGGTCGGTCACTCCCCACCTATATATACCCCCTTCTAGCCCTTCTACAATTCATTCTGAAATTGCTCATAGAGTACGAGGGGCGAGATATTCTTTATACCCGTCGCTGAAACCCTAACCCTAGGGATAGCAAAGATCTCCGATCTCGTTCATATAGATCTATTATTCGCAAGATTTTTGTGAATCTTAAGCAGAACCGTTAATTATTCATTGCCAATTACTGGATTTTTATTTTTATTGTCGGGAAAATTCGATCTTGGAGATATGTCTCGGTGTTTTCCGTACCCACCACCTGGGTATACTCTGAGCAGAGCCACCAAAGAGGCCTTGATCGAATCGATTAAGGTTTGTTGAAAGAGCACCTTGATTGATTTATGCATGAGCATGAGTCCTCATCGATGTAAAATAATGGGCTTGTGGTGGGTTTCTTTATGTATCGATACGGCATGTAAATTTCAAAGAAAATGATATTGGTCCGATTCTTGGTGTCGGTTTTTTCTTGAATAAAATATTTGTTTAATTTTTACGTAATATTTTCTGGGTTTTGTTAGTATTAATAGATTCAGATTTGTGGTGTAGGTGATGATTTATATGCGATGTTATGGGTTTTGTAGATCAATTCAGGTGTAATATGATTTTGAAAAGTAAACCCGAAAATCAATTTAAAGATTTTATTTTATATTTTTATTATTTGTCTTTTGGTATGGGGCTTCTAGTCCAGCTGGCTGGAGTTGTAAGATTACTGATAGCAAAGCTGGGTTCATTATGACAGTGAATTGGTATTAAAAAAAAAAAACAAAAACGAAAAAGAAATGGTTTAGAGTATGGAAGCCTATTGTCATCTGGGAGCCAGAATATTGGTACAAGAAGTGGGTTTTAAAACAAGGTTGGCACTGAGGAAATTTTGTTCGGGAGATTCTTGAATTTTGGGTATGTGAGTGGTGCATAAAGTAATAATCCAATTACATGTTTGGGAGGTAGATAAAGAGCATGGATGATGTGCATAAACTTGTAACAAAAAACTCTATTTAAAGTTTACTTCATGGAGGAGACCCGGTGGTTTAAAGTAGGAAGCTTGTGATGTGATGGATGTGGACTTAGCATAGGCGAATTAGTTTCTGTACCAGGAAGTGTAGATTTTTTTGTGTCAGACCACCCTTTTTTGATTTTGGTGGGAGATTATGATCCTTCTTAAGAGGAAGCATTGTGGCTATTTATGTTAGTTTCAGTAATGCATTTGGGTTTTAGTCCTAAATCCTACGTAAGGCTTGATCACTAGACAACAATGCAATCATGATAATTCTAGATGGTGGTCTCATTTGAATCTTTGTGGTAGATGGTGAAGAACTGGCACATGAGGATTTTTACAGTATTGGAGTATAACATGTTCTAGTGAATATCTGGGAAACTTTTTCTTAGTGCAGCAGGCTTTTGGTCTTCCTTGTAGGCATTGTTTTTTGTGATTAACAGTTAAAGTTGGTTGAACAAATTGGCATGATGATCAAATGAAAGATTGTGTTAATTAGTGTTAGTCAACAAGAATTGGAAAGCTCTCTTGCTGTCTTATCTGTTTTTTTGAGTTTGGTTGTATAGTTGATCTTTTTTTTTTATTACTGTGTGTGTTTGTTTAACCTAATTTAATGCTGCGATTTTGGATTTTACCAAAAAATAAGTCCTCTGTTTTTGGCGTGCAATTTTTAGAAGTTTCATTAAGTTAAAATGTATATTTTTCTAGAGAATTGATTAGCTATTTTCTTCGGCTATGTATTGTTTTAATTTTGAGGAGTCTTTTTTCTCTTCAACTAGTAAAAATGTAAAAAAAATTGATAGTTTTTACTAATCTGGAGGTTATTTCTTAAAATATTTCACTTTTTAACAAAATTGAACCACTCCCCATTTTCAGGAAATTTACTCTTTCCCTAGCACTAGTTTTACATGTTTGGAAATATACAAATCAAACATTGTTTCTTGTTTTCACTTGTCAAATTATCCTATCAATTCAATTTCTCAAACCTTGCAACTGCCAATCTAAATACATTTATTTTCACACAAAATCAAAGAGAATTTGATACACATTTTTCAAACGCATGTTTTGAAATGAATCCAAACAGAGTCTGCAGCTTTTGAGATTTAACTTGAAAATATTCATTTTTTCTGATTTGTGATGACATTTGGTATCTTTTTACATTTTCTCATATCTGTTTAAAGCAGTAAGATTTTATAGTGTATAAGATTTTGTGATCACTTGGAGATTGCTATTTACTGAGTTGTGGAGAATGACCATCTCATCTTAGATTTATTGACCATGTCACTTGAGATGCATGATCATCTGGGTGCTCGGTTTTGGTTTTATACTGATTACATAAGAAGTGAAATCATGCTGAGGTCTCTATTCATGTCCTGGGGCCATGTCACATTCGCTCTTTCCTGGCCTCAATTCTAAAATTGTTATTTTGGTGCTCTAAAGCTCCAAAAGGAAAGGGTGAAAGCTAAGGAACAGAAGAAGAAGAAGGAGAAGAGAAGGGAGAAGAAAGAGAAAAGGAAAGAAAAGAAAGACAAGACAAATCAGAACCTGGACAAGTCTGATGTTGTCCAGGGTCACATTGGTGAAAAATTCTGGGCAGATACCAAAGGTGAGTTTCTCTGTAAGGGAAGCAAAGCTGAACCTGAACAGTTGGAAAAAAGCAGTCTGACTGAGGAGCATGGGAAGCCTGTCTGTTTGCGCGTTCCCAGCTCTTCTTCTGACAGCACGGAGAATAGCAACAAGAGGAAGAGGCTCTCTTCACCCATAGATGGTACCCGTGGTAATGGTAAAGATTGTTTTCCCAACTGTAAAATTTCTGCTCCATTATTTTATTTGTGTTCTTTACATGATTTTGGGTTCTTAATTATCTGTGAAAACAGGTAAGATTATCCGGATACGACTGCCCTCAAAGAAGCAAAATCAGTCTGATGCTTCAGCCAATGAACAGCAGCTCTGCTCTACATCTGGAAGGACACACTTTCCTTCCCAAAATAAAGATGATACTGGTCTCAGACGCAGGAGTGAAGACTTTTGCTGCACATCAGAGGGGACCAGTAACATAGGTCAAGGCCTTGTTCGTCGAACTGATAAAGAGCAGATTAGTTTAACTTCTCAGCTGATTAAGACAGTTGCTGCAGGGAAAACTCAAATCCCATCTGCGAACGATGCAGTTATGACTTCAATGCAGAGAGAGGAATTGCAGTATAAAAATCTAATAGAGAACTGGGTTCCACCTCAGTGGCAGGATGCAACGCCTGATACAGATGATCTAGATTGGCTCTTCCAGGGCAAGAATCAAGACATACGTGCTAAGAAAAGACAGATATCTGGAAATGATAGCATATCCTGCTCCAGCAGTTCAGCATTGTGGCCTTGTGCACAATACTTGCAAGAAGTTGATGTGTTTGCATTGCCTTTCACGGTTCCCTTTTGAGTTTGTACTGATGTAAATAGAGTGCAGTGCTATCTTGCTGCTGCCTGAGGATTTTTGTAGTGGTTTCTCCTTAGGCAGATATGAGTTTTTACATCTGGGCACAGATTATTTGCATTAATGAGCGGAGAACATGTTAGGATCAAATTAGAGAAGAAATATACCTGCTTGTCAGTTCGTGTATAAAGGAACATTTCTTGTAAGCTAATATATTTGGATCAATGCTGTTAAGTGATTATATCAGCATTTTACGGATAATTTAACATTGTTTCATCAACTGAATGCTTGTTAGACTTTTCCTCCCCCTCCTGAAGATGTATCCAACCCAAGTCCAACTCATTGCATAAGAATATTTTATTTGGCATAAAAAAAGAACATCATCACAGCCTGAGGCAATTCACTCGCCATCTACACTTTAATGATTTAGTAAGGAGGGCGAAGGCTAATAGGAAATAGGAACGAGAAGTTCACTATGATATATAGCCATCCAGAGTTGTAAATAAGAGTTTTGATGCTCCTCTTCATAACTCCAATGCTGAATTTCACTTTGCGCCTTTTAACTATGGTGTTATTTTGCAGCCGTCAAACTATGAAAATATGCAGTTTGCCCTCTTCAATTATTTTTTTTTCTTTTTTTTTTTTCAATTTCACCCTCTTATCAATATGTTTGAAAAAAAATTGAAGGTAAAATACTATAATTCTAAAATTTTATTTGCACTAAATAGTTTATAAAGCAATTAATTTAAACTAAATTAACTATAAAATGATGTATTTAAATTTTATACTTAGTTTACTATATAAGAAATATTTTTATTTAATAAATAAATTTCATTGTTGATTATTATAAACAAATGTTAAGCAATTAATACTTTTAGTTTTGAACCATAAACAAAAAGGATACTTTTACTCGTGCCACAATTAGGTAATTGCTCCCTCCAGATAAGAAAAATATAATATATTCTCCAATTTTACGCCTTTTTTCAATATGTTCTGGAAAATATTTCAGTTACCATATTGAAAATTAAAATTTTATTTGCACTTGATAAATATAAAGCAATCAATTTAATGTAGATCAACTATATGAGGTAGTTAAATTTTATATTTAATTTATTATATAAAATAGTAATTTTTATTTAATCAATTACTTTTATTCTTTATTATGATAAATATCGATAAATGATTATTCTTTACTTTTATTGTGTTGGGTACGTTTGAGGTTCCATTTTGTTTAATGATCGAAACTAAAAGTATTAATTATATAGCAGTTATTTATGATGATAAAGAATATACCTATTAAATAAAAATATTAAATAAAGAATGAAATATTTTATACTCGGTCTAGTTTAAATTAATTATTTTATATTATTAAAAGCAAATAAAACTTTAAAGTGTTAATATTTTAACTTCATAAAATTAAAAGAGGGATGAAAATAATAAATATATTATATTTTCTTAAATAGAGATGACAATAAATCTAGGTAAAATCTAAAATCGTCCCGCCTGATTTTAAAACCACAAATAGGTTTTGAAATAGGTTTTAGTTTTCAAATTTGACCCCGACCAAACTTGATCATTAAACTATTGCATATATATATATATATATATAACTTGATCATTAAACTATTGCATATATATATATATATTATGTACGCATTTATTTGTGCATGTATATATGACAAAAATATTTGTATATTACCTATATACTCACATATAATATATAAATATAATAGTCTTATAAATTAAATTAATATTATGAAGATATAGGTTATGCTTTAAAAATATAAAAGTAATGAATTAGTTTAAAACTTTTTAAAAAACTAAAACATTCACTTATAAATTTGTAATTAAATAGTATATTGCTAATAACATCATTTTTTGCAAATTTAGAAAATTATGATAATATTATTTTTTATTTTTTAATATTTTTAAAATTATAAAACTAGCCTAATTCGTCAATCTCTTGGTCTCAAATGTTGGACGGATTCATCCAAATCCAATTTATTGCGTCATGTTTGACAAATCCATTACATATTGCGATTTGTAATTGTAATAAACAAGTAAAAAGAATGGATAATCTTTTCACATCAATTTCTTAATTAAAAAACTTGATATTTCTCACATTTGTTAACATGACAATATGTCTATTATAACATATTTCCTGAATATTTTTTAGACTATTGAGGTTACTATGCTTGTTTGCTTATCTCCCTTTAAACTTATTACTCCTTGGCCAAAAATAAACTTTTTTTTGACCTGATAATTTTTTAAGAAAATTAAAGAATTTGATTTATGTATTTTTATATTATTGTCTATAAAAATACTAGTCTAAAGTTATTAAAATTACATCATTTATTTTAATTAAAAAATAATTTTAAAATCAAAATTTATATTTTATGAAGTAAAATCTTATTTAACACCTTAAAAAAAAATCAATAAATTGGAGGATAAAACATAATTTTAAAAAAATAAAAATAATAAAAAAAGGGAAAAATGCACAAAGTGATGTTTAGTCAAATTTGATATCAATCTATCGTAATAAAATTAGTAATGTACGCCTCGCTATTCCAACTGAAAGCTGTTGAGTTGGGAGTAGAGAGAGAGAGAAAGAAGGGAAATGATGATATCAAACGGAATCGAAGACGAGGAGAAATGGCTCGCCGAAGGCATCGCCGGAATTCAACACAACGCCTTCTACTTGCATCGCGCTTTGGTATATTCCGATCCGATTCTCTTCACTTCGACAATTTCTCCAAGCATCAAATAAAAATAAATAAAATAAAATAAAATCATAGCCCTAACTTGTCAAAATGAAGCAACTAAATTGCTATTCGCATTTGTTTTTTGATTTGGAAAATTCAGGACTCGAATAATCTCCGTGAAGCACTCAAATACTCGGCGCAATTGTTGTCTGAGCTTCGGACTTCGAGACTCTCCCCTCACAAATATTATGAGCTATGTAAAGTTCTTGGATCCAATTCTGAGTAATTGTTTGATACGTATTAACTGTTATTTGTGAAAATGAGTTTAATTTGTGAAATTTCCATTGATCTTATGTTGCTTTTTTAATTTTCTGTTGGTGTTAGATATGCGCGCGTTTGATGAATTGAGGAGGTTGGAAATGTTCTTCAAGGACGAAGATCGGCACGGTTGTTCAGTGGTTGACCTATACGAACTTGTTCAGCACGCTGGAAACATCTTGCCTAGATTGTACGTATTTTGGAATCCAGCTGTAAATTAAGTTACTGCAGTTTTCAATTTTTGTTTACTGAGTAGTTATTTGCTTAGTTAATCATACCAATCATTTGTGTTATACTGCATGGTTTAAGGACTTTGACATGAAATCATGGCAATATGATGGAAGGATTCTTTGTTGATTTTCTATTACTTGACTTTATATTTGCATTTGTGCGCGGCTACGTGTTCGCAAAAGATGCATGATAGAAATTATAGCTGGATACATGTTTAAGAAGTTATGGTGATATCAATAAGTTGTCTGCTTTGGCTAACACATTGAGAAGGCACAAAATTATCATTTCAACCATCAACCAGAGTTCTAATTCACAAGTACTTTTGCTGTAATGACTTTAATTTTTTCTTTATCCTTACATAATTTTCCACCACTGTAGCATGTGGAGTGCATATCCTGTATGCCTAAATTGAAAAAAGGGAGCTCTAATCATATATTTTGGATGTATGAAATTGAGTTCTAGAGTTGGGATCTGAATAAAATAGAAATTGCTGCTGTTTTCCTTTGCTGTTGGCCTATTGTTAAGTATTGTCTCGAGTATAGTGCCGAATTTATTGGATTTTAGACTGCTGAAGAAAATTATAGTGAGAAATGCACTTTCAACTTTAAAGGCAATATATTGGAACACATATTTTTATTGCTAAATATTTTCTCAAGTTGATCGATAAATGACTGTAATGTTTTATCTCCCATATTTTGTATTGCTTTTTCTTTTGTAACGTTAAGTCTATGTATTACCAATTATTAGAGGCTCGCTTGATGCATATTAATTTTGCTTTGTCAATATATTAGGTATCTTCTGTGCACAGTTGGATCTGTTTATATAAAGTCAAAGGAGGCTCCAGCTAAGGATGTTCTCAAAGACCTTGTTGAAATGTGTCGCGCTGTTCAACATCCCATCCGTGGGCTCTTCTTGAGGAGTTATCTTGCTCAAGTTAGTAGAGACAAGTTACCAGATATTGGTTCAGAGTATGAAGGGTAAGGCCATGACCTTTTTACCGTGCAACATACTATTCAGCATTTCACATCAAGATATTATAAGATTTGAAAGTGTTTCATCATTCACATAGAAGAGGCAACCGCTTTTCCTTTTATCTTTGAGACATAAAAAGTATTTCTGTTGCAGTTTAGATCTTCCTTATCATTACTTACCATCTTCATCTTCAAAGTTTTACCTTGCTTATCTTCATGTCATAGATGCATTTAATCCTCTGATGATCAATTTACAAATTTTTCTTCACATTCATCTTGTAATTAGTTTACTAATAGAATTCATGAGTTCTGCAATTTCTTATTTTCTATTTTTTTTGGGTGGTGGTGGTTAGCGCCATTTTTGCATTGAATATATGACATTTGGTTGTTCCTTTTCCTTTGAGTTGTATGCTAAATATCATTGCACATTGGCATTCAATTTTCTTGGGAAGTCATGTCATATACTCCTATTCTGCACTACTGAATGATCCTATTCCTTTTTAAGATTTCTACAAGTAATGTTCCATTTTCTAAAATGGCAATTTTCTATCCAAAAGCACATTCTCATCTAAAGTAACGATGTAATTCTACTAACTTCCACCCATTACTTTTGAGTGTAAAACTGTAAGATACTCAAAACTCTCATCTAAAACTTTATGCCAAATTAAACATGAACGTTTAAATTCAGATGGAGGGAGTATGTGTTTAGACCATTTGAGAGCGCATCTAAAGCGTATCGTACATGAACGCTAGGATACAAGCTTGCAGATTTTCATGCATGTTTGTTTGAACAAAATACTCCCTCCGTCCCAAAATTAAAGCTTCCATTTGACCAGGCGCAGAGTTTTAGATGAGAGTTGAAAAAATGAAAATTTTGTGTAATTTTACACTGTTGCCCTTAAAAATAGTGGTTGAGAGATAGTGGTGTCAAATTATTATTTCAAATGAGAGGGTTCTTTTGGAAACAAAATTTTCGTTTTAGGAATTGAGCCTTAATCTAGAACGCCCCAAAAAGAAAATAAGAGCGATAAATTTGGGACAGAGGGAGTATGCCGGATTAAAAATTTCAGAGAAAATTTCCCTATGAGCTATAAAAGTTGAAATAATTATGTAATCAGTTAGTTGTTGATGCAATAACTTTTTCTGATTATACTTCTAAATGTCTTAATTAATGCTTTATGATGCTGCAGTTTATTTTTATGTGTTTTCTTCACTAAGTGAGTCAATTGCTTTGCTTATAGTGAAGGTGACACTGTCATGGATGCTGTAGAATTTGTGCTGCAGAATTTCACGGAGATGAATAAACTTTGGGTCCGGATGCAGCACCAGGTTTGTTAAAATCTCTCAGAATTCTTGTTCAGCTCTTACTTTGGACATACATGGCACCTGAAAACTTGCATGACACAAAGGTGAAATAAATCACGAGGGCATGTTTTGGGCATGCAGGAGTGATAATGCTTATGATGCACATATTTGCTTTGGTGATCCTGAGTTGAGGCCTTCTTTCCGGATTTCTGGTCTGCAGGGACCTCTCAGGGAGAAAGAGAAACTAGAAAAAGAACGGGGCGAACTGCGTGATCTTGTAATGCCAATGCCCCCAAGCACTTATCTTATCCTAATCATATCCTTTTAGCTTCGATGAGGGTGTTACTGATCCCTCTCTCTGTTGTTTTAGGTGGGGAAAAATTTACATGTCCTCAGTCAGATAGAGGGTGTTGACCTTGAAATATACAGAGACACTGTTCTTCCTAGGGTCTTGGAGCAGGTTGGTTCATCTGATTTGCTGCACCTCTATCTTGTGAAGATCTTAAAATATGTGATATGATTGCTTCTAAACGTGCATTCAAAATGTTTGGCAGATTGTCAATTGTAAGGATGAACTTGCGCAATATTATTTGATGGACTGCATAATTCAGGTCTTTCCAGATGAGTACCACTTGCAGACCCTTGAGACATTATTGGGTGCCTGCCCCCAACTTCAAGTGAGTGATCAATCTTGCAATAAATATTATCTCCTATTAGATTATGTTTCTTTGTTCTCTTTCTTTCTGAATGTGATGATGGGTATTGCTAAAAGATGTTTCTTTTTCTAAGATGCATGGTGTTTTTTCAACATGGCTTTTTAAGTATGGTGCAGCAGAATGAGAACAATCTATCTTCTTTCTTTCCATCCAAATTTTCTAATGAAATGTATGAATGTGAACTTCTCCTGGACCTTTGTATAGGATATGAGGACTGAATGAAATGGCTTTCATTGTGCAAAGAATTTTCAAAACAATTTTTGTAGCTTGATACCTGTTGCATGTTGACTTATCTATTTAAAGTATAAAGCAACAGACAATTGATATCTGAGAAATGATATTGGGTAGAGATGGTGGACCCAAACTTGTAGGTTAGTAGGGGCAAACTCTACTCACAATCATCTGCGTAAAGCTTTGAGCATTCTTTGTCAACAAAAATTCCTATTTTTGTGTAGCCGTCAATTGCAATTGATAAACATGAACTAAGTAGTGGTTTCACTTATAGTTATCTTTTACTATCAATTGAAAGAATACAGTGAAATAAATATTAACTTGATTATTACTATTATCTTCTGAACTTGAAGTTTGAACATAATATTTCAAGCACATTTATAACTTAATTGCCAAATTACTGAACTACTAACTGTTTTACAATACGATGGACAAGTGTATTGGCTCATAGTAGCTTATGAGGCACATTTTTGTTCATTGCATAGTTCGTTTGAAGAAGTATATACTCAGATCAGAATTTCGATTTGATATCTATAACTATTAATGTGAAGTTTATGGTATGTCTTTGATTTTTATACTACAGATTAAGGGTAAATACAATGAGAAAAGATATATACAAACATATATATATATATCAATCTGACACTGATAGAGGACCATAAATTTCATGGGGTGCAAATGAGTGGAGCTAGTAAACAAAAAAAAAACAACAGGGTCGAGCTCGAGCTCGATGAGCCTATAATCTGCCTATAATCTTAAGCTCGAGCTCGAACTTGAAGGAAGTGCATCAAGCTTGAGCTGAACTGGAGGCTTGTTAAAAATCGAGCCAAACTCAACAAAAAATTGAGCCAAACTCAAGCTTGAGCTTAGGCTCACTAGCACCCAAGTTTCCTTCCAACGCACTTTTCAATCTTAATGTTCAAGAACTCAACTAACAAAAAAATTACTGTAAACAACCCTTTCATCACATTGCCGATTAAATCACATTATCACAACAAAAAAATAGAAGAAACTTTTTATCATAAAAAGAGAAGGGATGTTGAATAGGTTGATGGTGGGTTGAGAGATAAAGGAGAGTTGACAGTGGGGTATTGATGGCCGCCATGTCGGCTATCTCGGGTGGAGGAGGTGGTGCAGGTGGCCATCGATGGTGAAGGCAGTGAGAATGTTGGCTTGGTGTGGTGGTAACAGCAACTTGTAGGAAGGAAGAAAGAATGAGAGCTGAGAAACTAGCTAGGGCAATGCAAGACTTTAACCAATTGAATTTGCATCTATTAATTCTTGTTTTTAGTATATTAGTTTTTATTATAACATTACATAAAATAAGAATATTATTGATATGCAAAAAGCTCACAAGCTTTCGATCAGTTCTATTTGGGCTTGAACTTTACAAGCTCGAAATCGAGCTCATGTCGAGTAATACTCTAGTCGGCTCGTGAGCCTGGACTCATCTTGTACCACCAATTGGGCCATTTGACTTATGGACCATAGGGAACATTTCAAGCTCAGGTGAGGATCGGCTACCCTCTCTCGATCTTTGGATGAGATAGAAGTTTCGCCCATGGATATTTTCTATTGTGAGATTAGTTATGTTCCATCCTTACTATTCTACTTTGTAAATGTTTGGCCATCCTTACTATTCTACTTTGTAAATGTTTGATCTTGCTTCAAGCATTTTTTATGGTGAACTTAACAGATGTCCTCCTGCTCTATTTTGATTGTCAGCCTACGGTTGACCTGAAAACAGTGTTGTCACAATTGATGGAGAGGTTGTCAAACTATGCTTCTTCAAGTCCCGAAGTGAGTCATTTACATATTCTCAACAAATTCTAAGGATTTCATTCAAATTTACATTCTTTTAACTATTTTTCCTCATATAGTTGTTACCAGAGTTTTTACAAGTTGAAGCATTTTCCAAGCTGAGCAATGCAATCGGAAAGGTAAAATTTAGATACATAAATTAATTTAGTTCTGGAAAACTGAGTTTTGGTTGAAATTATTAAGTGAAAGGGTGTGTAACGTTTTACTGAAACGATATGTGTTTTGTTGTGCATTTACCTGAATAGTTTGGAGAAATGTTAGTGTACAAAACTGGCTTATTACTTAAGTTACAGATTAGCAGACAAAAATGATTTTGAAAGGAATACTTTTGATTGTTATTAAACTAAAAGTTGTTAATATTGGAGTATTTGGGGCACTTGTTTACCTTTTCTACCATCTTCTTACTATAATGTACCAGCATTTAGAAAAGCACTTTGACATAAATGAGTTAGCATACCTTATTTCCGCAATCCATGTTTTACGAAACAAATAATTGGTGCCGAAGATTTGTGTTGATAGAATGTACAATTTAACTGATGCTCTAAATATCCTGAAAGTTTAATATATTAGTTTGCCATTTTCTCTTATGAATGCATCAATGTTTTATTGATAGCCTCACGGATTTAACTACATGTAGGGATGCTAGTATTGACGAGTATAATCAATATTTATAATATCACTGCTGATACATCTGAATCATCTATGTACATCATCAAATATTGGTAAATATAATGGAAAATGACAATAATATATTGAATTGTTAGGATAACTTCATTGACATAGATATCTAGGCAATAATGTCACAATGATAAAAACATTGGATTATTACATTATAACAAAAATTGTCCTATGACTCGCTAAATGACTGAATGAAATGTCTCATCAGTTCTCACCATTATGCCCATTTTACCCTATACTGAAACCATGGACAGCCTTTCATAGATGCAAAGCATCCCGCATTGACGTCTGCACATTAAGATTTTACATGCACCACTTAATATTCATAAAACTTCATTATAATCTTCAAAATCATGATATAAAGATAACATAAATTACACAATTCTAATACTATTAATTGTAATCCACTCGATGTTGTACTTAATTTCTAAATAATATATTTTGTTGTTTTGTTTATCGAAAGAATATGAGTATTCACTAGTCTAGTGTATAGAGAAAGTATATTTAAAAATAAAAAATTGAACGTACTTCACACCAGAGAGTAAAGTAGCTAATTTAGGGTCTCTTTAAAGATAAGAATGTTATACAGATGCCCTAAACACGCAAGGGTTTAAAGGTCAAAATCCATAGCCTATTTATAACCCAAACTCGCATCCCATGAGGCCCGGGCATCAAGCAGGTACCTGTTTGACCTGACCCTATGTCGTCCCTAGTCAGGAGGATATGTATTTGTTATATGCTGTAGTTAGGTAACATAATTCTAAACTACTGAGGTCAATAGTAGGCTTTGCATGACTCTATTTGTCTGTGTCTGTCAGTTCATTTGACATGACGTATTTATATCACCATGCAATTAAGGCATTAAATTTCAATTGTTTCTTCTTGTTTGTTCCTCATAATTTTTTGTTTATTGGTGCGGATAAGAACTTATTTTCTAACATGCTATGTATAATGATTTGGGATGCCATTTTGTTCACATTTTAAACAACTAAACTGGTTTCTTATGCAGGTTATTGAAGCACAAGTTGATATGCCTATTGTTGGAGCAATTACTTTATACGTGTCTCTTCTAACTTTCACTCTTCGTGTTCATCCTGATCGGCTGGATTATGTGGATCAAGTGCTGGTATGCTTCTTTTTGAGTTGGTGATGCAGAAATTCCATCTCAGCATTTTGATAACAGCCAAGCCTATATACGCTTGTTGTCTGTTGGTACCATCAGATTATTGGGTTTCTAGTGGACTTATGCTCATGAAGAAATTATTAACTTCACTCTATACATCTCACCAACAAAGATTACTATTTTCATTATTATTGGCACTAATCATGCATACATGAACTCAAATATCACAGAATCTCATAAATTAGAATAGAGTCAATTGACTTCCACAACCAAAGTGCATAATCTGAAATTTTTTATTTGACTGCTTTTACCTTCTGATCTTCGAAAGGGAGCATGTGTCAAAAAATTATCTGGGAAACCAAAGCTCGAAGATAGTAAAGCAACAAAACAAGTTGTTGCCCTTCTGAGTGCTCCACTAGATAAATACGATGATATCGTCACTGCTCTTACACTTTCCAATTATCCTCGTGTAATGGATCACCTTGACGCTGGAACAAATAAAGTCATGGCAATGGTTATCATCCGCAGCATTATGAAAAACAAAACTTGTGTTTCAACTTCTGACAAGGTATAATCCTCTTCAATTTTCTGCAGTTTTTTGCTTTTTACCTGCCATAAATATGGTATAAATCTTTTTTGCAGGTTGAGGTACTGTTCGAACTGATAAAAGGGCTTATAAAGGATTTGGAAGGGATTTCTACAGATGAGGTACGTAGAAAACGTCTCTCCAATTGCCCTATTTGTCAAGGACCCCATTGCTTCAGAGAAATCTATTTTTCTCTTTTCATAACCTGTTTGTTATTTTTATTATTTCTTTCAGTATGTGCTTATGGGTACATCTTTCCTTGTGTCATATGTTTTGACCAATAGCTTGATGAAGAGGATTTCAATGAGGAGCAAAACTCTGTTGCTTGCCTCATGCACATGTTGTATAATGATGACCCAGAGGAGATGTTAAAGGTAATGCATCTCTTACTCTAATTCTGCTTTCTCATGTATTGTTCCTTTCATTTTCATGCTACTTAAGTTAACACTTCAGAAAAATAGGTGCTATTGTCCCCATTTTGAGTGATATCACAATATTTCCATTTACAAAAATTGACTACTTCCAGTGCCAAATGATATACTAGTTTACTGCCTTGAGGTTGACATAATGTGTTGTGTGGGAATGCTATGTATGGATGACTTACTTCAGAAAACGTTAGACTTGTTTATTCCAATCTAGTCCTTATTGGAAGAAATGGTAGGGTAGGGCATTTTCATTTCTTTGCTATGGTAAAATGTTTTGGCTATAGAAGAATCATGATGGTACTTCAAATGACTCGAGTTTAAGAACATCTAAATGCATGAGTAATTATGCTAAGTATAGATTTAGTTGGCTTGTAATATCCCAGACATGTTTATACAAATGACTGCACATTTTGCAGCCCTTATCATTATAAGGAAACTATAGTTCTAGGTGTTTATTCAACTCATGTCGGAGATGGTCCATCTTGATCTATACAGAACTTTTTGGCGTAGATTCTTATAGGGAGGAAATGACAAGTTTTGCTTCCTTGAACTGTCATATGGCTACTAGAGGAAAGGGCAGGTGCTAGGGGATCACTATTGGATTGTTCATTGAAGAAGTGATGAGAAAAGCGAGGTGGCGAGGGGAAGGGGCTAAAATGAACTGAGAATACATGCTGAAGAGGCTGGAAAGCTATGTGGACTATAGGAGGATAAAGGAAAAGAGTATTGAAACAGGAAACTGAACTGTCTTCTCAATTTTAGATGGTGCCTAGTATGGTGTTGACTGGGTGGCCCGCATATGTGGAATCTACATGGGCTTGATGTATTTCTAATAGTATACTGACTTTTGCTTAAAAAAATCTATAATGAATCTACATGGGCTTGATGTATTTCTAATGGTATACTGACTTTTGCTTAAAAAAATCTATAGTGCACTGTATATATTTGTGAATTTATGCTCTCTTGTGGCTTTTGTACTATGATGGTGGAATTGTTTTACGTTACATATAACCGTCCATTATTATGTGTTTATGCTGTAACTGTGTATTTCTTTTCTACTTTATCAGATAATATGTGCTGTGTGGAAACATATAATGGCTGGAGGTCCAAAACGCCTACCTTTCACTGTTCCTCCTCTTGTGTTTTCTGCCCTCAAGGTATGTTCTTTTAGGTTGGAAATGCCAGTATCCTTTTCTTACTTGAGAACATGATAGTCCAGATGTAGATTGGGGGAAGAGCAGCAATAATACATTGATATATGATTTGGTTTTTCAAATATACTGGAAACTCCAGAGTACTTGTGGAGCCCCTAGAAAAAGTGGCAATTGGTTCGTCGAAATGCCCAATACAAGTACTTTGTTTCTGATGCCCAAAAATAAATTTGAATAAGTGCCAACTGTACCACTTCTCTGTAACAGCTGCCGTCACAGCTCTAGAATGTATGCTTGAATATTCATACATCCAGATATTCTTTACTAGCTATAGCTTTTCAATATATATGCCCTTGGTAGAACGATGTGTACTTGCAGTACCCTGATTTTCTATTTTCAGTATGCCCTGATACATTTGCCTTGCGTCCAAATGGTATGTGTTGGAGTGAGCCGGCTAAAAGGTGAAGAATGAGGACTTTCTTCACGTTGATTGATTGCTTGTTTGGTCATCCGGAATTGGCTTTCACTTTATAGGCAAAGAGCTTCTATACTTAACCATTTTGGGTGTCAGAACTTTAAATTTGGTTCTTCTCCATCCTTTTTTTGGGCAGTGATGGATTAGTCTCAATGTTATCTTGGATTACTCATGACGTGTGAGTCAATTTTAGCTTGTTATCTTGGTAGAATAGTTGCCATAGGTGAATAGTAGCTTGTTTGAGCCATTTAGTAATAGTCATTTTCTTGCATAGAAGTTAATCAGGGGTACACCAGGTAATTTAAGCATCTCATATTTCCAGTAAAATTCCCTCCCATTTCTACGAAAGGAAGAGAAGAAACTATATACTTTTGACGTGTTTTCCTGGTGTAGTTGGTTAGGAGATTGCAAGGCCAAGATGGAGATGTAGCTGGAGAAGAAGTTCCAGCCACCCCAAAGAAAATATTTCAGCTCCTGAATCAGGTAACAAAGGTTCAAACTTTAATTTCTGACCTAGGGTATATTTGAGTCATTTTTTGTTTGCAGAATGAAGCCATGTACACATCTTCTATGACAATGTGAAGATTTTTTGGCCATGTAATCCTAATTCCTGAAGGTTATTCTTCAGAGCTGTTTGGAAACCATGTGCAGATTTAGATAATGCGTTGCTGAACAAGATGACTCTCGTAGGATCCCCGTAGACAAAAATGTTCAACTTTATGTCAATAGTTGCAGTTAAAATGCAGATTAATTTCTGATTATCTATCTCCTCCATGCTGCATAGGGCATCAAATTAATTGCTTTAATATAGCACAAAGCAAGCACAATATGCAATGCGCAAGTTTGGCATTTCTATTTTTGTGTGCCTTGACAAGTGAAACCACTTTATTGGCTATGCTTTCAGATATCCTTTTGTGATATTCTAGAACACTTCATCAATACGATCAATCATCATTGCTGAGCAGAAGAATATTTCTTTTATTTGTTGCAGATTATTGAGGCTCTTTCAGTTGTTCCATCACCTGAACTGGCATTGAGGCTGTACTTGCAATGTGCAGAGGTAAAAGCTTTAACATTATTGGAGCACTTCTGAAAAGTGGATTGTGGATTGTGGATATTAGTTAGGGAAGCTAGTACAAGCACATTCTGAAATGAAAAAGATATGCTGGTAAGCTTGTTTGGATTGTGGGAAATTTCAAGTAAGATATAGAAAGAGCGGCTTCTTAGTTTAGCTGTTTTTACCCTCAAAACTAATGACCAGGAAACTTTGTCAATCACATGATGTACTTCAATGGAGAAGTTGGTTTCTAGTATTTTTGGGAACTGTAGCATTATTTACAAATGTCCCAAAAAGTTACTAGGACAATCTAAACATGCGAGGACAGAGTAATTTTGTGAGTATATTACTCATCTTTCTAAAACATCGAAGTCCCTGCCATCTGGGAGTGCTTGATTTAGAATTTTGCTGGTGTATTCTAGTAGCGTGTCTTAAATTGTAGGGACAATTATCTAGATACCCCCAAGGCTTGATCATATTACCATAAAACCCATCCATTTTGGAAAATTACAGTGTCACCCCTATATGAAAAGATTTCCTCTGCAATTTTATGGCCAGGAATTTGATGATGTCAACAAAAAAAAAAAAAATGCAGTAATTTTTTGAAAATACCCTTGGGTATTCAATCTTCAGTTTAACCAAATTTTGCAAACAAAAATGCCCCTTCGCCCTATTCATGTGCACTGCATCTGCCTATGGGCCTAGATGTTATTTATGTATAACTCAGTTATTCTATCAAAATTTTTATTTTCAACTAATTTTCCTCTGTTTTGTATTTTCATTGTCTATTACTTTTCATTTTATTTTTGTTCATTAATTTCTCTTTCTTTTTCCACTTTATGTTATACAGTTTAAGTTTTAGCTATTATTATAATGTAGTTTAATTAATGATCTAATTTGTAATGAATTAAAATTTAATTAATGACTAAAGAAATGACTTAATTTTGATTACATATATAATTAATCAAGTAAATAAATTAAAAGGAATTTAGAATCAGTTTTTTTAATTTTTAACTAATTAAGAATTTGTGATTGAATAAGTAATTTAATTATATTAAATATATTAAAAATTAACAATGCATAAAATTGACTTTTTATTTTGTTGCATTTGTTTGAAAATTTATATATACAGGCAGCTAATGATTGTGATCTTGAACCGGTGGCTTATGAGTTTTTCACACAAGCTTTTGTGCTATACGAGGAAGAAGTTGCGGTGCATATCAAATTTATTTGTTTAGCTAATAAAGTTTATGCTACATTTTTCTCTTAAGATTCCAGTAAGCAATTGGTTTTACTGTAACTTTTTGTTATTATATTCTATAATTCTAGGATTCTAAAGCCCAGGTGACAGCTATACACCTAATAATTGGGACTCTGCAAAGAATGAACGTTTTTGGTGTTGAGAATAGAGATACCTTGACTCATAAAGCCACAGGGGTAACTTTATCATCTTTTCCGAGTATCATGTTCCAAATTTCATCTTTCTACTGCATCCTAGCCTCATTGTCTTTTATTTTCAGTATTCAGCTAAACTTTTAAAGAAGCCAGATCAATGCAGAGCAGTTTATGCATGTTCACATCTTTTCTGGGTTGATGATCAGGACGGCATCAAAGATGGAGAAAGGTAAACTGTGTATAATATGCTTTATTTAAATAATTGTTGGCATCATTTATTTAAGTGAAGAAACATGATTCTTATTTATCCTCACTGTATTTGCTTGTAATCATTGGATACTAGCTCATTCCTGGGCAAGCCATGCATCTGCAGCAGTATGCTTTCAGTTTGAGCCAACTAGGCATGACATGCTTATCTTCCTGTATTATAGGGTTCTACTTTGCTTAAAGCGTTCATTAAGGATTGCCAATGCTGCTCAGCAGATGGCAAATGTTACCAGGGGTAGCAGTGGTCCTGTAACACTCTTCGTTGAAATACTTAACAAGTTAGTTGATCAAACTGTTTTGATCTATATTATAAATATTAGATCTGATGTCTGGCTTTTCATGATGGTTTTTTATCTGCCCCTCATTCTTCTCTCTGTTCTCTCTTGAATATTCTTCAGGTACCTTTATTTCTTCGAGAAGGGAAACCCTCAGATAACAGGTTCTGTGATTCAGGGCCTCATAGAGTTAATTAAAACTGAGATGCAGAGTGATAGTACAACCGCCATTCCTGCTTCAGATGCATTCTTCACGAGCACCTTGCGTTATATTCAATTCCAGAAACAAAAAGGAGGTGCCATGGGTGAGAAGTATGATCCCATTAAGTTGTGACATGTTGATGCTTCTTGTGAAATGTGATGGTTTTTGATACCCTTCTGTTGTGGAGTTGGCTTTGGGAGGACGATGAAGTTATAAAATGATTGACTCCCTTCACTTCGGAATCACTTGTATGCGGAAACTGAGTGATTCATGGAAAACACTCATCCCTCTGTGAATTTTTTTATTTCCTTTTTGTTTTTTCTGATCTCGTCATTATGTTCATAAGGTGGGGGTAAGCTGACTGAAAATGCTAGCTATTTCCCTTGTATTGTTTGGTTAATTTGAGATCATTAATTATTTTCTCGAATGCCCCCTGATTTGATGAATGTGTAATGAATTGCCAATGGCTTATAGCTGAGTGGCATCTCATGCCTGTACTTTATGGATCTTTTTAAACCTCCATGGAGGCAGCCGAGATTAGTGGGTTACAGATTGTGCATAAGATACTGTATATTGATTTGCCGAGTACACAAATTTGTAGTTTTAGACACTACAGGATAATATTTGGTGAAATATTTATTCAATTTGCGATATCTTGGAGCTCTGTCTCAGGCAGTTTCTTTCCTCTCATAACAATACTATTACATAAGTTAGACTCATGAACTTAAATATTGGTTAATCACAACATTGCGAATATGCTTATGCTCGTACAAGGCCCATTTGATGGAATAACCCCCGTGCAAACAGGTTAAGAAAAAGAATGGTGCATGGCACTGAAAAAATCACAAATCTCATGGATTTTGTTTGATGAAACGTTCAAAATGGAATGGGTGATGGGTGGCTAAAACTGAGGCTTCCCAGCATTTTTTGTTGCACTTAGCTTGTGACTGAATTAATTAGATGCGACGTCTCATTCGTCACTTGAATATGCCTACTCTTATTTTATACATCTTTACTGCTTCAGATAAAGTGAACCACTCTATCGTCTGATTGTCTGTCGCAACTCCTGATAGTTATCAATAGTTCCTTTCTTGGAAAACAGGAAGAGGCCTAGGCAAAAAAAAATCCTATAAATTGGACATCTTCAAATTTTTCTCGTTCCTTATTTCTGGTTTAACCCCAAAAAAAGAAAAAGAAAAGAAATGAAAAGACAAAAAGTGCAGAGGAGCATAGGAGAGACATAAAGAAAAAGGGGGAAACCGCACACTTAGAACCACAATGCAGACAATTAAGATGCGTATTACTAAGGAACAGTTACATAACATCGTCTGAGCACAGGGGGAATCATTCGAGAAACAAAGAAGATACAATGCCTCAGCAATAAAATCTACTTAGGGGAAGAGGGGAGCATTGGTCATCTCATCGTTGGACAAGCTTCTTGCCATGTAATTTTCATGAGGCCTCGAACCTGAATTACATCCATTAGTGTATGGTTGGGCCTAAATGGGTTCAACCACAATAACGAATGTTATTTTCCTAAGAGTCATAGTCCCGAGACATTATAAGAATAACCCTTCTTGCCTATGTTACAAAATGGAGCAGCCTTTGTGCCCTTTCTTCTTCCTTTGCTTTGGTGGTTGCAATACTATCTTAATTGCAGCATCAAACACTGCCTTCACATTCTGCAGTGAAGCAGGAATACATATATGCTATCATGAAAAAGTTGCATTTACTTTCTGTATTCTATGAGCAGATATGGTACTAACAAAAGAATGTACCTGCTGCGTTTTTGAACTGCACTCAATGTATACAGGAGCTCCAATCAGTTTCTTGAGTTCCTCTCCCTACATGGCAATTTATGAGAGGTCATAGTATGATCTCAGAGGCTCAAAACGAGAGGGCGTGAGGGATAAGATGTTGGTAATATGCCTTCTTACCTGAGCTGTAGTAATTGGAACTGCTCCAGGATGATCCATAAAGAATTGCTTATCATCTCTAAGATCTGTGTATAAAAAGTATCACTAAATCTAAGTGAGCTCTTGAAAGAAGGACATGCCTTCTGCATGTTTCGTACTTATGATTTATTTGAAAGATCACCAATAAAGTTAGGGTTTGCATTTGGATGGAATGATTTGAATTTGTGTGGAGAATTTTGGGGAAGAATTTCAAATCTAAGATGGATTTAAAGTCCACCACAATAACTCAAAAAATAGCTCAAAGTAGGAGTTCAAGGATTTGAAATCCATTATACCATGAGATTATCCAAACAAGATCAATAAATTTGTTATTATAGATTTAAAATCATTAACTTCAAATCCAATAATCCAAATGAAGCCTAAGAGAAGATAAATCTAGGTTGAGGTAAGGCAATCTTCAAGTGGATGTCAGATCATTGAATACTTGCAAAACTAACGGTGAGTAAGAAACACAAGAGCTTCTGAGAGAATGACAGAAAAAAGATGAGTTCTAAGAGAAGATAACATATTTTGTTTATAACAACTTATATATATATATTGTGGGCTGATTTCAAAGCTTTAGTGGTTACTGGTGCTTTTAATAACTTTTTCAAACTTTATGAAACCTAAGTTTATGCTCTCATTGCCCGTCATATGGTGTCACTACACTCCCCAACTTTCATTCCAAGGAGGGAGGGAACATGGAGCGTCGATGCATATGTTTCTTCTACTAGTAAAAATATGCCAAGTTAATTCTGTTCCCAGGGCTTTCTGTTGGAATTTTTCAGGCGTTGCTAAACAGATTCAGAACCTTGAACTAGACACAACTAATTCAGGATAGTTATAGAAGGTAAGGACTCAGACAAGCCAATCAGTATTCCTGGGAATGGACAAGTATTCAAAATGTCAATTGATTAATGAAGTAGACAGAACAACTAAATGATGGAATAATAACATGAAAAAAAAGAAAACCTTACCAAGCTTTGTTCCAACAAGAATTATTGGAACACCCGGAGCATAATGCCTCAACTCTGGAATCCACTAAACAAAACCAAAAAGAAGAGAAGGTGGCATCAGATTACTTAATACACAATGGATGATAAAAGAAGCTGTCCTAGATATGCAGGACCCTAGAGCCATCTAAACAATTCTGAAACCTTCTTTGCAATATTTTCATAGCTGGCCTTGCTAATGAGAGAAAATGCGAGAAGGAAAACATCTGCTCCACGATAGCTCAAGGGTCGTAATCTATTGTAATCCTCTTGACCTGAATCATGATGTAAACTGAAATTAAGAAATTGAAGCACATGGGAAATGTTTCAGAAAACAAGAAATATATCCGAAGAATTACCTGCAGTATCCCACAATCCTAGGTTGACAGTGCTACCATCCACAACTACATTTGCACTGAAGTTATCGAAAACAGTTGGAACATAATCCTGTAGTACAAGGGCAAACCAGGGGTAGAAATTTAAGTGTGCAACAATATATTTCGAGGTCTACATGGGTTGGAGACAAGCATCTTTATCGGCATTGAAATATCAATAATGTCGTAGCAAACCAGAACATGCTATGAAAATCCAAAACAAGAGAAGAACATTGTAGCAGAATTATATAAATGCAACTTCAAGCACTTATTTTGTAAAAATCATGGAACTCAGGGAACAACTCTACTAAGAACTCTTGTGGGGAGATCTCATTTTCCAATTACACAAATAGAAAAACGCAAATTCGATGTAATGAAAGTGTAAAGCAGAACTCTTGATTATCAAAAGATCTTTACTTGTCAATCACAATCCATACAAAAAAACAAAAATTAAAATGTGTTTTTAAATTCTTTAGACAGACATGAATATAGCATCTATAGAGCACAGGATAAATTCCACAACACAAATGGTTGTTTTCATTATTTAAAGCAAGAAAAGAAGGAATAAGCAAAAGAATCCTACCATAACCACCACCACTACAAAGAAACAAACTAGAAACCGTTAAAAAAGAAGAAAGAGGAAAATGGAACAATGTTATGCAAATAGAAAAAATGATGTCAACAAGAAGTCAAATAATCAAGAATTAGGACCATCAACGTAAATTCTTGAAGAGAACCCTCCAAATGAAAACGGGGAATTAATAAAAAAAAAAATGTTGAAATCCGATAGGGGCGAGTGGGAGATAAACTGACCGTAGGAAATGTGTTGCTGGTATAAGAAATCAACATGCAAGTTTTTCCAACAGCTCCATCACCCACTGTGACACACTTTATGAATCTTGTTGCACTCATTTCCAGCACTCTTTCCCAGCTCAAAGATCGCCAATTCTTCCTTCTTTCTACTTCAATTTGAAAAAAACAGTTATTTCCTCAAATGTGATGCAACCCAAATCAAGATTCAAGAAACTAAGGACCCCATCTCAAGAATTTCACAGCATAGAGCATCACAACTGAAATTGACACAAAAGAATTCACCTGTGGCCCTGAAGTTGGGGACAGAAATGCAATGCCTGTACTTTGCTGGCAAAAAGACCGACTTAATGACAGCTTTTCTAATCTTCTTAAAATCTTTTTCTTGGTTGGGGGTGCTTTTGGTTGAAAACTGTTAGTACTTTATTTGACTGGTCGCTGCTAAAGTTATTTACCCTACATCAAAATTAACCAATCCTTGGCAAAGTTGATCTAGATAAAGTTTATGAATTTGAATTCAGGAATTGAAAATGGGAACTTGGGTGGAGCTTATACTAGGGTCAAGAACAATATTCAAGGACAAAAAATTAGATTCTTTTTCAATGTTCCTAGAGTTCTAGTGGAACTAATTCCCTCCATTAATGAAGTAACCACATGGGATGGAGCTAAAATCCAAAGCCCCATGTGCATTTGGTGACCAACCTCCTACCTACTTTTAATTCCTCTTTATCTTATTCCCCACCTTCCAATTTGCAGTTTTTGCACCATTATGATTTTGATGAGATTCCATTGCCGGGCCCTTGTTAGACAGCCTAAGCTTGTTTTTTATGGCATGTAGTATGTGTAAAGATATGGTAGACCACTCAGTGGTCCATTTTATTTCTTAGGAGAAATTCATTATGACATAGAGAGATAAATATAGAAGTATCAGTCGATGTTTGTTAGATATGATAGTTGCATAGAATCCTCCGAGCCTTAAAAAACCCCTTATAGGAGAAAGTTATGTTTTTTTAAGTCGAAGACCCTATATGCCATCAACAGCATTGCTTCCTTTTTTTTTTTTAACTTTTCTCAAGTTTAATAAGAATCATTGCATTAGTTAACTTCAATAAACTAACAAATCATTCTTTTAAATTAAAAATATTAAAAAAAATGAAATAGTCGATTTTTATAGTATTTCTCTTTCTAGGTGCTTAAGATTACCCCAAAACATGAAAACTTCCAAGTAGACCCAATGGGCCAAGTAGAACCTACCAAGTCAATATACACTTGCCAAGATTTGTCTCAAAGACAAAAACTATACCCTCATTCAGAATAGTCATATTTCATGGACAACATTTCCTTTGTTGTGCTTACCGGCTGGCCCATTACTTATTCCTGATGTTCTTCGACTTTGGTTTACAACCTAAAGCCTACAGGCCCAAAACTATCAGTCAAGTCCTTTTGAGAAACCTTTACCATTTTTCTGCTGTTCACTAGTATGTAAAATTCATGCTTGCAATTGAGTACATAATTTTAAGAAGAAATGATTATCATGACAAAATTTAATTGTCAACACAATTTTTCTTTGCAAAGCTGATGCAAGAAATAGGACTAAAACAGTAGAAATATGAAAGTGTTTCATATATTGATCTACATAAAACGTTACTGGGAATGAAAATCCGAGTGCTAAGCATGCCTGCAATCATAGCTCATGATTTCATCTTTTCAACAACTGTTATGAACAAACTCTGTGTTACCATGGACTGATCTATACAAAACCTTGTTTGATGAGCATTTATATATATATATATAGTAGGAACTATTCGAGTTTTACTAACTACTTATCCAGATCATGCCAAGGTTTCTACACCCTTTTCACCACATTGTAGGTGTACTAACTGAAAATATACGCTTCCAGGTTTGCTAAGGAGTTGCTCATGGCTGCCACTTTCGATGGCTTTGCCATTCTGCAGAACGGTGATAGTGTCGGCATCCTGCACAGTAGAGAGTCTGTGTGCTATCAGAATTGTTGTCCTTCCCTCCATAAGCTTATTAAGAGCTTCTTGAACCTGCATTTCGGATGCTGTATCCAGAGCACTCGTTGCTTCATCAAGAAGAAGAATAGATGGATCCTTGAGTATCGCCCTTGCAATTGCTACCCTCTGCTTCTGCCCCCCAGATAACTGTACTCCCTTTTCGCCAACTTGAGTGTGGTAACCTTCTGGCATTCTACTGATGAATCCATGCGCATTTGCTGCTTTAGCAGCCTTCATTATCTCAATTTCTGATGCATTGCTATTTCCATACTTGATATTCTCATAAATTGTTGTAGAGAACAATACTGGCTCTTGCTGCACTAGACCTATTCTCAACCGCAGTGATTTAAGGTTTAAGCTTTTAATATCAAACCCATCGATCAAAATCATTCCTGATGTAGGATCGTAAAATCTTAATAACAGAGAAATCACGGTACTCTTTCCTGAACCACTGTGGCCTACAATTGCCATACTCTTTCTTTTGGAAATTTTTAAGTTCAAATCATAGAAAATGGTTAGATCTGGCCTAGAAGGGTATTTAAAACTCACATTCCTGAATTCAATGTCTCCTCTGATATCAGTTACCATTGTTGACAAGCGGTTGTCAGGGTCAATAGTTGATTTTCTTTGAAGAATGTTAAAAACTGATCCAAGAACTTGTGATCCCTTAACCAGGTTAGGTGCCAGTGCCAGCGTTTCTGCCACTGCCAATGCAGTAATGATCAAAACCATGAAGGATTTCATAATGTTTCCAAACTCTGACTTCTTATCTCTAATCAGAACAGATGCATACCAAAGTCCAATAGCATAAGAAGAATATGCAAGGAACAGTGATATACCATAGCCAAAACCCAATATGTGGCCACGCAGTAGAGCTCTCTTTCTTGGTTGGTCTAATTCAGATGCAAATTGGGCTGTTATCCGCTCTTCAGCACCAAAGGCAGCAACAGTACGTATATTAGCAATTGCTTCACGTGCCACTTCTGTAGCTTGATGATATGCCCTCACATAATCGCCACCAAACCCCTTAAGAAATAGTTGCTGCAGACAAATAGAATTGTATAAACATATGAAACTGACTGGTTTTATTTTGAAAAGTCTGCTGTTGCAAATACTTTGATACAAACATGGGGATATTCAATAGGCAAGAGATGTGTCATGTCATTCTGAAAGACTTACCTCAGCTATGTTTGCACCAATAAGAAGAGGAAAGGCGGCGACCACAACGGCAGCAAGACGCCAACTTAGTACAAAAGCAATCACGAATGCTGTCACAGCTAGTGCTATATTTTGGACAACTGTTGATATACGGTCAGCTATTGCACTGCGTACTAATGTTGCATCTGTTGCTAACTTTGATGCCAGTGAGCCAGTGCTATTCTCATCCTTGTCAAACCAGCCAATTTCATTAGAGAGGATGGCTGTGAAATTCAGGAAAGTAATGGAATTTAACAATTGTATAACAAAAGCAAACTAAAAAAACAAAAACTGAACTAATGAATTGTAATTAAATAGAAAGAAAAGGAGACCTGAAAACATTAGCAAGCGAACTCGTGCAATAAGGCGCTCTCCCATTAAGGTATAGAAATAGTGTTGCAACAAATATATCAATATAGTCACCAATGCCGCCCCAATAAATATGAAGGAAACCTGTCGGACCTCTTGTTTGATTTGAGACTCGTCATGAGAATAAAAAACAGTTAAAATATGTGTTATTGCAAGGGCAAAAAGAGGAGCTTCCATGCCAGCCAGAATTGCACCTAATGAACCCAATAAGGCATAGGGCCATTCTGGTGCATTGAGTTTGATTAGTTGCCAAACTGGACTTGAAACAGTGCTTTGTTGTGGAAGGTTTTGATTATTCATGTGCAGCTCGCCGTTAGTGGTTGGCTTTAACTGCTGCTGACAGCTTTCAGTATAAGGGTACTCTTGAGTGCTGCAAACTCCAGGCGTTTTGGTAATATTGTCTGAACTAGGATTTGTTTTGTGTTCTGATACTTGCAGGCTTACTAGAGATGCATATTCTCCAGCTTTAGACATCAGTCCCATGTGAGTCCCCATCTCAACAACTTGACCATTCTTAAGAACGATGATCATATCAACATCTCGAATGGTGGATAATCTGTGTGCAACAACAATCGTTGTCCTATGTGACATGACTGTATCTAATGCTTGCTGAACAATGAATTCTGATTCAGCATCAAGAGCACTGGTTGCCTCATCCAGAAGTAGTATCTTTGGGTCTCTCAATATCGCTCTTGCAATGGCGATTCTCTGCTTTTGACCTCCTGAAAGTTGTGTTCCACCTTCTCCCACCTATACCCAATAAGTTTCATGCTAAGAATATGGTAACAGGGATAAGAATCATATGCATCAAAATGGGATCTCCCAAAGTGTCAAAGAAAGTAAGCGAAACATCAGCGGCTCAATATTCGTTGATATGTTGGGAGTCTTCATGAAATGAAGCTGTGAAATTTTTAAACTGAAATCTTGGACATTTAAGGGTTCAACAATCAGGTTAAGATCAAGTTTACTAGAACATAGGGCCACCCTGTAAAGTCAATTATTAGGCTGATCATTCAACCAACTTTGGAGATAACAAGTGAGGAAGAAGGGTAAAAACAAACAAACACAAGTAGGACCAGAAGAAATCGTTCTGAAAAGGCTTCCAAGAGAATTCACTATAGATGCAAGTATAAAGGGTTAACTTAACATTGTCTTTTATGCTACAGGGATGTGGATAATGCTATCTATAAATATGATCCCACATGCATAGTCAATCAAGAAAGATTCTTTTTCAAAAAAGGATTTTGCAAGAAACCAACCTGAGTGCAATAACCATCAGGTAAACCTTGAATAAAAGAATGTGCATTTGAAGCTTTTGCAGCCTCTATTATTTGATCCATATCTGCCCCTTCTTTACCAAACAAAATATTGTCAGCTATACTGGTGGCAAACAGAGCTGGCTCTTGACTGACCAATCCTATCTGTGACCTTAACCATTTTAATTGAAGCTTCCCCAGGTCATGGCCGTCCAACAAAATTTTTCCTGTTAATTTCCAGTTCATTAATGATTATCAAAAACCTTATAACTGATTCAAAAGGTCAAACATAATGATTCTCTTAATACAATCTTCAATACCTGAAGTTGGATTATAGAATCGTTGAATCATGGAGACAATAGTGCTTTTCCCAGAGCCACTAGGACCAACGATTGCTAATGATTTTCCAGCACATGCTGAGAAGTTCAGATCTTCAAAAACCATTGTGGGTCGAGAAGGGTAAGCAAAACAGACCTCACAAAAATCAATTTTTCCATCAACTCTTGGCAATACAATCCCCTCATCTGAGATTCTAGAAGGACTAGAATCATCATCAATCATGTTTATGATACTTGCAACAGCAGCACGGCCTTTAGCAATGGCAGCAAGGTTGGGAGCAGCCTGACCAAGTGCACTACAGGACGAGGAATTCTGCTTTTTATTCCAATGGAGATGAATAACAAACAATACAAAATTACTTGACAATATTTCTTTCCATACTCACAATCCACTATAGATCACATTGATAATTGTAGTGAATGCTTTCCCTCCATTTGTGTCCCCATGCCGAACAAGGATACTGGCGTACCAAAGAAGTAATGCCCAAGCACAAAATAGAAGTCCATAAGTAAAGCCAATGCCAATTCCCTTTGCAATGCCAGTCTTCTTTGCAAGTTTGAGGGCATTTTTAAGTGACTTTGAATATGTTTCAATGGCCTTCTCTTCCCCAACGAATGAGTATACTATACGAACTTGTGAAATAACCTGATTAAAGTGCATATATTAGTCAGTTCAAAGGTGCAGTTCTGAGACAACATCAAATGATAATGTACAGTTCCATGCAAAATTAAAACTCAAAGTCTCTGTGCAGTGTATTCAGACACAAGCAATTCATTGTAGCTACTGTTAATCCAAAGTAAGCACTTCATAAAGAATGTAAACTCAAATGAAAAACAGATCACCAAATGCTCAGTTAGAAGGACAGACCAAAGAGCTCAAAAATATTTTTGAAAAAAAGAAAATAGAATAACTTTTCCCCCTCCATCAATCGTCCTACTAGCTGGCTTATGGCAAAATTACAGTGAAAATACTCCTATTTACTAAACATTTTCTAATAAAAGGATATACTAATATTTTTCAAGTGCTCATTCCTGAATCTTGACTTTAGACTGAACAGCCAAAAAAACCACTTAAAAATTAAGTAATTGTTTTATAAATGTTTGGTTTTTGTTCAATTCGGAGATCATTCTGCATTCTGGCAAGTGGCTACTTAAGTTAAAACAGCAACTTAGTGTTCAATGTAACTTGTCAAAAATTTTAATAGCCCTAGTCCATCTAGGATATATTTGTGTTATCTCCCTGGAATTTGTTGCTTGTCATTAACTGAAATTGACATCTTTCACTAGGTCACAGGAAGAGAAATGTAAAACCCCAGTAACCAAGAATCCTTCTTATCTATTTTGGGCACATAAACCAATATTCTAATGGTGAACATATCTTCAACATTATTCTCTCTGCGTGTCTTTGCGAGCATGTGTTTTTTTGGAGTACACAGTCTGTTCCATAATTGGCTTATTATCTTCTAATGAGCAGAAAATCTAAATTTTATGTTTGAACCTGGGATTGCTATGCATTTTTTCTATAACTAGCTTTTCTTGTATCAGGCTGGCAGGACAGCTACTTTGAGTGAACAATTAGTTTTCGTATCTTGAAGATTCGATGGAGAACTGACACAAGTAAATCCTGACATGGGAAGGAAACCCTGCCATTTACCTCTTCTGCTAACTTCCCAGCTTCGGCATAAGCATCCTCACCTCTTTTAGACAAAGTGGACATGACTACTGTATATGCTCCTCCAGCTACAGCTATTAAAGGAACAATAGCCAAGGTGAGAAGTGTGAGCTGCCATACCAAAGAGAATCCTAAGGAAAATCCAACAAAGAACTGGGAAAGATAACACAAGCCATGGCATATCTGCATCACAATGCAGAAGAAGTTAACCATTAGATATTAGAGTCGAATGAACTCATAAACCTTGTCTTAATCTATTTTTCTGTCTACCTTGTCGCCTATTGCATCCTGCACAAGTATGGCATCACTTGAAATGTGAAAAAGTATATTTTGTTCTCCTGCTTCTGTGTCAAAGAACTGAATATTTTTTTTCAAAACAGACTCAAGATACTTCAGTCTTAACCGAGCCGTTTGCCTTTCCCCAGTCTGAGTCCAACATGCAACTCCTGGAATTTACATTAGTGACAAAGACTTTGTCCCTTTACCAATAAAAAATCATATTAGCTCCAAAGGCAAAATGATACTAAAACATACCTGTCCATGCTGATAACCAAACAACTAATCCGAGATAAACCAAATAGAGAGCATACTGCATGGAAGAGAGAAAAAAATAAGAATCTTAGTGCATTGAAGTAAGACCAGGGTAGATTCAAACTAACACAAGTGCGGTGATGAGATCATTTAGTTAACGCATACATTAAGGAGATCAACGTCTAATCATAGCATTTATTAATTATCTCCTGTTTGGAAATTTTAAAATAACAATAAAACTATCATGGTGAAACTTGTCATTTTAGTGTCTATTGGGCATTAAGTCAGAAAAACACCTTAGGCTACAACAAGCCATAAAAAAAATATTAGTTAAAAATCACCTTAATATGTTGAATTTCAGATCCTCCACACATAAGATAATTGGAACAATTGGAAACAATGAAATATGAGAAACAGTAAGTAAACAAATTTCTCTGTTATTAACACATCCCCAAAGCTTCCTTATATACAAGCGCACACCCAACTACATAGCCAGTGGCAGCATTCCTGATATCTAAGATTAATAGAAATGCTGGAAATTTCAGTTTACAAGTCTGTGTAAATATATATACTTGCTGTGCTCTTTTGCACATGCCTAAGACAACAGAGAGGAGGGATGGTGGGAAGAGAGGAAGAGACTCCTGTAATGTACCTTGGATACCTCTGAAGAAAATCTATGAGGGTCCAACGAGAGGCTTCCTAGAGAATTGATCATACGACCAAACAATACAAAGAATACAGGAAGAGCAGCCCCTTGTAAGCAAGCTCCAATGCTTCCAATAAACATCAAGACATAGTCAACCTTATCGGCTGCAGCAAACAGCCTAAAGAAGGAAACAGTTTGTTGGTTCTTAGCAGTTGAATCTGATGGATGTTCTGTTCCTGGAACTTCATTGTGCTTAGATATTTGCTTTGTTGATAGTTCAACCTCATCCATGATCTCAAATGGTGAAAAGAAAGATCGAATTGGAGAGCAGGAGAAGGATGTCTTAAATGTGATTCATGGGGAGTTCATGGAGGATGGAAGGTCTGTTCCCGCCAATAATCTAGTGATTTATGGTTGGCAAACGAACTACACTCTCCTTTAACTATTGTTTCAATTTATACTAACATAATTTTCTGAAAACCTACAATTACCTTTTGTTTATCACCCTGGAGCTACTGTGTACTCTACTTGTATGACAAGGCTATCACTACTAAACCTTTTCCATTTGTCTCTTTTCAGGAACTCGGTTTCAATGGAATAGTTGTGCTGGACCTACTCAGTTATAGCTAATGGCAAAATTGTTGTAATTAGGACAACTTTAGAGATGGGGAAGCACAAGGTCAAATGTAGTTATACGCATCTGTACTACATTTTTCACTTAAGTAGAAATGAACAGATTAAGTGAACGGGAAGTAATAATTGAAACTGGTATACTTCAATGAAATATGATTGTCTTCTGATTTATCAATATGGGATCTTAATGTACATCCCATTCAGGTTCATCAGTCTGCAAACTGAGTAAATAACAAAATCCAAATTCAGAGAAGTTATAGAGTTTTCCTCCTGTTCCATTTATGGCAGAAAATGATGTTGACAATGCACATTATAGCCTCTCTAGCTGTCAAGAAAGTAACTTCTGCAGCCCTACAACATAATGGCTGTGTGATTTTCATACTTAATGAGGCAAACTCCAAGAAAATGATCATTCAGATTTTATGAAGAGATGGACCCTGTGAAAAAAGCCTAATCCAGACGTGGAAACATGCTGATCTCACACGAGTAATGTCACATGAAGAGCTTCCTACATGATGCAGTTGAAGCCAAGTCTGAATCCAGTTGTCCTAATTGATTGCTGAAGAATTTAACTCACAACCCAATTGTCTCCGAGTTTAAACCGACAGAACATATGTGGGAGCAGCAAGAATACATAGGAATAGTAATAATATTTACATTAATCAGTACCCCTTCTGATCTAAGCAAGAAAAGAATGAAACTTCTTGAAGCTAGATTTGCTCATTGGAAACTTAAAGGCTAAAGTTACACTCCCATGTGATGCATTAAATTTTCCAACTGTAACAGTCTACCTAACTGTATCAGCATTGCCATGCACAAAAAAGTGTGGCTAGTTTTTCAATCTAGTGGTATTGAACTCAACTGACTAGTTCTGGTCCATACCTGGGGTTGAATTCTCCTCTAAGATCAATTTTCATACAAGCCAAGAAAATTTGCCATGCAGCCAAGCTCATTAGTCTTAATTTCTGCTGGTGGATATCAATGCGCCCAACAACAATGGCCACTGCAATTAGTACTCATTCACATAAAATACCTTGAAAAATGGGGAATTGGGGTCGACAAGCTGGTGGTCAGTGGCCACAAAATGAAAATGGCACATCACTGACAGTTTCTCTGAAAATATTAGCTATAGAGGATTTGAATTGCTTTTATCTTTACTATATGGATAGATTAGATTTGGGCTAAGTACATGTTGGCATAGTAACAAAATTCTATGTTTATAAATAATTTCAACAAAACATGATATTTTTATTTATGTTGTAATCTTCAATATATATGTCATAGTAATATAACAAAATCTCTCAATTTTTTTTATTAAACTAGTGATTTATTTTTAAATTTTATTCCTATTTTAATTAAATTATATTATACATTTTTTTTTTCAATATGTATGCATAAATTTATTAGATTACATAATTTCTATTGACAATTTTCATACATAAATATTTATTCTGTATAGTACTTAAATTATGAATTTGAAGAGCTAACCAAACATTCCCGAATCTAAAATTTGTTACTATGCATGTTGGTCCAAATAGTCAATTAAATAATATTTGTTTTTGAATTTTAATATAGCTTGAAATATGCACAATTTCTTAGTAAATTTCTAATAAAAATTTTGGGTTTCTTTATGCTGAGATAAGCTGGACACATATGATTATTGGGCAACATGCAAATGCCCAACAAAGCAAGAACCTTGAAAACTGGATCTTATTATCCAATTAAGAATTGAAATCCCAACCCAATTGTCTCATCTATAAAAAAAGGTCGGATGTTCTCAGTGAGCCCAACGGCAACCTCCGGCCTAATGGGCTAAAACTTAATAAGAATTAAGCCGTTGTCAGTAAACTTGGCAATAATTGAATGGGCCTATTATTATCCTTTATTTATTGGGTTAGCATGGACGGCATTATTGGCCCAAATTGATTACATTAAACATGCCCACTTCTTCTGTCAAACCCTAATTTCCTAATTTTAAATGGTAGATACTGCTGTATAAATATTATATATTTAAATCAACCTGTACGGCCGATCGTAAATTGAGGTTCAAATCTGTTTGAACAGGACAGAGAAATATGGCGAAGGAAATCGTTTCTACAAACACCGTCGTCGTCTTCAGCAAAACCTACTGTCCGTTCTGCGTGAGCGTGAAGAAATTGCTGACGGAGCTCGGCGCCTGCGCCTCTTTCAAGGCCATTGAATTGGATACCGAGGGTGATGGAAGTGAGATACAATCTGCTCTTGCTCAATGGACTGGGCCGAATGTGTTTATTGGTGGGCGGCACATCGGTGGCTGTGATGCAACAACTGCGATGCACAAGGAAGGAAAGCTTGTTCCATTGCTGCGACTGAAGCTGGAGCAGTTGCCAAAGCTTCTCTGCTTAGAGTATTCATGAATTACTATTTTGCTCATTAATTTTGAATATTATGATAATAAAGTCTTCATAATTCGTCTTACCTGGTTTGTTATATTTGTGCTATTTGGCTTAGTAAAAAACAACACAAAGTATATTTTACGTAGATCTGAATAATAAAAAAATTTAAGAATTCAGCAACATATATTGAGTGCATGTTCATGATACTTTTCACACATTTCCTCATTGTAATAAATTTTGAATTTGGAAATAATTCATTAGTTCTTAGAATTCGTAAATTGTAATTCAGGTTAATTTGAAAAAAAATTCAACAAAATTCATCTTTGAAAATTAAAATTAATTCAGGAATATATTAATATAAATACTTAATTATTTCAAAAAAATAATATATTTTTATCTCCCAAAATAGTCATTAAAAATATATTTATTTAGTAAAATTATGTATATGTATTGAAAAAAATAAAAAAAGAAGTTAATATAATATAATTTCGTTAAAATAGGAATAAAATCCAGTTAATATATAGCTTTATTAAAAAGAATCAAGAGATTTTGTCATAATATTATTTATAAAAGACATAGAAGATCCTAATGTTAATGCAAGTGCAGAGAAGTCTGCGCCAACACTTTGGCATGGCTGGTTGATCCACGGAATTAGAATGGTCATTTTCTTAAGCCAATCGGACAATAATAAATTGTAGAAATGTGATCAATTAACAATCAATCAGAACCAGAAAAGCAGCTCACCCATTCAAACCCAAACTACTAGAAACTTAATACATCATAACTTACATTATTGGAGAAATGAGAACATAAGAAACTTGTCTAAAAACCCTTTTTAGACATGAAGAATTATTGTGAGACCCCATTCCAAAAACACACGAGGTAATCACAATAACTCTTTTGCATTACAAGATACCATGAACATTCAAGGAGGAAAAAAAGGATGAAGGGTAGATGGAGGAGAACAAGATGGGGGACTAAGGACCACGATTACACCAAACCCACACTCTTTCGTGTGTTTTTTTATTTACAAACTGTTGCGACCCACAACTTAAACTATCAGTAAAGACTAGGCATATTCACGGGAGCCGGAGAAGTCGCCGGAGATTATCAGTGGCTCCGGTGTCTATTCCGGCAGCCTCGGCGTTGCAGCTGAGCTTTGGCCTCAAAGAAAAAGTGGGCAAAGGCAAGCTGCTCGGTGGCGGAGAGATGGTGAACGCCACGGAACCGGAAAACATGTCAACCTCACCTTCCACTGCTTTAGCAGAGCTTAAACTGTTAGTATTAGTACAATTACTAGCATTACTACATATATTACCTGATGAGAGGAGAGGCAAAACTTTAGCAACATCCTTTGGCAGCTCCTTTGGGTCGGGTCCCAAAGGACTAGTTGATGACAAAATAACACTACCTGAAGATTTTTTAGGTGAATTTCTCTCTTCTTTTTTGGGACTCTTGGTGGGAGATTTTGATTTCTTGGGGGTGAGAGGAGAGTCTCTGGTTCTGTTACCATTGTTGGGTTTTTTATTGGCGGGAGGGCATGAGAGGCCTCGGCTGGCGGCGCTCCGGCGGGGATTGGCTGCGGGAAGAGGAAGTAGAGGTGGCTGTGGTGATTGCTGGAGTGAGTAAGGAGGGTAGGAGTGGGAGAGAAAAGGCGGTGGAGCTTGCAGAAGACCCATTGTGTGGAAATTTGGTGGCAAAAATTTCTGAGAGGGCCTTGAAATGAAGGGATGGTGGATTTTCTTGGGGTTTCTGATATGGGATTTGTATGGAGAGATTGATTGATCCAGCGATCCACGCAACAGAACTGCCTCCATGATCTTTTTTTTTTTTTCCAATCAAAAATGGGAAATATTTCAAGGAGAAAATCAAGGAAAATTTAGGCAATGATCTCAAATAAACAAGGATCAGCAGCCTTTTTGTATACTAATTGAAAAGATTAAAACTTCCAGATCTTCAGTCAAAAACCGATCTATATATCTATAGGATCATTACAAGAATATACAAAATAGTATTAAAAAAAAAACTGTATGAATTCTTGTTTTGAATTACTCAAGAAAAAATGATCAAAAGATTCAATATAATCATACACCAGAAAAATAGCTACAAAATCATATGTTTGTATGCATAAACTGGAACCCAAATGGGGTTTTTGATTCAGTATCTAGAACTAAGCTTTCTTGAAGCTCCCTTAGGTTACCCCTTTATATATAGAAGGAGAATCCTCCAACGGCTACTTTATTTTATTTCCTGTCTATTAAAATAGTGGTATGGTTAAAAACTGTGGGTCCTTAAAAAAGATATTTCATCCTAATTTACCGACAACAGTAGACGGGTCGGCTGATGCAAGATTTCCGAGTCCTGATTTTTCGAAGTCTAATACTATATTAAACGATGTAGGGCGGCAGCCGCCGATTCCATAGTGACCGTTGGATTGTACTGTTTGTTGTCAGAATTAGCCGTTGTGGCGATGCTGACCGTTGATCTTTCTCCTCGGGTTCCTCGAAGTGATGGAAAAGTGATGTTGGAAGAAATCGTGGCCATACACGTTCTTGGCGTAAAAAGTGATTTGCCCTCACGTGGAAAGGATTGGGTTAGGCAACAAAGAAACAAAAAAAAAGGCAAAGGAAAAGGAAAAGGAAAAGAATTGGATTAAAAAAAATATTAGAAACTTTTCATTTCTCATGATTTTTGTTGAAAGTCAATCTCCCAATAAATTTTAACATTGCGTAAAAGAAAACGAGAGAGAGAGAGAGAGAGGAGAATAATTGTATTTTCTGCTCAATGACATCCTTATTAATGGAATAGTTGAAAAATTACGTCTGACCATGACAATAACATGTTGGTTCTACAATTTACGTTTTGCGTGGTTAATTTTTAGATATATATTATATATATTACACTAGAGATATGTCATGGGAAAGGGTCACGAATTATTAAGTAATTCAAATCTTCTAATCAAGTAGTGACAGACCAAGGCCACAATATAATGACAAAGTGAGTCCATTCCATGGTCATGTGAATCATAGTGATAAGACATGAATTTAAGACTTTCGAATAATAAGTTAAAAATTATAACAATACTTTGCCATTCGATAAGATCAATATATTATTGATACACGACAAATTAAATTTGGTTGAAATTAGATGTAAGCTCACTCTATAATTTGAATTCTAATTTTGGTGGCAAATAACACCGCCCTGCATGCAAAGAATAAAGTCATGATGCAATAGAGAGAGATTTATACATATTGGAAATATATTGATTACTAAATTTGTCTCGACATTCGATTTTAAATGGAAAAAGATATATAATTGTCGTGTTGTAACGATAAATTCATTGTATTGAGACCAATCAAATATGATAGATAAAGTAAGTTCATTGTCAGTTGTGTCACGTACGATTGATAAAACACTCTCGACAAGACATGAATTCAATATCTTCCATAATAAATTAAAATAAATAAAAATATTTTATCGTTCGATCGCTACACGACAAATTAAACTTGGTTGAAATCTGATGTAATCTCACCCTTGGAATTCTAATTTTTTGGTCCCAAAATAACGTTGCCCTGCATGCAAAGAACAAAGACGTTAGGCTATAGTGAGAGATTTATACATATGTGGTGACTTTGGTTCACAAACGGAGCCGGAAAACTCAAATTGGAGGTGTAAAATTAAATTTGTTTTAAAATTAATAAAAAAATAAGATATTTTAAATTTTTTTAGATAAGAGATAAAATTTTAAAATTTAATAATTTTATGTATAAAATTTATATTATTTTTATTTTTATTTTAAATTGAAGAGGGCGACTGCCGTCGTGCCCGGTTTTTAACCTAGCTAGCTAGTTATGATGGAATAATTCCACGCTGCATGCATGCAATTTATTTAGCTAGTATGAATTGACAATGACTTGACAAACTTAGTTTCTTTTTCCCTGTAGAAGAGGGTGGTGGAATAAATCTATGACCACCGAAAGTTGATTTTCTTGCCCGCTGCAGTACGTTATGCAATGTACCACATATTTAGTATTTGACGATAATGGTAGATACAAGCTAGGAAATGTTTCTTGCTTTTAATGGATATAAATTGATTAATTACTATATATTTATAGTGTATTTTGATCTTTTCACTCAAAAAAAATAAAATTGAATAAATAGGAAGCAGGAAAGAAAAAGTCCCATCGTCCTTCCTTCTTTAAATTTTGTTATATTATTTGATAGTTCTTATTTTATGAATATTTTTATTTTATTAAATATTGATATTTATTGTCAGTATTATTCTTTATTTAAGAGGACATAATTAGTTGATAACTAGTTAATCTTATTCATGGTGTTTATGGGCACATCGACCTTATAGCCGATCTTTGTTTAGTATGGTAATTTATACTATCAAGAATTTTAAAATTATACCTCTATTTACGACTATAATTTTTAGTTTAATGATAAAAGTTTGATCATAATTCAAAATATTGGCCAACATGTGTATGATTTTTTTAACTTTTATAATATTGTTTGTTAGCTTTTAAGAGTAAAATTTTGCCCTTTTTTTTTTCTTTCATTTTAGAATGAAAGTTCTCAAGATTTTATACAGGTAGAAATAAGATTGGAAAGATGTAAACTGAAATAATTGATGGCAATAAATTAAATTTGATTAATCCAATTTACATGTCTGTTTTACACGTCTTGTTTTTAATATCGCTCATCAAAATTGACTAAGCAAATTTCAATTTTGCAATTATTTTGTCTGGGGATTCACTATTTGTTTAATACTATATTATTGTTTCTTGGCTTTCAGTGTGAGTTTTGTATTCCCTTCTTTATTGTTGGTCAAAACTAGCTAACTTAGTAATTTGGTTAATTTTTCAAGAATTTCAATTAGAAAAATGAAGAGGGACAGTAAAAATAATCAGGAATAAATTATAAAAAATATTAATTAAAATAGTCCCTCAACTTGTATTAGCCCAAAATTTTTAAAGATCTTCTTAGGAAGCTGCTTCGATCATAGTTAAAACTTTATTTAATTTTGGTCGGCGCCAGTCACTTTATCACCTTATTATTAAGTTTTCATAAAATAAATTAATTAATTTTTCCTACTAAACCAAAATATTAAATCAAAACAGATATTTGCATTTTGTCAACTCTTAACTCATTTCTTTATCAGATAATTAATGTATGTCTCCTGCTTGATCAGTAGCAGACATGATTCTTATTCTGGATTTTTGTTTAATTAGTATAATAATAGTGTTGTTAAATAAGGTTTATGCTGCCAATTAATGTGAGTTGCCTCCCAGCTTGGCCTCAAGAAAATTAATTTATGCTAATTATGAAATAATATTGGTCTATTATTACATAGGGTATTAGTTGGTTGTGGTGTTGCATGAATTTTTTATTCTCCTTTGTTGCTTCCCATGAAAAGGATGGTTACTTAACATAAAATTCACAAAAATTTAGATTTTTTTTAATATTATTTAGGTAGAAAAGCCCATCATCATGGAAAGTCCAAATCCTGATGTAAATTGTGCTAATTTAATTCAAATAATTCAAATAATTTTTTATATTTAGTATTTTTCTGTATTTACTATACAATTATTACTTTAATTTAAAAATAAATAAATTACCTAAGTTACAAATTAATTTTTTCAAAAGTTTTAAAATAATTTTTAATTAATAAAAAAATTAAAATCAAACTTGGGGTATAAATATTCAAAATATACAAAAAATTATATAAATTTATTTTATTTATGTTATTAAGGATAATTTTCTAAACATTAAATTCAAATTTAATTCAAGGGTAAATGTTATCCTATTAGTTTACGGGGTAAATGCAATTTAAGATCAAGTTTAGTAAGTGTTATTGTATTTTGCCTAAATTTTTTATGGCCTTTGTAAAAAATCACTTCAAAAATTAACGAGACAAAAAATAATAATATCATTGTGCAAATGAAATAAAATGTTTTAAATTCCATGCTGAATAAAGCAAAAAAATTATGATATAAAGAATTTGCCAAAAAAGAAAAGTACTTTTTGCATCATTTGTGAAAGTAAAAGTTTTATGATGAAAAAGGTGAAGCCTTTTTTTCTTCCTGAAAAAAGGGATAAAGGAAAAACACTAATACGATCTGAGGTGTAAAACTCAAATAAAACGTTTGAAAAGTAAGTATCCATCGATGGATGCTTTTGTTAATGGCAGACACTTTTATTTTTTTATCACTAAAATAGAAGTATTAAAAAAAATGATATGATTAATTAATTTTGAAGGAGTTAGTAATATTGAGGTAAAACTTATTAATTAACTATTTTGAATGCAAAGCTTGATGAGTAGTTGTAACCACTTGAACAAATTGGGCTTCAATTGATTATTAAAATATAAGTTGTTTATTAGTTAATTGGTAATGAATCATATGGTTTAGTTAAAGAAATTTGTGTGATATTAGAAAATTAATTGTGATCTTCTTACCTTTTAAAAGAGTTGTAAACTTTAACATTTTTTTATTTTTTTTGTGCTTACACACTCCTCCATTAATGTTTTTGTCTATACTTTACAATATTATATAAAAAAAATTGAAAATTTTCAAAGCCTAGTTGAACATGCTGTAAGACGAATGTATTCTATTCCTCATCAAATAGAGTTATTTTAGTTTTTTTTTTTTTGGAAATTAGTTACATACAGCGTGACATTTTAAATAAATCAGTTATTAACTCTTGGCATTTATTATAAGTATTATTCTTTACTCCGGGAGTTACAATCCTAAAATCAGCCAACCATGACATTTATGAGAGACCATTGATTATTATGATAATTTGCGTTGTCAAAAGTTTTAAAAAATAAAATTGTATATTTTATTTTAAATTCATATGTTGAAGAAAGCATTTTTAATACGGGATTCTCCAAATCTTTTCCTCGGCATCTCAACTCAACATCTCTGCTCGCAATTAGGAAGAGTGCTGCCAACTTTTGGAGACCATATTATTTCTTTGAGGTAATTTATATATATACATACATATATATAGAGAGGTGGGGGGGGGGGGGGGGTGCGTTACTTACTCATGTACTGACAGATTGGTACAATAATGTCTTTTGATGAAACTGTGAAATACTTTTAGAGTTTTAGTGGAATTGCATGAAATTTACTTTTAAGATTATTATTGCCCATGGAAGCAAGGTATCTTTTCTTTTTCCCTTATTTTGTGACTTGAAATGAAATAAAAATAATGGATAGATAGAATCCACCAGGGAGGATAGGCTAACCTAGGAATTAGAATCCAAGATTAACTTCGTTTTTTCCCAAGTCCAGACCCAACTATTTTGTCGCAAATCTAGGCTTTAAGTGCACTCTATGTTTACTGTTACTGAATGCATTCATACATTGGTAGGGGGGGAGGCCCTCTGTCAAGAAGTTCTGCCTTTGAATTTTGTTAATGTGGATGTTATAGTCTATTTATATAATAATATTTGTTATTAATATTTAATATTTTAATGTTATGAATAATGTAATTATTTATATTTAAGTATGAAATTTGAATGTAATAATTAATATATATTTGATCGTTTCTTTTATAAAACATAATACATTCGCACATAATCATGTTGAATCCAAAATAATAAAATAATGTCATGATCATAGTGAAAAACGAATTAGATTTCATGAATCCATCAGATTCTATAGACTCCAAGTAGGATTACGTGTTTGGATTAAAGAATTTGAGATTAAAAAACTTAAAAATTCATAATAAATATTTATTATAATAGCTTTAAAAATATTGAATTACAGTAAATTTCAATTATTTAATAATTATCTGAGTCGTTTACCTAATTTTTATAAAAAAAAATTAAAAACAACTCAATATTAAAGTTTTTTCAAATTAATAATTCTAAATTATTTATCAAATTCATTCCATTTCATCCAAAATAATTGATTTTATTCTTTGCATTTCGGAAGCAAGTGAAAATTCCAATTTTAGTCGTGGGCCTCAACTTGACATAAGCCCATTTCGTTTTTTTTTTTGGGTTTTATTATTTAATGGATCCGATAAGTGTTTTACAGAAAGTGGATCCGATCCACCACTAATGGAGCTAAAGCTACATTTATTTTGAAGTTCTTTTTTCCAAGGATCCAAGCTCATGGTGGATCACCATTCACCATTTAAAGAGGGGCTCCCATTACCCGAGAATTGAACGGGTTTTAGTAGATTGTGATGGTTACACTTGAGTTTGGGCCGCTCTTTCTTGTTTTCCTGTTGCTTTAGGCCCAATCAGTTTCTCTATAATGTTGCGTTTGCATGATAATCTCAGTCTAACGGGTAACATTTTCCAAATCCATCCCTTATAATGTTACATTTATAAAAATATATAACTGAGTGTATATTTAAATATGTATATTTACATTTTTAAATATCATACATTACAGATGTAAAATATAAATTAAAGTAAGAAGAAAGGATTAGTACATAATCATATACGTGCAAAATGTACAAATATTTTCAAATCATATAGTTAGTTCAAAACGAAGCATGCATCATAGATGTACAATAATTGCTGCTTTGAAGATTAAATTTATATGTAAAATAATTGCCGCTTTGAAGATTAAATTTATCTTATTGTAGTTTAAAGATTATAGTGATAGTTGTTAGAAACTTTGGCCGTTTTAAGTTTTTAAATAAAAAAAAAAAGGAGTATAATGAGATCTAACTTGTTGGTTCATGGATTTTGCATGATTGGGTATCAAAATCGGAACGAATATTGAGTTTTTGTAAAAGTTGCAAGACAAGTCTTGATTTTTGCTAAAATTCATTTTATTATTATTCATAATCTTCAAAATTAAAACTCGATTAATCTTCAATTTTAAGAACCAGTAATTTTACATTCTAATTTTTTTTTTGACAACTCATTGTTTATTTGTTACTATTTCATGACAAAATGAGGGTGTGGAAGAATAAAATCGAATTAAACCCAAACAAAAAATTGTAATATAGCTCATTTTCTATGGTTTTTGAGTCTGGATCAATTACAAAATAGATTGTGAAAACAACCATCCTCAATCTTTCTTTTCTTATTTTTCTCTAGTTTAAGGGTTGGAAATGACACCCCCTGTTCTATGAATGAATTGCATGTTGGGGGGTTAATCATATACTTTTTATACCATCCCATTCCTCTTTGGAGCTGTCTCATTTACTATCCATGTTAAATTAAATTCGATATATTATATACATTGAATATTAATAAAAATATTTTATTTTTTATAAAAATAAGAATTTATTCATTATCCACATGTTATATGGTGAACAGTGACTCTCTAATTAATTAATAATGACATGAGTTGACCTATATTTCTTGTTGCACTCAACAATTTTTGAGTGCTGAAATTAATGTCCCACCGAGGACTGTTTGCCTCCATTATTGGCAACTGTGGAGCTCCCAAATTGTGACACATTCAGGGACCACCTACTCTAATTTCATTGCTCACCTTTATAGTCCTGTGCTTCTTTCAATTCCTCATTACTATGTATCAATTCACTTTATTGGAATTAGAGGGTCAAAATAGGAACTTCCTAATTCCATTTAATCGGTCATACGACCATATGGATCGAAAAGAAAAATTATATTGAAAAATATTCACTATTGAAATAAATAATTATAGCTGATCATACATATCAATCATATAAAAAGCATAAATTTAATATCTCGTCGATAATTTATTTCCATCTGACATGAAAGGAAAATTTATAAAAGCGTGATCTTTAATCTTCACTCTTATAATTTATTCGTCTACTACTGAGTTATATAGGGCCTGTGCTCTTGTAATTTTTGGGGTTTGTCCATCAAATATATAACTTTGGGCATTTTATTTTTTTAGTTGGGCCAGATGTGACATATAATATAAAAGCTTAAAAGTGGGAATTGGAATTGTGTTTTGGACACTATAGAGCTTGAAAATTACTATTCAATACCGACCATGTTCTGTAAGGACACTCCAACTCATATCTAGGACCCTGATGCTTTTTGGTGGGATCCATATTCGTTCCAAGTCCTTTTAGCTTTTGTCTCATATTTATACTCACAAAAAGTGGGTCAAATAGTAACCAATCGGTTTTGTTTCTTGTTCTTTTCTTTTTCTTTTTTTTTTTGTGAACGATTTGCTTTATTTTTGCTCCTATTGATGATAAATTTGATCGAGCAGACCTCAACTTATTTATCAAAACTAATTCGGCAGCTAGTAGGGGTGGCACCTTGACCCCCAAAAAAGTTTTTTTTGGGAAGGTAAATAATTATAGTTTTACAAAGATATGACATGCAAGATTATGGTATATTTATGAAAAAATAATTAATAAGTTGAAATAATTGTTTGATCTAAAAAACTAGCATGAACTGCTAATATGTAAATCTTGCTTTAAAGGAAATATAACTAAATCTCCATTTATTGGACAAGTGGAGTGAGTCAAACATCTATTGAATTTAATCTATACAAATGTGTAGGTCACTAAGTGTTAGTATTTGTGGGAATTATAACTACTTCTTAACCTTTATCGATGACTTCTTTAGGTATGGTTATGTGTACATTTTAAGGTACAAGTTTAAAATATTTGAAAAGTTAAAAAAATTCAGAATTAAGGTAGATTCAACACTTTTTGATATATAAACTATTTATAAATTTTAAATTCAAATAAAAATTCTTTAATTTGAATATAAACTATCGAATACTCAAATTCAAGACTGTTTGATACGAGTATAAACTATATACAAATTTCAAATAAATTCAAATCAAGAACTCCTTTAAAATAAACTCTCTATAAAGTCAAATCAAGTCAAAAAATTCTTAATATGAAAATAAATTATTTATAAATTCAAATCAATTCAAGTAAAAACTTTCTGATACGAGAATAAACTGTTTATAAGTCTAAATTATTTTTTATTGAAAAATAAAATTTAATTTATTTAAATAAACTATAATTTTTATATTTATTCTTTCTGTACAAACAAGAATTATTAACAAACGAACAACTAATTTAAATAGTCGTGACTAAAATATATTGATTCTCTGATAGACTATTATAAATTCAAAATCAGTCCGACCAGATAAAGAAGATTGATGCCTATTAAAATAATATGTTTGAAGAAAAATCAATTGAGTAAATGAGAAATGAGAGAAGATAGATAAATAAAGTTGCTGCATGCAACCAAATTACACTCAATGCAATCCAAAGTCCAATTGTCCAAAGCAATTGTTCATATGAAAATATGTATTGTAAAGTTTTGACTTCTTACTAATAACATTTACTTACCATTTCCAAAACCAAAAGAAAATAATGTTTTCTTAATATATATATATATATATATGTGTGTGTGTAAATAACAATAATAAATCATAACATGAAGCACTGGATTTATTTTTTTCTTTTTTCAGGATTATATACACTCTAAACAATCTGATAGCTGGCATGTAACTCCTTAAACTTACCTCTCTGAACGTAACGGTATTAGTCCCACTTTGCAATGTACTTAGTTGCCCTCAAAACATGTCATAGAATTACAACTTTACCCTGAATGGGATAGAGATTTTCAAAATTCAAATTTTTTATATGGATAAATGGCCAGAAATAATTTAATCTATTTTGGATTTAGGATTTTACTGAGAAAATTGTTAAAAACCGTATACTCACTCTAAATTATAGTAAGTTTTTTTCCTTGAATTTTTATTTTTTTTTCTCTACTAAAATTCAAAGTCTTAGTAAAGTTTTGAATCTTGCTTCATATGGAATAATTTACAATTTGCATCCTCTGCACAGTAACATGGCAAAAGAACAATTAGATAACACCAACAATATATGGATAACTACGAGGGTTTGTTCTTACAATTAAGGTTAATTGGTGGATCAACATGTTACTTGATTCCAGCGATAGAATGGAAATTCGAATTTTGATGGGAATGTTCAGCTGAATTTTGGTATGTAGCAATTATTGTGGTATCAGTGGAACCCTATATCGAAATTTGGTATGGAACAATCATTTTGGAGGCGGGTCATTGTACGCAAATGTATACAATTCAGGAGAACCTGTGATCCAATTAAAATATATCCAACGATTTAACCTCTCCAAGGTTCTAGAAGCATAAATTTTAAAATTTTAGAATATATATTTTGGCATAAGTTGAGATACCTGTATTATTAAAAAAAACTTATACAAGTAATTACATAAAATAGTTTGAACCACATAAATACAGCACACGGTACAATGCATGACTTAAAATAAATTATATATTGGTCTTTAATCTTTAGTGCATCATCAACTTTTTAAACTTTAGGATTTTTTTAAAATTTTATTTAAGCCTTAATTATTTTTTAAAAAACAGTAAAATATTATGATTGCAAACTTTTTCTCTTGTCAAAAGGTACAATTGCCGAATATAATTCACAAGGCCAGGTATAAAAGTCCATTTTAGGATCTAACAAAAAATGTATTAATATATCATAAATATCTTCATAATCAATCTTTGCACCTCAATTTCATCACAGTGTTTGATGTAGACAAATTAGCTCCATCCATTTAAAAAAAATGCATTCATTTTCTCTCTACAATTAAATTTTCAAGTTGATTTTTTTCAAAAAAAGAAGACAAATGGACATATAGATAAATGAAATGTATTAATTATTTATTCATATTCCAATTCGGCAAGATGCAAAGTTTTGCCTCCAATTTATTTGTAGTCTGTGGTGCGCACAAACGCGACTTTTTTATATTTGTATTTTGTTCCTGAAAAATTATTAAAATAATGATTTGATCACTGACATGACTAACAAAATTGTTGTGAATTTGAACATATACTAGACAATTTTTCCTTAAAAAAAAAAAAGAAAAAATGAACATTTACCTATAATTTTTGAACAAATTGAGAATTAATAAACTTGGGGAAATATTCTGATCATGAGGTGCCAAAAGGCTGTTGATTGCTACTTATGAGGACAAAAGGGCAATTATGGCACACAAATTAACGGCTACAAACCGTGGAAACTGGAAAAATGTTCACCACATCAGCAGAGGAAGGCTGGGGAAGACGGAAAGGCTAACGGGCGGTTAAACTCTGGAGGTTTAAGTGTCAAAATTAGTAGATTTAAGGAGTGGATGCGATTTGTCAGATTGTTTAAGGGGGGCAAATTGTAGTTAAGTATTTTGTTAATTCTAAAAATCCAGATTAGGCACTATTATTGATTCTTGAGGCCCCATTTATCTAATAGAATCAAAGGGATATTTTCCCCATCTGTGGGATCTACTACATGAAAAAAGCCAAAGCATGGGGCCGTTATAGTACGTTACCCCGGTTTGCCGACATGCACAATGCCCCCTGCGCTCCACGCGCTTAAATACTTAGAAAATGCCGTTATGTGTGGATCCAAATGGGGTCGTTAAGTGCAAAGATCGGCCAAGCATTTATGTTTCTTTTAATGCTCTCCTCAAAATGGTCATGATATATTATCTCATGAACTTGTGAATTTCACCCATTTCTTTAGTGTCTCTCTTTGTTAACTTTTTTCTTTGCCTTGTGCTGTTCTTGTATAAAAAAATCTACTTCTTCTTCACTCCCTGTGAGTAATTTTTTCAGATCATTATGTTGTAATGCTTTTTGGGTTTTGTGGTTCTTGATTTTGAGTCCCTTTCACTGATCAAGATTTTGAGACTGGTTTTCTTGGTATGGAAACTTGAGGGCCCTTTTCTTGATTATTCTCTATCTTTGTCCTTGTGTGGGGTGTATTTTCTGTTGAATTCTTGAAAAAGAAAAAACTAATTGTTGGGGTGATTTGATAGAAGATCAGATATGGGTATCATAAGCACAATAATGGGGGTTTTCGGGTTTGGGATAGGGGTGACCATTGGGCTTGTGATCGGATACTTTCTGTTCATCTACTATCAGCCAACTGATGTGAAGGTCTGTTTTCTCTTTTTCTGCTCTGCTTATGTTTTCGCATATTCTGTTTGTGGTAACATTTGGTTTCTTGGAGAACTGTGTGTATCTTGAAAATTGCTACTCTTTTCCTGCTTATTCGTTCTTGTTTATGTGAATCTTTGTTCATTGATACCAAAATTGACTTTTGATGTTTGTTTCTCTTGAAAAGTACTACTGATGCTAAGGTAACTGTTGATGACATTGCCATTTAGCTGCATTTTTTCAAGGAAATTTTATTGTCAATTTGGATTTTGTGGTACGTGGTTTCATGGAACAACTATCCCATAGGGAAATCTTATGTTAACCTGGACCTAGAGAATTCTCTGTACAATTTAGCACTAGACTTGAAGAATTTTGTATCTGTGCTGGCCACTTTTTCTGTGGATAATAACTGCCTGATGTAGTGGTGTTTGTCATTTGGAACTACATTCTAAGCCATTGATGTTTAATTTACTTGATGCTTTTACAAATTTCTAGCACTAAGAGGCTAAAGACCATAAAGGGGAGATACATTTAAATATGTTTTGTTTGATTCACAAGCTAGAAGCAAACCCACATCAAATAACACAAATAAGAGATCATTTAAACTTTAGGAAGAGCGCCTTGGAGCTTCTGTACTGCAGGAATTCTATCTTAGTGTAGAATAGATATTTCTAGCACTAATAGTTCTTTTTTAACATCTTTACTTATCATGTCAATTAACTGAATTTCATTTTTGAAATAAGAGACTGTTTATAAATCAGGAAAGAGGTAATACTCATGAAACAACTCACTGTCTTTTGAAGAATGACTAACAATGTGAATCATATGTAAACGGTGTTAAGCAGTCAACATTTGGCGGCTTTCATATGCGATAAGCACATATTTGCTTTATTGTCATACAATAAAGAGTATAAATGAGTTCATGTTCATTTGTTCCGATTGTACTGAATGTACTCTCGGCAGGATCCTGAAATTCGTCCATTAGTTGAGAAAGATTCTAAAAGTCTCCAACAGCTGCTCCCAGAAATACCTGTTTGGATTAAAAATCCAGATTATGATCGGGTGAGTTCCATTTTACTGTGATCTGGCAAAACTATATAATAAAAATTGACTTTTTTTATCTAGCTGCTCATAGTTCACAGTGTCTAATTATATCCCTCTGCAGATTGATTGGCTGAACAAATTCATTGAATATATGTGGCCTTTTTTAGATAAGGTATGTTTGTAGAATGCTTTGGATGTACTTTTCTATTTCTGATGGAATACTGACGTTCTGAGGTCCTCAGGCAATTTGCAAGATGGCAAAGAAAATAGCAGAACCCATCATAGCTGAGCAAATTCCAAAGTACAAAATTGATTCAGTAGATTTTGACGCACTAACTTTGGGCTGCCTACCTCCTACTTTTGAAGGTTTTGCTACTGATTCTTTCTTGCAACTTACTTCCACATGTAATTTGTCCAGAATGTTTGGATTACAAAAATATTTTTGGGAAACCATGGTGCTTTTCACTTTATCTTTCTCCAATAATATCAAGTTAAGACCATTGCTAAATTTACTTGTTCATATGCAGTGGACAACCATGGACATGTAATGATCCAGGAGGAATAGTTTTTAAATAATGGCAACTATCTGCTAGTTGCTAAATGACCATACATTTGGATTTGTATTCACATAATTGTGAAGTGATTGATTGGACTCCTTTTTACTTATATGTCACATTTGAGTGATCCCTCCTTTGTGTCATATGGATTATATTTTCTTACAGGCACCTTTCTGTAAATCCCCATTTCCATTGAGAATGAGGAACTTTGAGAAGTGTTTAGCAAATCCAATTTATGACTAAGCTTAATTTACGTCACTTTGAGATTAAATTTATATGTTTTTTTATGTTTGGATAAAGAATATTTCTCTTATGAATTTTATCAAAATGGTTAACAACTTCTCTTTGGGAGAAAACTTCGAGCGCCTAAATTGATTATTAATCAGCAAATATGCCTTAGAAGTTGAGTTCTTTCTGGAAAAATATTTGTGCCGTCCCATATATGAGTGCTATGTTACTAGAGGGGTAATCCTCCTTGTTATCAGGGAAACTCTCATGAACAAGAACCTGCTACTTTTACAGTTGTTAACTGTATTCAGGGGGATTGAGGAACAGAATGTCTACAGCTGATAGTAGATACTGCAGAAAGGCTTGTGCTAGCTAAGTTGGGTTAACGTTGTGGAGCCTTTCAGATTATAGTAATCAAGAAATAGCTTTAAGACCTTGTGGTTATCGGTTGGTAACAGGTCAAAGAAGCTACATCTCTAGAAATTTGTCATTGTTAAATTTCAAAGTGGTCTCTTTTTTCTGCGATCCTGGCCTTTCTTTCTTTTATGGTCAATATTATCTTCTCTGTTTTTTTCACCTTCGCTCACACATACAGAACTCAGCAAATGGTTGTTATGGCTGTGTGTGTTATCTCAACTCTCTGGATTCAGCTTCCTTCTTCTTTTGTCTTTTTCTTCTTCTTCTTCTTTTTCCATTTTTCTATTCTCCTATATCTGTAGTCTTTCTTTGTCAATATGATCTATCACTAAAAACATGAATTTTCAAACTCTCGTCTTATGTTTGTTTCAAAAAAATTTCCATTCTAGGCTCCTTAAATCTCATTGATGCTTATTCTAATTATGGTTTCCACCTATAGGCAGTCATGCGTTGTTTTACTATTCCTGCAGTGACTTGTTTTGTCTGCCCCCTTCCCATTTCCCTCCCATGAGGCAAAATGGAAAAATTGATTTTCTGCCTATTAAAACTATTTGTTTCTAAAGAAAGAAAAACACTTATTTCTTAGTCATTTTCCTTCTGTTTTTATCTTTTTTTCTTCCCGTAAATCATTTCTTGCTGTTAAATGTATAATCTACCATAACATGCCAGGAATGAAAGTATACAACACTGAGGAAAAGGAATTGATAATGGAACTAGGCTTGAAGTGGGCTGCTAATCCTAACATCCTTGTTGCTGTCAAGGCATTTGGATTGAGAGCTACTGTCCAGGTATCTTCTCTATATGATGATGTAACAACATGAAACTTTGGGACTTGTGTCTCTCTTTTTGTGCCTTTTGCTCATAATGAGCTTCTTGTAGAAATATTGTTGTCACTAAACAATTTCCAGCACTAAGTGGTTTCCTTTTGGTGTTGTTTTTCAGGTTCTTGACTTGCAAGTATTTGCTTCCCCACGTATCACATTAAAGCCGCTAGTTCCAAGTTTTCCTTGTTTTGCTAATATATATGTTTCTCTAATGGAGAAGGTGAGTATTAACGGGTTCATCTCTGTTGGTGACGTGTCTCTCTAGTAGAAATGAATACTCTTGAACAAGGGTTGGCCAAGTTGCACGTGTTTTGGCTATGCAATTTATCAAAAATATAGTACCGCTTACACTTAAGATGGTTGGTTTTTGGTGGGAGGATAACAATTGTATGCAATCAAGTCAACAATCTATATCTTTAGGTCTTCTATCTTAAGATATAGGTGAAAATTGAATGCCAAAATTAATTCATTTGTAGGTCTGTATAATGTTTTTTCATTTAATTCTCTTTGTAGCCTCATGTCGATTTTGGAGTGAAGCTGCTAGGTGCTGATGCTATGTCCATTCCTGGGGTATACAAAATTGTGCAGGTATTGCCCCAATATTTGGTTTCTTTCATAAATCTATAGGAATTTCATTTATATGTTCTGGTTGAGGTGGTGTGGAGAATTTTCTGATAATTTTGAATTGTGAGAAACAACATTTGAACTGGGTGTTGGATGAAGATACTGCTTATGAGGGTACGTTTTGTGGCAATGTTTTTCTAGTAGTACATGGAGTTGTGCTCTTCTTTCATGGGTTTTAGTCGTCCTTGTGATGTACTTTTGTGATATAGAACTTTTGACAGGTTATATGTACACTTTTGTTTCAACTGTTGGCCTGCGTGAAATGTTCTGTTCACAGCTGCCAACTTTTATGTTGCTTTCAAAATCAAAGCTACTATTTCTTTGGCCAGCTTTTTCCACTTTGGAGGGGTACTGGGATTTGAAATTCCTATTTTTTTGGCCATCATAGATTTTATGCTTCTTCAGGAACTTATCAAAGATCAGGTTGCAAATATGTATTTATGGCCAAAAAGACTTGAAGTTCAGATAATGGATCCTGCAAAGTAAGTTCAAACGTGTTTTCTAGCTCTTGTGCCAAATGAAATCCAACTAAAGCATGTTCTTCAATTTCTGATCAGATTCTGTTTTCCCAATTGACAGAGCAATGAAGAAACCAGTTGGCATTCTTAATGTTAACGTTGTTAGAGCGATGAAACTCAAGAAGAAAGATCTTTTAGGGGCATCTGACCCTTATGTGAAGCTAAAACTCACTGAAGACAAACTTCCATCCAAGAAAACTACTGTAAAACATAAAAACTTGAATCCTGAATGGAATGAGGAATTCACTTTTGTTGTGAAGGACCCTGAAGCTCAAGTTTTAGAGCTCACTGTCTATGACTGGGAACAGGTACTTTTGTTTCTTATTCATCCATCTGAACTGAACACATGGTGTGTCGTAAATTGACCCTGGGAAGTAGTTGTACTGTTTCCCTGGTTTTAGTTTTGTTTGACTTGACCCATACTAATATGAGTGGGGATTAAGTTAAAAAAATTCTTATTTAGCCCAACCTTTTCCTTCCTCTTCTTTCTCGGTGTTTCTCATACTGATTGCATTTGTTTAGGTTGGGTCACATGACAAGATGGGGCTGAATATAGTCCCATTAAAAGAGCTGACTCCTGAGGAACCAAAAATTATGACTCTTGATCTTCTTAAAAATCTGAATCCAGATGATATTCAGAATGAAAAGTCACGAGGACAACTTGTAGTTGAAATCAATTACAAACCTTTCAAGGATAATGAGGTGCCAAGCAATGTTGAAGATTCGAATGCAGTACAGAAGGCTCCTGAAGGAACACCTGATGGTGGCGGTTTGCTTGTCATTATAGTCCATGAAGCTCAAGATTTAGAAGGGAAGAACCATACAAATCCATCAGTACGTGTACTGTTTCGTGGGGAGGAAAGAAAAACTAAGGTAATCTATAGTCTGAGAAATAGAGATCTTATTTCTAAAAATAGCCCAAGAAATAGAGATATGGTTGAAGACTAGGAACTTTTCACTTAAAATTTTCTTGATTGACTTGAAAAAAATTCTCTCACTGTCTAACTTGAGTTTTCTTAAAGTAAACATTGAATTGGGGCCAGCTGCAACTTTCAGCCACACCTTTTTGGTTGCAACAAATGGCTTTTTCATTCTCATTTTCTTTGTTTTTTTGGTTGTCAAAATGGTTTGTTTCTGCTTATGATACTTTTCGCTTTTGTCATTCTTTCATGTTCGATATGATTGGCACAATATTATGAGACAGCAGTGGCAATTTACATGCCAAAATACTACTAGTGCTTTCTTCATTTTATAGAGACATCCTTCAATTGGTATAGCTACAGACAGACACCTGTGTATTTTAGCCATGATCTCCCATTGCATGCTATTTTGATTCTTAGTAATGTCTTGAGGTTTTGGTTCCCATACGAGGTGTTTAGATGCTCGTTTATTGGTTGCATAATTGGCAGATTGTGAAGAAGAACAGAGATCCAAGATGGGATGAGGAGTTTCAGTTCACGCTGGATGAGCCGCCCACCAATGACAGGGTTCACATCGAAGTAATTAGTACTTCAAAAAGAATGGGTCTACTACACCCCAAGGTACATGCATCATTTGTACTGCATCAGTAGTCGTGTTCCTATGAAATTACGTAAAACTGCATGAAGAAATAGCAAGTTTCTTGTTCTCAAGGCAAAATGCTCCTTTGATCAACACAATTCAAGTAACCACTTTCCTTACTTTTTTGTTTTTATCCTAGGAAACTCTGGGTTATGTGGATATATACCTGTCGGACGTTGTCAACAACAAGAGGATCAATGAGAGGTACCACCTTATCGACTCTAAGAATGGTCGGATTCAGATTGAGATGCAATGGAGAACTGCATCTTGAGGGCTTTGTGACATTTTGCTCACCCAGAAATATTGTTTTTGTGGATAATGTCCTATGATAATATGCAGCCATGAATGCTTAATTTTAGGGATGGTTCTTGTTTATGTTTTAACAGTTTTTATTTTGCATTTTGTTAATTTATTATAGTAATTATTAGTCTCTCTTTTAGAACTTGCAGTCCAGCAATCAAAATTAATAATGAAATAAATAATTTGTATTGAATATTTAAAAATTAATTATATTTTCAATTCAATTGATAGGTTTTTATTTTTTTTAAATAAATATATAATAGATATTAATTTTAAATGTAAAAATATTAAAATTTATCTATATTATTTCAAATTTAGTTTGAGTTTATATACTTAATTTTACTAGAACAATTATTCAAAATTTTAAATATTTTAAAATTAAAAAATTTACATATTTTGAAAATAAATATATTTTAATTCCTTAAATAGTTTTTGATTGAAGTATACAAATAATTTAATTTTAGGAGATTATTCAAAAAATAATTAATGATATTTTATAAATTTAAAAGTAAAATAATTAAAAGGGGTTAAAAATATTTAAATTAAGAATAACTAAAAAATATATATTTACGATCTAGATTTAACATAAAATTTTGAAATAAGTATAATTATAAATCATAAATTAAAAACCAAACCTCTCGTTACCTGCTGAACTTTTTTAGGAATAATTCATCTTATTTCTTTGCTGGTGTTGAATAATTTGCTTGCTAACATTCGAAAAATAGAGAAGGTAGCTATGTTTATGTCATTTTCATAGGGATCTTGTTTTTCTTTTCAAACAAATTATATCCAAAAGTTGTAATGAAGTTCGTTCTGAAAATATGTGAAAATATAAATATATTTGAATTAGTTGGTGTGAAAATAAAATTATGTTTGGATCGGTTGATTATAAAAATTTATCAACTTTTATAAAAATCCCCCTTCTAAATTTGTTATATTTACCAAACTCCCTCAGTGTTTTAGACGAAAAATGATTATATCAGCAAAAACAATTAGTGAATTTTTGTTTTGCTCTCCGGGCCTAACTGTCTATATATTTTACATATCATAATCTCCGTGGTAAAATTTAAAACTTAAAAGGGATGTAAATATAATAATTCGATCCGTAAAAGAGAATAATTATAATAATCACTCTTTCAAAAATATAACTAGATGAAAAATATTAGTCATTTAAAATCAAAAAAAAATATTCTGACTGTTTTGTGGTCCTTCCAAGTATATAGCAAACTAAATTATTCTTGCATTTGTCAAATAAAAATGACTTTTGTTTTCTGGTGTAGCAGGATTGTAAAATTAAAAAGAAAAGTGTCTTTAAAAATAATTAAATTTAATTTTACATATAAAAATATGTAAAGAATATCTCTCTATTATCTCTCTCTCTCTCTCTCTCTCTCTCTCTCTTTTGTTTCTCTTAATTCATTTTTCCTTTTTGAGTCATAACTTTTTTGCTCTTCTAGAGGGTGCTAATGTGGGGGTGGGGGGGTGGGGGGGTGGAATATAGAAGATGTTCATGTACTCATTGTATTACAAGAGAGATTTGAAAATTATATTTGATGTACTCATCGTGTTACAAAATAGCTGTCGTTGCAGTTATGTGTCTTCATCCGACGGTCCACATTCATTTACATGCCTTAATTTTGACAGACCAAGTTCAACTAGAATCAGTTGAACCTACGACTACAAAGGCGGTCATTATTTGTAGGCTTGTTAGCCTGGCAAGTGGGTGGCTCTAAGACACCTCAAAGCCCAATCCATTGACAGGCCCAGCCCGCCCAAATTATATGTACATGAGTAGCTTCTCTTACTGTTATTGGCCACTAGTTAATTAGGTAAAAAATAATTATACAGTATTCTTGTTAAATGTTCCTTTTTCTACACTGAGAAATGCTACAATAAACTGTAAGTATAATTATCCATAGCTAAATTATAAAAATTATTTCTGAAACTTGGCTTAATTACAAAAAAAATCAGCTAACTTTTAAAAAATTATAATTTATTTTTATTTTGTAAATTACACATGTTAAAAAAAATATTTGTAAAACAAAAACAAACCTTAAGGTGGTATTTTTAATTTTAAAACATACTAATTTTTTTTGTAAATGAGTCAAATCTTAAGGGTAGTTTATGTAATTTACTCTTATCAATATTACATTCCCTTATTTCGGTCAGAAATTATTTTTGATTCAATCCGATTAGACCCATAAAATCGTTTGACCTGTCAAACCAACCAAAACCGGTCAAAACCAACCAAAATCAATTTGACCAGTTTTCATCTTCTTTTTTTTTTTTAATTTTGTTTTTAATTTTTTAAAAAGTCTAATTTTGATATTTTGTTATATTTATATAATTATTTAAATTTTGTATTTTGTTATATTTTTTATATTACATAATAATTAGTCTATTATATTATCATTTTATATAATAAAATAAAAAATATCATTATTTTTTATTAAACCGGTTCGATCGCCGGTGAACCGCTAATTGTTATCAAACAAGATTTAATTATCAGTTTAATTATAAAAATACTGATTATTATTATAATTAAAGACGATGATAATTCAATGATACATAAATTATACAATACAGTACCTTTTTCCTATAGGTATAGACTATAGATGACCTTTTTTGAGTTAAAGTTAACTAATTAATCAATTATAAATCTCATAAATGGTGAAAACGAATAATCAGCCAAGCAAATAAATTCTCCACTTAGAACAACGATTCCCATTCTGGAAGCACACTTCACAATTTTGGAGTGGAGTTCTTGAAATTTTTTTTGTAAGTTTTATATCTGACCAACAGAAAAATAATATGTCATTGTGTTACTTATTCCATATCACAACCATATTATAATTGGAAACATTTAGTAAGAACTAATTTCTTAAGTGGGCTTGACATTAATTTAAAGTTGTGCTTTATTTGTTTATAATAATATAAATTTAAGTTGACGAGGATAAATACAGCACGTTAGATATCGATAAAATATGTTATTATTAAAATATGAATATAGTGCACGTTCTTAAAAAAGTGGCATTTGTTGTTAATATGGAAAATGAGAAATGAACATCCTAAAAATAATTATAATCCGTTATCCGTCTCTAATTCAATTGAATTTAGAAAAAAATAATAATAATAAAACTTGTTATCCACCTTGAGCCCCGATTTAACTACTCCAAATCAATCCCCACGAGTCTCGTTTAGCTACTCCAAACCAATCTCGAGCAAAGTGTTCCCAGTCATGGATGGAACGACCCCAACAATTATCATCCCTAATTTGTTCACATTTTCACACACCAGAAAAATAACTCTATACTTTTACTCTACCCATTAAGAATATGTGCAAATAGTGGAAGAACAATTGTTGTGAAAATTTATTTAGAAGATGGAAGATAATATTTTGTGTTGTAATTTGCATAGCATATTGACAATAAAAGTTTGCAACTTTTATAGCCTAAAAAGAACATGAAAAGAAATATGGTTTTTATGAGTTACTTAAGATGACCAATTTGAGATTCAATGAAATATTTATCAATAGTAGTTAAATTATTTATTTTTATTAAAATTAATCATAGTGTAAAAGATCATAAAATCCGTTCACATTTATGGATTTAATCTATGGATTTTTAATTGCTATATTTTCAAAAAACAATAATATAAAAAGTGCATTAGAATATGACTTTAAGAAATATTTTCTCAAATTTTGTGTCCATATTGCAAAATTGGACAAAATACTCTTGTTTGACCCTTGATTGCACATCATCCTTAAAATTAGAGATAACAATGAGTTGAATTTGATAGATTTTTTTTATAATTGACTATACATCAAGAATAGTTTGTATAATTTACTCTTATCAATATTACATTCCCTTATTTTGAAAAGAAATTATTAATTAAATAGATTTTTAAAAATGTCAAACACAACAAATTCTTACCATACAGAAGAATTTATTATATATAAATTATATAATATAGTATCTTTTTTCCTATAGGTATAGCCCATAGATGACCTTTTTTGAGTTAAAGTTAACTAATTAATCACTTATACATTTCATAAATAGTGAAAACGAATAATCAGCCATGCAAAGAAATTCTCCACTTAGAACAGCGATTCCCATTCTGGAAGCATACTCCACGATTTTGGAGTGGAGTTCTTGAATTTTTTTTTGTAAGTTTTGTCTCTGACCAACAGAAAAGTAATATGCCATTGTGTTACTTATTCCATACCACAACCATAGTATAGTGGAAACTTTTGGTAAGCACTAATTTCTTAAGTGTTTACATTAATTACAAGTTGTAATTTATTTGTTTATAATAATATAAATTCAAGTTGACGAGGATAAATGCATAAAACATGTTATTATAAAAAAATATGAATATTATGCACGTTCCTAAAAATTGTGGCATTTATTATTGACTAATATGGAAAATGAGAAATAAATAAAACTCGATAAACAATTATATACCTAATTATATGTGACATGGGTCAATCAAACCTATTATTCACTCCGAAATTGATCGAATTTAAAAAGATAAAACCTATTTTCTATCCTGCCTGTTTATTTATTTTGAACTTTTTTTATTAGATTATAAATTAATCAATTCAAATCATTATCATCTCTAATTTGCCCCGTTCTTTCACACCAAAAAAGTAATTGTACTCTTACCCATCAAGAGTGAGTATGTGCAGAGAGTGGAAGAACAATTGTCATGGAAATTTATTTAGATGATGGCAGCTAATATTTTGTGTTTTAATTTGCATATTGAGAATAAAAGTTTGCAACTTTATAGCCTATAAAGAACATGAAAAGAAGTATTGTTTTTATAAGTTACTTAAGGTGACCAATTTGACATATCTTCATTTAATGATATTTCTATTTAATATTTATCAATAAATGTTAAATTATTCTTTTATATTGAAATTAATCATAGTGTAAAAGATCATCAAATCCGTTCACATTTATGGGATTCTAATTGCTATATTTTCAAAATACGACAATATAAAAGGTGCATAAATATATGACTTTAACAAATATTTTCTTAAAGTTTGTGTCAATTTTACAAAAATGGATGAAATATTCATGTACAACCTTGATTGCACATTATTCATTTGTTACAGATATGATAATTGGTTGAATTTAAATCGAATTTGTTTGGACCGAATATTTGATTTATTAAGATTTTTAAGAATTTAAACTCAAATATATTTCAAATCCAAATTTAGTAGGTGTACTCGTTAAATTTATTTTATAATTTAAAAATATTAAAAATTATATTTTTTTAAAAATAATATTATTAATTTTTTTAAATATTATATAAACATATATAATATTTTTAAAAATAAATAAATTTGGTAAAATCAAATTTAACATAAAAAACTCAAAATTTAACTTAAATCCATTCATAGTATTAAAATCCATTTCAACGAGTTGAAATGACTTCTGACCCATATCCATTATCATATCTGTTTGAAACCTTGAGCAACAGGGAGAGATATTTGTTCATTATATATATATATATATATATATATGGTTGAGAATAACTATGGTGCCAAATTGAGGAGGGATTAAACATTGAAATGCGGGCTCATCTGAATCTCATGCAGACGCAGTCTTCTGGTCCATCATCATCACCACAATATCTATCAGTTTTGATTGAACTGACAAATGAGCCAATGGCCTTTCTTCCCCCATTCAGTAAAAGTTGATCATCATGATGGGTGACGACTATTCAGTCTATCCACTGTACTTCACAACAGCTACCTACTACTAGTTATCCTCTCTCACGTAGCTCAAATCATGTTCTTGAAATAAAATAATCCTACACAAATTGCACACACAACGTGGTGCAAACTCACCTACAAGGTATTTATGGAGCAAGAAAGTAACTTTTTTTATGCACTAATATTGAAAATTATGATATTGTGTTGCCATCCAAACAAGAAATATCATATTGGTATTACAATAAATCGAAGTAATTAATGATTATTAAATTGTAAGAAATTTGTGGTTTTTCTTTCTTCCTCCTCCGGTTCAATGATATAGAATAAATCATGCAAAATTTCACATGATGATGTGTTCAAATTACACTATCTCAACCTTAGATATCACATCATTATTAGTGGCTTCCAACATTTGGATTTATATTCATTTGGTATTTATAAATTTAGTTGTTACATAAATAAAAAAATATTAAAAAAACATAGCTAATTAGAGGATTTTCAGTATAGAATAATGATAGGCCCAAGCCCGTCAAGTATGTGTAACTCCATGAATTTATAATAATTGACTTGTACTGATTAAAACTAAAGCTCTTCGAACTTTTATAGACTTCAAACCCATTAAAATTCTTTTCTCAATCACTATAAATACCCATAACTTCATAATTATAAAATACATAATTAATTAAGCTTTAAGCATGTTTTCTAATTTAAAATTCTATTCATCTTACTAATCTGAGTGTCAGAAGATTTTTGTCGAATAACTCCCAACACCTTAACACTTATTTGTTACTTATTGATTTTCTAACTTCACAACTTTACAAGTACAAGGTCGTCAGCTCTAAACTCATCCACTTTACAGCTCGTCAACTCATTAATTTTACAGTCTATCAGTTCATCAAATTTACAACTCATCAACTTTACAAATAAAAAAGTGATTCCACATTAAATAATATCTAGAATTTACATAGTGCGCAAAGCATAACATTATGCATAGGACAGAATACATAACCTCTCTAAACTTCGCATATGATCGCAAACACCCTATAAATTTATAAATATAATATTTATCCTTCTGAACTTTCAAATGTAATATTTAACCCCTTTAAATTAAATATTTGAACAAAATTATCATCGATTTAATAAATTTATATAGTTTTTAGCATATTTTAAATATTTTGCACCCTAAATTTTAAATTATTTTTTAAATTATGAGAATATTTTAAATTATGTTTTTTTTATTAAAAGTAATTAATAAGTCAAGTAATTCAAATTTTAAAAAAATTAAAGTAATAAAAGAGTATAATAAATAAACAAAAAATATTAAGCATGAAAAAATTATTTTGATTATTTGAATTCAAAATAAAGTATTAACTATATAATCTATATGAATTTTGAACTATTTTACATAAAGATGAATAAGTATATTTTTGTAAAGATATATAAATCGAATAAGAGTAATTTATGCATTTCTATTTAAAATGGTCTATAATTTATTGAAATATATCTCATTGTTCAATTTTAAAATTGTATATCTAAGTATCAACGAAGATATATTTCTTTTTATCAAAAAGAGTTCAAAATTTATTTAGATTAAATAAAAATAATCAAAATAATTCTTTCATGTTTAATATTTTTTTGTACATTTCTTATACTCTTTTATTACCTTAACTTTTTAAAATATTGAATTACTTAAGTTACTAATTTTTTTAAAAGATTATAATTATAATATTTTTTATAATTAAAAATTAAAATTTTATTTGAGGTGCAAAATATTTAAAATATACTAAAAATAATATAAATTCATCCAAATATTTAATTTAAGGGAGGTAAATATTATACTTATAAGTTCAGAAGTGTTTACGATCAACATAGACGGAGTTTAGAGCTTCAGGGTATAAATATTATATTTGTTAATTTAAGGGGTGTTTGCAATCATAATTGACTTTAATGGAAAATTTATGTATTTTACTCTCATATGTATGTAATTTTTATTATGTATCTGTTGTTTATCAAATCAACGGCAACAAAAATTTAACTCCAAAAGGAGCCCAAAGTCGTTCCACTTATCTAATTGTACTCTAATTTCAATGCATCTTTGTACCTGGCTTTCACAAAATAACAAATAATTCAGCATCTTTCACAAAATGCTGCCTAACAAAAAATGGACACACTTTTTTGACTTCCTTACGTGCGATGTATCCACCAAATAATCAAAAAAATAAAAAAGAAAAGAAAGTCAATTATTTACCCAAGAATTGGGAATCTAGTCTTCACCACAAATACAAGCACCTATGTCTATCGTCCAAATTGGGTTTCTTATACTGGAAACCAAACAATACTCTTTATTCTTCACGTCGCTCTCTTTTTAAATTATTATTCTTATTGTAAAAATTCATTCCACCAAAACCTTTAATTGGGGAATATGAATTTGTTCTCTTTTCATAGTGGATAAATTTAGGGTTAGAGAATATATGCTCTGCCCTTTATTTTTATTTTCCTCCACAACTTCTACTGTTGAATAATCTACTCCACTTGTGAGGACCAATTCTCTCTCATAAAGTCACTTTATCAAACAGTTGAAATGCAGTTTGGTATGATAGTATCTGTGGGTATTTTAATTCAGGAAGTCTGCGCTTGTGGTTGGACTTGGGGCTCCTTTTATAAAGGTCCATGAAATGAATTCATCTATGATTAAGTGGTGCTTGAACTTGCAAATAATGACTATGAAAAAGTAGAATGTTTAAATTCGGGACTTTCCCCATTATAAAAAAATAGCACTTGCGTTCAAAATTCAAAACTCGACGGGTCTAATCTGTTGGACCCATCATGTCTAAATCTTCTAAGCAGTCAGTATTTTTCAATACTCAATGTTTAACACATTTATTCATACAGATTCATGTCAGTGCATGTATTAAATTAAATCAAATGCAAATAATATTTTTGAAAGAAAATAGAGTAGTCTCATCATTTATACGAATTTGTAAAAAATCATTCTCATCATCATAATGAAAACTACAATACTACCTAAATAAATTTCTTCACGACTGCACCGATCTAATCTCTTACCGCTGCAGTATAATGTTGGCGGCGCTGACTTGACTGGAAATTTTGAAGCCTTGCTGTGAGCTTGTTGTGCCAAGCAATGGCGAAAGGACAAACAAGTAATGGATGAAGAAGAAAAACTAAAGAGGAATAAAGGCCAGTTGTTGGGCTTGATTAGTCATTTTTGAAAGTCAAATATAAAATATCCAAACCCTAAACTAATTTTTCACTACTCTTAAAAATAAAATAAAATAAATTATATTTAAAAAATATTAAATATTAAATATAAAGTAGCGGGTTCGGAGCGAGTTTAGTTGGGCCAGTTACCCACTCAAGTTTCAAAACGTAGGTCCGTTACCCGCCTCGAGATCCATTTGATTGGATTTGGACCCGCCCCGAACAAGATGAGTTTATTACGAGTTCGGATTTAAATTCAACCCATTGTCATCCCTATTAAAAAGTATAGTTATGTGGTATTCAAGTAGGGGAAATATCGAAATATTATTAAAATAATTTTTTTTTGTTGAAAAAATAAAAGAATCCATGAAAATATTTTTAATGTGAAAATTCATTATGTTAAAGTTCAATCGTTAACTTTTTCACAAACACGCTACGATTTTGTAATATTTGGACTAAATTATAATTGGGCTTGCTAAATTAAGAAATTAGTGAATTGGGTTTTTGGATATAAATTTTTTTCTTTGACTTTTTAGATTCATATAAACATTGAATGAGCTAAACAAATTTTATTTTATTTTTTAAAATTTGTAATTAAATTGTGTTAAAACTCAGTTTGTTTACTAATTAAATTAAGTTCAATCATATTTTCAAATTCGATACAAATTTCAAGTCAAACTTAAATAATATTTTATTAAGAATTCCTTGATAATGGATGAAAAGTTATAGTTCAAATTCAATTTTATCAAATCAACCAATCACATACCAAAGATAGCTATATATATTTTAAATTGACTAATTTCCTTTTCTGTAATTTCCTTTTGTTAAAGTCCTTTTCTGTAATTTGAATAATAATCATATAGTCCCTATAATTAACTTGAGTTTGGAAAATCAAATTTAGGTAAGAATTTATATTCCTACATGTTAAAAGAAGACAGGTTAAAAGAAGTTACTAAAGGCTAATGCCCAATTGTGAGTGGGCCCATGATCACAGATGGATGGTGATTGGTTGGAGACCATCAGACCAAACAACTCCAAAGCAAAACAAACCAAAAAAAAAGAGTAGACTTTCTGGTTACTACCAAAATTGAGTCAGAGGGTACTTATGTCTTTTTGGGTAAAGACACACCCAGTCTTTGCTCCTGCCCCATTTGCCCGAATCCCTTCTAGGAAAAGCACAAAAGTCTCATTCGTATGGCCCACAACCCGGAACCAAACTGTGTCGTATTTGGATGTTTTAGACGACACCGTTGGCAGGCCACGTCAGTCGTACAAGGCAAGGCCTGACAACGAGCGAGGGTCAGCTATGTGATAATGAGGCTGTCATTCAAACCGTCTAATCACGCCGTCAATACACTGACTCTACTTTGCGAGGTATTCGATTAGGTTTTGAATTTGGGTTTCTAGGGTGGTGTTTGGCATGTCTCCAATTCCAGAAAATATAATATATTAAGATCTAATTTGATTCGACGTAAATTTCAGAAAAAAAAAATACATAAAGTAAAAAGTGGTGTATATTTTTTATATTATTATATTTATAAATAATAATTAATAGTTCGGGGTTTATTTTTAAGTTAGAGGTTATTTTTGAAAAAAAAATTATTTTAAAAATACATTATTTTGAGATGTTCTAAGAAAATAAAGAAATAATAAATCTAGACATAGGGAATATGATATTTCTTAAAGTCATTATTGTTTCTAGTCCAGTTAGAAAAAATAAAATAAAATACAATAATATAGGCTTGTTCCAAAAATCAGAAAAAAAAAAAAAACAGGAACAAGCTTGTTCAAAAACGAAAAAAACAATCTTTGCAACTAAATTGGGTCATATGGAGTTGAATATCCTTTTTGCTCCCATGTACACTAGCAATAACTAATAATGGATAAATATTATTTTATTGTTAGTCTATTTTGATTCAACACTGAATTTTAGATGAAAATTGATAAAATAAATTATATATATTTTACACCATTACTTCTAAAAATATTCGTTGAAAATTATTAATGTCATATTTTAAGTGAAAAATATTATTTTAAGAAAATATAACTTTATTTAAGAACATTCCAAAAATAAATTGAAATCAATAAATTTTGGATATGGACAAACTTGATAAAAATATTTAGTCCAACTAAAATTGTATTTAGCATGAGTCTGGATCCAAAACGAAACTTATATGATTCTAAAATAGGGGCTTTGTTTTCCAGAATTTATTTTTATTTTTTAAAATAAAAATATATTTAAATTTTCAAAATAAATTTTTATTTTTTAAAATATTTATCAATTATTATTTTAATTAAATAATTTTAATAATAATTATACTCTCATTAACTATAATAAGACAACATTGACAACACATTTACAACCAAAACAATATAAATAAAATATTTTTTAAAATATATCACATTATTATTTTTTAAAAATATTAGTACATTCTTCGATCCTATTATGATTTTTAAAATATATTCTCCAAAAATATTAAAAATAGCACCAATCAAAGTTCTAGGTTCTTTTTGCTTGGTGGCGAGCTCCATGTTTAAGGAATAGTCGGGCTTCGTCTAGGTGGGATGAACCTGTTGTTGTGAGCACCAAGTGTTGGATTCTTCGAGTGAGCTTATCCAGCTAAAGCACATCTCGTGATTTAATTCATCTTTGAGTTTCAGGAATAGGATGGTGGGTCGCTCGTGATACAGCATTATTTTAAAAAAATAAAAAAAAAGTGTACTAGAAATGGAGTTGACCTTCTCTTACTTGCATCTCTTTTTGGCTTTTCCAAATTTATATACAAGTCAATGCTTGCCATGTAGAATAATTATAAGTATAGAATCTATTTACTTTCCATTCCATTATTTCCTCTTTTCCTCAGTGCCCACCAAAACAATGTTGGTTTATTTTTTCTCTATGTTTTTTGCTTTTTCCTTTCCTTTTCCACTAATTTATCCTACTTAAAGTTTGGATATTAGGCGATTATTTTGAATTATACATATATTTGAAAACTTATAAAATAAATTTATATATTTCATAAAAATATAAAATATAAAATATAAGATTGTAAATTTCAAAACTAGGATATTAAGAGCTCATAAGCTTAAAAAATAAGATAGTATGAGCTTATAAAATTATTAAAAAAATTAAGAGACCCCAAATTAACTTTTATGGTTTTTATGACCTCTTCTAATTTAGCATTCCAAATTAAAAAAATCATTAGTAAAATCTTATAACCCTCTGTTTATCCAAAACACTCTATAAGAGATTTCTAAAATAAATTTAACGTGTTACAAGCTAAATTAATGTGATGTGGAAACTTTTGAGATAGTTTAAAATAAATATTTCAAATTTATCTAAGTATTACTCTTTTCTTTTTGGTAAATATATTTCTCTTGTTCATCTATTATTGTGAAAAAACAAAACTATGAAGAACTAAATCCCTTTACTAAATAGTGTTTTATTTTTCAATTTGGTATTTTATTTAATTTTGCATTGAATATTCTATTTTAATGATATATGAAATATAAAATAAATTACCAAATTAAAATAAAAAATTCTAAATGCAGTTTTTCATTCTTGAAATAATCTTTTTTACTGGAGTAAAAGGATTCAAAGTATTGCATTGGTCCCCTTAATTTGTACTTTCATTTAACGGCGTCAGAAAATTAAGGGTCCCAACAGCCAAAGACCAACACAGAAGAAGAGCAGAAGACTCTCAGAAGAAGAAGCAGACTTAACAGATTCACATACCACGCAAAAATCCACACTATTTTGCCTAATATTTTAGCTCTTTTCGACCCTTTCCACTATTTTCTTACATATTTCAGCTGCCTATAAACCTGTGTCTCATTCGTACAAATATTTGGTACCCATCCAAACAGTACTCCACAACTTCCATTGATACAAAAACAAGCATGACAAAATCTTCTCTTCTTTTCCTCCTCTTCATCTTTTACCCGACTCTATTTGTCCATGCATACTCGGATCTTGAAACCCTTTTGAAGCTAAAATCATCCCTTGTTGGGCATTCGGGTTCGGGCCTCCATGACTGGGCCGCCCCCCCGTCGCCATCTTCTTCAGCCCACTGTTCATTTACCGGCGTCACGTGCGATGCTGACGACCGAGTGACGTCGCTCAACGTCACCAACGTTCCGCTTTATGGCACTCTTCCCCCGGAAATAGGGCTGTTGAACAAGCTCGTCAACCTCACACTGGTCGCCGATAATCTAACCGGTCCTCTGCCGATGGAAATGTCCAACTTAACTTCGTTGAAGTACGTTAATCTCAGCTGGAACGTGTTCAATGGTGCGTTTCCTGGAGAAATGGTGCTGAAACTTGCTGAGCTGGAAGTTTTCGACGTGTACGACAACGATTTCACGGGGAATCTGCCTGCGGAGTTTGTGAAGTTGAAGAATTTGAAGTTTCTTAAGCTTGCGGGGAATTATTTTTCCGGGGAAATCCCGGAGATTTACTCCGAGTTCGAGAGCTTGACTCACTTGGCTTTGCAGGGAAATAGTTTAACAGGAAAAATTCCTGCGGGCTTGGCTAGGATTCCAAACCTTCTGGAGCTGTATCTTGGGTATTTTAACACATATGACGGCGGTATTCCACCGGAGTTTGGCTCCATATCTACTCTTCAGTTGCTTGATCTCGGAATGTGTAATCTTACTGGTGAAATCCCGCCGAGTCTTGGAAATCTCAAGCATTTGCACACTCTGTTCCTTCAGGTTATATTATTGACAATCATTAAATACTGAAATTCTGAATGATCACTTCATGGATAAGTTTTTCACATCAAATATTGATTGTTTTCTTTTTATCTAATAGGTGAATAACTTGACGGGGCAAATTCCACCAGAGCTATCGGGTTTGATGAGCTTGATGTCATTAGACCTTTCCATTAACAACCTCAGTGGAGAAATACCGGAGAGTTTTTCTAAATTGAAGAATTTGACGTTGATTAATTTGTTCCAGAACAAATTCCAGGGCCCTCTCCCGGGGTTCATCGGTGACCTTCCGAACCTTGAAGTTTTACAAATTTGGAACAACAATTTTACACTCGGTTTGCCGGAGAATCTTGGCAGGAGTGGAAGGTTGATGCTGCTCGATGTCACGAAAAATCACCTGACGGGTACTATACCGAAGGACTTGTGTAAAGGAGGGAGATTGAAAACTTTGATTTTGATGGAGAATTATTTTTATGGCCCTTTACCCGAAGAGTTTGGGGAGTGCAAGTCCTTGACAAGGATACGAATCAAGAAGAATTTTTTGAATGGCACGATTCCAGCAGGATTTTTCAGCTTGCCATCGTTGGATATGCTTGAGCTAGATGATAATATCTTTAATGGTGAGCTGCCGGAGGAGATCTCTGCAAATACTCTGGGAAGTCTTACGTTGTCTAACAATCGGATTACCGGGAAGATACCGCCGGCAATCGTGAATTTGACGAATCTTGAGATTTTATCACTGGATATGAACAACTTTTTTGGGGAGATTCCGACCGAAATTTTCAATCTCAAGAAGCTTTCGAAGCTGAACTTCAGTGGCAACAGCTTGACAGGTGAAATTCCGGCATCCATCGCTCATTGTTCCCACTTGACATTTATTGATCTGAGCCAGAATAATTTGTATGGTGGAATTCCAAGAAGTGTTTCTGGGCTACAGAATCTGAATGTGCTCAACCTGTCAAGAAATCGACTGGACGGTGCAATTCCAGGGGAAATAGGGCTAATGAAAAGCTTGACGGTATTAGACCTTTCTTACAATGCCTTTTCTGGCAGAAGGCCAACAACCGGACTGTTAAAAGATCTTGATGATCGTTTTTTTACTGGTAATCCTAATCTTTGCCCACCTCATAGCACCTTTTGCCCGTCGGCTTTAACTCCGTCACAGGGTTCTCACAAGAGACATGCATCAAACATTGCGATCATAATTATAGTATTGGTTACTGTTTTATTACTGCTACCTGGTATTTGGATAATATTTAGGAGGAGGCAGCTTGAGAAATCAAGAGCTTGGAAGCTCACTGCATTCCAAAGGCTGGACTTCAGAGGTGAGGATGTGCTGGAATGCTTGAAAGAAGAGAACATTATTGGCAAAGGCGGAGCTGGAATTGTCTACAGAGGGTCTATGCCTAACGGGATTGATATAGCCATAAAACGTCTGACTGGACGTAGTAATAGCTGCAATGATCATGGATTCATGGCAGAAATCCAGACTCTGGGGAGAATCCGGCACCGGAATATTGTTAGACTCATCGGATACTTGTCTAATAAGGATACAAACTTATTGTTGTATGAATATATGTCGCATGGAAGCTTAGGAGAGATGATACATGGCTCCAAGGGGGCTCATTTGCAGTGGGAATCAAGGTACAGGATTGCTGTGGAGGCAGCGAAGGGCTTGTGTTACTTGCACCACGACTGTTCGCCTTCAATCATTCACAGGGATGTGAAATCGAATAACATTTTGCTTGATTCTGATAATGAGGCTCATGTGGCTGATTTTGGTCTTGCCAAGTTCTTGCATGATGCCGGTGCTTCCGAGTGCATGTCCTCCATTGCTGGCTCCTACGGCTACATTGCACCAGGTGACTGTTCTTTGAACCGAACTAAATTTGATTTTCAATACAGAGTATTGCATTGTGATTGTGCAAAGTGCTAAGAATATTTTTGTCTTGACGATAATTTGGATATGCTGGTTAGAATTTCCCTTGTGCGCCATGTCATGTAATTTGGCCGCCCTTATTTCTAAATTCAAACCTGTTAACATCACTATCCATTTAAATAATTAGAACTTTAATATGTCAGTTATGTATACATCTCGAATGTTAAACTTCCAGCCAATACTGATAAAATTTCGATCTTGGTAATTAGTACAGTTTTTGACTAAATTTTCTTCGTAATGAATGAACTATTTCTTAATGCTTTACCCAATTAGATATGCATTGACTATGAAGATAACTCCATCACAAGTAATTTCTGATTTGATTCTGTCCTTGAACAGAATATGCCTACACACTGAAAATTGACCAGAAGAGCGATGTGTACAGCTTTGGGGTAGTGCTGCTGGAACTGATCACAGGCAAGAAGCCAGTGGGGGAGTTTGGGGATGGTGTAGACATTGTGAGGTGGGTCTGTAAAACGATATCTGAGCTGTCGCTCCCATCCGAAGCTGCCGTGGTTCTGGCGGTGGTGGACTCCAGGCTCACAGGATACCCACTGACTGGGGTGGTGAACTTGTTCAAGATTGCAATGCTGTGCGTGGAGGACGAGAGCTCCGCCCGACCAACGATGCGGGAAGTTGTTCATATGCTCACTAATCCTCCGCAGTCTACCCCTAACCTTATCAGTCTTTGAAGGCTTGAAGCCATTGTCAGAGGAATGAATTCTGTGGTTAGGAAATAAAATGGCAGTTGTGTAGCTGTAGTAACTTGTTAAGAGTAATAAACGCCTTTGGGTTCTGCTGTGGCCTAACTACTGTATAAATTGTTAGACGGGTTTGATAAGTTCTGACAAATCAAAATGAAAGAAATTTGTGGAATGTTTGTCTATATAATTTGCTGGAAATTTGTGGTAAAGAACTGCATAATGTCCCAGCATCTTCAACAAGCCATTAGTGGTGTATGGAAACTCCTCGTTCCTTTGTAAATACTTCACTGCATATCAATAATAAAAACAAGATGAAAAACATCTCTTAACAGTAGTTTGATACAAGTGACCAAATCTTGGAACAAGCTCTAGACCTACGTAGTTGAATTTTGAAGATTATCGAACTTGTCACGAAAAATTGTAAGCATCTATCTATGTAAATCATCCAAATTTGGCTTATTGTTTCGGAGAAAATTGTCCTCCATATGCCCCCGATCACTCTCTTGAATGTGGTTTTGATTGTGAATTTCACTCCATTGAAACTCTCATACGGAATGTGAATTTGTTCTGTTTTCATAGTGGATGAATGTTTGGGTTAGAAGAATATATGCCGTCTTTTTTCTTCACAACTTCTGCGGCTTTCAGATCACTTCAATAATATGCTTGTGAGGATCACTTCTGCATCCCATTAAGTAGTATTTCTAGGACAAGGATATAGAAAAGGCGGAACAAACTTTTATGATCTAACAGCTGAAATGAAAAGTTTGGTACGATAGCATATGTTGCTATTTTAGTCAGAGAGTATAAAAGCTTGGGGAACTTCTTTTACAAAGGTGCATCTCATATTGGGATAATTATTTTGTGATCAACTATGCAAATCTTTTTTTTAGCAGTTCAAGTGGGAGAGTCCAATGTCACATAAATCCCACTATATTAAGAATATTGTAACACGGTGTCATGATGTTGGACGATTGTAATTGGATCCACTGCTTTCATATTAATATTTTTAATTAAAAATTTTTCACCATATCGATGTCTATAAAATGAGATGTCCTCATTTCGAGTATACATTGTATGTGTGTGTCTATCAGATTTATCAATATTCCGTCTCATTGAACCTTTGACTCGAAAAAATTTTAAGATAAAAATTATAAAAATATATCTTATGATCATCATCATATATGCGATCATATCCCATGATTTTGTATAATTTAAAAATTTTATTTAAGTGTTAAGACAATTAAAAATAAAAAAATATATCTTTTAATAATAAATATCATGAATAAAATTGTTTTTACCAGAGTATTATCGGTGGCCGCTAATCTGCTCATTTGCCACTGTTCTAACAATTCCAACTTTCCCTTAGCTCATTTGCCACTGCTCTAACAATTCCAACTTTCCCTTTGCGTTCTCGTAGAATGCCTGTTGATATCTAGTATTAAATGTTCTAGGTCTTGTTTTTTCACTGAATCTATATGATTTGATATGATCTTTAAGAAACCCTATGTCAAAATTAGCTATTGAAGTGATAGACCCACATTAGAACTCTATAATATCAATATAAAATTAAATCTCATGTCTTATAATTAGGATCATAATAATAATTGGGAGAATTTTTATGTAATTATCCTAAAGGGGGATATAATTGAGATTATTCATAAAAAGGGACAATGAATTGAGATATCATTTTTCAAGTTACTTATATTGTTATTAGTTGGAAGTGTTAAAAATTGATTACTAAAATAATCATTTAATTCATTTTTTTTGGGCATTACTTAGCCTTATCCATCTTTGAAGATAAAAACCTCATTAGTAAAACAAAAAATTTGATATTATGGCACTTGTCCATGTAGAATTTTTTATTGTAAATCTTCTATGACTCATAATTATCTTAATTTGCATAATTATTTTGAAACACATATATGGTAGCACTATGTATTGTATCTCCTCAAATTATAGTATTTCACATAAGATTTATTTATTCAAGATATACTTTATTATATAAGAACAAATTTATTTAATCTTAAAAATAAATAGCATTGAAGTTTGACTTACAAGAATTAGAAGAAATAAGGTTTACAGAATAATAAATGTCGTAAAGCAATTCTCTGATCCCATGGCTAAATTAGTGATGACGTAGTGCATTTAGCTTATTTAAAATAAATAAATAAATAAAATAAGAAAAAAAAGAGAGAACAAAAATCGTTTCAATTTTGAATTGAACATAACCCGACCCGCTAGCGACCCGTTTCCTGGCCCTTTTGAGTTTTGAGTTCCCCTCAGCAAAAGATCCCCCTCTCAGAAATTCAAAAATCCAAAAAAGATAACGGCTCTTTCAATCGTCAAAATGGAGATGAAATCTCCTCCGCCGTGTCCCCCCACCGTCACCATCCGCCGCAACCCACATCGAAAAGCACGCGCCACCCCCCTCCGTGAACCGCTTTTTTCACCTTCTCTTTCCCGAGACATTTTCTCCACTGAGCTTCCGCAAAACCCTAACAATACCGGCAATAATAACACCGAGCCTTCGACTAGAATTCTCTCCGAAAACCTCAAGGTATACTTAAGAATCCGTCCCCTGACAGTTCAGAAAAATAGCAAAAATATAGCAGAACCGAAGAACGCTTGGCCGAAAAATCCAAAAATCAGGAGTAATTCAAGGCCGAAAACAAAGAAGAGCAGTGAAATATGCGTACAGGTAAACGAGGATTTGCGTTCTGTCACAGTTTCAACTCCTCAATCATTGCAAGAAACGAAGAGGATCAAGTCGGAGGTGTATGAAGGGTTTTCGCAAGTGTTTGGTTCTGAAGCGTCTCAGGTTAATTAGATATGTATAATCATTTTGTGTTAACGGTTTAAAGTTACATTAAGTTGATCTTGATTTGATATTTTCTATCCTATTCTGTAGAGTGATGTGTATGAGGAAATGGTGAAGCCCTTAGTAGAAGATTTTCTAAAGGGGAAAAGTGGGATGTTGGCTGCGATGGGGCCTAGTGGCTCTGGGAAGACTCACACTGTTTTCGGGTGTGCCAGGGAACCTGGTATGGTACCTCTCGCCCTTCGTCGCATTTTCAGTGAAAATGAAAGCGGTGAAACTGAATTGTCGAGGTAAAAATTTCCTTGAGAATCTGCTTCCAGTGAGATGAACAAAAGATTCAATTGATTTTGTTTGACTTAGCTTTTGTTCCACATGTCCATAAGTATGTATACATGGCACACATTGAAGGCAGCCACTGACCTTTTGTTTTGATACTGCTTTTTCCAAAAGTTGGAAAAAATACTAAACTTTTAGTGCATGCTTAATAATTTCTGGAATATTATGTGGACAGGGTATTCTATCTGTCAATGTTTGAAATCTCTTCAGAGAAAGGAAAGGCTGAGAGAATGATCGATTTACTACATGATGGAGGTGACATATGCATGCAAAATTCAGTTCTGAAGGGACTTCAAGAGGTTTCACGATTTATTTTCTGGAAGAATTTTTTATTTTTGCAGTGAATATTTCATCTCTTATTTACCAGTTTGCTTCTCTTGAAATGGATGACTGCAACATTAACATTTATGTGATCATTTGGGTCATTTAAATAGGCTGTGGTTTGTGATGCTCAGCAAGCTGAGTCCCTAATTGCACATGGAATGCTGAAACGTGCAACAGCTATGACAAATTCAAATTGTCAGTCGAGGTTTGTGTTAAGCCATATTGTCTTCTAGTTGTCATATTGGCAATGTTATGTTATGTAAGCGACGTGAAGCAAGACTACCATTTGATGGTATTGTGCTCAATGTACATAGTTTTTAATTTCGTGGTCCTATTTATTCTTAGATGTTTTTCTGAAAGTAGTTCTTATTCACCAGATAATTGATTCTTTTTGGTCCATATATGATGACTTTCTGTACGAAATATCAATTACGTGGTGCATATCAATTTGACTATGGGGTGAAAGTGCTGGATTCAAGAGAGCTATTCTAATGTAATGACTAATATAGTTTGCACTACTATTTCAATGTGAGAATTGGTGGTTCTATTCTTCACTGCATTATGTTTTTCTTAAAATGATAGTTTATGAACATGACATGTTACAAAGTGCCAAATTGTATTAGTCTGGAGGAATTAAAGAACTGAGAGAATTTTGCTCGATCTTGTTATCTTTGTTATTTTTATTGAATGATTGATAGCTCGATCGATTTCGGTTGAAGTAGATATGCCTATTGGTCTTAACAGTGTAGTTAGATCTTGGTTTAGTTTGATTATGCTTCCTGCTTTCTTTATTCCCCTTCCACTAGTCTATTTGACTTTTCTTTATTGTCTATTTTCAGTTTTGCCTTAATGTACCTGTGCTAATGATTGTTCATTTTGGTATGAATGGTGGTCTGTATTTACTCTTTGACAAATTCTTGTAGTCGTTCACAATGCATCATTAACATCCGGTGTGATTCCGAGAAATATGATGAAGAAATTGATGGCAAAACAAGCAGCACTATGTTGACAATTGTGGACCTTGCTGGAGCGGAGAGAGAAAAGAAGACTGGAAATCAGGTATGAGTTCAATCATGTAAAACCAGGTGAATAATTCCTATTGGGTATGGGAATGCCTGCGGCTGTAAGATCTTGATCTTAAATTCCATTCAAGTGCTCGTATTTATAAATCTTCAGAAATGTTCACCATCTTACTTCTTCTAAGTATAATTTACACCTAAGAGAGCTAGCTATCATAGAGTTTTCTATCTACAAATGAAATGGGGATGTATAAAATAAAGAATGCGGTTTTCTCTTTGCAAAAAGTTATTGGACTTACATCGGATATCGTTTGAGGCCTGTTCAGGATAATGACTTAAGATTTCACCAGCAATTGTATGGGTTTTGGTTCAATGTCAGATTATTGTAGTTTGAATTTAGATTTGAACATAAGAGAGTAATGAGTTTACGAGACTAAACTTTCATGAAAAGAGAGTACAGTCGAAAAATATGCCCCTTTGCTCTACATAGTTTGTACTTCAATTTATTGGAGCTTGCAATACATATAATAAAAGAGCACAATTACTTTTCTTTTGCACATGTTTTAGTAAATTTTACTTGAGAATGATAATTTTGGAAGCATTGGGCTAGCATATTCTGAGGTATCACATTCATTATTTATATATATATATATATTATAAAATAACTAAATAAAGAGAAGTTGGGACTTAGCATACAATAGTTATATGTTTATTTATGTACTTACTGAACTTTTGCAAAATTATACGTTCAATAGTGTAGGATACCTCAAAACTTATTTGATCGTTTTTGGAGCTGATGTTATTATTTCTCAGGGGGCTAGATTGCTTGAGAGCAATTTTATCAATAATACCTCGATGGTCTTTGGTCTGTGCTTGAGGGTATGAAAGACTCATCTTTTTCAGCTTATTTTGCTGCTATACTACTCCCTTGACCTCTAACAACATGCACAGGGATGAACATGTGTTCAATTCCATGTCCTTGAATAATTCAAGAATCTGCCTTCTGTAGTTATTTAGTTTCATTCTTCACTTTCAGTCGTTGTTGGAGCACCAGAAGAATCGAAATAAGCCGCTGCAGAAGCACTACCAAAACTCCTTGGTAATCTGAGTTGATAATGTTGACAATGGATTTTTTTTGGAACTATTTTATTTCCTATTTGCATATGAAGTCTGTGTATTGAACGGAGCATCTGAATTTGATTATTTTGCTCAGTTAACCAGATTTATGAGAGATTATTTGGAAGGCAAGAAGAGGATGATGTTGGTGAGCTTCTTGCATTTCTGTGGGGCTATGTAGCAATTATGCTGTTTTATTATTCTCAGTTTTGTGTTATTGTGTTGGCAATTATTGAAGTTTGAGTTCCTGCAGATTTTAACAGTCAAACCTGGAGTAGAAGATTATCTTGACACATCCTTTCTGTTGAGGCAGGCTTCACCATTCACAAAAATTAAGTAAGGATCTCTGTATGATCATTACCTTGTAGCCCATTGGACTTTCTCAAAATAGCAAGTGTTTTGGTATTGAATGTAGGTTTAAAACCCTGGAAGAGCCAGTTATTTTGACTTGCAACAAGAGGCCTAACCAAGCATTGCCTCGAGCAAAGCAACTTAAGAAAATGAAGTTCGGCAACAGTGAAGCTTCTTTGGTATAACATTCGCTGAATATTTAAACACCCATTCAGCAATTTAAGAATGGTTTGATGTCATATTATCGATATTACCTTATGTTTTAGTAGTAATTTGAATAGTTTAACCATACCTTTAAAACTATCGTTTACCTTTTTGAGTTTACTGTTGTATACATAGTTTGATTTATTTCCTATTATCTTTCAGATTGATGAAGGAAATATTGACAGAGGCCATTTTGTGCGCAAAGGTTGTTCTAATATACCTGTTTGGTTAATGACACCTACTTTTGTTACTTTGTATTGCATGCCATGGTGTTGTCCCTAGTGTTATGTCTTACTCTCATATTGAAAATTCCTCATATGGTAACTATTGTGTGGACAGAGATTGCTGGGAATGTGGTTAAGGATTGCCTCAATCAAAACATTGAAGACATTTATGATGAAAACTTAGATGTGGTTCATGTTCTATCAGATGGGTTTGTTGGGTTGGGGATTCGAGAGAAATCATCCCTGAAGGTAGATTACAGTAAAAATAAGGCTGAAAAGGATCGGGAGTGCCAAATAATGCAAGGACTTTCAAAAGCTTTGTGGACTGTTTTGAAACAGTACAAGAAAAAACTAAAGGTCGTATGTGATAGCCATGGAAACAGAAGTAATATTATCTTTTAGTATGTTTGGGTAATGGTTCATCCATTACATACTTTTTAGACTCAATATAACCTTGATTTTTTACTCTGTTTCTCAACAGGAGGTTGAAATTGAAAATTGTCATCTCAGGGACAGCTTAACCAATGAAAAGACAAGAAGCCTGGACCTTGAGAATGAACTGATCAGTGAAAAGAAGAGGCTCTTTGATCTGGAAAATGAACTAAAAGAGTTGAAGTCTCGATGTACATGTTGTAGAAAAGCTTCAGCTGATATGTTTTCAGTTTCATTGCATGATGCTAGTTTCAGTCTTTCACAAGACCAAATGGCTGAATTGCAGGAGGTACCTCTCTTCAAGATCTAACATCTAGCTTGTTTCTGTAACAGTACCTTCTAGCTTTTCTTTTCTTGTAATTTATGCGAGGGACGTTATAAAAAACCCAGTTTACTGTAGAACAACATCTAAGGAAGTATTCTTTTTGCTATTTGCATTGTTTTGATAGCTGGCTCATTGGTTCCCATCAATGCTTGAATAGACATATCAGTAATATAAATCCTTCTTAGATATACCATAATTCTTTGAAACTGCAGGATTTATTTTTTATGAAACAGTATTCTCAACGCTCTGTTTTTACATTCGTTGATTAGAGTTTCTAAATATACGTTGCTAATCCGCTCATCATTTTGTATTTCACTAATCATCTGATTTCTGTTTCTGAAATTTTGTTCAGGTTGACAAAGAAGTTTCATCTCATTCCTTGGAGGAGTTGGAGCAAACTGAAAATGAGAAGAAAACTGATCCCTCAGTAAGCCATTTGCATTTGCTACATTGAGTGCCTCTTTATGTAGCTGCTCTTACATATTGAAAATTATTTCATTAATGATCAGGCTAGAGATTCAATTGTGACTTTTGCTTCATGTTCTGGTGGAGTTGAAGAGCATTACCCCCAGGTACAAAATTGAAGCAAGTTCTTTGGCATTGTTTTTTCCACTTAATAACTTGCTGGAGCAAGACCTTCATACAGTAGTATTGTTTATGTTGCATATAAGATGCCACACTTATCTGTCATTGGCTTATTCATCAGCAACTTGAAGACCTCTTAGAAAGTAATTATGATGCTGATGATGTAAAGGGCTTTAAAGATACCAGTGCAGTGGATGTGTGCTCCAGAAGTCAGGAGTGTTCAACAAGTACTAAAAACGCTCAGGATTTGATTTGCTATGAAGATACGGGCATAGTGGATATATCTTCCAGAAGTGAAGCAACCAGTCAGTTGACAAGTGCTTGCCTCTACACAAGTCACAAGTCTGAACAAGATGCTGTAAACATTGTGGGAGAATTAAAGAGTTTGGAACCAGAGAGTGACTGTGTATCAAATGGATCATGTCATGCTACTTCTCGTGAATGTGAAAGTTCTAAAATTTCTCAAGATTATGAAGATCTAAAAGATGCTAAAGGAGAGCCAACTCAGCTTGAAAATGGTGCAACAGGTTCAATGTTATAGCATGCCTCTGTATATACTTTTATTGGGCTGCCCTAAGTGCTTTTATATATTATTGACAGAAATGGAACTAATTCCTCTGCTTTAATAACATCTATAGAAATGCATTAAAATGCAGTTGATGTAGCCAAGGTCGCATGCTGCCTAAACATTACCTATTACTCTAAGCAACATGAACATTGCCCAAGATTTCTTTTGCATTCTCTATTTTGAGACATACAACGTCGCTCCCTTACATTTATTTTCTTTCAAATTAATTTTTGGAAGCTTATAGGGTAGTCCTTTCATCTCCTGCACTGTTCTCAGACATTAATTTTCCAGATGATGGCCTGTCATTGGTTGAGGATCGGATTGTTTCTGTTGCAGCCCATTTGCACACTGTCAACTCTTCTGAATCTCCTTGGAAAGATGACAATAGTTTTCACGTGGATGAAGAGCAACTCAATAATGAAGAGGGAAAGGTTTATTTGATGCTTTTAGTACTTTAAAAATTTATGATATTGTATTCTTCATCCTGCATAAATCTGCTTGACTATCTCCTTGTTACTAATGGTATGCCATTGTCTTAGTGAAAATTTTATTCAATTACTATTCCAGCTGTGTAGCTCATTCAGTCAGAAAGAATGATAATGAGATTAATATTCTGGATTTGTGTCTTTTCTGTGTAACAGCCAATGCTTAGCCTTTGCTTACTAATGTGTGCATGGGGGATATTTTCAAGAATTTTCTTCTGGTCCATTAGTCAAGAGAAAGGTGTAATAATTATGATGATATGTCCATTTAACTCTATGAACAAATCATCTCTGTTGTTACTGCACATTCATGAATTTTAAGGGGAGGGATGAAACCTTAAATTCTCTATCATTATTTGCATTTCTTTATCACTTGCAGTTGGTATAGTGTAAAGAACGTGAGGCAGAGTAGAAGTTCTTGATATGGTTCTAGTTTGTAAGTGGAGGGTTGTACCTGCGAGCATTGTCCAACTGCTCTTTCATGTTTTGTTCAATAAAAATACTGCATATATACGTGACTTTTCCATTTTTTTCCCTTATAAGAAATAGTATTATAAGTTCGGCCTTACCTCGGTGAGTCTGTGTTGCCTAGATGTGGCCCATCTTCACTGTAATGAAGATCCTCTCAGTATATTATCCCCTTAGAAAGTGTGTGTGCGTCTTCAGAATGTTTTTTCTTTAAAATTTATAGTACCTTCTTTGTTGTTGCAAATATGAAAGCCATTGCTCTCAGAAGTTTGCTTGCATGCACTCAAGATATGCTTCACTTGCACTTTGTACTTGGGGTAGCAAGTAATTCAGCAGCAAATCTGTTTGAATTCAGTGCTGCACCGATGCTTTCCCACCTATGATGCATATAGTAGACAAATTGAAATATAAATACGACTCTTTGTCTTGTTCTTATCACATTTCAATATAGTGTGTGTGGTGAAAAAAATCTGTTAATCATTTGGCTTGACCTCCCTAGTTTACCTGAAATATCATGGTGTACCGTAGTAGACATGATTGAGTGCAGTCTTGGTACTTGACTAAAATGAATTTTCAAGTCCACTGCTTATAATTCTCACTGTTGCCATTCTCTTGAGTCTTTAGCATTGTTATATATTTTCAAGCTTTCATACCTAACTGATTGACTCCTGAAGGTGTTAAGGTATTTAAATATGTGGTGATGTTAAAATTAGAAGACCTTATTGAAGCTTATCTAGAGGTTTCATTTTGCAAAAGATTTATACTCTTGCCTAATGTGGGAGCAGGTGGATCTGCCGGTTGCAGTTCTGCCTAAGGAAGAATGGGATGCCAAAAACATGGCCAGATTTGTGCCTAAACTTGCTTCCTGCAGCAATTTCCAGCATACAGAGAAACCAAAAAGGTTTGATGATAGATTCATGTTACCTTTGTGGAAGTCCTTGCTCCAAATTAGGATAAATTGTAACCTTTTCTGTTTCAGTAACTGTTTTTTTTCATTCCATAACTTATTACTAGGATTATTTTTCAATTTATTCAGGAGACTACTACCAGCTTCATCTGTATTGCTAAAGGATGTCAGCATGTTGGACATCAAGGATGAAAACGACAAGCCAAAGGTGACCTGAATTCAAGTACTCTTGTTTCTGGTCCTGAAATTTTTCTTTGCATGTCTTGCGGAACCGAGCAAATTCCTTACCCCCTAACCACCTGAGTGTGCCCCGCTTCCCCCTCAATTTTTTTTTCAACCAAAGAAAAAGAAATGACTCGTTTCCATATGCAACTTTCTATTTCAACAAATGTCTTAGCTGTGTTAGAAGCTCTTTTTTGTGTGTCCATGAATCATTACAACTATGACAATTACATACTACTATTATTACAGGGAGCCAGGGGTGGGAAGAGAGTGACCATGGATGGCAAGAACAGAACACAAGGCAGCTTATCTCTTCTTAATTTGCTTACATGTAAACTTGACCGATGAGAAAGTCTCATTCCCTAATTGCTGTATATGATCTTGTACAGGCATATGCGGGAACATCTGTTCATTGAAGTCACTAAAGTCAGTCTATACCTGCGTACAGATCATTTTGTTACATAGAACACATTTCATCCAAAAGTTTTCTTATTGAGCTGTGCATTTTCTGAAATGCCAGAAAACTGCTTTGCCATTTTTAAGGTGCAAAGAGGCTCACAAGAATATATATGAGCCTAATGCTTGGTAGTCCTTCCTTTTGGTTCTAGGACTTCCTCAGATTTCTTTTTTGGACAATAAAACTATGTTAGAATGCATTTTATGCCAAAAGACTTCCAAGAGTGGCTTGATCTCATTGGTATGTTTGGATAGGGATGTCCCAAGAAGGTTACTTTAGTCATTTTGGTTCGTCCCATCCCTCCTAGAGTTTTGAATTACTATTTGTATTTTCTGAAATGGATTTTATTCAATCCATAAATTATAAAAGAAAACCATCATAAAGTGTTTATTATAGTCTGCCACTCAATCACTCGTTATTAATATATTGGACCACGCTCTCCTTTTGTTTAGCCTTCCTTAGGAGTTGGGAGATTTGAACTCAGACTTCAAATTTATTTTGTATTGTTGCTATAATATCAGTCGAGAAGTTATTTAGTTGTTTTGAATTGTTTAATTATAGATTATGCTGTTTTGTTTCATCGGCCCTTGTTATGTAATTTAGATTAGGGCTATAATGCCCAAGTTTAATGCATGAAAATTTAATTACAAAAAAATAATAATGAAGTTGCAGCCCATTAATGCAATGACCAATAGTCCATAGATACCTAGTGGCAGTTGCCAGTCTTATTGCAAAACGATTAATAAAATTGAAAGGTACATATAAAAATAAAACCAATTCCATTATGATTGTATGCAAGTTGCAATTATTTGTTAATTTTAATTCTTGGTGTCAGTCCTCACTTCGAATTTTTTAATTTTAATTTGATATTTTATTTTATATTTTACTTTACAACCAACCCAAGTATATGTTTAAAGATCTAAGTTCTAGATAAAAAACGAATACTACAGGGATAGGGTCACTGTTTTCGGGCTAGATTGGGCTAATTCATGGGTTTTTTAAAGATCCTACTTTTACAACTAAGCCCACTTCATAGGGTTCAAAACTTAGCCCAGCGCTATATCTTTACATGTAAATTGAGCAGCTATACCAAACTGATTCATGGGCATCCCTAGCCATGATCAGTGCTCATCATAAACTATGTATGTAATGAAGTTTGGTGGTCATCATCTATGTTGCAATGATATGAAATACAATGTGCTATGTCAATATGGGAACACAATAACTATTGGAATTATAAAAATGGCAAGGTTAGGACATTTTAATTGAATTACAAATACGAGCCTTTTAATCAAAATATAAAACATTGAAGTCAACATGTATCTTATGTTTCATTAATATATGGTAGTTTTATCTAATCCATATGTAGAATGCACAGCATACATATATTGTTAGGACTCCTTTTTCTCGACTTATGATCGTTTGGAATTCACATTATTATGAAATGTTGTCATTCGTTTCAATAATATGAAACCTTTCAATAGCTCCCGTTCTTTTATGGATCCTATTAGGATGGGTAGGCCCAAGCCTTTCCCCTCCCTTTAGAATCCCACAGGTAAAGAGAAAGTAGAAAAAAGAAGAAGGTAATATCATATTGTAGCTTGTCTTTCCTTCTTTCAAGGCTTTCCTTGGCCAAAGGGTGATGGGAGGTTTTTTTTTTTACATGCTTTTTGATTGAGTCAGATGTGGCATTGCTGATTCAAAGCTCTACTCCTCGTATCCTTTCTAATATGTCCACAGGTCCGTCCTTACTCTAGGTTAGAGGCAGAAACAAGAGGTACTAGTTTGATAGCTTGAATTTATTTGAAAATAAGCAATAATGACTACACCTAACTATGTCAAATTCAAAAGAGAAGACGCTTCTATGTTATCATCTCCTTATCTTTTCAAGTAATAAACTCCTTTCTTGATTTTAACCTAATTAATTTTCAAAAGTATTTTATAAGTAAAAGGTTAAATCGAATATACCAAAAATTAATAGTCAGAACAGTGATTCAATTTCTGTAAGTCCAATATGCCAATCATAATTACCAAGGAACCATGACAATAGTACAAACTAAATTCTTTAACCAAAAATATTATAACTTACTATATTGCAAATAGATATATATTGACTTTTCCTCTTAGGTAGTATTAGAAAAACCATGTCTCCTCCACACATCAAATTGATTTAATAATCATGATTACTTAGTCAAAAAGCACCCCCCACCGGCATAATAATAAGAAAATTTAGGTGTAAGTTGTTGCAAATAGTTAACCACTGAAACTCTTCTGACCTAATCTCGTTTGACCATGGTATAAAAGTCATAAGAGTTGTCATTCTGGATTTCAAACTTTCAAACCCAAAAAAGTGGAATAAAGAAAAGATAAATACGGACCTTTGAAAAAAGTGGGCCTTGGCTTTGATCAAGTTAAGGTGCCATTCTTTATATCTCTTTCTATTTCAACAAACTTTGTACTTTTGTTTGTGTGTGTGTGTGTGTTTTTTCAATCAAAAACTTTTACTTTGTGTTTGTTTTTGAGAAGTGTTACTATGATGAAAGCAACATTTACCCCTTCCAATCCATTGTCATTACACTTTTGTCACTTTGTAGGATGTCTCAAACAACATGAAATCATGTCATATTCTTTCTAAGATATTCATATGAAAAAAAAAAAAAAAACAATATTAGCTTGAAAAAGTAATAGTCGTCTCATGTTTTTAACCACTTTCTGTAACAAAAGTAAAAAAATAAGAGAGAGAATTCAAAAATGTTGTTGTTGCAAAATTTCTTAAAAGGTCATAATTTTGAATATGGTTTCATATTTTTGCCAATAACAAGTGGTCATTTGAGGAACAAGTGACAATCTAATAGAGTGTCACGTAATATGTGAGAATGTAGTGGTATATAATAAGAAAAATTCCAAAATATGACTTAGATATAACAAATTATTCTAAATACTTCAAATGTATTTATCTTCACCACCAAAAGAAAAAGACCAAAAGACTTATGCTCAATTTTCAGCAATATAGCAACACGTATTCTTAGATATATTATACCGATTTTTATGATTTGGTCAAATTTAAAAAATTTAAATAGTTAAAAGATACTTGTCAAAGATTCAACTTAAAAAAAAAAAAATCTTATCTTTCTATTAAAATTTTCTAACTTTCAACGATTTCTCCAACAACTTCGAAAAGAAAAAGATAATAAGAAAGAAAGGACTCTCTTCTAAATCTCAAACTTTCCTAACAAAAGCACATGCTCATATTTCTTTTCATGCTTTTTTTAATATCGACAGCAACCACTTTTTATTAAAAGAAAGTTTTGGGCAACATGATGAAATCTTGAAATAATAGGGCCACCATTAATTTTTTTTATTTTTCTATTTTAAAGGGAAATAAAATTACACGTGTCATCCACGTGACATGGTGGGACCATCCTCAGAGAATAGAAAAGATAAGGTGCTCTCGTTTTCAGGGAGGACCAGACCAGCTGCACCTGCCCTTTTCTTCAAAAGTCATTATAGAAGTACCCCAAAACCCTTCAAACTTTTGATTTATACACTTTTTTTGTTTTGCCGTCTTTACTTCAATTCCTGTAGACTACCCCATACCCCCCCAACCCCCTCCCCTGCCTTTTTCTTTTTAATTTTTTGTAACCGGTCAACCAGGTAGCCCATACCCGTAGCCTTGTCGTGTCGACCTGTCAAACGGGTCGGATCTTCCAGGAATATAAGTATATAACTAGGCACTTCACGGGTCAATTGTTCAATTTCAACATAGTTACAGTTTAAAGAAGTGTTATTTTTCTTAGTAATATTTTAATTTTACTTATTTCATTCGAATAATATTTTCACATAACTTTTAATTTTTTAAGATTAAAAGCTTTAACATTTTTTTGCTTAATTAATTTTGAAAAAATTAAAATTACTTTTTTATATATTCAATCAATATAAAAGATTTGAGATAAAAGTATAAAAAATCAATTCACTGATTTCATGATCTTTAAGTTTGAAAATTTAACTGGATTAATGAAAAAGTTTAAGCTTATATATTTTACAATAAAAATTTGATGGAATGAATTTTCTGGATGTTTAAACTAAATAGTTTTTTTGGATGGTTATCTTAAACAGTTTTTTGGTATATATATTTTAGTTATGCTCTCTCACATTTTATTATATTAATTTTAAAATTTTCGAAATCATTAAAATTTTAAATTATATTATTCAATTAAATTAAAATTTTAACTTAAAATATTTATTATTATATTTGAAAAATATTTAAATTAACCTATCAATGTTGATATATTATTGTTTTGGGAATGAGGGATTATGGCCACCAGACGGGTCCAAACCCGGCCCATTTGAGGGCAGACGGGTTTTGTTAGAGGGACTCACACGCGGTGCACGTGTTCAATACCCACTTGTGAACTAAAACTGACCAACAAGAAGAGGAAAATTCAGTAAGGGGAAGACGAAGAAGAAGAAGAACACAACATTAGACTTCAAACAACACAGTAAAGGGTTCTTCGCAATTTTTCTGTTATTTTTTATCTGCGGAAGAAAAGAAAGAAATTGGGGTTCAAAGAGTGAAAAAAATGAGCTGTTGATTTAAAGTTAAGGAGCTGGAGGTTTTGGAATTGTGAGCTTTTCCATGTTGTGGAAAGAGGTAATAAAGCTCTATTTCTTTCCTTAACTGTTTAAGGTTTTTTAATATAATTCTTTTTATCTGGATTAAAGCGTTTTTAATTTGATTTTTTGCTGCATTAATTACCATAATCCTAATCAAATCGCTAGCATGTGCATCCTATTAATTGCGGATATATGCACTCTTTATGAGTTTGAACGCGCTAATTCCTGACGCTAAGGTAAAAAAGAATTGGTAATCTAGGGTTTCGATTAAGGGTTTGGCCTTTGTTTATTATTGTTAGGCTTTTTATTTTTATTTTTTTTCATTTTTTTCTGTTTCTTTTTTCTTTGATAGAAAATTCGGTTTTTGGTTGTGCAAAAGCCCTAGATTTGGTTCTTATGGTCGTTTTTCTTATTTTGGTGAATGGTGCTTTTTGAATGACTCGGTAAATTCAATTCCGTTTGTTGTTTGGAGCTGTTTTCTATCTGAGAAATGTTTCATCCGTTGAATTATACATTATTGGTTATTTACCATTTCTTCTCAATTTCTTACTCCTTTCAGGATTCAAATAAAGTTGCTCGGTGATTTCTCTTGGAATAATTTCACTTTGTTATTCTCGATCAAGGGACATTTCTGTAGTGGTAAATTTTTTATGACTGCTGAATTATATTGGATTTCTTTTTTGCATGCATATCATGATTTTATTTTTTATTTTTTAACTTTTAGTTCCAAATGTTAATTGGTTCCAGTGTGTATCTATGTCTTGTTCTTTAATGGTTTGTGTTGCTTCTGTTTCTAAATTATCAAAACCACTAATTTCTTAAATCTTCATCACTCAATTTGGTATATGCTTGAGATGAAATTGGACATCAGACCTTAAAATTTTGTGGTTGGATGACCATTTAGAAGAAACTTTGTTTAAAATTAAGCATCGCCAGATCAGGTGAATGATTTTATTTATACACATTACCAACAAGCATGGATTTATTATTTTGTAGAGAGAATTGTTTCTAACAGTAGTTCGTTTTTTGCCTGTGTTCGTGCATCATTACTTGTTTCTAACAGTAGTTCATTTTTGGCCTATGTTCGTGCATAATTCTTGTATGGTATTGCTAATTGTTTTCAGACAAAAAAAATTATTTTCTGCATCTCTACCTTTATTGTATTGCTCTGTGCGCAATACTACCATTCATTTGATAGTTTCCAGCTTTAGAGATTGATCTGTCTTGCCATTACTACTCACACGATGCGCTTGTGAACATTGCACTTAGAAGTTTCAAACATGGAGTAGTTGATAGATGTAGAGCTTTGTGGTATTATAGGATGCCCAAACTTTCAATTATTTGTGGGGTAAAGCTTAGGTTGGCTTATGGCATTTCGGTTGCATAAACATGCGTGTGAAACATGGGAAAAGGGCCTTGTGGTACGGAATATTTCATAGAACTATGTACTGCAAGATGTTGCCTTATAAATAGGACATTAGATAACTGATAAGTACTCGTCTCTTCTTCAGGTAAATTAAGTACTTTTGATCTTGTTTCAATTATCTTGAGTTTGGAGAATGAGAGTAGATTTCTCTGGGTGATAATTATTGGAACTCAATTGTAAAAGATCTTGCACTTACTTTTCTTCAGAATCGTTTATTTAAACAGCATCTGAACAGTTCTTCGGGTGATGATGCAAGTAATTAATTGTGCCTCGTCAAGTAGGGGTATATCTTAAGCAAATATATGTTTCAATTATCTTGAATTTGGACAAGGAGGAGATTCTAGGTGTTATAATTTTTGGAAGTCAATTGCACAAGATCTTGCACTTACTTTGCTTCAAAATTGTTTATTCAAACAGCATCTGAACAATTCTTATGGTGATGACACAATTAATTAACTGTGCCTTTTTTCAAGTAAGGTATCTCTTTAGCAAATAAGTTTTTTGTATTCAAGATTATGTTCTTAGTATTTCTTATTATCTTTTGTTTTGATAATTCCTATGCAAAGCAAGACGCATGATCCTGCCTCAAGGTCTTATACCTAAATCACTGAAGTTAACATTGCAACCATTGGTAATATGTTATTGGTTTGTGGGTGTTTTTTCCAGTAAGTTTTTGTAGGGAAGTTAGTTTTGAGGCACTTATGTAGATGTCTGCTGGCACTTCTATGTTTCCTGATTTTTATAGTGGTTTCCTTATTGTGTTGTTATTAATTGTTTGAAATCATGTGATGATTCAACTGTCTTATATGATTGACAAACTTGGCAATTTAGCATCATCCATTTTAGGTTTTGTAATGCATGTGCTACTTTTTCCATGAATTTGCTCCAACTATCATCATTCACAACCAAGCTTATGCTGAAGTTTTTTCTTTATTGCATATCATTTCTCTAAGGTGGTAAGGTATGTTATGGTATAACTTTTACTATTCTCAAAAATTAGAGAATTAAATAAATTTGCTTTATCTACCACAGAAATATTACCCTAATTTTGGTTCTTTAACTATTCTGGCTAATGCAGACTAACTTGCATGTTCATTCATTGCACGATTGCTATTATAAAAAGTAAAGGAAAGCAACGTCATTTTTGTTCACACTACACACACAGGTTAACACACACACACAGAGACAACTCTTTGTTTAACTGCTCCAGCTAATGCAAACTGATTTCTGTTTTTTTTCACTGAACGATTTCTTAAAGGAAAGAAACAACGTTTTGTTCACACTTCGCACGCCAAAGAGAGAGAGTGAGAGAGATGTACATGCATTGAGCCTTTGATTACTCTGCCTTGTATGGAAGTGGCATACATTAGTAAACATTTGCTTACTGATTAGGTTCCTAGGTTTTGTTTGGGTAAGTAAGGGTTTGGCCTCTTTAATTAGTTCCCTACTGCACCATTACACATCCACTTTCCTGACCTAGCACTTATTTGCTTATTTTTTACTGTCGCAAAGTAAATTCTGCACTTACTGCGTTAATGACTGACAAGTTGGCTTGTGAGAAAATAATTTAGTTGTACTGGCTATTAAAGGGAAAAGTTGAAATGAATGTCCTTTCATTCTCTTTGCTGACTACTATTGAATCTTTTCCAACTCCTTTATACGCAATCAAGTTCCGTCTCTTTCTCCTGCTAAAAACAATTGTAAACCACCACCTCACTCAAACATTTGCAGTTCCTTGTCTCGCAATATCATCTCCGTTCCAATTCCAACTGTTCTTCACAGCTTTACCGCCTTAGAGTTCCAGCCAACACCCTGATCACCACATCCGCCACCATCTATGATATTTAACTCTTTTCATTCAACTACAAACTATAAGAAATCCATAGCTGGATAAAGGAATGAATTCCTGGCATTCATTGCATGAAATGGATTGATCAACTTGCGTTCTAATTGATCTTCTTTCTGTTAGTGGATTGCAACCTTGCAATTCAATGACTGATGGTTAAGAGTTTGGAATATCTATGTCTTTGACCTTTTTTCAGGTAATTTTTGCAGGGGTCAGAACCAAGAGGATGCATGGAAATAGAGTAGTCTATCGCAGTCCTAACTTTTGAGAGATTATGACACTTGACGACTTCTTCACCTTGACGGAGATGAATAATGGGCTTACGGCCCCTTCTCGAGTCAGGGAACTTATGGCTGTCATGCAGAGAGAGAGAGATTGTATTGTGAAAAATGCTGCCGACTCGACGAGGCAGTGGTCTGCAGTTGCAAATGCTATAGCTGCCACTGAGAACAAGGATTGTCTTGATCTTTTTCTTCAGTTAGATGGCCTTCACTTCATTTCTAAGTGGTTGAAGGATGCCCAGAAGTTCAGCAATGACACAACGGACAGCTTTGTGGAAGAATCCATAACTCATTTGCTGCGAGCACTTGAAAAACTGCTGTTGACTACGAAAAATTGGTTGCTTCTGAAATCTGGACAACTGTCCAGAATCTCCTCCTCCACAATAGTTCCAAGGTTCAGGATAAAGCTCGAGTGCTGTTTGAAAGCTGGAAAACAAAGAGAGACATTGATGCATCTCTTTCAGATGTTGATAAATCCAGAGCTCTTACTGATGATGAGGCAGGAAAAAGTGCTGATATAGGGAAAGTTCCAGGACGTTCTGAATCTTCTCCGGGAGATGCTTCTATTTCCAGAGAAACTTCTGTTAAAGATAAGGGCCATGAATTAACCAGAGATGATCCAGTGCTATCTACAAGTTCTGATGCTGTTCATCCTGACCAAGTTGAAAATGCTCACAATTCGGACAAATTCTTAGATCCCCCAATTGGGGATGAGAGGTCTTTAGACCATGTTAGCTCACCATCCTTACCAAAGCCTACCGTGGAGCCTGTATGTCATTCAGTTGGTACTACCTTTGAGCCATGTACTCCAGCTTTTTCTAGGCAAGATACTCTTGACACTAGCACAGAGTTTCATGACTTGGAGTCACCTAGTTATGAAAAGGAGTCCCTGAAGATTGAAAGTCTGTCGGAGAAATTAGGCTCGCTTGAAGAATCTAAGACGTCTGAAGGCAGACCTTTTACTTCAAGTTCTGATGCTGTTGATGAAGTAAAAGCTGCAACTGAACTCAGTTCACAAAAAAACTCTAATGCTGGGGACAAAAGTTCATGCGATGAAGGTTTATCGTATATTAATTCAAGGACAATTGACTCTAAGGGAAAGGGTGCCAGGGATGATAGCAGTGATGCAAATCAATGGAGAAGTTCAAGTGCATTCATTGCTAAAGAAGGGGGTGATTTTAACCATCGTATGTTGCCAAAATGCTCTAGCAGTGAGAAAAGTTGGGGAAATCCTAAGAATTTAGGGACATTCCTTTCAGGGATTGAAGAAGATGGAAAGGTGAACACACTTGGCCTGCATGTAAGCGACAATGATCCAGCAAATAATTATATTTTTGGCAAGGATAGGGAACCTGATCGGGCTGGCAAGAAGTCTGATGTTGAAATAGACTATGGAATTGTAGATCCTCTAGAAGTTGCTAGGCAGGTGGCCATAGAAGTGGAGAGAGAAGTTGTAGATTACAGAGAACAGAGTTGCAGTTCTTCTGAGAAACTACCAGAAGGTAATACACGGCAGCCCAGTAGCCCGGACTCTGTGAGTGGAAAGCAATCCCATGCCAGTGAGGGCTCACCTATGGAGGTGGCAAATGACCCTAATATGTCGGATGAATCTTCACCGGTGCACGAAGAATCTGCAACTAGCTCTGGAAACCTAGACGCTGAGCAGATAAATGGCACACAAGATATGGCAACCTCTCAAGTTACTGGGGCGGTTCAAGAAGAAGCTAATGCAGAGAAATGCCTGTGTAATTTTGATCTGAATGAAGAAGCTTGTTGGGAAGATTCTGATCGTCCTGGGAATCAATTTTTGACACCAGTCTCCATAGTTTCTGCTTCAAGAGCAGCTGCAGCTCCTGGACTGCCTGGTGCTCCTTTACAATTTGAGGGGAGCCTTGGCTGGAAAGGTTCTGCTGTAACAAGTGCTTTCCGCCCAGCATCACCTCGCCGAATGACTGAAACTGACAAGGATCCTTCCACTGGGGGAAGCAGTAGCAGTTCAAAGCAACGGCAAGGATGTCTTGATATTGATCTGAATATGGCTGAAAGTGTTGATGCCAGAACAGGAGACCTGTCACCAGATAAACATGTTCAGGTGTATCCCAGCCTTCCTTCTGGAGGATCTTCCGTGGAAACAAACTCAAGAAAATCTGAACATCTAGAACTGGACCTGAATTGTGCAAGCGAAGATGGTGGTGCCCTATTAGATTGGCGGATAGGGCAGCTCTTTCCCCAAGGAAATTGCCACCCTAGTCGGCCTCACTCTTTATCGTCATCAAAACAGCCTATGAGGAATATTGATCTGAATGATCAGCCATCATTTCTCAGTGTTTCTTCTGATAATTCCTATTTAAGTAAGGTTTCTCAAAATTTCAATGTCTCTGGAGGTATTAAGTCAGATGACCCCGTAATATCCATAATGGGCACGAGAGTGGAAGTCAATAGGAAAGATTTCATTTCTCAAACTCCACCCTTGCCAAATGGCCGAACTCCGGAGCTTGCATTTGATGTTAACTTGGGGAGAACAGGTAGTTTTTTAGGGATTGGATCTGCACTTCCGTATGCCCATTCTTCAGTTTATGGTTACAATAACATTGCACCTGGGCCCGCTATGCCTTTCTCCTCCACGATTTATGGATCTGGAGGACCTATTCCTTACATGGTGGATTCCAGAGGAGCACCTGTTATCCCACAGATCGTGGGCTCTGCTTCAGCTCTGCCGACTGCTTTCTCTCAACCACCCTTTGTTATAAACATGAACAGCTCAACTCCTTCAAATGGGGTTGGGCCTTCGCGCAGCAGTTTTGATCTCAATTCTGGAATGTTGGTGGAAAGTGGAAGTAAAGACCCTGCAGGCTTTGGACTGTTATTAAACTCAGCTCAAGTCAGGTCCATGGACGAGCAGCTGAGGTCCAATTCCCAACCCACCATCAGTTCAGTTGTCAGTGGGAAGCGAAAAGAACCAGATAATGGGTGGGAACATTACCCTTTTAAAAATTATACACCACCTTGGAAACAGAGTTGATTTATGTGGTCTTTTCTTGGGATCAGATTAGGAGGACCAGGCAGAGCAGGCTACTGATCTTATAGCATTAGTTAACCGGAGGGAAAGAGTCCCATATTGACATAGTTGGGGGAGGGATTTATAAAATCCAAATAATGATGGGAATTGCGCATGTAATATGATTCTTGAGAGAAGTTGCCTAGAGGAGAAATACAGAAGCTAGGTTTAATTGTTTAAAGTGTTTTAATTTCTTGCTCTTTTGACGCTTAATAGGAAGCAAAGGAAACTTGTCATATTTTAGTGCTGATCTCTTACATTTCAGTGAAACTTAGAGGAGATGCTCTTACATATATAGTATGCATGTTGTCATATTTATGTAACAGAATGTGGAGGAGCTGTAAATAATTTCTGTTTTGGTACTAATGGATGCCTTTTCTTTCTGTTTTCTTGTCTGTTGAGTATAAAAGATTTACAGATGGACGGTGTTGTGTCTCCATATATTAGTCCAGACCAAATTTGATGTTCAAGGATCACACTACAAACAGCCTCACTAATATACATAATATTCTTCATGTTTGCATGCTACAATTAGGAATCTCAGACCTTGGAGTCCTGGTCCGGACGCTTCAAGGACTCAAGTACTGTGCCAAAGATATCTATGTAACCATGCCACTTAATTTTGAAACTTTATTTTCATCACATATTTCTATAGTTCTGTTTTCAAACAAGACGCCTACCGGGCTAAGCATTATTGCGATCGACTTTTGTTGAGAGTAATTCATTGAGATGCCTCTTCCTGTAATTCATTGAGATGCCTCTTCCTGTTTGTTTGTTTTTTCAAAAAGAAAATGATATTTCGATGGGGCTTGTCTTGTTGACTTCTTAGTTGGCAAAATTGAAATTGTATCGAATTAATAGCGGTTATACTCTTAATTTTGGAAGTAGGAGTATATTAGAAATAAATATCAAGTCATAAGGCAAAAATATATTAGTCATGCTCAGAAGTGTCTTAATTAATTGATCTTAGTATTTTGATGTCTAGTTCAAACATAGAGAAGTGGGAAACTCAAAATTATCTTATCTAAGTATTTTAATGTTTACTATATTTCTCAAAAGAGTTCTTACAGTCAAAAGTTCTATTATTAATGTCATAAAAATATAAGTTGCTCATATTCTTTACGACTTTTAATTGTTTTATGATGGTAAAAATAACACTACATAAATGTTATTAAAGTGTGAAATTATGTACTAACAGGTAATTTGGTAGATATATATTCATTCTAAAGTGCAATTTAGAACTCCACTAATTTAGGATCTAAGAAGTAAAACAAACAAAATGTTAAAAATTAATAAAACGACAACGACAGGAGGAAGTAGAAATTAAATAACTTTGGAGCTCAGTAATAACATTTTTATCTTGATCCTTTACAATTTTATCGATCCATAGGATCAAAACTTTTTAATGGACATACTAATCTATATGTTTATTTATGCATAATCATTTTTATAGGAAAAATATTTCCAAATTTAAAACCAATATAAACATTCACGCATACATTACCAGTTATATGCAAATAAATAGATACTTGGTTACAACCTTTTCAAGCTTAATCATGCCAATGATAAACTCAGAACTGACAAATGAATAATAAATCCTCTTACATAAACTCAATGTCAACATTCCAGTAAAATTCATCGAGGTGAATAAGATTACAAAAGAAAAAGAATTTCAGTCTCAAAATTATCAGCAGAGTATGAGACTCACAAGCGTGTCTTAGGAAGGCTTGTAGTTTGTACCAAACAGAAAATTTTTTAATAAAGTTTTGTACTACATTTTTCTAGGGGGAAATTAAACCCAAAATTTTATAGAAGCAATTAACTTAATAAGAACGACAGCCACACCACTAAATAGTGTAGTAATTACATCAGCTTGCCATACTCAGTGAAATCTGAACGAATTTCTGCGTGGATCAGGTACTAACACTTTAACTCGTTGAAAGGCAGGATTGATGATATCACGGATGGCGAACAAAATCATCCAATATTCAGATGCTCAATAGACGGAGCACGCGGGCCATTAACTTCAAGGCGTGAAACACTTTGAACCTACCGGCGCTTGTACCTGCAGAGTAACAGAGTCATAATAATGTTCCAAAATTTAAATAATCCAAGATATAAAAGCTAAGTTTTCGACATGAACTAGACCAATCCCATTCCACTTGGATAATAACATTAAGACGGAAAAACCATCCAGAAGTAAATAACTGAGAGTAGAACCTTATAGTACAAAGGTCACTAAATGCACCGATGGAGAAAAGTGATGGCACTTCATGGTAAACCTAGAGTTACGTATATAACATAAATTGGCAGTGGATGAAGACATGAAAAAGATACGAGACTTTGTTGCTTAACCATACAGCAACTTGGAAAAAGAGAGCTGAGGCATTGGTTTGATGGATTCAATTAAGTTGCTGTTACAAGCTGAACCAGGAAAACACAAAAATACATATAAGTTGATAAACCATCTCAATGATATTCATACCGTGACTTGCTCTTGAATGAGGACTTCCTCTTCCCACCACCTCGAAGAGTTCTTTTCTGTCTTTTCTCACTCATGTCATCCTGGAAAAGTTCCTGCATCTCTTCTGTTCTTGATTTAGTTATTTGGGTAGGATGCTTGGACTTTTTAACCGACTTTTTTACAATCTTGCCGGCATCAACAGCCTTTTTTGCAGCCTTCACTGCTTTTGCTCTTCGATATGCCACATCAACAAGAGAAATTCCAGTTTTTTCTTTCTTATTTTTCTCTTCTCCCTGGTCAATTTAAATATTAATTGTTAGAAACAGTTTTAAGTAGTATGCATTCATCGAATCCCATAGGACCCTCCACATTTACAGAAAACTACACTTCAAAAAGGATTATATGATTTAAAAAACAGTTGATTCAGATGACTAAATCAAGTCAAACATGTGGATGCTACAGCAGGACATCAGGTGGAATAACATAATCACCAGGTAACAAATATCACCATTACAACAATAAGAATTACATTTTGACCAATTTGTTCAGATAAGGTACAACAAATTAGCAAATCTGGTGACTTCTTGCATGGGCTCGGAACCAAAATTTGCAGCACAAGTTTCATAGATAGTTACCTTTGCATGAAATAGTATATTTCCACAAAATTTATAAACAAGAGCATGTGACCATACAACAGAGAAAAGGAGAAGATACATGCCTTGACTTCATCTTCATCTTCTAACATCTCTCTAGCCGCCTCCAATTTCCTCCGTTTTTTCCTAGGCAAATTTTTCTATCAAAAAAAGTAGCTTCATATAAATCAATTTGGTCAGACAAATTGTACAAAGACATACAAGTGCAGTAAGCACCTCACGCTCTCGCTTTCTCTTTTCCTTCATCTTCAACTCTTCCGCTTGTTCAGCACTGATTGCCTCATTGCCAGAACCTTTCTCTTCCCCAAAGCTTCCTATATTTGCAGATGCCACTTCATTAGTTAGCAAACCAATACAACTAGCACAAGAATAGTTCAAAGAGAAGATCAGAACTGTACAGAGCCATGGACAACACAGTTTCATTGTGACTACAATGATACACAAACTAAGAGTATCAGATTTTCATGATTGAGATTACTCACAGTGTCATCCATTAGGTTTTGATAGACGAATGTCAATGGAATGGCAAATATTCAAAACGAATAAAGCAAAGGTACCTACGGGTAATAAATCAAAGGAAAAGGGAGTTTCTGGTTATCCATATTTCCTCTCTTAATTGTATATTGGATAAAGCAAGAGGAGGGCAACAAAGTTTTAAAAATTGGAAACACCATACTTGAGGCTACTTCATTCACATAAAAGCCTCAATTAATGTAGACCTAACTGATGAAGGTCATTTTCAGTCATTTGAATATTGAGAAAATAAAAAACACGCAGATACTAACAAGTTATGTGGAGAATACTCTATCATGATATGCCATCATCAGTCAGTCAAATTAGCCAATATAACAACCGCCTTAATAATTCACAAATGTTTAAGCAGTTGATATGTCCACTCAACATTTGATTCACTAGCCTATAAAAAAGCCAATGCAACATATAATTCCAGACATGGGAAATTACCTTTGCTGCCTTAGCTACAAGCTTTTTTTCCTTCTCCGTAACAAACCAAGTTCTTTTAGGTCGTGAATAAATTTCATCTTTGTGCGCAATCATGTTTTCTGCCTACAAAGTCATGAAGAAACACATTCATACATTACAAGCTGCAAAAAGGTTTTTGTCTCTGGGCAATAACATCCTTAGTAACCTAGAAAATGGGTTGTAATATATTTCCATGATTAGGTCTTGAGTACTTTTATCACCAAAAGAAGCTACCAACTGTTGAAAAACTAAACAAAAATCATATAAAAGAAACCTTTGTTGCCTCCATTTCAGCTTTTCTTAGCGCCATTTCTTCCCTACAACCATGAAAGAGAATAAATGATGGTATAAATCATATAATATTGTACGGGGGATCAGATGGCTAAATGAAGCAGTCACCTTTCTTCTTGAAGAATTGAGGACACTTGATCTTCCATTTGCTCAATCATTTGAGACCATTTCTTTATTGATTGCTCAGCTACAATTCGGCTCCTCAGCCTAGAACCAGCTCTTTTAACCTGTCATAATGTTTTAAGAGGTCTAAGCACTAAGAATATACTCAAACAAAAGCTTCATTCTTCTAGTCCCTTCTTTTTATATTTTCATAGGAGATCCAAATATTTTCATTGAAAAAAAAAAAAACAGTTAGAACTTTACAGGAAATAAAGCATAAGACAACTGCTGCTTGAAATATAAGGTAATAACTTAAGTAAATCAGATGATTTTATCTACTGAGTACAACTTGTTGGTGGCAGAGTATTAATGATGATACATACTAACCAATTCCTGTTGAACATAGATCAAAGAAGCACATTGATTACAAGTAAGAAAAGGCATCTTTATAGGCTGTCTTGATGCCCGCATCTCATCCTAAAAACAGTTCGGAATTAAAGCTGAAGTATTTACATTAAATAAAACTAAGCACGACAGACACAATGAAAGGAAATGGACAAAAAATGAAAAGCAGGCCCACCCAGGATAAATTGTCGAAAGATGTAAGATACAGAGCAAGAACTGGATTCAAACATAATTTGCGTATGCTGTCAAAAAAATGTTAAATAACAGAATAACTAAAACACAAACAACACAACAAAAAGACAAACAAGAACGAAGAACAAATAGCTTGCTATTCTAAACCTGAAAAGAAACTATAACTGAATGATACATTTTAGGTGGTAGATCATCGATAAACGCTAGGGAAAACAGCACTGACAAAGGGCAATAAATCGGCTATGAATTCGTCCAAGGAAACTTAAAGTTTTGAGTTTGAAGTTCAAATTTCTATAATTTATGACTTAGTCCATCTTTCCTTTTGCAAAGCTAGATGTTCATGCCAAACATTTATTAGGCCTGTCCTTAAAATGTATTGAGTGTTCCTAAAGTGATAAAGGTGGATAAGAATTTTACCCCTTCTAAATGTGTCACAGCCTCAGAAAAGTCATCATTGGAATCCTAGAAATCTGTTATGCAGTGTCTTTATAGATTAGCCAGCTAATCAATCTATTAACTGTTGCCTAAATATTCTAAGATATAATTCTATTGTTACAAACTAATGAAACCAACTTTTTATTGTTTTACACTATTGCTGCTAAATTGGACATATGGTTGAGATCATTTCATATGCATTTCTCGGTGCCCTAGTTATGTTCTTCATCTGATTTTACCTTGCTCAAAATATAAAGTTCAGGTTTAAACTTTTAATCATCATGAAATTTGTTCAATTAAATAATACACAATAATTCGCATCCAACTCCCCTAAACTGTGGAACCTTGGCCTTATTAAAGTGATCCACATCGCTAAATTATAACAGCAAGAAAATTAGATTCCACTTTATTCCCACAAGATACATGTTTAAGAACTATAACATATAGCCCCAATTTGCATTGAGAAACAAGAACAGAACTTCCAGAGGTTCTCAATCGAGCAAATGAACAACCAAGAGCACGTAAAACCAGACAAAATCACAAGTTTGAATGTGGGAGATTAGATGCTTACAATAGCTTTTAGGAGAGACCGATCATCATCAGTAACAAAGGTAACAGCATATCCTTCTCTGCCAGCTCTGGCAGTGCGACCCACTCGATGAACATAACTGCATGAATTATAATTTTTTTTCCCAATTGTACATAATCAGAAATATTTGGTTCAACAGGTTTTGACAAGAATGATGAAAGTTAAAAAGATTAAAAAACTGAGAAGCCTAGATTTGGATACTTACACTGTAAGAGCATAACAATGGAACTAAAACCTACGTAGTTGATGATCAATTTTGAAACCAATCATAGAAGCCGATATTTACCTTGTAAGGTCTCGTGGACATGCAAAATTAATAACTGTCTGAACACCGATAATATCAAGACCCTAAAAACGAAAATAGAACAATGAGATGGCACCAACAACATTTCAACACCCACAATCAATATGCAACCCATGAATTCTAAATTTCAAACATGTAATCTTTATTTAGCTATATGAATAGAAAAATCTTATTCTTACACGAGCAGCAACGTCTGTTGCAACTAGAAAATCCACTTGCTGCTTTCTGAAAAGTTCCAAGGCCTATACAATAAATCATGAACAAATATTTCAAGATATGGAAGGAACCATTCACAATCCCAACAAAAAGCAATTATGCTGGGACGGACTTACATCTAGGCGCTGGGCCTGGGTGAGGTCTCCATGAAGCTCAGCTGCTCTAAATCCAGCTAATCCAAATAAAATTTTCAATCTATGTGCTGCCTTTTTGGTTCCACTAACAATTGAATGTAAAATTTGTTAGACATGAAGAATTTTAGACTAATAAAAATGCAATAGATACTCCAAACAAATTTAACATTAATGAAGTTATGACTAACATTAATTGGAAATCACAGCCCAGTTTTCATCTATTAATTAATTACCCTTAGCATCTGCAAGTATAAGTTGCTCAACTAAGAAAAACACAATGCAGGTACAAAAAGTGAAAATGGAAAGTGTCTGAAAGGGCACAGAAAATGCATTCTGCTAACCCTTCCATCCCTCACTGAAGATGCAAAACAAAAACGTCCATCATGTGGAATATCTAAAGCCTTCTCCGTCAACTGTCCAGCAGTAGAGATCCAACATGTCACCCACACATTTTGCTCCTACTGCTGGATCTATTTCCATTTCTGAGAGAAAATGACACCTTTTAATGGGATTCAATAACTGACTGCTTGATTCAAATCACCTTCAATATCCTCACTCTGCTCAAATGTCTTTAAGCAAATTAATGCCGAAATGTAGTGTGGGCAATTTTTCATCCGTGACTTAATAATGAATAAACACTCAAAGGAGAGCTCAATAAGACAAAACGAAAGTCATGATTCTAGCCAGGTGAAAAGGCAATTAATTCCATTTGAGATGGGCAAAAACCTGAAAATAATAACTTTAGATGTAAAGGTCTTGGAGCATAATGCAAGAAGAACTGCTTCATGATTTCCTTCGCGCATTCGACGTATGCGAACCACCCTGCATACAAGGTGACAAAGTTCCATTGGACATTTAATGTAGAAAAAATAAACAATCATGCACATGATACTTCAGACCGTCTTCATGAATCTTAAAAAAAGGACCATGAACTTTAACGTAATCAAATAGCAAAAAGAACTACTAATGACTTACTCCTCAATTAATGCTGCTGGCCGCTTTGTCGATGGATCAGCTGATAGGCGCAATGGTTTATTCAAAGAGAGCTTGATAAGTTCATCAATTTTCTCAGTCATGGTAGCTGAAAATAACATGGTCTGCCTCCTTTTAGGACACAACTTCACCTGCAGAGCAATACAAATTATCTCAAAAAATAAAGTTAAGAAATAGAATGGCAAGGTCCACATCAAAGGAATGACAAGAGTTAAAAATTAAATTAAATTTTAGAAAAGCAAACAAAAAGAATAATGGAAAAGAGTTGCTCAAACAAACAAGGAAAACATATTGTGCATGAAATTACTGCTGCAGAAAAACGTACTACACATGTTTTCTTAAAGAAAAAGTTGTCAAGAGATTCTAGAGCTCTATTTTTGTGTCCCTTTCCATTTTAGCCATTTCATTGATACGATGACCAACACAAGTATTTTGGTTTCATAATTTTCCCTCTTTGCAATATATGATTATTTTGATCAAGAAACCAGATTCCCAGAATAAGTTTCTTATATGCTCACAATGCAAAAAACAACAGCACTTTCTACTGAAAAAGAAAAACTGTCTAAAGATATACCAGTTCATGAATTTCAGCACTAAATCCAAGCTCAAGAAGCCGATCAGCTTCATCAAGTATCAAAACTGCAAGCTCATCCAGATGTACTGACATAGAGTTGCGTAAGTGATCTATCATACGTCCTGGAGTTGCAACAACTATATCCGGAAGTGATCTCAAGGCTGCTTCTTGCACCTAATATTTTCTTAGGTCAGTTTAGGCAAATACAAGAAGAAAAGGTAAAGGCAACAAAATTTAAAAAAAAAAAAGAACTTCCTTGTTGAGGGTTTTTCCATTTCATACTGCTCCCACTGTCCAGTTAACGAGCATTATTTCAGAAGAAACCTTCGCAAGGAACATAAACTGATTACATGCTCTATGTGTCATGCATTTGCTACAATACCTTTCGGTGAGGCAACTAATGACAAATGCTAGTTGGATAAAACCTCAGGAGACATTACTTTATAGGGATATTACAGGAAAGTAACTGGTCAAAAGGAACCTTTCACTTTTTATGTGATGGGGATAACATTTTACACTCTAAAAAATCTAAATCCAGTGACCAGATTCAACAATCGTTTCATGAATCGAAGACCATATCATCAAGTATTTAATAGCAAGCTATAAAAATATCATCCCCGAATAAAACCCTACCCTGTTCTCTCTTTTTCCCCCCTTCAAGCTAATAAATAACAAGCATGAAATTTGTTCAGTCCCCACCAGCTGAATTTTCAAAGACCTGAGTCAACGTTTCTTACAGTCTAACAACAAAAGAAAGAACTATCTTGTCACATGTGTGAGCATTAACACTCTTCATGTTCGCCTATCTCTGCAATGGCCAGAACCGCTAGTCATGAAGAGAGACTCGGCTTATGTAGAATTCATTTACAAAATATATATTAGCAACCATTCGTTGTGAAGATGGTGGTTGACCCACTTGAACCCTAGTTTACAAGGGTTTTTATAATCCATGATATTTGCTGACATTGACCAGCCTACTAAATCTCAAGTCTCTGCCGCCAAAGAAAGAGAATATAAAGCATGGTATGATGTCAAGCATCACCAAATAAAATAGGGATGTTGTTCACACGCAAACCTTTGTTGAAAGACCACCAACCACCAGACAACATCTGATATCGGTCATAAACTGAGCAAGTTTTCCAATCATACTATGAATCCTGAAAAAATAAGTCATATAATTTAGTAAAAAAGATTATAATTATAGAAAAGAAACAAATTGGAAATCGAATGAAAATTAAGTTAAATATGTTAACACATAGTTGTTAAATGCATGCTTGCAGCATCAAAGTTGCCAAGGCCACTTAGGGCGTAAGCGAAAGGCATGAGCAAGCAGCACGCCTTATTGAGGTGAAGCAACGTAATTTTCAGTAAATTCAGGACCAAATTAACAAAATTCCAGATAAGAACGAAAACGCAATAATTCATACTTTTCCTGTCCCCAGTAACCTTTTGAATTACAGAAACTTCATGTTATTGACACGTCATAAGCAATACATGCTATGTTTGGTCTACTGACGGTATACCAACATAATAGTTTTAAACATTTTCCCCGGTTTCTCCATGTTATGATTCATTTTTAGCTCATTCATTCTTTTCACACAATAACTTTCCTTGCTATGCTTGCCAAGCCCTTCTCAGACAGAGAGCTTCACCGTAATAATGAATCTATAACAGGAAATGAAAATTTATATGTTCTCCTAACCATTGCTAACCACATTCCTAAATCTTAATTTCAGTAGATGTTTTATATTTTCCCTTCACTATTTCCTGTTACTTGAAATGATTCATGTTAACTTTTCTTCATAGGGGACGAAGAAGAAACTTGAAAGGGAAGCCTAAGATTTCAATGTTTGCTTGCGGTGAAAACCAAAACATAATAGAGAACGCAATTAAACATCTATACCAATATAAAATTCCAATAGACCTAGCCACGAAGATTTACTTTTGCCTAGAAACTAGGTGAAGAACCTGTGCAAATGCAGGGGTAAATGAGTTCTTCATAGAAAAAGGTTTATGTTATAAAATTATTAAAAAGTACAACCCACTTGATAACAAAAATTAAAAACAAGATTACAATATCGATTTAGACCAGAATATAAGAGTTTGATTTCATAACACTTAAATTGAACAAAACAATTGTTTAGCTCTCCTATTGCATATTGCGAATTATATAATAGCTCATAAATGGAAATATGGAACAATTAGTTTAAAATTTATTATTCTTAAAAACAATTAAAAATAATTTTCGTTGTTATGAAGGAACCACAACAAAAAATAAACACTACCTAGTGCAACTCAATCATCAGAAAAGTTCTTAACATATTTAGAGAATACACATTGGCTATTATCTTGCTCGGTTAATTGAGAATCAGAAAATAATAAATAACACCAAGACCTTATATATTGAAGAGAACACAGAATAAAGAGATACCAATATAAATTCTCATTAATATGATGGTTTGAAACCAAAGTAAATCCAAAAAGACAAATTCACTGGACTTAAAATGAAAAATAAATTCAAAGCATAATCTCAAGTTTTTAAGAAAATATGAAAAAATTCACTGCATTAAATGCAACGCCATGCAGCATCTTGTGGTGAAAAGACTTCAAATATAATAAATTCCAGAACTTTAATATGCTAATGAAGAACCAACTACAAAGGACGGATATTCATCCAATCCATACCAACAGCTAACATCAGTAAGAAACTGAAACATTGATAAACATTAATGTAGAAGCATACAGTAACTTCATAGGAAGCAGAACTTACTGAACAGCCAACTCCCTTGTTGGAGTAAGAATTAGAACCCTAATAGCTGGCCTATTCTTTGGCCGGAATAACAGCCTCTCCAATGTTGGTAGAGAAAAGGCAGCGGTCTGTACATTACAAACCATACATTCATCAGTCCTACAGTTAACAATCTCATCTTTCTCACAAGAGCATTCAAAACAAGTAAACATATTATTCTACAATATAGTTTTTGTTAAAAGAAAAATGAAATAATGCAGAAGGGGATAAAAAGATAAAAATATAACCTTGTAAGGCCATGTCAGGCAACACTATCAACTAATCTTAACCATAAATATGTACCTTCTGCATTAGGGGACTTTCCATCTTTTTGGAGGGGAGATGGATTTATAAACACAAAGCTCAAATTCAAAAGGTACTTATCATGAAAAACGAATTAAAAATACCTTTCCAGAACCAGTAATAGCACTCCCACATATATCACGCCCAGTTAACGCCAATGGTATACAAGCAGCCTACCAATAAGTGGACAAAGCATCAACTCACAAATTGCTGAACCACATAAAACTAAGTGACCAAAACTTAAATAAGAAATAAAGGAAAAGTGGAAATAATTAAGAACCTGAATGGGGGTGGGTTTACTATAGCCCAAAGCTTCACAGGCCCGAAGCAACGGCCTCGAAAGATGTAGATCGAGAAACGAGTTCGCGTGGAATGATACACCCTCCACCGGTGCAAAGAATGATTTCGTATCATTCCCACTCGTAGTTGGCACGTCATCCTCCTCTTCCGGCCTATATTCCTCCTGCACCAAACAATTAAGCCTAACATCAATAATGTGAATCGATAACAAAAAATAACCTCCAATAGGAATAAACTTACAATTCTAGTTCTCATTTAACAATAATAAAAATGAAAAGGCTTACTTGGTGGGGGGGTTCGGAATCAGAATTTTCGTTGGAGTCATTATCTTCGGCGGTGCCGATGGGGCGTCGCTCGAGAGCTTTGCTTATTTTGTAGTCAATTGAAGTGGTGCTCCGCCGCGAGTGTTCATCGGCGACTGATTCGGAGTAGGACGAGAAGTCCCATGGCGACTGCGATTTCTTGTCTTTTGGTACTTTTTCTTCTTTGAGTTCGGAGACTTCTGCTTCTTCTTCTTCTTCTTCTCGTTCTTCTTCCGATTCACTTTCAGTTTCGTGTTCGATTTCCTCGTCGCTCGGTGGTTCGAACACGAATTTTGTGCTCGTAGCCATTGGAGGGGTGTATGCAGAGCTGCTGTCAATATGAGGAGGGTTTAAGACTCAAATTCCTTCTGTAGTGACAAATTGGAAGGGTTTTGCATTCAGCCACCAATTCCTTTGCCGCCGAGATAAGAGTTGTTGGACATATCAAAAGAAGGCCCATGACAAATCGTGAGCCCGGTTCATAATCAAGGTGTGGGCTTGATAATGGATCAGGCTGATGAGGTCTAACTCCAGTACTTTGTCTTTGATAAGGTTCAAAAGACTAAGAGCCCGATTTCATTTTCAAAGGGAAATTTTTTATTTTTAATTATCTGAAATTATGAAAATATATTTGATTTATTCATTTTCATTATAGATACAACTTAATTTTATTTTTAAAATCTATTTTAAATCTATTAATATTCATATCTTTTCACACAACTACCAAACTTATTTTCAAAGTTATTCACACATCACGTCTTTTTATGTAGAAAATATTATAAAATAAATATATTTTCATTTTCACATATATATAGCATATTAGAAATATAACTAATCCAAATATATTTTTATTTTTATACAAAAATATAGTAAAAACCTTAAAAATATCAAAAATATTAAAATAAGTTTGAAAATAAAACCAAACGAGCTCTAAAATTGATGGCAAGAATTGCAATATATATATATATATATATATCAAAAAATCATATTCGAAAGACTAACCACACAACAGATTTTTTTGGACCTTATCTATAAATCATAAATTGAAAGTTGTAGGTAGACCATTCAACCTATGAAGCAAAACCAATAAGATAAGAACCCTTATTGGTTATGCCATCATTAGAAATGACAATAGAACGAGTTTAACTAAATTCGAGACTCATCCTATCAATATTAATATAAATTCGAAACTCGTCTCACCCCGCATTAATTTAGCCTCAGATCTGTTCCGCTCTGAACTCGTAACCCCAACGGTCCAACTCGCTAAATCCATCAATTTTATTATTTTAATAATTAAATAAAGACAAACTAATTAAAGTAACTAATTCTTGTTAAAAATGTAATAATTCAACCTCTGGTGCACAATTAGATAAAATCCCAAAAAAATTGATAAATAAAAATTTAAGGAAAAATTGTGAAAGTGAAGCCACCACTTGGGTTTTGTTTAATCAATTAAGAACTACAAAAATTGCAATTAAATAAATTATTGGTGTTATAGGTGGAGAGATCTTATGCAGTAGAAATGATTGGTTGTAACAAATTTAGAGTTGCTGGTGATGAAAAAAGTGGAATGAAGTGACATGACCTAAATAAATAAGATTATTACAAACATTCAAAACAAAGATATGAAGAAATAAGAAAAAAATAATCTAAAAAAATGAAGGAAAGGAAGAAAAAAATCAAGAAAACTTCACAGAGAGCTTGCAGCAACAGCCAAGGAGGTGAGCCAAGCTTATGGAAAATAGAAATAAAAAAGAGGATAGAAAAATTCCAAACTATTAAAACTATTAGAACCTATTAACCTACCTCATATCCGATTGGGTTTAAAAAAATCGAACTAATTATCTGTTTCGTTACCTATCTAAACTCCCCAAGTCCATCCTGAATAGGACGAGTTTGTTACGAGTCCGGGTAAATCTCAAGCTCATTATTGCCATCTCTAGGCATCACAAAGCTACTAAGAAACCCTTTATTAATTTTTAAACTTAAAATCATACTCATCCATATGTCCTTGAATTGAATTCTGAAAAGCGCTGCTTTCACATTCTTAGTTTACACCGAGTGTGGAAATTTTTGCTTAGACTCCATTTAGATATTAGGTTTGATTGATCAATATTACTAATAAAAACAATTTTTAATGGTTTAGTTTAACAAAAACATGGAGAAAATTATATTTACAAACATAATCGTGGTAAAAAATTATTATTCACAATACTTGTTTATTTTTGACTGACAAACAACCGCGCTAATATATATTTAAAAATTAACACTTATTTCGTTAGTAAGAAAAAGTGAATGAATTCTTGTGGATATCATTTTCTCTACTCCATTCCAGAAATAAATGAAACATTAATATTTCTTAGCTGAAATCCATGATATAAATGGAGCCTCAACATTTCGATCTTCGAAAATGTGGTTTCGTAAGGGGAAATCAAGAAAAATGTACAGAGATTCAGTAGGCATATTATTATGGTTTAATTTCTCCAATTTTTGAAATGTTTAATTTCTCCAACGATTTTATTATGGTTTTATAAGATTTTTGTTATGGTAGCATGTTAGCGTGCTTTCTGTACGAGGGATCATGTCAAGGCAGAGAAGGTTATTAACTGGACTGCTCTTTCATTAGTCTTAAATCCAAGAAATGGCTTAGGTGTATATCAACGTGGAGGATTCGATGGTTTAAATTTTTTAAATGTCATTTTAGCCTTTTATGGGTACGTTTGATGGTGGATGAACTTTCGACCCTTAATTTTGGATCCATGTAGAGTGTGCAATTATGCTTTGTTATAAATTGTTGTCATACTAACGTTTACCAGTGATCGAATTAGAGGAAAAGTCTATCACCCTATAATTAGTCAAGTCAAATGTAAATACATGAATTATTAAAAAAATAAAAATCATGGAGTATTAAAAATGCAGACCATCGTCTTGTTAGATGGACTCTTCCCCAATATTTTGCTTTATTGATCAAAAATAAATAAATAAATAAATAAAAATTCATTATAACCACAAATAAACATTCTGATGTTTTGGTCTTCACTCTTCGTGCAGCTTCAATGATAAGTTGGTTTTAGATTAAAATGCAAAGATATGACACCCACCGAATTTATTCCCCTAATAAGAATAAGAAAACAGAAGGAAAAAACCTGTTTTAGTCTTTGAATAGGTTGAATGAATAAACATTTCCCGATCTATATGTGGAGATTTTCAGTTCCCCAGCCGTCGACCAAATGGATTCTCCATAAAAATCACAGTGCTCGTGTACCCGCAAGATTTTGATAAATAATAAACTCAAATCCATGTATTCCGACAACGGAACTGAACTACAATATAGAATTTTAATGGACGTCTCTGTCATGATTGTCTCAATAAGAATGCGACATCTCATTCATTACTCCAACTGCTACAAGCTTATAACTGAATTATAGATATTTCTGAATCGAGTTCATCCTTTGATCTATTGAGAGAGACAGAAAAGGGCATTCCCTGTGTCAAATCACAAAGATGAATTCTTTCTTTAAGACATTAGCCTTGCATGTGCAAACTGGAACTTCCTTAGGAAGGTTCAAGGTTCAGGTGCCTAACTTATGTAGTATAGATTAGGATTGGCTAATTGGGTCTGAGCTACATGGGTCATAATATTACAAATGGGATTGTTTTAAAATTATAATTAGCATGGTCTTAATTCTATTTAATATTAGATAAGGAAATAAAATTTTATTTTAATGAATCTGCTTAATTAACAGTAATATTGCTATGTGATGTCAATCAGTTGAATCATTCCCTTACTTAACTAGCTCATTTTGCTCGTATAAATATATCTTATCCTGAATAGAATATGTGAATTTTGCTCATATAAATATATCTTATCCTGAATAGAGTATGTGATTATTTACGTCTTATTTACATCTTAATTACTTTCATATTTTTTATATCTGAATATTATCTTATGACATCAATTTCTAACTTGAGTATTAGAGAAGCTACACTGGAAAACTCAACATCTCTCCTAACTCGTTGTTGTTTTTTAATATTTTGTAAATTATTAATAAAGTTGTGATTTGAAGGCACATTAAATTGGCGCCGTGTGTGGAAATAATTGAGCATCAATTTATGGCTTGAGCATTAAAGGGGTCACATTGGGAAAATTCAACATCCCTACTAACTCGTTGTTATTTTTTGATATTTTACAAATTATAAGTAAAATCGTAATTTGAATGTATAAACATATGTATAAAAGATAAATTTATTTGATTCCTAATTTTTAGTCATATCAAATTAATGTCATGTGGAAACAATCGAGTTGAGATGCCGGAAAATCATCCTAAGAGACAATTTTCCTATTTAAAGTAGATCTTGGCCGCATATGGTAAATCGTATTCGTTCAGACTTAGTTTCAGTCCATTTTTGAACCCTTGATTGCACTTTGGTTCACTGCTTGTGTTAACGCGACTGGGAAACGGTTCTATCATGTTTTAATTTGATTAGCAGATGTCTCCTAGGGAGCTTGAATTTTTACTTGCTTCAATAAGTTTGAAAATGGAAGTAAAAATTTCTGATTATATGATATTAGGTGCCTTGGGTTTCTGTTTCCCAAAATTCTGTGTTCCACTTTTTGAAACGGAAAATAAAACAGAAAAAAGTCTCTCTTTCTCCCTTTTTTTTTTCTCTCTAAAACACATGATATGAACAGCCCATTTGAAATTCATTCAAAAAACTCAAAACCCACAATTCAAATTGCAATAAATAAAAATAAATAAATAACTTTTCATATGAAGCCTTTTCCTCTGTTCTGGAAAACTCCCCATCTTTGTTGTCAAAATTAATCTCCTCTCTTGTATACGAGAGTGCTTTTAGTTTGTCTCTCTCAACGCTATATCGACTCAGCGAATTCCTAGTGTTTTTCTTTTTAGTTTTTCATGTTTAATATGATCAAAGATTCTGTCCTAGAAAATTGGGGAAAAGATCAATTTCTTATAGATGCCACTATAATTAGGCACGATGGTTGTTTACTGCCTTGGACTGTGGACTAGAACCTCTTTGAGCAGTTGACATCTTTAAACCAAGGACAAAAGAGGCATTAGTTAATTTTGCTTCAATTTATTACTGCCCAATGACGCAGCAACAATGATGGTAAAAACTCAAATAAGACTCCTTCCTCTCGCTCGGCCTTCTGTAATTCGTCCTTCTATTATTTTGGCAGGTTTCTGATTCTCTCCTCTTATATACGTGGATATACGTTTTCTTCCTTAAATGTGTGGATATACTCTTCTTCTTTCTAGAATATCTAAATTCTTGTTCTTGATTTAGCTTGAAAATTGATAATGTATAGAGTATAATCAGTCATCCCTGAAAATAATATCTTGGAGTGTAAAAGTATTTTATGGATTTTCTTTAAATGCATTCAGATATTGATTGCTTTCGAAGGTATAATTGGTACACCGAAATATACAAGATAGCTCATCTTGATTCATAACATAGCTCAACAGGTCTGTTGGCAGTAAATTATAGCCTATCTTTTTATGGACTTTGTGATGACCCAACTTTAATGGTAAATATTAGTTGAAACATGAAAGAAAGTTGGCATATAATGCAAATCCGTGTGGATGAAAGTGAATTATCAAGTAGATTATCTTGAACGAATATACAGGGAGTCTTCTAGAAGATTAGATGTAATGTTTGTCTCTCATATTGCTTGTGTTTTCATCTTTTAAATGCCAAGAAATATACGTTTGTGATGTCTGTTGCTCTCATAATAAAAAGTGTTTTACAGCTTTTGCATACCAAGTTCACTGATGTCGTGATGTCACGATGAACTGTGGTTTAAAGCAAACATATGATCTACTTTGATCACCAATAAAATATAACAAGCTAATTCCGATTTGAACATGTGAATAAGCTAGTTCAGACTTGAGCATGTGAATTTTTTTTCTCATAATTCTTTTCAAAATTTTGAAGATACTCATCTTATTATTTATATCTCCATTGCCATTGTTAGTCGTATTGATATTTAAAGCTTACTTTCAACTTATTAATTGCAGATATTGTAATACCAGTAACATTTATGTTCTTGATATATCCTAACCATCTGTCTTGGAAGCAATGGGCAAGCATAAAGCCCCGGCATCGTCCAGGCACAAACAAAGCCTCGGCTTCTTCCGGCACAAACAAAGTTTATTTAATAAGGCGAGTGCCTTCGTATTTTGACAGGCGAATTCTGGGTTAGGAGAGCTCGAAAATCCGACCTCCACAGTTTATTAAGGCAAATGCCTTGATGTTTTTACGAACTAATGCACTTTGCACTTACTTCGAAAACTTTCCCGTTTCATGTTCTATGGCTAGCATTCTCCACACTCCATTACTGTTTTAAAGTGCACAAGATAATCAGTGGGTAGGAAATATATGATAGCTCAATATTAGGAGCATTTAACTGTATTTGAAACTTTGAAATATACTGAACCATCCCTTGATTAGCTTCCTATTAATTTAATCTTACCACGGATGCACTTTTGGGCTCCAATCTATCTTTGAACTATTAGTATGTGCATGCAAATGTTATCAAGTTAAAGCCTACGCATACAAACAAACTACTAGTTCATATACTGTCTAGACTCGTCTAAACAAAAAATAAATAAATAAATTCTACAGAGGAAGAAGATTGTTTTTAATCCTATGATGAGAATTGAGTTGATATGACTCGTTAGGCCTCTTTGCGGCGTAGCCTTCTCATTAACTCTGATGTGCTAATTGTTGTAGTTTTGCTTTAATAATTAATTTAGCTCGGATTTGTTAACCTGATTTAAGAGTAAGTTTTTCACATTCTACTATCGTAGAGCACTCTATCTGATCTAACTGTCCTAGCTTAGTAGAGTAGGGCACTATATGATATGACATAGATTAGCCTGCCTAATTGGACCCGAGGGATCTGGTCATAATATTACAAATGAAATTAAATATGAATATAGACAATTTTAAAATTATAATTAGTATAATCCTACAATGATTCTACTTAATATTAGACAAGAAAATAGAATATTATCTTAGTGGATCTACTTTATCAACAACAATCTTGCTATGTGATGTTAATCTAAGGAAGAAAGTAAAATCCCTCCCTTACTTAACTACCTTAACTAATTATGTTCTTATAAGTACATCTTTCTCCTCCACGGAATATGAGGAATTATTTTAGTCTTATTTATATCTTAATTATTAACTTGAGAAGGACCACGCTGGAAAACCTAACGTTGTTTTTTTATGTTTTTCAGATTATAAGTAATATTGTGATTTGGAGGTATAAAAGGTAAATTTATTTGATGTTTAATTTTTAACTCATCACTAACAAATCAAAATCCACATCTGGAGACTTGCAAGGAAGCTATCCCAGTCAGAGACAGATTATTCAACACAAAATTTGGCAAGGATAGATCGTTCCCAGTTTGTCGAATCAATGGAGCTATAATTGCCCTATTGCTTGTCAAGTATGGGATCTACCAAACCAGCCAGGGAATTTCTCTACACAATTCACTGAAAGTCCTGAAATATGGGGTTGTATTGCCCCTAGCAAACGGGAGGACAAAGAAGTGAGACTGTTCTTCAAATGCATCAATATTTAACCAACTCATAGTTGGGGAGGGCTCTAAGAATGCTGAGTTCTTTTTGTTTGCCAGAAAATATTTTCACGCAGCTTTGGAAGCTACAGAAATACGGGCTTTTCATTGTTACTTTATTCATAAAGCAAACGGCGACCTAAATTATTTATCAAGGTGAACTTTGATGGTGCTCATTTTCAGAGTGAGAGCAATTGGGGTTGGTGTAGTAGCTAGGGATCTTGTAAATGTTGGCCTGGTTGTTTCAAAGAAGTCCTAATTATATATGGAGGCAGAGGCAGCAGCAGGAGTTGCTAGGGGGTGGAGACATACCATAATTGAAAGCAATAGTGCTAATATCTTAAAGGATATTGCTTCACATGAAGATAACATTCTTAATGAAGATACAAAATAGGGTGCTGCAAAAGGTTGATGAAATTCAAATGAAGCAGTCGAGGCATTTTAGGAAACAGAGTAGGCATAATCTTGCCCATACGCAAACGATTGTAAGGACAGGATATGTTCCTGATCAAGTCATGCGTTCTGTATTACCTGATATTGTTTCATAAATTAATGGAAGTTTATCACTGTTTAGCGAAATGAAAATGGCACACACCCCAAATGGCAAACCCCACACCCCGACCAACCCAACAAAAGGAAAAATGAAAGATGTTTTGCCCCCACCTGAAGCATGCACTAAAAGAACCCTTGGATCCAACGAAACTACAAACTACTACTAGTAATCAAATGAATAAAAGCTTGAACTCAAATACTTGTCCCTCAATTTCATGCTGATTGCAAGCTACAACAACGTAGTACCAATCACCTTTAAACAGCTTAAACAGAAAAATTCAGCACCATTACACCAACAATGACAAAGAATAGCATTTGACCAAACAAATAATTCTAGAACTCAGTATCGCGTGCTGCTACCATCTCATGCATCATGTCCAACTATAAAGCCAAAAATTACGCCCATTAACAGAGTTAAAAAAACCAGTGGCCGGTACAATTCATGTTTTCAAATCATTGATAATGTTAATGCACCCGCAATAGCATCACAATTCATGCGGACCACTCTGCGCCCTTACCTTTCTAATCTTCAAAATCCCGCGTGAAATCATTACAAAGTCGTGAAAAGAACAACATTTTCAAGGCATTGATTGAATGTAAAAGCATTTCTATACACAATACATTTCATTTCATATGTACAATAAATGGTGTTTTTTTCCTTTTCAACAAAATTACAGAACACACGAAAATTCGCCCCAAGATCTTTTACACTAAGTTGTTTACGCACAAGCCACTAATTTCCCTACTTCGATTACAATAGTAGCAAACAACTTACTCGTTCACAAGAAATTTTGCATTAGTAATTACAAAGTAATTTTTTTTTTTTTTACCATTTTTAGATGAAAAGGGGAGAAGAAAAGGAAATGGGGGAAGCATTTCTCTATATGTTTTGACCTATATAGGCTACAGTAGACTTTTTTTTGAAAAAAATAAATCTCGTAGACATAGTAAGATGATGATATTGTGATCCAAAATTACGCCAGCAGCCCAAATTCAATTACTTTAATTGCCTTATTTGATAATTTTAAATTAAAATTTGGAACTCCAATATCAGCATTCATAATTATCAAGGATTATGGTGCTGAGGGAGGCGGAACCGGACCTGAGAGGCCGGCGATTTAACGGCAACCCCATGCCAGCAGATACCGCCACGGCACATTTCGTGGCCGTGATCGCGCGCCATGAGCGCCTGCGTCGCCTTGCGCGACACATCCCAAGTAAGGCTAGCAATCAGGATCGCCGCCACAACCGCCGTGGAGAGGATGAGGACGCAGGCGCCGCTGAAGCTCCGCCCAACTGCCAGTCCGTAAGCCTTCATCGCGGCAATGACCACCAGGTAGAGTGTTGTCAAATTCCCCGCCACCGCGTTGGAAATCGCCATTGTGCCGAAGTTTCTAGAGCATGAGGTTGTCGGTGTGTGTGAAAATTAGGAGTCAAGAAGAATATAGATAGATTGGTGGGTGGAATTTAATGGTTGGGGTGGGGGCTTTTAAGCATTGAGAAGGGAAAATTACGAAACGGGTGCGGGGGTGGGGGGTTGGTGCTGGGTTTGGGGCGTGGGAGAGGGAAAGGTCCCGGTTCTATGGTTTTGAGCTTATCTACTTTTCTTTTTGGTGTTTTTGAGAAAGTGAAAGGTTAACATCATCCCACCATGGCCACTATGCTGGCTGATTTTCCTATATACCAAAGCCTTTAGGACACGTGGCATTGGCGAAGGCCTAAGCAAATCAGCATCTTGCAGACGTGGCTAAATGACATTCTATAATGTTATGAATATACTATTATTAATACATTGTTTTTTTAAGTCATGCATAATTATAATTTTTTTTATAATTTATAAATAAGTATAAATATAATTTATATAAAAATAATATTAGAATAAATCATACTTTTGCTCCTAAATAATTCTTTTATATTTATATTCTACTTATTCATTTACGAATTCATATATTAACTATTTTTATATTTTTTTACCATTTTTTCACCATAAATTTTAATAAAATATTATAATATATTTATATGTATTACGTGCTGAATTTTTTTCTTCTCATATTTAATTGGTGTTATTTTTGAATTTTACTTTAATTTCTTTTGGGCGAACATTATTCTGCTTCATAAAACACTTTATTTTTTTCTTAATTTTGAAAATAAATATTTTATTTTATTCTATTTACCAATGATTGTGAAATCAAATGATAATTGTAGACATATTTTTAGAATCTATGAATTCGATAAGAATTGTTTTGGTTGAACGTGACATGTGGCCTTAAGATTTTCTTATGAGAACTATATATGGAATGAGTCCACATTAAGTAAGATCTAACAAAGGGAAAACGCAATTATTGAAAAAATCATTTCCCTTCGAGAATAAGTTTGAAGTTTTCTAGATGAGATTACATAACATATATTCCCATTTCTAGAAAACTCAAAACTCAAGACTCAGCAATGTTTATAAATCTTTTTATTTGAGTTATAGTTAGGAATTACAATAGGTTCACATTAAATTTGAATCTTTCGAATTTATTATTGTTTGAAATAAATTTTAAAATCATAAATAAATATCGAATTTTAGTATTTACGATTCATGTCATCAAGTACATATATATATATGTGATGTATATATGCAAAATTTATATTTTTTTATAAATTTATACATACTCACATATAAACCATAAACATGTGTTTGCCCTATGTATAATCTATCAACATAAATTGTTTGGTACCGGTAATAAATTGATTCGTGTTAATAACAAAAACCATAATTACATAGTCTGTATACATGTGGAACCCATCATCTCAAATTCCTAATTTCAGACACCTTCATTAGCCAAAACCAAACTATAATGTCTGAATTCTTCTTCTTTGCAAGCCAACCCCCCCCCCCCCCTCCCCCCCACCCCCACCCAAAAAAAAGCACTAAATTTAATGATTCTAATGAATAGCTTTGAGCAAGGACCTTACTTGTTTTTTCACCAAAACATATACTACATAAAAAAGCCCTATAAATTCGTCCGCCTCAATTCTACCTGTGATCCCGACATTAACTTAAAATTTTAAATTTAATATAAATTTAACAAAACTTGAATTTACCCAAAAAAAAATTAATACAAAACAAAATATAAAATAATAGAGAATTCTAAATTGCAATATGTAACTATTGAAAGCCCTAGCATTTATCATCGATAGGTCCAAAATGCCAATTTATAATTCAAACGCAACTTTTAGGCAATTTAGCATATTTCTAAAATGTAATTGAATAACGCCAATTTGATGTGCATTCAAACATATTCTAAGAGATGGGTTAAGAATGAACAACTGTCAGCACCAATTAAACTAGTATTAATAAGTTAAGACAAAATATCTGCAGGAAATGAAGTCTTGCGTTAAGGATGACGTGTACAGTGGTTGTTGGGGGACCACCCGTTTGGAGCTGGCCAGCTGCCTGCTATAATTCAACGTAGGAAAAGGGAGGTGGGTTGGACATGATAGGTGCCCATGCCCTTTCAAGTGGGTACAAATTTTAATTTTATATGTAAATTAAATAGAATTATCCTTCAAAATTTTAAATTCTTATTCTATATCTCAGCTTTTTAAGTGCCTCGACGCCAGCATCTAACAATCTTGGTTCCTAGCCTACTGTGTTTTTGACTTCCAAGCGTCAAAGTTTTATTAGTCTTATTCTTTTTCTATCTCAAAATTATTATTCTTGATTCAACTACATCTCATTAACTTTAAGAATAACTTATAAAATCAATATTAGTGAACATTTAAATCTTCAATCTTCAACAAATAGCATCATTTGTTACGTTATAATGATAATAAGTTAAGTTTGAATCAAATTTATTTAGATTTAATATTCGATCCGCATGTTTTTAAGAACCCAATATCAGATTCAAATTTAAATCTATTGAATACATCTATAAGATCCGTTTTATAATTTAATATTAAAATACTGTTTAAAAATAATTTTATTAAAAAAACTTTTTAAAAATTCTATTTTTCATATAAATATATGTAATATTTTTTTTATTTAAAAAAAATAAATAAATTAGACCAGATCTGAGTTAAATTTAAAAATAAAAATTATAAAATTCAACCCAAATTCATTTAAATTATTATCCCTAACTCCTTGTGTTGGGACAGAATTGGGTTAATAATCTCCACATTTAATTAGATTTTGGACTGATATTCTTAAACAGTCACTGCACTAGGAAATCTGCTTATTCTTGAAATAGCTCACGACCAAATTGGTCTGAAATGTTGCCAATATTCAACTGAGGCCCATGTCCACCTAAAACAGATATTTTGAACTGCCCGTCAAAATTATTGCTTGAAAAATAACTTGCATAACCAGCTAAAACCACTTTTCATAATCATTAGTGCTGCATTTATAGTTAATCCACCTAAATCAAAGGCCTAATCTACAGTTGCATATATTATTTATTTTGAGCGAAACAATTATATATACTAATAATAAGAATACCAATCATTAATAGCTAATTTATTAAAAATCACTAATAATTAATAATCAATTTATCAACTTTTATGAAATAAGATGATTCCGCCGAATTCAAACATAATATATTATAATTTTAGAATTTTAACTTTGTTTAATTAGACATATAATGGCTAGTATTAAACTCTAAAACTTACATAAATTAATTGATTACGTTATCGAAATCAATTGAATTTTTTTTAGAAAGTTCTGAGACTTTAATTTTAAAACATTCATAATTACCTATATATAATGAACACTACGAATAAATTTGTGATTGTCCCAAATTCTAGGGTTCAGAACAAGATTCAAACACTATTGGAGTGTAAATTATAAATATGAATAAATTTGTGATTGTCCCAAATTTTAGGGTTCAGAACAAGATACAAACACTAATGGGGTGTAAATTCTAAATATGAATAAATTTGTGATTGTCCCAAATTTTAGGGTTCAGAACAAGATACAAACACTAATGGGGTGTAAATTCTAAATATAGGAAAAGATGGACCGTGAGAAATGGGTTGCGTAGACTTTTTGTTCGGGTGTCTCTTCATACTCTGTTCTTACCCAATAAATGTTCGACGCGAGTAAGCACTTGAGCTCACCTCAAATTTCCCCAAATAGAAACACTTGGCTTATGAAGAAATCTGTAGACCCGCCCACATCCTATAAAAACCTAGTCTTCCAAGTCTTCTCTATGGAGCCTTCCAGAACACCACAGCTTACCACGTCTAATAAGCCAACATAAACCAATTAAAATCTTCCACGTAGCAACAAGCTCCTTAGCACCGTTTGATTCTCCACGCTGGCAAATTGTAACCAATCAAAACGCTCATACTCGTGGCAGTATTCGGCTCCCCTGCAAATTCTCAGTATATAACCAGTCCTACTCACTCAACTCGATATCAGAAAGATTCGAATTATCTTATTCTGAGCAAAAAATTCGCAGCAAATCGAACAATGAGGAAGTGGACGATCCCTTCCGTTCTTTTCCTATTATGCCTTCTTTTTCTTCTCCCAGATCAAGGTACTTATTTCTGGTTTAATCATTTATAGTTTTATTTATTTATTTATTTTCAATTTTTTTGGCGTTTAATCTAGCATTTCGAAGAATGCTGCGTTTACTATGTATGCTTAATGTATAGTTTTATGTTACAGGTTTTGGTTTTGAATGGATTAAATTTCTGATAATTTTTTGGCTGACGAAATTGAAATTTTGTAGGTAGGAAAATACAGGCAAATGCAGAAGTCGATTCGGATACGCCGGTAGATCCGCCGAAGGTGGAAGAGAAGATCGGCGCTGTTCCAAATGGATTATCTACCGATTCTGATGTTGCTAAGAGGTAATTTGATTTTTTAATTCATTGAAATTCGTGCACATCTAGTCTATCGCAATTTAGGTTTATTAAGTTTGTTATCGTGATTTAGAGAAGCTGAGTCGATGTCGAGAAGAACACTCCGCGCAAATGCGGAGAAGTTTGAGTTCCAGGCCGAGGTGTCGCGGCTTATGGACATTATTATCAACTCTCTTTACAGCAATAAGGATATTTTCTTGAGAGAGTTGATCTCCAATGCTTCAGATGTGAGTTTCTGTTGTGTTGTGTGGTTAGTATTCAAGAATTAATTTGAGAAAATACTTGAGTTTGATGCTTAAACTTTGTCAATAATTCAGGCACTGGACAAGATTAGGTTCCTGTCACTCACTGACAAGGAAATTTTGGGTGAAGGTGACAATGCCAAGCTCGAGATTCAGGTTTGTGTTTAAGGATAATTATTTTGCTTAAACTTGCTTATAACTGTTTGACGTAAAAATGTCAAGATTTATTTAGTCCACTATGTTTAAAAATATATAAATACCTAATGATTCTTGAATATCCAATCGAAGTTGTTTGCAGTTCATACATTATTTGTTGTAGTAAACCCTTGAGCAGTTAAAATTTCAATGTTGAAAAAGGATTGTTTTCTGAAGATTTAGTGGCTCTTTTGGTATCTGAAGTTAATTTTTTGATAAATGCAGATTAAATTGGACAAAGAAAAGAAAATACTTTCCATTCGTGATAGAGGTATAGGAATGACAAAGGAGGATTTAATCAAGAACTTGGGTACCATTGCTAAATCTGGAACTTCAGGTAATAAATTGAGTTGAAGCAAATTTGATGGGTGTTGCAGCTAAAGCTTGTACTTTTTGTTGTTGCTGTCGCTGTTGCTGGTTTGATAATAATTGTAGTTAATTGTTCATATACGCTGCTGCAGCATTCGTGGAAAAAATGCAGACAAGTGGTGATCTTAACCTTATTGGGCAATTTGGTGTTGGATTCTACTCGGTATATCTTGTGGCAGACTATGTTGAAGTGATTAGCAAACATAATGATGATAAACAGTATGTCTTTGGGACCTTAGTTCTGTATTTAGTAGGTTATCCCTTGCAGATATTTCTTGACGGAAAATTTACTTATAAGATGATGATTTTGTGAAATTGTGATCACTTTCAGGCATGTATGGGAGTCAAAGGCTGATGGAGCTTTTTCCGTTTCAGAAGATGAGTGGAATGAGCCACTTGGTCGTGGGACTGAAATCAGATTGCATCTCAGAGATGAAGCACAGGAATACTTGGATGAGTACAAATTGAAGGTTCATTAACCACATATACTTTTTTATTCTTCAAGTGTTCAAAAGTTGCTGCTTATCTTTTTCCATGAAACTGTTTGTAGCTATGATTGGCTATGAGATCCATGATTTGGAGATCCCAAACAGAGTAATATATTTATCCCTTGTATAAAACATATTGTGCCCATGACATTGTCTGTTCGCAATAATCCAAATGTTGCCACTTGTTTGATCCTTTTGTTATCTCTATGTCCCTTTTGATTATCTTGGCCCAATTTCAACTTTTGTGACATTTCTAGAAATTGTCATGCATCATTTAGGTTCTTGCTTTATTTTGTGCTTTTTGTGACATTTGTTTTAATCATGTTGACAATCATGTGTATCGCACTATGACGACTTCAGAAGATATCCCGAGCAAAAAAAAAAAATGAATAGTAGAGAAATCTGTACAATTAAACGTGTCTTGAATGAAATCTGTTTTGGCTTTGAACATAGACCTAGGTGGCTTCTATCTGTTCCAAATTCTACCTCCAACCAATAGTATTGTGGTACCTTACCTTTCTAATAATTTAGTCTGTTATGTCTAAATTCCCGACATTCCGAACATATCCTTCATATGTGGCTGTTACTCTCTGACTTGGGACATTTAAAGACAATATTGTTTTGTTTGTCTGTTCGTGAGGCAATTATCAGTTGATTATGCCCCACAAATATGCTGTTAAAAGAAAAGCCTGCTGTCAGGCTTGAGTTTGGCAATGGTCACTAACTTTTGGCCTGTTAACAACTCCTATAGGTTCTTTTCAGTTAGCACTTTGATTGCCAAAACTACTTGTCGAGGATTATCTCGTAAGGAATTTTTCTTTAATAGTACTGGTGCTATGGCCTTGGATGATGTCAACTTGGACATTGAGTTTTAGCTGGTCACAACCCTGTCTCTGCTATTCATCTATGACAAGTTCTGGTTCCTTTTTATATGTTCATTGTATCTCCTTTCTCTTAATATCATTATAAAGTGCAAGTACGAAAATCTGATGTCTAGGGCATAGGATTCCAGGAAGTGATATATGAGCATTATTGGCTCAAGAGAACCCTGTCTATGTTGTTTTCATTTGACTAGCTCGAAATCAAATTATTCTTGTGTTGGTTCATCTTGATTCCGTAATTTCATCTAAGGATTGGATTATTATTAAGCCTACAGCATATGAATTCTTTTTAAAGACTTACATGTAGTCGAGTTGGTCAAGGAAATGGGCCACAAGTGACAGAGCTAAGCTTAACATGGAAATCAATTGGATGAACCCTGATTGTTGTGTATGCTTGTGTTGACAACTAATCTTGACAATGGATGTGGAGTGTGATGATCAATTTTATGAACAACTTATTCTTGAATTTCTCCCTAATGGAAAGCCATTCATATCTGATGTTATAATCTTGTATCTAACTTAATTTTGGACATGGATTTTCCTTTGGGTTTGGAGACTTATCTTCCCTGTTATGTTCTTTCTATGTGTTCTGTTGGTTGGGCATAATGATCTTATTTCTCAAATAACCATGATGCAGGAATTGGTGAAAAAGTACTCTGAATTTATCAACTTCCCCATACACCTTTGGGCTAGCAAGAAGTGGATGAGGAGGTTCCTGCTGATGAAGATGAGTCCAGTGATGATGAGGAAACATGTATGTGTAACATATCTGCAAACTCTCCCCAGTATTGTGCATACTATGTTATTGAACTTGGATTTTATGATTAAGTTGGCATGCATTCTAGTTCTTTCTCATTTCTCACTATAATCCTCTGTTGCATGAACAGCTGAAAGTAAATCTTCTGAGGAAGGAGATGAAGAAGATGCTGAGAAAGAAGAGGAGGAGAAAAAGCCCAAGACGAAGACAGTTAAGAAGACTACATATGAGTGGGAACTTTTGAATGACGTGAAAGCTATATGGCTACGGAACCCAAAGGAGGTGACAGATGAAGAGTACACGAAATTCTATCACTCTCTGGCCAAGGTGTATACCATTTCCTGTTTAAATGGGCTTCATGTTATCGCTGCAGTCTTTCCTTTTCCTCATTTTTGAGCAGTTTTATATTATCTTATCAACATCTTAAACTCTGCTTACAGGACTTCAGTGATGAGAAGCCTCTATCTTGGAGTCACTTTACTGCTGAAGGTGATGTTGAATTCAGGGCTGTGTTGTTTGTGCCTCCCAAGGCTCCTCATGATTTGTATGAGAGCTACTATAATTCAAACAAATCCAACTTGAAATTATATGTCAGACGGGTTTTTATCTCAGATGAATTTGATGAGCTTCTGCCCAAGTATTTGAACTTCTTACAGGTAATCTTTGTTTTCTCAAACTCATGGAAATGCTATTCTTGTTAGGATATTGAGCTTTGGCATCTGGTTTCTTACTATTTGGCCTATGTGACCAGGGTCTTGTTGATTCTGACACCTTGCCACTGAATGTGTCAAGAGAAATGCTACAACAACATAGCAGCTTGAAAACGATAAAGAAGAAACTCATTCGCAAGGCACTTGATATGATCCGGAAGCTTGCTGATGAGGACCCCGATGAATCTAATGATAAAGATAAGAAAGGTATGACATCCTGTTGCATTTGAACTTTTGCTAGCCAGTCAACTGAGTGAAACAGAGATAGCTTAGTTGGTTATCTCTGTATAGAGCACTTATTGAACTAGCAATGCAGTTATCCTTCTTACTCTTCTTGCTTCTGAAGATAAGATCAAGGTTGCTGTATATATTGTATTTCTGCTAGACCCTTACTGCCACACGGTTTCTGACTTAATTCTGAAATTTAATGCTGCTGCAGATGTTGAAGAATCCAGTGACAGCAATGAGAAGAAAGGTCAATATGCAAAATTCTGGAATGAATTTGGCAAGTCAATTAAGCTTGGTATTATTGAGGACGCAACTAACAGAAACCGCCTAGCAAAACTTCTTCGGTTTGAGACGTAAGCAGATTTTTGAATAAAATGTATTATGTTGCAATTGAGCAATTATTTGTTTTAAAAATAATAAGTTTGTGGTGTTTTGCCATCGGCAGCACTAAATCAGATGGTAAGTTAACTTCACTGGATCAATACATCTCAAGAATGAAGTCTGGACAGAAAGATATCTTTTATATTACTGGAACAAGCAAGGAACAGTTGGAGAAATCTCCTTTCCTTGAGAGACTAACAAAGAAGAATTACGAGGTAAGTGATCAACTGTGCATTATTCTAGTTGCTATTATTTCTCAGTTGCAGCTACCCTCTTGAGTATTTATCTTGCTATATCATAACTGAGTGCACATTTTGCTTGTAGGTTATTTTCTTCACGGATCCGGTGGATGAATATCTGATGCAATATCTGATGGATTACGAAGACAAGAAATTCCAGAATGTATCCAAAGAGGGACTGAAAATCGGGAAGGATTCAAAAGACAAAGAACTCAAGGAGTCATTCAAGGAGTTGACCAAATGGTGGAAGGGTGCTCTTGCCAGCGAAAATGTTGATGATGTGAAGATAAGCAACCGTTTGGCTGACTCCCCCTGTGTAGTAGTGACATCAAAATATGGTTGGAGTGCAAACATGGAAAGGATCATGCAGTCTCAAACTTTATCAGATGCTAGCAAGCAGGCTTACATGCGTGGCAAGAGGGTGCTTGAGATTAACCCAAGGCACCCTATCATCAAGGAGCTTCGGGAGAGAGTAGTGATTGACCCCGAGGTATTTTGGACTTAACATCTAAGACATGGTTTTCCTATTTGTGATGCTGTTGTATCTTTGATTAATGTTTGGTTGTCTTTCTTGTACAGGACGACAGCGTAAAGCAAACAGCACAACTCATGTACCAAACAGCTCTTATGGAGAGTGGCTTTGTACTGAATGATCCAAAGGATTTTGCTTCTCGAATCTACAGCTCGGTGAAAAACAGCCTCAACATCAGCCCTGATGTAACAGTTGAGGAGGAATATGACGTAGAAGAAGTCGAGACTGAACCCAGTGCAAAAGAAACAGAATCTTCCTCCAAGACTGACGAAGCTCCTGAAGAGGATGTGAAAGATGAGTTGTAGGTTTACATATATCTGGAAAGACTGGATGATCTTGAAGGAGAAATTAGTTCTTAATGCCCCTTCTCACGGAAAATCCTTCAGATGCTGCTTACTGATTAGACGCACTGCTTAGGATTTAGAAACGTCAGTGTTAGATCAGTGTAAATTTAACCACCAAGAATTTTGCCATGTTGCTTTCCTTTTCCTACAAATAGTTTGGGCAACAGTAATGCGTGTTTCCTATGCAGTGTAGAATAGTAGTTTATCTTTGTTTGGTGTGTTATTTTTCCCTTTTTTCATTCACTTGGAAGTTGGAACCATGGTGAGGCTTTAACTAGACACCCGTGTTACGCAGGGGCTATGTGCAACCCCAAAGATCATTTCTACTTTGTAATTGTCTGAGAGAAAACGAGTCTTTGGCGAATGAAACTACTGTTGTCAATGTTTTGTGAGGTTTCACAAAACGTGCGCTGTCAAATCGTCCATCTCTTTAAACTTTACGACAACTACCATAGTTTCTCTATATCTTCCGAGTAAAACCTACATTACATAAATAAAAAGTACAATTTTGTGCAGTGGTGACCTAATGATGTACACCATGGCCTCTAGGGTAGTCTGGACAAATGCTTGGATAAGCAGCTGGAGCTAGTCTTCTGGTGCAATATGGCACTACATTGGAAAAGTATCATCAACAGCACAGCTTAATTAGGCAGAACAGTTTAATACGCATGGATTGGCTCCCACATAAAAAAGGCCCCAAGGAAGAAAAGGAAAAGAAAACGTGCTTTATTTACTCTGTTATCTGGTTGCTAATAATCACTGCAGATGTGCTAAGATTCTGTAGTAGCCTAGAATACGCTTTTGACTACTTGAAACTAACGGTATCTGCAAACATTCAGGAAAGCCAAGCCAAGGTCCCTGCTGGGCTCGAGGTATCTCAACTTTAAGATCTTTAACCAAGTAACATGAATGCAACATTAGGCTAGCAAATGTTGAAATTTCAAAATTGGGCATACAGCAGGACAAAGTACCCACTTGTCCAACCTGTGCCAACTTTGTTTCTAAAGTATTTTCGATCGTGTTCTTAATTGAAAATATAATTACTTTTTACTGATCATAATAAAGTGCATCGAAACTTTAGGAAAAAAATGGAGATTCGTCTAATCAATCTTAGGCACAACAACCGCACAAATCATGCTTTTTAATTGCAGCCGTCCAAGAATAAACTAAACACCAACTACCAATGAGGTTTTATGGGAGTAGACTATTGAAAGAAGGGTTGGATTCTTGGGTCATAAAAAAAAAAAAGAAGAAGAAGAATGGGCTTTTTGAGTCCACCACCCTGAGGTATTCAATTTTAGCGAATAACTCCAGAGGTATGAATATGAACTATTTGGCAAACAACCCCTTCTCTTAGATATTACACTCTTTATATATAGAAATGAATAAGAGAGATTTTTAATTATTACAACGTGAAAAATAAATGTAAATATAATTAAAAATCCAAGTAGCCTAGATATATATATATATATATATATATATATATCATTCAAATTGTTGACTAAATTTTATACTTTAGGGGATTATTTGCCAAGATTTAATACCTTAATAATGGTGGATGAAAAAGAATAGATGATTGACAAAATGAAGGCACCTGTCTTTGCTTTTCTTTTCTGCAATTGATAGTTGGAAAAGCCAAAAAGTTTTCAATCATTTAGAACTTCGATTCATAAACCATACAATCTGGAATAATTTGATAGGAGTTATGTTGGTGACACGAATTTCAAGGGGATTATTAGATTGACACCGAAAGTGCTGCCTTCTAATGCAGCCATGATCTAATGCTGGAAAAATAAAGCATCAAAACCTTTTATGCTATATCTGGACCTTACATTTTGATAGGGAAAAAAATATATATTTAAAAAATAAATACACAACTTTATCAATTGATGTGAAAATAGGATTTCTTAGTGATTTTCTACTAAAATCTAATGTCCAAATTTATCCTAAGTGCCACCCACATGAAAACTTTCGTTTAGGTTCTATTTACTACATAAGACCTTTGAAATTAAGGTGCTATTTTGTCCACAATCCTTCCCACCGACCTATAATTTTGCCATGCATATTGTTATTGGTCAATATAGAATCTGTAATGTGTTTTTCCGAACTAATCTTGGTCATATATTTGGTGTCGCACTTGTATCATACCAAAATATTTATTAAAAAAATCTCTAGTTTAATTTTTTGTGTGGGCTTAAATGCCCAATGGTCATTAGATATATTAGTATGATACCACTTTGTGAGATTGGAAGTAGATGAGAGCATAGAATTCATACCTACTTGAAAGCTAAACTTGTGAATGACCCAAATCAAAGTGAACTATGTTAAAGACTTGATCTAAACTATTTCTGTATCACAGACTTTTTAGTAACTTTACTATTTGTTAATGCATTGCATTTATATCCTGCAGGGATGGAGTTGGAACTTTGGGTTGGGGCGAAATTAAATTTTTCTTAAAAATAATGACAAAAAGATATTTTTAAATATATAAAAGCAATTTTATCTAGGTATTTTTTTTTAAATTTAATAAATTTATATATAAAATATATTATAAATTCTAGATTATATGTAATTGAATTTTATATTATATGAAGTTAGAGGGACAGACGGCTGCCCCCGGCTTCCTCCTTGATATCTATGATCCCATCTGACCGTATATGCTTTGTCCATTTTATTGAATTTCCTCCTTGATATCTATGATCCCATCTGATCGTATATGCTTTGTCCATTTTATTGAATTATAATTTAAGTATATATAAGGACTTAGTTCTTATTGGTTATGCAAAAATAAATAAATAAATAACTATAAAATAAAAATTGTATCTGACACTAAAAAAATTAAAATTAAATTAAAATTAAAATTAAATCCTCGCAATATATTGCAAGTTAAAAAAACCCCACTTAATAATGAGTACTTATTATTATTATATTATTATTATTATTATTATTGAAAAAAAAAACCCTAATCCATTAGAGGATGATGATGGAAGTAAATCACTTCCAATGATATGAAATTTGGATAAAATCAAGATTCATAGAATTAACTAAACTAGCCACATTGTAATTCCAGTAAAGTAGCCAAACTTTGCTTAAAAGAGCACCCCAACTACCTCACTGAACAAAATTCATCACGAAGCAATTGCTTATTTTTTCTCTTATTTTGCTAAATCCACAACAATAAAAACTTAAAAGGTCCATCTTTTGATTGTTGACAACAATGTCTTCGTAATTGAATTGATAATTAAATTGATTTTATTGTTGATCAGTGTTTTAATAATTCGTTCAATCGTCAATTCAAATCAATCTTAATAAAAATTAATTATATTATATAAAATAATAATATAATATATTAATTGTTACATAGTATATTTTAAATATAAAAAAATAAAATATAATAATAACTAACTAATCATATATATACAACAAAATACCAAGTTTAATGCTTTAAGTATTATAATAAAATAATTAATCAATTTAATTGGTTGAACACAAAAATAATTATTTAAGGTTAAATAAACCGGATCGATCGTCGATTAGCAGTCCACCCACTAGTCCGGTGCAAATTTGGAAATATTGCTTCATAGCATAATATCATTGTCAAAACTATCAACTTATATTACAATTTTAAACACATGACTTGGAAAAATTGTACTTCCTTGCTAACAATGAGAATCCCTAGCATGTGAATTAGTTTGGGATGACAAATTTGTGTGTCTCTCTATAATTGAAGAAATGAGAGTGATAGAAAGATTGTTGCTGCACAAATAATGATATTAGAGTGCAAGCCAAAGTTTGATGAGCCCCCTGTCACAAAATTTGGCAGCCAGGAGGCGAGGTCATCTTCCAGCGGAGAACCGGAACCATCCGCCGTGCTGGTGGCCGCCGCTGTCATTGGTGATGATGAAGAGTCCCTTGAAGATTTCTGACTGCACAAAATAATTTGCAAGACAATCCATTAATAAAAGTTCAACAATGTTAAAGACAAAATTTATTGTTCAATCGTGTTAAAATTTTATTCGTATAGTGTACAGTTAACGATAATTGGTGTATTGCAAGAGGCAATTTGCAACAGGAGATCCCATTTCGATAAATTTGAGAGGAAAAAGAGAAGGAAAAAGAGAAACGAGTTGGAAGAAAAGTGAAACCAGATACACATTCAGAGAAAGGGGCAAAAAAGAGATCTTATGATACAACAGAAAGCAAAGCCACTAAAAAGATTCTTCATACTATTGCTACCAATTGATTATCCTACATATGTTAAAGTATAATAATATATTGAAATAGAAATAATTAACCAAATTAATTTCCTAGGAAATTCTCAATTTTTGTAGTGCTAAGAAGCAAAATAAAGCAGACAAAAAAATATTGAACACATGTAACGAATATATGCATGTAAAAAGAAAAGGGCATTAAAGAATAGAATAAAATTGGAATAAGAATATATTTATTTATTTATTTATTGCTACTAAAAATGAATCGTATGTACCTTGTCAGTGAAGGGCAGAATGTAATCGTATAGTCCGCTCCACTACACGTAAAAGTACTCGTAGCATCATCGTATGCGTAGCTATACGATCTCGGACAGGCATTCTTAAATATCTCCGAGTATGCCGACGGCCGACAGGTGGCGGGTGAGCCGTACGCGCCGCTACAACAATACTCCGGGCTTCCGAACGCCTCGCATGCACTCTTGCATCCCTTCCCGTCCCCTGCCCGCAGCTCGTTCGGGCACATCCGGTTAAGATCGGTTATGCAGCCAGTCGAGCCGCAGGCGCCCGATCCCCTGACAGGTTCTATGATCATGGGCAAGTTGTAGCCGTCTACGAGGCTGACGTCATAGAAATCTTGTGCGCCCGACCGGATGGTGAATTCGGCCAAGGTGGCTGGTGGGGCTGCGCCCGCGCCATTGCATTCAATTTGGTTGGAGCCGCAATCACCCGAGGCGCAGCGGCCTAGGCCGGTGGTGGGGTCGAATGAGCAACCGGTTCGGCCCCAGAATCGGCCGGACCATGCCGGCTGAGCTTGGAAGGACCTGGTGGCGCGGGGTGGGAGTTGGAAACCGGTGGTGTCTAAACCGGAGCTGCCAGCATTGGATAGTATTCCGGGCCATACTGTGTAGCCACACCTGTTTACTAGTGTAAATGTAGTCCCTAAACTAGCTGAAAAGAAAAAGAAACAAAATCCCATCATTACATTATCTTAAACAAAACCCCATGAAATATTTCATTACATACAAGAAATCAGCCTTTGGACGATGAATAAAATGTAAAAATTCCAAGATTTGTACCTTTGGCCATGAGAAGAAAAACGAGGGTAATGTAATAAAAAGCACAAGAAGAAGAAGAGGTTGAGGACATTTGGAGAAAGATATGAAAGTTTGTTGTAAGAAAGAAAAAGTGTTTCATTGAAGATCTTGGAAGGAGAGTGATTGCAACTGCAGTAGGGTTTGTGGAGAAAGAGGAAAACAATGTGGTTTGAGTTGGGTTATTTTGTAGCCCATAAAATTATGTTGAATCAAGCGAGAGAGAAGAGATTGAATGAGAAAGAAAACCTTGTTAGCCTGAATACAACCCTATTCCTATATATACACTTATGCTGGTAAAAAGTAATTGTAGTATATCTATTAAGGGAAAAAAGCATGAAAGAGTGTATATAACAATAAATAATGCCAAAAAACATAGGTTAGTTATGGGGCGCATTCATCTGTTGGGTGTGGCGGGCCAAGTTTAGGAAAGTAAGTTCGTTCCCAACATTATATGATTGAAAATATTTTCCATCTCTAGTAAAGTACGCCGCAAGTTACTAAGATTTGACACCGTACATAATTAATTTTATTACTTATTAAGAAAAATGGTGAGTAGTATATCATCATGTAGTTCAAATTAATCTTGATGAGGTATTTTTGTGTAATTCACAACATAGAAGAAATTAAGTATGTATTTGTGTTTACCGTTCCATAACTTTATTGTATCTATTTTAGTATATATCTTGATGACGATCAACTGAGGGGAAATTATTAACATCCAAGAAACAAGTTATATGAAAATGATGGTAGCATTTAGATTCATCATTAAATATTAAAATTTCGCAATAATGGGTATCAATCGTAGGAATACACAATTAGATTATCCATTATTACATTCAAATAAATAGATACTAATGGTTAGCAAAACCATTTGAAAATTCAATTTTGAAGGGTAATACCGCAATAGTATTATTAGCTATCTTTTTTTTTTTTTTCAGTTCGATTCCGTTATTTTAATTTAATATTTCATCTTATAATCTACCTTACAAATATACATCAAATATTTTCTTAAACCATCATTTAACATGAATCATATACACACTTAATGTATATTTTTTAAGTGAAATCAAAATGAAACATCGTATTAGAGCAGTGCTATTTTTGACTATCTCAACTCAGCCACAAAAACAATACTACTACTTGCAAACTGAATATCAATATCTCTAACGATCAATTAGGCTTTAATTTGTAAGAAAGTTATCATTTTCTTCAGTAGCCCCAAAGGCCAAACCTTTCTTTGAGTCAAGGGATTCCACCTAAAGTAGCTTGAGTAGGGTAAAATATATAACCAAAAAGTCTAGAATCAAGGCTTTTCTGCTGCATGCAATGATTTTACAATATATGGAAAATTTCCACTATCCTCTACATGTAGCAGCTATCCTCTTTAAACGGAATTGGATTCCAAAATTTATTTAATTTTTACTCTCTGCGGGCATGTTGATTGATAGAATCACGTAGGCAGGCAAGTCAGTTCAGAAAGCAGAGGTTTCGAGGGTAAGACATTCAATATTGGTTGGTCAAAAAAGCTATGCAAATTTTCTCTTCACAAAAATTATGAAATAATTTATTAATAATAATTACCGAAAATGTCACTATAAGTTGATATTTCTACTATGACACTTGAATTCAATTATCTTGACCCTTACAACAGATGGTTTTAATAAAAAAATAATGGTAGTTTATTTTGTACTTGTTGCTTCAAAAAACTATTTATTTTTTAAAACTCTATGGATCCCTCAACCAAATTTCCTTGTAGGATGGGAAAAGTTGTGATCTATGAAAAGTTCTCCCAATGCCAATTAATGAAACCTGAAATGAAAATTTTAAGGACTCAAGACGTCTAGTCTTGATTTTGAATCCCATAAGGTATATTAAGTTTGAATTATATTAGATGTGTGTGGGTATTTATTTATTAATAATTACTAATTGTTTGATGCATTATTACTTGATATATTATATAATGATGTATTTAATCATTTCATTTAGAAAAAAAAATTAGAAAACTTCTACTAACAAAAATGACCTCCCTATATGAATATTTAGTGAAAAACATGAATTTGAGTCACCCGCTGAATTAATGAGTGATGAAGAATGTTTGCCAGTAAAACACAAGGTGTGGTAATTTAGTTTTTTTTTGGTGGTTAAAAATGGTCAAATTATTATCAAACATAATAAAACTAATAATGCAACATTACAAGAAATTGCAATAAGTTATGGTTAGTTATTGAAAAATGATTGGATTTGTGGTAATAAAACACCTAGAAACTTGTCCATTCAAAATGTGACCCAAAAGAACTTTAAAACTAATAATTCTTCGCTTTCTGAACTCATAATCGTTACAACATTATCTGACCCACATCGAAATATGAGACAATAGGAAAAGACATGTGAAAAGAATCTATAAACATGAATAAAATTCGTTGTAGTTCCTGTTTTTACCACCCACACACGTAAATGCATAAGCGGGGACTAGTGCCAACTCTTTTTAAATTGCAGAAAACAACACAAGAAACAAATATTAACTACTATAATTATTAGTTCAACAAAAAGGGATCGTACTCTAAGAGGAGGAGACAATCGGCATATTCTCGCCACTCAGAGAATAATTACGTAATTAATTTGGGCTAAATTTATATATTTAAAAATAAATATATGATACGTTATTATCTTCTTTGTATATCATTCAATTTATTCGCCACATCATCTCAAAAATAAATTTTATCTTTTTATTCTAATAAATGAGCTTTAGGTGCAACAAAAAATGCTTTGATGACCAATATCATCAACATAATTAAATCTAAACGCAATATAATACTACTAATTCAAAGTTCAAATTGAAATAATAATGTAAATTTAAGAAGTTAATAAAATTAAAACTCAGATTCTAGTAAGTATTTCATGTTTTCACTTTTTACTGCCTGGGGGCTGGAGCCGTAGGCAAATTTATCGGGTTCTGCCAGCTGGGCTTTTGACTGGGTGAGTTTGTTTTTTCTGGGCCTACCCAAGATTTTACAACAAAAGATATCCTTTTCTTCTCGTGGACTGGACTAGAAAAATGGGCCCATCTCAACAGATTTGGTATTTAGGGCCTGAATAACAAGATCTTGTGGACCAGATTGTATGAAATATATTTCCAACAAAATGATGGAAATCTTTCCATACAACCTTTCAGAAAAGAGAGATAGAGAGTTCTTGCCATAGTCATTCATACAATAAAACTCATTTAATGTTGAACTCAGGAATATTATTGATCTAAGATCCCTATTTAGGTGAATATAATGCATTCATACTTCAATAATATTAAAAGAAATCATATTATCTAATATATGTAGAAGCTTTGAGTAAAAAAAGTATTTTTCTTTCCCTTTTGAAAGAAATCATATTATCTAATAAATTCTATTTCAATAAGATTAAAACAATTGAAGATAAGTCAGCATATTAATGAATGATTTTTGAACAACTTGGAAAACAATAATATTAAATATGTATGAGAAAATACGTCCTTTAGACCAAGAAGTCAGGATGGCCGAGTGGTCTAAGGCGCCAGACTCAAGTTCTGGTCCTCGTGAGAGGGCGTGGGTTCAAATCCCACTTCTGACAACCATATCTATGATTTTTCTATTTCTATTTTTCTTTTTCTGGTCTCTACATTCCTAACAAAGTTTTTCACTTTATGTTTCAACAGTCTTTTTCTCTTTTTCCCATCCTGATCTCTACATTCCTAACAAAGTTTTTCATTTTATGTTTCAACAGTCAATCTGCATTCTTTGAAAAAGAAAAATATCCTAAAAAAAGCCAAAAGAAAAGGACAAAGGTTAGAAGGACAAAGGGGGAGAAAAATGACAAGGAGAATACCTCTACATTGTAGTAAAAACTACTACCCCTGAAAGGCAGTAGTGAATTGAGCATGAAAAATACATGGAAATACTTTGCACACATGTTGCTTTCGTGTAAAGGCGAATCTTCTACCACCTTCCACCTACTGATCAACGCATTGCATGAATTTCAAACAACTCCAAGAACAGCTCTTGTTGAATTTTCTGGCTTCTATCTGTAATAGTACTCAATTTCCTTTTTCCTTTTTTTTTTTTCACTATTTTCTTTTATAATTATGTGGGAATATAGGTTATGGCCTTCACTCTAACACCCGCTTGGCAATGACCATGGAATCCCACCTTGGAAAGTTTGAATTAAGCCAATAGATAATGTTCAAATTCATTACAATTCCAACAAAGAGCTAAAGCTCCACCATTAAAAAAAAAGATCGATTCATGACCAACAACCTTCTTCTGTAAAAAGTAATAAGTCAAACCAATTACATTATCAAATTACAGGTGAGGTCTTGATTTATGCTGACTCCTTGCATTCACCTTTAGTACTCAAAAGTCCCACAACAAATCAACACATGTTTTGTTAATTTTTGCAAAATTTAAATAATTTTATCTGATTAATGCAGTATATATTAATTAAACAAATTAATTATCTTAATGGATTAATCAAGTTAAACATGACTGAAATATAAGTTGGTTATCAGATTCAGCAGCCACATAAAAGTCAAAGCATTAAGAGTCGGTTTTTCCGGCGACATTGTTTAATTAATTAGGATAAGATTTCAATAAAGTGGTAGACAAAACATCTGGTATTTTTTCAATAATTCAATATGGCATAAAGATGATTCAATTGTATTTAAATCTCGAGTGTGACCATCAAAGGAAAAAGAGTGGCAACAAGTCAAGAATCACTGGGTGGTGATGTGAAAAGTAGGCCTGCTTACACAGCAAAAAAGAATGCATTGTTGATAGATATGTATACATATATACATTTTGTCGTGCAGTGCAAATCATCTGTAGAATGTTATTATTATTTTTTTTTCATTTTTGGGGATGGTGGACTTGTGTTACTTCATTCAGATGTATCTTATGTATAAAAGATATGATTTTACCAATTGATTCAATCACGTCAATTTATATATGGCCACGGAAAAGTCCAAGCATTTTCATGAATCACCATTTGAATAGATATGAGGTCGTAGATCACAAGCTAGTAATATTATGACTATAAGAATAAGGAACTAAGATTACGTTTTTTGTCCAAAATTCACATACTTTATATATATCATTACCTATAAATAAATAGAGTTTAAGTGTCACTTGATTTACTTATATTTTATCTTTTCTATGAGAATTAACCATTTCAACAAACCCAACCAGTTCTTATAATAGAGTCATCTTATTTGGTATTGGATTAAACATGGACTTTTCTAACGTTCGGGAAAGATTTTTATAAGGGGGGGGGGGGGGGGGGGGGCTACTGGCTTTATTGAAAAGGACCTATACTGTGTGAAAATTCACACCCCCATGAAAGATAGTTTTTTCTTTCTTTTTCTTCTTTCGTTTCACCTTTCCAATGCCAAGAGATCAAGAATTGATAAACGTCAAATCTTCTTTAGGGTCTCACTGTTTTGGGGGATAATCTTTGTTAAGAATGGTCATCTTTTGATGGGGTCGATCATGACCATATCCAAAAAGACCAAAAAAGAATTAACAAGATCAGCAACCTTTGTTCTTTCTTGGAGTGACGCTTCTTTCAGAAATTAGGAACGTGCGTGGACATGTTGTCTGTCGTGTAAAGAGAGCCACAAGGATAATTCTATCTTTTTTCTATTCCTTTAGTTTTCACATTATCTTGTTCCCCTTTCTTTAATTTCTCAAAGCAAAATTAAGTCATCCATGCAAAAGCCATCATCAATTCTGGGAAACTTCTTATTATGGGATGACTGTTCATTCTGTAAGTTTGCATGAGAAGCTACTCACATATCTTTAATATCTATTTTAAATAGCCATTTCTTGTTATAACTTTTTATGATCATAACTCAACTTGGTACGGCGATAGAGTTAAAAATAAAAATGTAAAAATAAAAAAGATAAAAATAAAAATAGGAGAAAGGTCGAGTGGACTGTGGTAGTATTTAGTTATTTCTTTTTTGTGGGGGTTGTGAGGAGAAGAAATTGGCTTGGAGATGGATAAAATGTGAGTTTTATAATGGTTTATCAAATTATTTTTGAATTTTTAAGATTTGGCATCTGTGATTGCGTGAACACCATGCAAAGAGAAGATTTATGCGATTGAAGGTTGTTTAGTTAATTACATGGAGATAATCTCTGTGTTCTTTGTATTTAGCCGTAGCACTTTAAGAAATAATATTTTTACATATATAACCCTTTATATAGAAAAATCATCATTTATATAAAAAGACAACACTCATCACAGTCACGCTATTCTCAGACTGATTTGCTATCAAATTTCAAGAGTTATATAGGATACGGCATCCCAAAATTATAATACGAGAGACTCAAAAATAAAAGTAATAGCCTTTACTTTCGAAAAAAGTAAGGACATTTTGCATCTTGTAGCCTTTTATATATAGTCAGTAATTTACATAATAATAATGAATGTCAAAATTAGAATATACCAATATCTATAATTAGTGTTGGGGCGGTGTTACATTAGCTGAAGGATATAGTTTTATACAGAACATTAGAACCTTAATACTTAGCAACTTAAATTGTGTGACAATGTTTTAGTTTCTAATTTCGTAGATTTATTTTTCCAAAAACTCTCTCACTATTTTCGATAATAATATCATAAAAAATATATGTAAAAAACATTCATTTTTCTAACTCTCATCTCAGTTTCTGTCGATTCAAAATGGAGCCCTTATACAGTAGGGAGAGGAAGAATTGGTGATGTATGTTTCCCAATTGTAGATATGTGCAGTGTAGAGATAAAGATAAGATCTTTAGTCCAAGAAAAAGCTGTAAGCTAGTAAGCACTAGACAGTTTGCAAATCTGGATTAAAGTAGAACAAACCCATGTGGTATTTTTGCATGGGCTTTAAAGTAATTAATGGTACGTACGTAAAAGGAAGCTGCAGCAATATGGCCGATCGATGTGGACACACACAGTGTTGAACAACCAGATCAAATAAACTTCTCCATCAGTTTTTTTTTATGCTAAAGAAGTTTGCAGTATCCTATCAAATATCAAGAAATGGAAAAGAAAAGGTCATAAAAGGAAGGATCTTTGATGTGGAGGTTGATATATCCCCAAAAACACACACACACACACACATGTTTGTGTGTGTGGGCGCAAGCAAAAGTGATAGTGATGAACAATGTTGGGGGATTTCAACTATTACATATATGGCATTTTCATCAAGAAAATTTTTGATACTGGAAAAATTAAAAAGAATTAGGAGTGTAAACTAATTAAGTTGAGTCGAATATGTTTCTGTTAAAGCTTGTTTAAATTTATTTAGTTTCAAAAATTGTGTTTAAATTTAATTTGATTGTTAATTGAGTTCAAACTTAATTAAATCGAATCAAATTCGAGTAATTTAATCATTTCATACATATATTTTTATTTTTTCACTAATCAAGTCGAATTCGAATAGTTTAATCATTTCATATATATTTTTTTATTTTTTCACTAATCGAGTTGAACTCGAGTCGAGTTTCAAATCTCATTGAATGAAAAAACCTGTTGAAATTTAGTTTATTAATCAAATGAATTTTAATGATCGAATTTTTATTTTCAGACCTAAAGGGAATATCCAATTTAGTTAATTTTCTTCTTAGCTAAGTCATCTTGTCTTGTTACGAGGAGAGAGAGACTGTTTAGATGGATTATATAGGATTAAAAAAAATTAGACGCCCTTTGATTGGCTTTAAGTAAAAGTTAATTGCGTGTTTAGGGTGAAATTGATAGCACTAGGAGTTCACTTTTACCAGTAGATATCCTAGTTTAAACTTGCGCAAATCACATGATTACTGCTTTGATTACCTGAGAAAAAGTGAGCTTATAATATTGGTGATCTCAATCATGTCTGAATCAGACAGCATTAATACAAACTCTGCTTTTCAAATTGACGTAATTGTCAACGTAGGATTTTAAGTTTTTTTTTTTTACTAATTAAAGCCGTCCCTTATACGAAAATGTCCCATTTTGCATGTATATTATAGTACGTTTGATCATAATATAATATTATCCTTAAATTACAAAGTGGTTTATGACATGTTTTCGTTGTTAAGTGACTGTGTTTACAGTATTAGAGTGAAAATTTGAAAATTAGTAACATTTTCTAAAACAATTAGTGTTAATAAAACTGCCAATGGTGAAACCACTAAAACAATGCTCCACAAGTAAATTTATTGACCATTTACAAAATATTTGAAATATGAAAAAAAATATTAAAATAATATTTTCGAAAGGGTTGCAAATAAACATGCCGATTCAATAAAAAAATTCATAATTTTTTTACAATTTAGATTAATAATTCTTTAAAAAGGGCTCGCAAGCTTCTATAATTGATTTACCATGTTAGTCCTAGTGAAAATACTAGATGAAATATCATAATTAATGAATGGGAGCAAGTTGAAACAATATTTTTTAAAAATATAATTCTCAAATCAGGTAATAATAACAGATTTGCGGTTAATTGGTTCTATAAATTTATAGCAGTTTTGGGCTGTAAGCCCCAAAATAAGCTTAAGGCCTCACACTACGCTCATAGAGTATCATTTTCATCATTAGGCCCATGGTAATTTAAATTTGAATAAACACAGTCCTCGTAGAAATTAAAAAATAAAATTTCAATTTTCAAATATGAATATGAATATTGGAGGCAATACTATTGAACAATAAAATGTTGGTGTTGGTAGTAAACTGTATCTTCTCGTTTTTTTTTTTCATCTTTTTCAGTCAATTTTAGATTTGATCGAAGACTTCAATTTCAGGCCCAATTAAAATGTATTACCAATTTGGGTTTAGGACACTGTCTTTTTAATTAATTGGAAATTCCTTTTTTTAAAGTATAATTAACTCAATTCATTTCTTTATTTTTTAATTTTTTTTTATCTTTTTTGGAAACATGAAAACAGAAGAATTATATTCATTAAGTATAATAGTTTTGGTACAGAGCTTCACTTTGCCATACGAGCAATAAAGTATGAACTATGAAGTGCTGGATTATTTCTCCAATTATGTAGCATTAATTTTGGGAAAAAATTATAGATATAGTTAAAAAACTCTAAAGTTTTGGAATTAATGTGCAATGTCTTCCACAGCTTCCCTGCATAATGTACACATTGAATTAACCTATCTTTTTTAGGTTCATATTGGAAAAGCATTTTGTGCAAGTAGCCAACAAAATAAATTTATTCTAGCAAGGGTTTTAAAGGTCGTATTTGGATAAAAGGATTTGAATATGAGGAGATGATTTTTGAAGGAAGTGTTTCAAATAAATTCGTATAAAATAAATTTAAAATTCATCACAATAACTCATAAATTAATTCAAAATAAAAATTTTAAAAATTTAAAATTCATCGTATCAAGAGATTATCTAAAAATCCTTCGAGAGTAAATATACCTTTTTTTTTATCTATGCCCAATAAATATTTAGCTTTCAAGACCCATGTTAAAAGTCGCTATCCTACATGGTTTCCTAGCTTATGTTTTGAAGTACTATGTAAAGTATGTAATCTATCTAAAGCATTAGAAAACGTATGCAGGAACACAAGTGGGAAACTTAGGAGAAGACATTTCCCCTCATACACTGCTATCTTAACATTAAAATTTCAAGGCTTGAAAAGGAATTTAATGATTCAATTCCTAGTGCACTAACGTGTTTCACTCAAGATTCTAGAATTGGAGATTTTTATAACATCGAAACTTAGCAAGTCATTGAACAGCAGGTAAATATTGTTGAACTGGACAAGAAAAAATTGAGAAGTTGGTTACTTGTTTCGATCAATTTATGTGTTCCAACTTGGTCTTACCTAATTCAAACAATATTTGGACACCAGTTTTAGTCAAGAATGAACAATGGACCTAAATATGCAGCTCTTTTTAGAGCATTTTCCTTTATTTTTCTGCTCTTTTGTATGCGCATGTGTTTCATACTACACCACCCCGGGGTGGGAGGTTACTTTATAAATATACTCCAAGTATATATATATATATATATATATATATATATAATTTATATTATATTTAAAAAATATTATATTTGACATGTATATGCAGAGTGGAATAAAACATCAGATTAATTTTTGATTGTTGATTTCCATGTCTAAATTTGAATTTTGCAATATGAAACCATATTTTTTCTTCTGAGTAATAATAAAAAGTTGTCGAGTTTGACAAGATTTTCAAAGCAATTGCTTAAAATAAAATATGTACAAGGTTCTCATAGCCAAGAAACATGAAATGTCCCTTTCTTTTTAGAACGTGATAAATCCCTTTTGGAGAACAAATTTAATTTGGTCAATTATTGGAAACCACATAACACGAGTTATATATTTAGTTAAGTAGGTGCCCAGTAACATCAATTCGAGAAGTTATATGTAAAATATTCTAATTTTTCATTCTAAGTGAAATAATTAAAACTCGAAGAGGTAAATTAAAGAAAGAAACCTATTTTTCAATGAAAAAATTATTTGAAATATAGGTCCACTTTGGTGTACTTATTAGTTTCTAATCTATTACTGATGTGGCGACACATAGGATTGATTTCATGTTTGTTTTAAAGTCTTAAGTTAAATGTGCGTAGGATTTGGGAATGATGAAATCCTAAGTTGTGCCACATTATTAATAACAGTGTAAAATTGCTTAAGTGTTAGGACATGCTGCCCTAGTGATGTTGCTCAAACCTCAGAGGTGGCACAAATTTTGGGTCCGATTAGGTTTGATTAACAATCATCAAGTTGATTTGTACTTGAATGAACCTTAGATTTGTTAAGGTAGGCTTTAGCCAAAATCTCCAATTTTAAGGCAAATCAAGTTCGACAAAAAATTAATAACGTAATATAAATAAATAAATATAAAATATTAAAAGCCACATTCCTTTTTTACTGTATTGTTCAAAGGGAATTCATAGGTTTTGGTTCACATATAGCACGTGGAACTAGATAGGTTGCATCATCGTAATGAGTTTTTCTTAAAATGTGTGGTGTAATCAATGAATCAACATATATGAATTTTTTGAATTTGGATCGACTCGGAATTCATATAAAAAATGTACGAATCTTGATCTTTTTATAAATATTTTTTTTAAAAAAAAAGTAAAATAGGCAAATCAACTCTATACACATCACCTAGAATATCTTTTTATTTATTTATTTATTCTAGTTTTTCAATTTATTATTTTCGTGTTCTTTCTTATCTTGTGCCTCAACTAGCCAATTAAAATTCTCAATTTTTTAGTACAAAGTATGCGTTGAAAATGAGTAATTTTGTAATTTTTTTATGGCATTTGCGCTGATAAATACAGGTTGGTTCCTTTATTTTTTGTGGTTTGAATGTTTTTCAAAAGAAAACAAATCCTCAGTTTTAGACTGATAATTGTTGTGGATCTTTGACTTTGATCATATGAATAGATTGATCACAATTGGCCCATATATATTTTTTTAATTTTTTTTATTTGTCATTGATTGCCACTTATATGTTGATATACTATTGTACTCAGTTATTTTTCACAAAAACAAAAAAAAAAAATTGAATCTAATAACAAATAATGTTGTATTTTTTCTCCATCAGAAAAAGGGATTAGATCAAATAACAAAAGATTGCATCAAAGCTTTTACTTTTTTTAATTTTTTTAACTCAAGGTTTGATTATTTATTTATTTTTTGTGGCTCTTATTTTTTCTTTTATTAAACACATAAAAATGCATATATCCTTATGAACATAAAATACAATTTCTTGTGGTGTAATGGATGACCCAAATAATAACGTGCACGCAATCGGAGGCCCCCAAATGATTTGATGTTCACAACAGATGAATACCTAAATCCTCAATTTTTATTGCCAAACAGCTCACACGTAATAATAACAAATAATGTTGGAGCTTCAATTTTATACCGTGAAAGTTTGGCACTCAATCATCACTCACAGAGCGCATTGCTGGTAGAAGTAACGAAATGATCGATGCACACTAGAGGCGGACCGATCGGCCCAACCCCACAAACAAAAATGTCACTTATATATTGATAATATAATTTTATAAATTTGACATATAATAATAATATTACAATAATAATTATAATAAATTAAGAATATTAATTTAGGAACATCAATTTTCTTTCATATCTTAATACAAGATTCATAACATTACTAATAATTTAAATAATATTTCAAAGCTAACTGATGTGAAGTGAAAGTCCAGTGTAATACTAAAAAACAAAATGGAGGGTAACCATATATTCCTAATCAATGTTGAAACGTCATAAGGGTGCCACGTTCCTGGTGGATGATTCAAATTCTAAGTGCATAATAATTGGTGATGTCTTGGATTGGTACAATGATGGCGCATAGCTTGCTTGTTTTCTTTACAACGGTACAAATGTTTAGCAATGTCTTACCAAAAAATACACATAATTAAATTAATAAAGCATAAATTATTTTCTATTAAATAAGTTATCTTACTAAACTATTTTCTATTAAAGAAGTCATCTTACAAGATAATTAGAAACACAAAGAGCAAAGGTCGCGAAAGAAAAAAACACAGTTGTTTTTTGTTAAGGATGATAAATTAATCTGCACCAAGGCATGCATCATGAGAAATCTCTTATGTCATCAATCATGATTCACTTTTTTTTTTTCTTTTTTTAAATTTGATGTATGACAAACTTGAATGGATGGATGGATTTTGAGCTAAAAAAATTTAATTTATAATAATAAATTTATTGAATTTGTTTGAATAATTCGTGTTACAATATATTTTTAAAATCCTTCTGTCATCATTTTGAGTTATGTTTGAAATTCACATAATTTTGTATCATTTGCAATTATTCCTTTAAATTTTTCTAATAAAGTTAAATTCTTCCGTCTTGTATCATTTGCAATCATTCCCTCAAATTCTTTTAGTAAATTTAAATTCTTCCATCAAAACGAATCCTTAAACAATTGTCTTAAATTTCGAGAGTGAAAATTGATTTTCAATACATATGGTTATTCAACAAAATGACTTGGTGCCAAACTTCAATATATGTGATGTCCTTGCCAATATTTTCATAATCGGACCGGTGATGAAAATCGATTTTATTAAAATTAACGGTTGAACCGTTGGTCCGGCGGTCGGACCGGTTTAATGAAAATTAATTATATTTTTTTTATTTTTTTTATATAAAATAATAATATAATAGATTAATTGTTATGTAATACATTTTAAATATAAAAATAAATAAATAGTTACATAAAAACACATATGACAATACACAAAATTCAAATAATCACATAAATATAACAAAATATCAAATTTAAACATCTATAAAAATTTAAAACAAAAAATAAAAAAAAATATAAAAACTGCAGTTTTGACCGGATGTTGACCGGTCAAACCGATCAAAATAATTTTTAAGCAAAATCGAACCGGACCGACCTACGGTTCCCGATTAAACCGACCGGTCCGGTCCGATTTTAAAAACATTGGTCCTCACAATGTTTTAGACTTACAATAACAAAATCAAAGACATTTAATTCGATCAAATTTATTCTGTGCATGCTATATACACCAAGTGTGTTACATTAAACACTATAGTTAAATAACTAATTAGAGTTGTACACGGAGGGTAATGGGCAGTTAGTTGACAAATCAAAAAGAGAATATTTCTTTTCTTGCCTAACTATTGTATTATATCCCATAGTTGTCGGCATGTTTGCTAGCTAGCAAGCTAGCTAATACCACAAGCTCAAGCATCAATAATTGCATTTTTATTTACATTTTATCTAATCATTTCATACTTTAATATTGTGTCCAATAATACCACTCGTTTTATCATATACTAACTCATCTCCTTTCACAATCCTACAATAATACACGAGGAAAACCACAAAATGATAACCAAATAGTGTTTAATTTTCATTGTTAACCGTCCAAACTAGAGTGGTGTTACGCATATATAAACATAGTAACATTCATCATACAAAATATTTTCCTAACCTACCAAATGAATCTCAATCTCCATCCCCAATCTTAATAAAATGAAAATTAATGAAAATAACTTCTAAAAAACAAATATCCCCGACCACCATATGTCTAATAATTCCTGTGTGGTGTGTTTTGCTCTCTATTCCTACTACTAAATACTAATCCTCAAACTAAACTATTTTCTTTCTTTTTTTTTTTTTGTAATTTTCTTCCCCCTTTAGTTGAATGGGTTGCCTTGTTGGTGACTCAGTTCCTCGTCACATGGGGGCCATGTGCAGATCAGGAGGCCCCATATTGAGAAAGGACCAGAAGAGGCTCAATGGTATAGTCCACACGTGATACATCCACCCACCCAATGTCCGACAAGATTAGTGGGGGCCCACGTCTCGAAAGGTTGGAAAGCGAAAAGTGGGAAAAGTTAGACGAGATGACACAACCGCCACACTGCCGCCACGATGGCGATGGCACCGCCCAACACGTGCGCGCACGTGGATGACGCCGCGTTCACATCCAACGCACCTTCGTACACCATATTGCCATCGAAGGGTGAATTGCTATTGTCCTCCGATCCCGGGTTTTGCCCACCAGATGATGATTTTTGACTGCAACAAAAAGCAATATCGTATTTTTTTTGTTAGAAATCAATTATAAAAGAACTTAATAGATTTATGCTTTCGTAGAATCTAAATGGTAAAAAAATCCTTTTTTTTTACCCAATTTTTATTTATTCAATTTAAATAAACTATCCACAAAAATAGTGATTGAAAATTACTAATCATATTACTAAAGAATATTTTTATAAAAAAACATAATTTCGAAACTTCTAAATAAAAAATAAGAATAATAAATTGAAAACAAAGAGTAATATTTCATTAGAAAATCCATGTAATATCTCAAGTTGATCATATCCCATTTCCCAGTAGGACATGAGATAGATTCCAAATATCAAAATGAATATAATGAAAATTCTTAATTCATTAAATTGCCCAACAAATAATGAGCTTTTGGGTTAGACAGGACAACTAGGTGTTGGCTGAGTGCCATAGCCGACCGTTACTTTTAACGGCACAAATGTGCCAACCTAGTTTACTGAGAACGAGCACGTAAAAACAAAAAGGTGTCCCTGTAAATAAAATACTTTTTTCAGTTTTTTAACCTAAGTAGCTCGCAATTTTAAGGGTCTGAGATTTGAATTAGCCCCACCCAGTTGAAGATTTTAATTTCTTAGTGCTTTTTTATCTAATTTTTCTTTTACTATCGTTACATCATCATCAGAACTTAATAATTTCACCGGCGAACTATGAAATATGACCAAATCTTTCAACCTTAGCCATTAGATTTTGACTATCAAACGATATCGTATTAAAAGAAAGGTCTGACTCTAGTAGTCTAATTTAATTATTAACTAATGCAATTATACTAAGTTCTTTCATAATTATTGCTTTAATTAATATGGGGGCGGCCAAATACAGGTTGGAATACAGGCTAGACCTAATTATGCCACAAATAAATTATTTAGCATGTGAAAATATTTAAATAATCTATTATAAAAATTATGTCCAAGTGCTAAAGCTGACTAACGATTTCTAACGGAGATTTCGTCAGGGTTTTGTTTTCGATATACGGAAAAGTGACGGAGGATTTGGCAACCCTAAACGTTCACATTGACAGGCTTTAATGATTTGTCAGTGACTGGACGAAATTACCCTTCCAGAAAAAGGAAGTTATGCATGGGGATTTTCGTAAAATTACCTCGTGTTTGGCGAAGGGCAGAACGTTATGATATAGTCGGCCCCGGTACATGTGAAGGTGCTAGTCCTATCATCATACGCGTAGCTGTACGCGTGCGGGCACGCGTTCTTGAACAACTGCGAGTACTGGGAAGGCTTGCAGACATCGGGTGTACCATACGCTCCGCTACAGCAGTACTGATCCTTCCGGAACGCCTCGCACGCGCTCTTGCACGCGACGCCTTTTCCGTCGACGCTCGTCACGCGCAGCTCCGAGGGACAACCGCCGTTCAAATCAACTAAGCATCCCGTGTTTGAACAGTTGACCCCGGAACCGCCCTGTGGCACCACCAGCATCGGCAGGTTGTACCCGTCGACAAGGCTGACGTCATAGAAGTCCTTTCCAGCGTCGCCATCGAGCTTGAACTCCGCGAGCGTGGCCGGGGGCGCAGCACCAGCCCCGGCACATTCTAGCTTCCCGGAGCCACAATCGCCTGTTACGCAGGAGAATTTTCCAGTGGAGTCGTCGCTGCAGTGTGTCCTACCCCAGAAACGGCCTCCCCATGACGACGGCGCATTGATAATTTTGGATTCACCAGTCTGTAAAGCGAAACCAGTTGTGGGAAGCGGGTCGATTCCAGCGTTTGACAAAATGCCTGGCCAGACTGTGAACGCGCACTTGTTTACGAACGTAAATGTGGCCGATGAATAAACTCCTGCAATACAATCGTACAGTAAATCTTTAAATATCGTAACTTAATTAAATTGAGCTAGAGAATCATAAGGCGCATTCCAAAATCAGTTAATGAGAAAATATTGTTGCCAAATTTAATTAGTTTTACCTGCTATAAATGAGTTTGTGAGAATTAGGAAGAGAATATGAAAGCAGAGTTTTCCCATTGTGGTTGTGTGTATATATATATATATAAGAGATGGTGAAGTAGAAGAAGAAGAAGGTGGGGGAGGTGGAGATACCCTTCTTCTTCAGATAAATAGAGAAGAGAGAGTGGGAGGTTTCTGGCAGGCTGGGTGGTGGAGTTATATATAGGCAGCCAGAGGGGTTGGGTGGGGGAGTGTGTTTGGGGATGGGGTGGGGGTTGAAAAAGCCATTGCCTTTGCATTTACATTTGGGAAGCGATGTGAGTGGGGAGGTTTATGAATTTCAACAATGAAGTTGAAACCATTGATTAATAAGTATTCGTGGGCTCGCTCAAATTACTTCTTAACCTCCAATTTGAGTTTGGTTGGACTTATATTTTGATAAATATGTTAATTTTTGAAAATTGTAAGAATTGTTCCATTGGCCATTAAACGTTAGTTGAACTGTTTAACCTGATCATTAAACTTTAGAAGTTTATTTACATGTGGTTTCGATGTAATGAACTTATGTTCGTAATTTTTTCCTATGAATTTTTATAGTGCAGTTACGTACTATTATACTAACGTAGCAATTCAGTAATGTTTTCACAAAAAAATTGACTAATAATTGAATTATTGACGAACCATTTGAAAAAACTTTCAAGTCGATGAGATTCTTTAGATTTACTTTCACCTTACGTTGCTTCCCTTGTTTGAAATAATTAAACAATATATTTAGAGTCCAAATACTATTAGTTTAAATTGTGAAGAATTAGTGGATAATGTTGAATTGAAATGAAATTATTGTCTAAATTGGAATTCGTTCCATATCCATGTGTATGAACGAGTTTTAACAGTATAAAAAGAATTTAAACTAGGTTTGATTTTTTTATTTTCAAATTCAATTCGAACCACACCCAATTCGTTTAATTTTTTAATTTGCATATATTTATATGATATTTTAAAAAAATATATTTTTAAAAATACATATAATATTATTTTTAAAAATATAATTTTTAATATTTTTTAAATTATAAAAAATGTACTAAAGATCCACCCACCAGGTCCAGAACGAATCTAAATTTAAATTTTTAAAAATTTTAGTAAATTAAATTTTAAGTATTGATAAATCCGACCCATTAAAATTACTATTGCCTGACAACAATTTTGCTTTTATAGTACTCAAATATTTTACTAAGAGAAAGAGAAGCAAGATTCCAATTGCTTCATATATTTCCTTTTTTAACCATTGAGTGCCTTAAATATACCATAAGGTTTTGTGGGATGATGGTCAAATCACACGTTCTAAATGCCCTTGTTTCTGCGCCTACAGTTCGCTACAATTTTTTCTTTTTTTCTTAAGTAAGTCAAAACAATATCGACCTTCCATTTTATACTGGAAACAAACCCCACAAATTTAAGGTGGTAAATGCTATTTTTACAAGTAAGAAAAATTTTCTGTCAAATTGAAGAATATATCCTTGTAATGATTGAACCAACATTATTACGGGATTAAATGTAGGGACTAAAGTATTAAAATCCCTTTATTTCTCGTCTTTTGTGTTCCAATTCTTTAAGTTTTGTCAACAATATTGGTGGCGATGGCCAAATGTCCATATCATACTATATTCTACCAGGATTAATAATGGGATGTTTGATTTAATTATTTAAAATATTTTTAGAGCATCTAAAATATTAATAGATTATAAAGATTTTAAAATATTATTAATAATAATTTTATAAATTACTTTATTAAAATAATTTTTTTAAAAATAAAGTAAAAAATCCTTATTTTTTGTAAGGAGATGAAGATCATAACATCATATGTAAGCTCTTCTTTGCCACACAGATATTTCACACCCTCAAAATGTCGATCATTTTTTGAATCCATGAAATGATTTATCAAGAAAAATAAATGGATTAATCAGGCTATGTATTCAAGCTTATTTTAACAAATTAAATCATTAGTCAAATCAAGATTATGTGTAAGCAATAGATAAGATAATCGTGCACTAAACCATTTCACTTTAAAAAGTGCTTTATGAAGAATTAGATTCAAATTTTCTTGGCCTTGATATTTCGTTTCAAAAAAAAATAAAAAAAATATTAACGATTATACTTTTCCCATGACCCAAAAATATTAGACAATATAAAATAAAAAAAAAATAACAGTGCAAATATATATATAAAAATATATAATTGCTTAATGAAGGATGCTTCCAAAAGATTAAAGAGACTACATTTATGTGCACGGTTATCACAAATTCAGGTGTATCCATCACTGAAACTTCCTCCAGCTAATTACGCTTTTAACGTTCAAAAAAAACAAAAGTGCAAAATGCGACGTTTACAGCCAGGAAGCATTTCTTTCTTTATACCTTTTTTTCCCCCCAATCGAAACAAAATACTTTACTCGGTTTACTTTTGGCTCCCACAAAGTTGTGCTTTCACTTGATCAAGTGAGGAGATATTATTCCGTGCGGTTATTGTGCAATTGCAGGTCAATATCTAAGGGACATTTACGGCTCAAAAACACGACTTATTTGGGAGGGTAGATATCCGCCTGTTCCCAACTTGCAAAAGGTTCAACTGGACAAGTCACAGTGCAAATGAGTGCAGCTGTTCTGTCCATTTTGCGTGAAGAAAGATGGTAGACAACTTTAGTGGAATAATTATTTTTTCCAACTTATCTTCAAGATATTTAATTGATTTTTTTGGATATTCACTCATTCTTTTTGCGAAATTAAAGATTAACTTAATTTTATAAAAGTAAAAAAATAATAAATAAATAAAATTGGTATTTGATTCACTCACTACCTTTCTCCTGTTGTGTATTTGCTGCGAATCTTTTCTTCATATATTAACAAGAGGTTTTCTGGGGGAAAATAAAAGTATTGATAATAGAGTTGATGCAAAACTATAAATAATGGAGAAAATTAATTGGATGATGTTAAACAGTCAAGTGTGGGACAAAATTGAGAAGCACTGAACTAATATCATGACCAAAAATACTGAGGATTAACTCTAATTTAATATAATTATCATTTGAACTATGTTCGTTTTTACGTTTTGTTATTTAAATAAGTTTGTTGTAACAACTTACCTTTCCCACTATTCATTTTTTTTTTACATGTTATATATGACAATCAATTTAGGACAAAATTTGTATTTTACATAATAAAAACTTAAATAATAAAAGGTCTAAATTAATTATATACTACCCTCAACGGAATACTCTGTCAGAATTAGGAATAACAACGGTGCAAGTTTAGTTAAACTTGATACTCGTCCCACCAAAATTTTTTAGGTCTGGATCCGCCCCAACTTGGTAGGTTAAACCAATTAGCCTTATTTTATTATTTTAAAATTATTATAAATATTTATTTTTTAATAAATAGTGCACAAAACTTTTTAAAGAATATATATTTTAAAAAAAATACATAAATATAAATAATATACATAAAAAAATAAAATAAAAATTAAATATGATGGGATCGGGGCAGGACGGATTTGAAAACAAAATCTAAAGCTTCTCCGAACCTTTTGTAATAATAAAAATTCGTGCCTTTAAATATAGCAAGTTCAATTGTCATTCTTAGTTGAAATCGCTCGTATGGGACAACATATAATAATAATGTATAGTTCGAATGATAAATATTACAAAAGATTTATGAAAGGGACAATGGATAAAAACACACATAATTTTAATATTTTTGTCCATAAATTTATACATATTCATAACTAGTTAATCATTAAATCACATCAAGTTGCTATAAGTAGGTGTCAATTAAATGCTAATAGAGTCATACTACAAATTATGCGCAGCCTTTGCCCCAGTTTGATTTAACCGGCGGAGAATTGAAGCAGCTGGCGGCTTTCTCTGCATAACTGAAGGATTGAAAAAGTCCTTATTGGCAACCTTTGAAGTTGACAGGTGATTAAAAAGTGCACGTTTTGCTTAGGTTTTTCTTTTGTTGTTTGGATGTCAATTATCGGATAATGTTTGTCGTTTGACCCTAATTCCGGAAAACCCAGACAAGAATCATCTTAGGATTAGCAAATTTTGATTACACTTCTCTCTTCTTGTCCGGCTGCAGTCTCAACTAAGCTGCTACGTACAATTCTAACTGATGCCGCCGCTTGTTTTCAGATGAAAGGATTTTCAACGGTCATAGATATCGGGTTATATTTCTGACCCTGATATCTCCACACCTTATTTATATATATGTGGGTATATTACATTTTGCTCCCTTTGAACTATAATTTATGTACTTGACATCCTCTAAACAATCTCAAATAACATTTAACCCCCAAAATACTGGGCCCATTTGAAATTTCATTAATACCCTCAAAAACCTTATTTGGCTGAACTAGAAGAGATTGTGGCATTAAATGAGATCATTCTAATAACATAGAGTGCCTTGGTGAATAGTATTTATAGTTAGCAAATTACTGCTTTTGATCGGTTTTATAGATGTTGCATCAGTGTACTTGCATCTTCTGCCAAGTATCTTTTATATATATATATATATAAATAAAATACTTGACACAAAATTCATGCACTTCATGTATGCATTTCGTACAACATGAATTCAACCTTTTAATCATAGTTTAATGGGATCCTATGTTAACTAGCGTTTTAACTCGGAGAATAGTTGTATAGAAAATTGTCATTTCTTATAGGTTGGGTATTTCTATCGAGCAGGTCAGACACAACTTATGTAAAAATAACTTACGGATTCCACACTATTTTTATGTGGGAAAATAACACTTACTAAACCAAGAAGGGATTTGTAATAGTGATTCATAATTCAATATAATAATATACTTAATCACTCCGTAATATAATTTTAAGGGTATATTACAGAAATTATTCTTGATGTTTGATCTATTTATAAAAAAAACCCCACTATGTTTTAAAGTTACAAATACCTCCTTAAAATTTATTTTTGTTTTACAAATAATCATTCAATATGTGTAATTTATAAAATAAAAATAAATATCATAAGTATTTATAATTTTAAAAGTTAACTTTTTTTTTTGTAATTAAGTCAAACCGTAATAGTTTTTCGTAATTTACCATAAATGTAAATAAAACATAAAAGTATTTTCACTAGTTGGTTATAAGTAACATTAATATATCACATATAATGAAGGCAGCTGGTCGTTTATCATTGTAAAATAATACGTTATTAATTGGGATAAAGATTTTTTTGACTTGTTCCAAACTTTTGTAGTTTAGAACTTAGAGCTAGCTAAAACTTTGTCCTTTATATTTTATATGCTGGGTAAAGATCCTCGTACATAGTAATTCTAAATTATAGAGAAAAAGAAGAAATTTCCAAATGTTACCATAATTTATCCTAAATTTGTTTAAGCAAAACATGTAATAAAAATTGTCGTCTTGGAATTGTCCTATGTAACACATTTATTTTTTATTTTTTTAAAGATAAGATACGCAGGCCAAGTAAAATCTACCTAACTTTAACCAGTAGCATGAATCTTTTCAAGTGTTGCTGAAATATGATTAAATTCTTTGTTAAGAGGACAAGTTTTAGGTATGATTTACAGCAAAATATTCTCACACGAAGACGAGGATTAATAGTTTATTGGAGGTAATTTAATAATTAAGTCACATAAAGAAAGGCATAAATTATGATCAACAATCTTGAGAGTTGTATCTCTTAATTTAATTGACTTTTTAAATTTGGAATCTACAACTATTAGAATGAAAAAAATAATCTTATATATATATATATATTCAAAGAACAAGGAAATTAGGATTTGATTGTCTATTATGCCCCTCTCTAAATCTTATTAATTAGGCTATGTAACTTATGCGTTCCATGATTTAAGTAGTTTATAATACGGTAAGTGACAAAATAAATCCTGTTTATGTTCCAAATTTAGTTTGGTACTAAAAAAAGGAAAAATTATAGCTGCAGTACAATATTATGAATGAAGATTTTAAGCACCTTAATTAAACTTTTCAATTTTGTAATATTACCAACTTCTTGAAAGAAGGGTAATTTTGGTAGAAAGGAAAAAGATGTTAATTCTTTGTTTTGTTTTGTTTTTTTCAAAAATAGTCAAACAAAACATTCATGGGATGGAGAGAGGAGTAACGTAATTGTAGAAAATAATTCCAACTTTTATGTTACATGAAATTTTATGGACAGTCTAGTTCTTACGTGTACTATTTTTTTTATTTTTTTTTGTGTCCTAAATTCGAAGTCTTACCAGTTTGTATCCACCCTTTATTACGAGGATTTTTAGTCTTATTTTGCTAACTATGAGTCTTTGTAATGTCATGGTTGTACTCCATTATTTTATTACATATAGCAATTAATATATATATATATATATATTGATGAAGTATTAAAATACTTGAGGATTTATAATATCAAGTTATAATTTTGAGGTTGATTGGATATTAGCACGCATCTGCAGCGGGTACTCATATATTTAAATTAATCTTTTTCGTCGAGTGTTATTATCAAAGTGAATATTTGAAATTACGTCCCCTTCTTACTTGGAATCGAGAACATTAAATTTTAACATTTTACCTATATTCAACCAAAAACTCCTAAAAATTGGGCTAGAAAATTTTAGCAAACATATATTAATTGGTGATCGTTACCGTACACATGTCGCAAATATAAAATTATCACTCGTGTGTGTGTGTATATATATATATATATATATATGAAATAAATTTTAGTGGAACATAAAATAAGTATTGTTATAACATTAAAATAAAATAAAATAAAATAAAAATAAAAAGAGCATGTTTTGCTGGCGTCATTGAATGCGTTGGGTGGGCCAATCTCATCCAATTGTTCCCACTTGGGCTCATTGCAACTTACAGACTCAAGTTGCTTGTAGTTGCTATACAAGTTAGGTATTGCAACATAATAAAGCTACTTACTGTACCCGAATAATTGTGACTGAACGTACCAAACTTCATATCAAGTAGAAAGAAAAGGACATGGCGACCATTTCACTTTGATAACCCTGTGGGAAGTACTAGATATAACATAAAAATGGTAAATTTTCCCACTTCTGATTTGTAATAATTAGTAATTGGAAACCATTTCTGATTCGACAAAGCAAAATTTGGACTAAAATTTTATGGAAATGCGATATATATTTGACAGGTTCAATCCACCTTTAATTGGCCGTGAAAGTTGACACTTTGAAGAAATGAAAATTCAGAGGGACAAGATTCAGACAATGGACATTTTGCATGTCTTTCAAAAAATTCACATTTAAGAATTGGAAGCTCTAGGGATTTTCACACGGGGGAATATTTTCATAGCTCTGTCGTACATTTTACAAGCGAATTTAATCATTCGGAAGGTCTTATCAATTGCTACAACTTTTTCAACAGAAAACATCAGCCATTTTTGACGTTTCTATAGATGCCTTGCTTCTTTTTTGACGTTACATACTTTGGCTGATGCAAAAAGGAACCCCTAGGGCATAACAAAAACGTCATTGTTAGCAATAGGGGATTGAATTTTCCGGCAAATTCGCATGTATCTTTCACTTAAGACAAGTGAACTCTTGTGTCCATTAGAGTGTTATCTATGACTTGCCCCTTTTATTTGTTATGTTTAATTTTTTTTCTTTCTTTCTTTCTTTTTTTTTTTGGTGGGGGTGGTGAATCAATAGATAAGGGATGAAACGAATTCTTAAAATTCCAAAATTTAATATAAGTTGTCCAAATAATGATACACAGGAGGGAAGTCTACATGCTATTCAGCTGGAAGTTGCTTTACTAGACCTTGGAGAAACCGAGTGAGAGATCTTCTTGCATTCACAGCAGCTGCATCTGGTTTTCCACTTTCCTCTAAACTGGGTTCACGCTCTAGAATAGAACGCACTTTCCTGACCAATTGTCGAAGTTCCTAGGATGGTAAGATAGGGGAGACTAGAAACCATCAGTAACAGATCATTTTAGAAGCAGCAAAACGTACTCCAGCCATTAGAGAATTTTATACGCTGAAATGCCAATATATGGCTAATACTGTCACATTCTGGCAGTTTATTTTCAGTTCAAGTCCTCTTGTGAACTGTCAAAAGACGACAAAAATAAGTCTAGCAAGCATTTTGTTGAAAAACTTGAAACAAGCATCTTATTCCAAGCTTCTCCCAATATAACAAGAATAAAGCTTTTCATTTTCATTTTTCCTTCCCCTTCTCCTCAAGTTTAAGTTAATAGGAAAAACCTGGTTATTTAGTTCATTCTTACTAAACAGAATCTATTGATCAGGTAAAAGAAGAATGCAATTTCCACACCACAGCATTACAAAATAGTTACTGGAAATTTTCAGACAAATGACCTCTGAAGCAATAAAAAAGTCAAGGTATGGGGATGATTGGGCTCTAAACAAAAAACAGCAGAATTCTTGTATATTAGATCAATGTGTTCATCCTTCCATAGGCATTTTTTGAAGCGCCAATATCAATCAGTGACAACATCATCTATTTCCAGGATTACTGTGATACAAACGGCCTTCACAAATCACAGGTTCCAGGACTTCTTCATTGTGAAATTTGTTTTTTTTTCCCCTTTATATGGGTAATAATTTTGAAGTTTGTAATGGGGAAAGACAAATAACATAACAATTATACCACCATAAATTATTTGGATCAGAAAGAACTCTGGGACGAAGGACAACAAAAATAAAGTTACCGCCTCAAACAAAATCAAGAGCACATGCAATGGTTCTCTTCAGTTAGCAATTCTAATTAGAGTCTGTAACCAAACTGACCTGACGATCAAATTCAACTTCCCGAAGTGAATAAATTTCATTGGTAATGCTAATGTCCTTATTGATCAGGCCATCATACCATCTGGTTACAACAGCAATGTTCATGGAATCCTGTGAAGCAAGGCAATGTTAATATATACATCCATAGCAAACATATAATAAAATAAATGAAATTATTTAAAACATGATCACTAACAAAGTAGACTTTCCTCAAGCTCATTTAGAAATGAAAGACAAAGTCTATGAAACTGAATATGTAAAACAGATTGCAAGGAGAAGTAACGAGAAAATTTATAGCATACAAGAGTTCTAATATAATTTGTCATGTAAAATCTATCACTAGAAGGTAATCCTGGAGGCTCAAATTCAAGAAAATCACCATGTACATAGCTCTAGAAAAGGTATAGTGCTTCTTGCAGAATCACCATGTACACAGCTCAAGAAAAGGTATAGTGCTTCTTGCAGATGTACACAATAAACTAAAAAATTATCACGAGCAGATCAGTAAGAAGCAAAGTTTCATCAAACGACAGAACATATAAAATACTACGGTTATTTCTGTTTAGAACTGCGGACAGATTTTGTTTCCTAACAATTACCATGAAGACGTATGAGGAAGACCACTGGATATTCCACAAAAATGTAAGTTACGTGTGACCACTGGATATTCCACAAAAATGTAAGTTATGTGTGCTTCTATCCTCTACACACCAACAACGGTGAGAATAAAAAACTAGAAAATTAGAAATGGAACTCATCCACTCCTTTGGGCTATCCACCTTTTCAAAACAATAGTTACAAAGCTAACAGGAGTCACATTTTTTCATACCTCTTGTTCATCCTCCTCCGCAATTTGTTCTTCTCCCTCTTCTTCATCATCAATAACCAATATCTCTGTACCTGATAAATCTTGAAACATACTCTGGTCCCCATCTTTTGTGGCCTGAATTAAACCATCCATTAGTTCAGGCTCCACTTCTCGTAGCAGTCTTCCTAACATATCCATTGATTGTGTTATGTGCATATAAAGGTGCGATATACTATGTAATCTCGAACATATCACAGATATTATTAGCAGCAACTTTGGTTCGTTAAACTAAAAATAATTCAAATCTGTTCTAAATGACAGCAAAAATCATTTGGCATTCCCCACCAATAATGTCATCCAATTCTGAACAGAGACCTAACGCGACATACAGCATATAATTAACTTATGACATAGCATTGCACAATGTGCCTCTCGAGTGCAAACCCAGATATTGTGAAAGTCGCAAAAAGAAAAAACAGTAAAACCACAAACCCAACATTTTTCCCAAATATTGCTAAACATTTATTCAAGTTCTTTCAGGATGAGTGCTTCGTTTTATAATTAAACCATGGCTCTGTAACAACTCAATTCAACACTCAGCTTAGCATACTCCTATCTACCCTCTTTCCAACAATTGATCCACTAATTGCTTTAAGAAAGACAAGAGAGCCAATCAAACAAATTTAATACCTCTCGTCACAAGCAAATTTGCTTGTTTTCTCTCTCTAAAAATCAGAATATGGAGCACCATCAATAAACAATATCTTTTAGTCCTTTCTCACCTATATAGTTAAATTGTCTTCTCTTTCCTTCTCGAACATCACGGCCTAGTCTCTGCGACAAAAAATCAAACACCTTATCTTCTTTTCAACACAAATAAATAAATAGATACAGAAAAAACAAACCAGTCGGATATTATCACTTAAACAGAAAAAAAACAACATAGAAAAAACATTAATTAATCACCTTGACTAACATAAGAGCATCAAACACCTCTTGCTCAAGATCAGCCGCTCTGCAAACATAGCCACACGGAAGGAAATTAAAAAAAAAAAAACAAATGCCTAGCTTCTCGTAATTTGCAAAGAAAGTTGAGGATAAAATTGCAATTTCTGATTACAATACCTAAGAATGCGTTTGATTTGAGGAGGAGAGAAGCTGGCTAGATCCATACCCCAGCGTACGGCGCGTCGAGCGTCGCGCTTTCTCTCGTTGCGGCTCTTCTTTATTGCGCTGCTATCAGAGGATTCATCGTCGCTCTCATTAACGTCGGATGACAAAGGAACGTCACGCCAATTAAGAGCGCGTGAGCTGGAGTGAAGTTCGCGGTATGAGGAAGAGAAGAATGCGAAGAACGGCAGATTCCTGGTGACGCGTGTTGAAGAGGAATGGAGGCTGAGGAGATGAGAGAATGTCGAGTGACAGTGGCGCCACCGTGGCCATTGAATTAGCGGCCGCACTACGTGAGCCATTGTCTGTGTGCGGTTCCACTGTATGGACTCGGCTGTTCTGTGAAATAAAGAACCTTTGGTCCAGTTTTCTGTTGGGCTCAAGCATTTCAACATGGCCATGGGCTCAGGTTTACAATAAGTGATACTTATTCTGAATGAAAATGTCTGCAATAAAGCTTAAAACAATTTAGTAAATTAATTATTTTTAACTTTTTACGTATTATCTTATATAATTGACCGTATATTTTTATTAGAATCAATTATAAGAATTACCCATGAGGTTTGGACTATTTATAAAAAAAAAAAATCATCTAAATTTGTAAATTATAAAAATCTTATTAATATTTTTATTTATTTTACAAATTGCACCTACTGAGAAATATTTATAAAATAAAGACAAATTTTAAATGGGTATTTATAATATTTAATTGGAGGTATTTCTAATTTCGAAAATTAACTGAATTTTTTTATGTAATTAGGCTAAACTAATTTTTGTAATTTATCCTTTTCATTATTAAACAATGTCATTTTTTTTTCTTGCATTTGAATTAGCAATTCCAAATGTATCAAAATGAAAAACATACAAGAGGCTATAATAAGTATTTTTTTTTCTTTTTTAACATTAAATATTAAATTATCAATATAAAAAGTCCATTGAATTGTTGACGAATGAAGTTATTTGAAAGAAGTCTTGGATTGCCCTTCTAGTTTCAGCATGTTCTTCTTTGGTTCAAATGGAAACTTGAACGAGCCATAGATGATAGAGGGCCCAATTTGTAAACCATAAAAAAGTTGGGCCCGAGTACAATGTTAAACTGACCCAACTTGTGCAGTGGCCATGGGTTTGGCCCGTTACCAAATTAGAATTTCTCACACATTTTCATATAACTTTATCTTTTTGCAGTTTTGAAATTAAAAATAATATGTTCATTATGTTCACATTTTAATTAAGTTAAATATACGTGTATGTTCTCATTCATCAAGATTTCGAAAGTTCGTTTATATCAATTTTGGTCAAGTCTACAAACAATCAAAAGAGATTAAGACGGGTTCAATAGTTTAAAAGACGCAATTTAATCGGTTAAAAAATAAAAAACATTCAATTATTTCATACATCATGTCTCGTGGAAATCTAATTTTTATTTGAACACTTATAAATATCTTAACTGAGAATGTTCAATTCATTATAAAATTTACTGATTTTAGTTATCTTTAATTATATTCCTTTTCTCAAATACTTAGAAAAATTAACGCTCGCTGATACAAAGGAACCAATGATTTCACATCTAAATATCAAAAATTCATTTTTATCATAAAAGCTTGAATTTGTTCTTACAAAAGCCAATTTATTTGCAAGCATAACCCCATGCACTTGCTAATGTCATTAAGAATTTCTTTCAGAATTAAGATGTTATTTTCTTTTTTAAATTTTAATGGTGAATCACAAGTTAATTAAAAATCTGATTTCTAATCTAAAATCGAGGCAATTGTATTGAACAGCAGGGACCAATGGCGGCCAATCGCCATCGGCACATGCTTGCCAAAATTCCAAATGGCAAAACAGTCATACATATATATGGAAATCTAAATTTAATACATATCCTATAATTAAGAAACTCCATCTTCCCCTTAAGCTATGCCCATTTTAATTGAAAATTTTTGCGAATCATATTTAATTTTTTTACAAATTTTATTTATTTTCCAATTTTTTTTCTCATCTTGATCTATTATTTGTGTTCATTCTTGAAATATATATATCGGGGTTATACCTAACTCATAACTTAAAAAATTCAAAAAAAAAATAAAAAAAATCGAACTTCAAACCTTATTAATTAGAAAAAAATTAGAAATGTAATTAATAACAATACAAGTACAATTACTTTATCCATTTACCAATATCAACGAACTTAGAAAAGATATGAACATTGGTGTGACAACTAAAGTTATAAGGATATGAAGTGAGAATTGTGAATGTGGTTTGTCCAACTATTCTTAGTTCTTACAAGTCAATTTCGATGTCAAAAACAAAGGGAGAAACTATAGGCACTATGGTCATTGGACAACTAATGGTGACACGAAATTGCGGCACGTCGACGCCCTCACAATGCGCACAATTAATACAATCGCCTGCTGCAACTGGGTAATAACAAGCAAAGATAAAGGATTTGGTACTTAAAATTTCAAAATTAATAACAAAAAATATAAATTAAGTGTATAAATTTTGCTATTATGGATTATTTATTGCGATTTGTTTTTCAATTATCGCAATAAAATTAAAAATTCTAACAGTATTGGAGTTACTAATAATGAATTAAAATATATTTTTATATTTTTTTTATTGGAATTTAGGATCGAAACATAGTGTTGTAAATGTATGGTCCATACTTCCTATAATCCAAACATTAATTTTCCAATTCTTATGGTCGTTACCAAACTAAAGACCAAAATACCAGAGTAAATCACAAATATATACACACTCTATACCCTTTCTATTTTTACACAAAGACTTGGTCTAACATTAAATATTGACGAGACCTTCAGAATCTTTGCGTGAAATATCTGTACAGAGTTCATTAATTCATCCTGAATTGAAAGGCTGAATTCGTAATCAATTCACTACCAGCACTGATCAGTCTCCCAAGTCCGCCTCCGCCGATTCACCTCGGGATAACCACTGGCCGATGAAACCGCCGTCGCCCGCCGTCGCCGGAAAAGTGAGCTGTCGTACACCTCACGCTTCTCCGGGTCGGAAAGAGTAGCGTACGCCGCGTGCACTCGCATAAACTCGTCCGCCGATGAGGATGCGACGTCAGGATGCAAAGTTCGGGCCAGCTTTCTGTAGGCGGACTTAATCTCCTGACACGTAGCACCCGTTCGAATCCCCAGCACTTCGTAAAACGACACCGTTTGCGAGGCATTTTCGGTTCCGCTGGCTGAAGCCCTCTCGGCGGTGGCGTAACCGGCGGAGACGCGGAGTGAGTGGCGGAGAGTCGGCGGCGGGATGGCCGAGAATTTGCGGCCGTTAATCGGATTAGAGAGTGCAAATGATGTGGAAGCCATGAGAGAAGTATCTGTGTGATTTTAGATGGACAAGTAGAGTGTGAGTTGAAGAATGAAGATGATTCCACTCTTAGAACGAATCGGTTATATATATAGAGGCGACGGAGCGTGGGAGTAATGGACCACGGGTGATGCGTGTGCGATGAACTGGCTTATCCACATGTCTGGGATATGGATAAAATGCTGAATTGCTGACTTATTTCATAATTATTTTAAAATAAAAAATTATTTATAAGATAAGAAAATTTAATATTGACTTTTTTAAAAAAATACTTATAAATATTATTAAATATTTAGTAAAAATATAATTTAACGTTCATTTAGTAAAAGTACAAAAAAAATAAATTTAAAAGTCATGATTTTGTACTTTTACAAAATAAATTTTTTAAAAAATAATTTATTTTAAAAATTTATTTAAAAATAATTACTAGACACTTAATTTTTTAACAAATTGAAGTTTCATATCTAAAAATTTATTGATTTTCAAACTAACATAAAAGTGGTTTTCGATTATTTCTCGTTTCCAAATTTGTGAAAATTAGCAATCCCTGTCCCTCAAATAAGTGTAGACTAACTAGTCAAATTCAGTTTTTATTAATAAATATTTTGTATTTATGATATTGGTTATGATTTTGATTTATTTAGAAGAGTTGAGAAATTAATCATTGTTCTTTTTAATTTTATTTGAAAAAAATTAGTCAAAATCGCTCTCTAAGATAACTGAATGGAGATTAGGGAAATTCGAGACCCGAAGGAATACAATTCGTTTATTGCTTATATACAGGGAGTGTTAGCCAAAAAAATTGCTTTTAAAAAAATATTAATATTTGAAAAAAGTGAAAAAATAGTTGATAAGTAAAAAATAAAGCAAAATGTTGTTAAAAATTATGAATAGCTTGAAAAAATATATATATTTTGTCCCTTGACTTATTAATTATTATTATTAAATTTTTTTATAACTAGAATTATAAAGTTTACGTTCTAATTAATTTTTAAAAATAATTAATTTAATCTATCCAATGGTTAAATTCGGGTATGGCATAAGTAACTTACGCTTAAATAAATACGCAAGGCATTCTATTTCTCATTTTCTAAAGTTTCGAGTGAATTCAAATTATTACCACTTAAAAATGCTTCAAACACTTTTCTGCGTCCCTTAACGTAAGCCGACTTATTAATTATTTTTCCCCTCTTCTGTCTTGTTCATGTTAAATCATCCACCCAATAAATGGCTGCTAAGTCTCTCTTGAAAGTGGGAAGTGAAAACATAGGCGGGAGAGAATTTCTTCTTCCATTTTCTTCACTTATCTGTTCATTTCTTCTTCTCCATTCACCAACATGAATTAACATAAGAATCGCCTTGTCTCTTTGCCTTTCGAATTTTTATACTAAAACGTTGCTCAACCACCATTGCTACTTTCCCCCACAGTCAAATTCTTCACAAATTTCTACCATCGAGGGCAATGGAGTTGGAATTGGAGTAGAGGATGGAAGTGGGAGGGGCAGAGTCTATTTTTCATAAATATCCTATATTTTTATAAAATGAGATATTTAGTATTCATATATATACTAAATGTAATATTAGCAAGAGCAGGAAGACGACTGTAGACAATAGTTGTTAGACAACTCGATGGATGACAACGTGAAGGTGCAATTACGGACGTTGACGATGTTACTGTTGGGGGTAATTTTTGCAGTATAATTAAAATAGTAAGAGTACTGTTGTCCAATTAAAGTTCACCATAATTACAAAAACGCCTACACAACAAAGAGCATGGTGGTAATTTATATTTATATATGAATATATAATTTTTGGTGAAAATTTAAAAATAAGTATAAATATGTATATGTAAATATATAAAAATTATAATTTGATTTTTGATTCAATTCGTTTAATCAAAATTAAAAATCAAAACTGAAACGAAAATAAAAATTTTAAAAATCAAATCGAAATTTTCATTTTTGATTTGATTGCAAACCAAAAATTAAGTTCCACCAATTAACTAAATTAAGACCACCTCTACTCCATGCTGAGCTCCAACAAAAGATTTACATGGAGAACCGTCAGATTTAAAAAATAAAATAAAAAATCTAAACCTTAAAAGTATTGGAGAAACAAGAAAGAAGGGTCGGATAAGAAGGGTTATACCGCCACGTATTTCCTACGGAAACAAGAAAGAAGAAACAAGGGGCCGTTGAAAGTTGAAACCAATTAAGAATTAGTACATATAATTAATTGGATCCCATGATTCTATGAAAGTTAAATTATTGTACGAAATTATTGGGTGGGGCCGGGGAGAATGAGCTGACTCACTGAAAGGGCAGAAATGCAAGTTTAGACTATATTTGGTGTTAGAGAAAAATGTATGGATAGTAAAATTGAAAAATATATTGAGAATAAAGATATATTTAATAAATTACTTTGATTTTTTTATTATAGTTGATATTATTTATCAAATATCTTATTTAACATCAAATAGGATTTGCATTAAATTTATATGTCCAAAATACATAAACTACTTCAATTTTTTTATTATAATTAATATTATGTTATCACCAATACATAACTATATATATATAAGAAATACATATGTATATTAATAAAGTATAATACAACATGTAATGTGGATTCAAATGGGGGCCTCTTTGCTGTCTCCATACAAAGAATTCGTTGAATTTCGAATTAAAAACAGGCTTAGATTCGGATAACGTACTCGCTATTACTAGAAACTAGAAAGAGACATTAATAAAGGAGACACAGAAATTTTTAGCCTTGATCTGCAAATGGTCGGCCGGCATAGCATGTGCCCTTCCATTTTCTTTTCTTTTTCTTTTTTATTTTTTTTTCTTGTCGTTTTTTGGATCCATGGAACATGACCTTTCATGATTCATTGGAGAGCTAAAGAAATTAATGAAGGTGTTTGGCTCAATAAATATGTTTTGATTAAGACATTTTAATTATATTATGTAAATTAAATTTATTATATATTACATTATATTTCATCCATTATTGCAACATATGAACTGTAATATACAATAAAAATTATGTATAATGAATACGAGACAATTACTTTAAATTTATTTAACCACAAACTTATTTGATTTTTATTTACTTAAATATTTGGAAGAAGTAACTTACCCAAAAATCTATTAATTCTATCACAACATGAAGGATCATGATTAAATGGATTTTGAAATGGCTTTAGCTACAGATTTGTTCTTCTAATCATCGTGACTGGTACAAAGTCATACCATGAGTTGTTAAATTTCGTTAAGCAAAGTCGTACTGTTTAATAACTCTTCAATATTCTAATTACTTTAATTTTAATACCATGTTTTTCTACCATTATCTTGCTATATATTTGAAGCAAAGACTTTGGTTTGGTATGTTTATTTTGTAATTAATGAAATTTAGATAATTTTTAAATGAATTATAAAAACTATTGTTGAGATTTGAGCTATTTATCAAAAAACCTATCTAATTTTGTAATACGTTCTTGATATTTATTTTTATTTCATAAAATATTTATTAAATAAAGACAAATTTCAAGAGTGTATTTGTAATACTTTAAGGAGTATTTATAATTTTGAAATAACTAATTTTTTTTTATAATTAAATTAAATTACAAGAGTAATTTATATAATTTACTTTAATTCTTTTCATCTTTATGAAGAAAAGAGACGGGGTGAGGTAGGTATTGTTTCATAATCCTCAAAAATCTTTACGTACAAATTTAAACATAATGTGATTTTAATTATTTGAAAAAATTATGACAACAAAAAATCTCCTGATAAAACTTCTTTGAATCTTGTGTTCGAAATATTATTTTGATTGATCTCAAATACAACTAACGAATTTGGTCATAAATATCATTAGCAAGCATTTCAATTTTCAAATTTAGCAACGCCATTTTTTGTGGGCTTTCGACCTCTAATCTTAACATCTTGCAACAAATTATGGATGTACTTGTAATGAAAGGTTTAAACAGTAAAGTGTAATTAAATAATTTATTATCGAGATAGTACAGAGTTGTGGGTTTAATAAATTGGGTTGTTATGCGTTAAGACAGATTATGATCGTTGAGTCAAGTTTTAAGGTGGAGATGTGATGATGTGATGAGTGGTAAAGAGGGGTGTCCATTCCAACTCCAAAGCCTGGTTACCACTATTTGGGCCCAATTTTTAGGGGTGAAATCGATTTGTGAAAAATTGATATTAGAGCAGGATTATGCTGGTGTTTATGAGTGAGACTTATGTGTAAGTTTTTATTGTAAGTAAGAAGAAGTTCACGCTGCATGAGATTTATATGTAAGTGTCTATGACTGGTGTTAATAAGAAAAAACTCTCATTACATGATGACATGGGTTAAATGAAAAAAATATAATGCTCTCGTCCACATCGAAACTCTACTGGTGCTAATATGTGAGACCTATATATAAGAGTCTGTAGTTAGTGAAGAAGAGGTTTATAGTACTACATGATGACATGGGTTGAATGAGAAAAATATAATGCTTTCATCTACATCGAAATTCTACTAGTGCTTATATGTGAAACCTATATGAAACCTATATGATGGCGTAACTGAATGGAGAAAATGTAACGCTCTCTCATCTACATCGATATATTACAAGTATTCATGCGTGAGCCTTATATGTGAGTGTCTATGGCCAGCCAAAAAGAGAATCACACTATATGATGATATAACTCAATATTCTACTAGTGCTTATATGTAAAACCTATGTTTGAACGTCTATAACCAGTCAAGATAAAATCCACAGTACATGGTGGTGTGGGTTGAATGAGTAGAATGCAAGGCTCCTCCCATCGACTTGGTTGAGAAGTGTTTTTGGACCAACAAATATAATAAGATTTTAATTTCCCTCGGTATACGATTTTTGAAGGATGGATTAGACATGGAACCTCAACTTCACCAATCTACTAACTCAGCCCAAATTTCTATTACCACAAGTGTTTCATTGGCTATGTAGAATCACACAACACTTCATCTGCCAAATAAAGAGTTTGCATATATATACATACATATTCATTTTCACAACTGTATCATGAAAAAGCGTTTAATTTGTCAATTTCCATAGAAAGAGAAAAAGAGGGAGAAGAGCAAAGATTACTATGTTATCCAACTGAAGAATTACGCTGCCATAAGTAGCAGAATTTACCTCCGGCTTAATTTGAAGTACAAAATTTCCGATATAAAAATATCACGCTATATTACCCACGATACGGCTATATACAATATGGCCCAAGATTCATATATTTGAGTAGAATCAAATAAAAGAATGAATACTTCATCTGAGATCATCCCTGGGAACTGAAAAGGATGAATCTAAACCATCTAATATATCCAAAACGTCGGCCTTTTGATGTTTCAGTCCTCTTCGCGGGGAGCTCCCGGTGCTCCTACTTAATGCCCAAACCTTATTCTTCTTATTCTTTACCATCACGAATTCCTGGCTTTTGCTCAGCCCGGGTACCAACTTCCTCCTTTTCATGACATCTTCCAACAGATTCCTATCCTCGGAAGAGAGCTGGACTCTATGGGTTTTGCCATTGTTGCTTAAAGTCTCAGAATTTGTGTTTGATCCTTTGCGAGTCGGAGAACGTACTGGCAGAGCCTTAAGTCCATTATCTCTATATCTTACGAGACTGATGAGACGATGAAGCCAAGTCACTAGCTCAAGGATGCAAGACTCCACCTTATGCTTGTCAGCGTGATAGAGGGTCTGCAAGCGAATCAGGTTATTTGGCGTGCTTGTTTTCTTGCCGAATTCGTTACTGTTGGAAAGAACAAACAGAGATTATGTTTCTGACAGTAGATGGAGATTTAAGAGAAAATAAAGATGAGGCAAAGAGAGGGGGAGGGGGTTGTGCATTGACTGACCCTGTGTTGGCCCACTCTCCAACCCATCCAAATCCCTGATGTGCCCTGATTCCAGTTACCATCAGTTGAAAAGGAATTGTGTTAGTTCATCATCAGCATACTAAGCCTCGTAAAGTTGAGACAAAGTTGACATGGTAAAATGAAGGTAAGACAAAATATCATAGAATTCATTTGTGCTTATTGAACACTAAAAGCATCATACTTGGTAGTATCTGTTGCTACAGGAACAAGCCACTGGAGAGATTTTTCCATCTCAGCTTTGATTTGAGGAACTGTAAGCTGCAAAAGGCACAGTGAAGCAGCTAAATCCAGAGACCATACCAAACAGAAAGGATAAAATTGGAAAAGTCATAAAGATTATAATATGAACAAACAATGTGAAAATTTAAAAGACAGGTGTGAATAAACAAATTAGTTTCACTAAAAAATTCTAAAGAAAAAGGGAAAAAAATAAAAAACAAAAACACGAAAAAGAACAAGATAGGGATTACACCAAGTATAAAATGTTTTAGAAATTATCAGAAGAAACCTCAAAGCAGATGCAACAGCACAAACCCTCCTCACTCTGCTCACCCAAATTAAAGTAAAACGGCTGGAAAAGAGGGAAGGAAGAAAAAGATATTTTGTTTGGATTTTGGATTGTATTGAGGAAAATGAAAGGGAAAAGGAAGCATATGAAATTCATGTCCCAGACTCGCATGTTAGTTGCATACGCAAACCAAAAGAACTTCAAATCTATGTAAGAAAAGTTGAATGACACACATTACAAGGAAATGAGTGTGGACCAATCATAAAATGGTAGCCCTTAACTGATGTAACATAATCATTTCACATTTTCTCAATATCCAAATGCAAGAAAAAGTTCCCTCAATATCTCCCCACCAGAATTCAAGATCCAAATGCAGCCTAAAGGAATTGGGAAAATAGGAAATGCAAAACGATGGAAGTCATCCAAAGAATATACCTCTTCCTTGGCATCAATCTGTAATCGGGAGCGAAGAGCAGTCTTGACAGTTGGTGGCAAACCATTGTACAATGTATCTCTCATATTTGGAGGAAGAGAAGTAGGGCGTGACGCCTTAAATAAATTAAATTTAATTAAGATAAATCTATTAGTAAAAGTAAATCCATATGTATTAGGCTATGAAAGAACTAAAGTTATGTAATAAACTCACAATGTTATCAATCTGAGTAATTATGTTAGCATAATGTAAAGCAAGACCAGCAACACCTAGTCTTTCTGGTCTACTAGTAGAAACCTTTCCAGCGGGCGGCAACCCTGCCATATTAAGCACTAAAAAGTAAGAGCTATATGTATATATAAAGTTCATCTTCAACAGAACAAAAAAAATGACGTTAAAATACATTACTTTGAGAATAGGAATATGTTCTTTTAATTGGTACCAAATTCTTTTAAGTAATAAATGGATAAGGTCATAAATGAATTGTACGAGAGAGAAGGGGGAAAAGCTAAAATATGAGAAATTTGGAGTGAATATATGGATGAAGAGGAAATTCAAATTCCTCATGCGAACAATTACATTGCTTTACTTTATTATGTATCTTCAGCAATCTAAAATTCAGAGGTACCATGTTTTTATCAATGAAGATTTGCATCCTGGAAATAAAAACTATCACTACATAAAGAAAGGTGATGAGTGAGGAAGGAGTTCTCAAACACAGTTCTTTCATCATCCAATGTAAAAACTATTCTCAAACACAGTTCTTTCATCATCCAATGTAAAAACTATTCCTACATAAAGAAAGGTGATGAGTGAGGAAGGAGTTCTGAAACACGGTTCTTTCATCATCCAATGTAAAAACTACCCCTACATAAAGAAAGGTGATGAGTGAGGAAGGAGTTCTCAAGCATGGTTCTTTCACTATCCAATGTAACACTAAATTTTAAAGCCAACACATTGTATTAGAAAATAAACTACATTTTAAAGCCAACCCCACAAAAAATGATAGCTTTTTCCCAGAGGTAATATACATCCAGGATAGTTTATCTACAGTTTTCAAGGAAGTCTAAGAATCATGTAGTAAAACTCCACCAGAAAAAATAAATAAATAAATTAACTAAAAAATTAGTCTGCAAAGTTTTAGAGCAGTAATGTAGTTACCCTACAGCAATTACAATTCTGGACCTGGTGAAGTAGCAATAAAGAGATGAGATGCACATGAAAAATCACCGACAGAAAAGTAAAAGATATGAATGACTATAAAGCAACATCATGGAAAGTGGGAGTTAGTCTTTGTAGTTTCCAAGCACTGATATTTTCCTTTCTAATACATTCATGATCCCACTGTTCTCAACATAAAGAGGACAAACAGGAAAATAATAGAGCAAATATATAAAGCAAGTACTCATACCATTATCTCCAAATACTTCTGGAATTTCTTGATGAATGAATGTAACAATGTCAACAAGCTTCTCCACAACCTACACATGATAAAATATTGATGTGAAGTTAAATTATTGATGTTTATCACCACTATATTTAATTCATCATCTTAACTGTAGCTATTTTTGTAGTTACCTAAATTATAAAAATTGATGATGTAAAGCAATACAGCATGAAGGAGAGGCCAATATTCCTAAAAAATTATTCCCTATTGTTTGTAATTGCATCATTAATTACTACTATAGGAAGTGAGTTTAAGTACGTACCTGCTCCAAACTTTTAGACCAAAGAGATTTCTTTTTCAAGCTCCTTACAAGTTTTCGTTGATGTTTTACCTCACTTTGTAACATCGCAAGACTCTCTCCTACAATTACAAAAATATATGCCAACAAAATTAAGATAATTTACCCTTTTGGTAGAAGAAGTCGGAGGCAAACACAAATATACCAGGAAACACTTCAACCATAATTAGGTATTACAAGGCTTGTGCATCAAAATTAAAGAAACATCTCTTTTTAATAATATTTGGTCACAGGGTGGGTGGGTGTTTGGGTGGGGGGGGTGGGGGATTGTAGATGAAGTCGAAAGATTTTCTGTGATTTGGGTGGCATCTTCCATGGTTATCAAAGAAATTCTCAAGTCCTACACATCATCCGAATTTTCACAGTTACAATTAAGAGCTAGAGAGTGTTTTTCTTAAAGCATAATTCAAACATAATAAGCAATAAATCAAGTGACCTATTCCACTTGAACATCAGCATTATTTTATTATTTGAGCAAAAGTTTAGTAATGGACACATACATCAACTGATAACTCAATTTAGAAGGCTTTTTAAGCTAAAATCTGCAGAGCTAATCACAATAGACGTATCTTATTGCCCATGCAGAATTCTATAAAGCTCCATATGCAAAGAATACAAGCATTAGACTTGCCAACGAGTTAGAAATGGTCATGCACCATGAAGACCAAAGCAATATACTCTTATAAGAAATGCAAAAGGCAAGTTTTCAAACAGTGAGGAGACACCAACAAATTCCTTATAGCTCATCTATCGTACATTCTCAAGAAAGCATTTATAACATTTAAATGGGAAAAAAGTTTCAAGTGATATCAAAAAGAATAGGGGCATGCCTTGACCTTTAGGCTACCCACCACTTCTCCATTCCAAGTTTTCAAACAGTGAGGAGACACCAACAAATTCTTATAGCTCATCTATCGTACATTCTCAAGAAAGCATTTATAACATTTAAATGGAAAAAAGTTTCAAGTGATATCAAAAAGAATAGGGGCATGCCTTGACCTTTAGGCTACCCACCACTTCTCCCATTCCCCCTCCTAACATAGTAGGTCAATAGAATCTCAGTTTCTAAAGCAGTTTCTTTAAATGACAAGATTTTCTGTGATTTGGGTGGCATCTTCCATGGTTATCAAAGAAATTCTCAAGTCCTACACATCATCCGAATTTTCACAGTTACAATTAAGAGCTAGAGAGTGTTTTTCTTAAAGCATAATTCAAACATAATAAGCAATAAATCAAGTGACCTATTCCACTTGAACATCAGCATTATTTTATTATTTGAGCAAAAGTTTAGTAATGGACACATACATCAACTGATAACTCAATTTAGAAGGCTTTTTAAGCTAAAATCTGCAGAGCTAATCACAATAGACGTATCTTATTGCCCATGCAGAATTCTATAAAGCTCCATATGCAAAGAATACAAGCATTAGACTTGCCAACAAGTTAGAAATGGTCATGCACCATGAAGACCAAAGCAATATACTCTTATAAGAAATGCAAAAGGCAAGTTTTCAAACAGTGAGGAGACACCAACAAATTCCTTATAGCCCATCTATTGTACATTCTCAAGAAAGCATTTATAACATTTAAATGGGAAAAAAGTTTCAAGTGATATCAAAAAGAATAGGGGCATGCCTTGACCTTTAGGCTACCACCACTTCTCCCATTCCCAAGTTTTCAAACAGTGAGGAGACACCAACAAATTCCTTATAGCTCATCTATCGTACATTCTCAAGAAAGCATTTATAACATTTAAATGGGAAAAAAGTTTCAAGTGATATCAAAAAGAATAGGGGCATGCCTTGACCTTTAGGCTACCCACCACTTCTCCCATTCCCCCTCCTAACATAGTAGGTCAATAGAATCTCAGTTTCTAAAGCAGTTTCTTTAAATGACAAAGATTTTCTGTGATTTGGGTGGCATCTTCCATGGTTATCAAAGAAATTCTCAAGTCCTACACATCATCCGAATTTTCACAGTTACAATTAAGAGCTAGAGAGTGTTTTTCTTAAAGCATAATTCAAACATATTAAGCAATAAATCAAGTGACCCATTCCACTTGAACATCAGCATTATTTTATTATTTGAGCAAAAGTTTAGTAATGGACACATGCATCAACTGAAAACTCAATTTAGAACGCTTTTTAAGCTAAAATCTGCAGAGCTAAGCACAATAGACGTATCTTATTGCCCATGCAGAATTCTATAAAGCTCCATATACAAAGAATACAAGCATTAGACTTGCCAACGAGTTAGAAATGGTCATGCACCATGAAGACCAAAGCAATATACTCTTATCAGAAATGCAAAAGGCAAGTTTTCAAACAGTGAGGAGACACCAACAAATTCCTTATAGCTCATCTCTCGTACATTCTCAAGAAAGCATTTATAACATTTAAATGGGAAAAAAGTTTCAAGTGATATCAAAAAGAATAGGGGCATGCTTTCACCTACCCACCACTTCTCCCATTCCCCCTCCTAACATAGTAGGTCAATATAATCTCAGTTTCTAAAGCAGTTTCTTTAAATGACAGCAACATCACAAACCTTTGCGAGGAAGGTGCAATGAATCTACTTCTTCTAGCTTCCGCTGATAATCTTGATCAAATCTGTCCAAGGCATGCAACTCATGATACAATTCCTGCAGATGCAGCAACATTGAGCTTTCCATTATTAACAGATGAATATGAGACTTCAACCTTTCAATATAGACAATCAAAAGATGTAAGTGTTATCTTTACTTAATTGCACATAGTTGGTTTTAGACATCATGAAGGTTTTTATTTTCATTCATCAAAGTTAGTACCATCAATCATGTCTAAATTTCTTGGACGAATACTTACTCAACTTAATCAAGTCGACAAATTCACTTGATATGCAAAAAAACTTTGGAAGAAAAAATTACGATTAACAGACTCATCAAGACAAGAACTCTACAAATGCAATCTTGGGGAAGAAAGATAAACCATCAGTGCTCTTTGCTAAGATACATATTGAAAGCATGCAAGTATCTATCTACCAAGTTGAGTTGTTGACAGATTATACAATGCACAAAAGAGAATGTAAAAATTTAATCACACAATAAATCAGCCCCTTTCCCTCTCCTCTCTCCCTAGAAAGGTCAACTGGGCTATGTTTTTAAATGTTTCCCGTGATAAGGCAAATCATAAGCTCTAAACACTTCCCAAGCAAAAATTGACAGAATAAAATCCCCAACATGTGCAATTGTAGAACATGGCAGTACATTTTAACAAAATATTTGAGACGAGAATAACAGATTACAAGAGCAATGCACATTACCCCCTGAAATGCAGTATGCAGTAAAAAAGGATAGCAACAAAATGGTGAAAGTAATGCAATGTAGGCGTCAACTAATAAAAATCGAGAACAAGGAACAGTAATTAGAACCATTGAAGCAGGATTAAACTTACAGAGGTATTCTGGGCCAGACTGGTCAGTTCTTGCATAGTCATTTCTGCCTCTTCTCTTAGTTGTTTATGAACGTCAGGATCTGAATCCAACCTAACAAGCCGAGAGGTGTTTTGTTGAATGTCACTCTTCAAGATAAAAATGAGTAGGCTAATTACAAATTAAAGGCCCACTTACTTAGAAAAAAATCTATCTAGATTGTGCCATTGTGGGTCTTTACACAAATTTCCAAATCTGATAACCTCACGAGAGAAGACATCAAATTCTTCCCTGCATGTGTGAAAAATAATCAACAAAAGAAAACCAACCAAAAATTGCTTCACAGAAACTAGGAAGAAAGCATAGGGGGGAAATTGGTGGCGCAAACACACAGAGAGAGAGAATTGTAAGCAAGAACATGATATCAACTTAATACCTTTTGTCAGCAGCGGCAATACTGAGGAGCTCATCCATATCAGTAGAAACCAGCTGTCGCACCCCTTCTGAATTCAAAATTTCCTTTTTCAGAAACTGGACATTTTCTTCAGACAGAGACTGCAACAAGTTTGCACCTTTGACTATGGTATTGGCAACTTCAAATGCTAGTATAGATATTCTATTTCCCCTAGAAGTCACACCGGTTGTAAATCCACCAGAATTCAAATTTGTCATGCTGCTGCCTAGAGTATCTAAAACTTCCACAGCTTTCTCTAGGCCTACTATGCCCGCCTTTCCAAGAAATGATGTCACTGGAGGTGCCTATCATAAGAAATACTAGCATTAATGTCATTGCAAAATCTTGTAAACCAATGCAACTGAGTTACTCTTGATTCTTTCCAAAGAAGACAAAGAAATTAACTAAAGAAAAGAAGTGCCAGTACTCTGCTTAAATATAATGATATATCAGATTAATGGAAAAGAACAAGATAAAAAAAGGATTTCTGCAATCATCTCAGTCTCTCTCCAAAGCACGGAACAACAATAGATGCGAGGGGCTCAATGTCCCACTGATATTGACGTATTTGCTAAAAATGGATGGTCTCCTCAGAATTGAACAATAAAACCCACAGGAATTTCTTCCAAAGTTCATTGTACCTCTAAACTTCAGCTCACCCAGTCAAAGCACAAACATAGTCAACCGAGATAGTAGCAACACCTGTATTTGTCATTATTTTTCCGACTTCTGTGTCTAGTCTGCAAGTTCAGCAAAGAATAGAACCAACCAGATTGTTCATGGATGGCATATGGCATCTACCATGATAACCAGTCTGGCATAAGCTCTTTCCCAAGGCTACCAAATATGCTTATTCTTTCTCATAAGACTGAACTATCATCCAATCATCAAACAGATTAACATGCTTGCAGTACTACAATCTAATTTGTTCAAAACAACCACTATAATTTAGTCAAACTATTCAGTTTTTGCATCCTCCTCTTTCTTATATTATATTCTATCCATCTAGCCCCATCTCCCCTATTGCCGAAGTTGGCTCAACCAAAATCAAGTTTGCCATCTGTTTGTAAAGATCTTCACAACTCACAACTACGATCAGAATTCCTCAACTTAATCTGAAAATCCATCCAGCAAACATCTACTCTCCCACTACTGGATTCGGGATTCCTTTTTTCAGGATCGAACCCTGAAATCACTCAATCCTTTGCACATCACATCAAACTAAAATCGAATATCGCAAAAGAAACACACCAAAAGCATAATGTACATTTATACTAGAGACAGATACCTTGTTAGCTGGTGTTCTGGCTGGCGTTGATGACTTCAATTCACGGGAAATCGACAGGTTCAGCTCACCGGAATCATACAAATTGTGCGGCGCCTTCTCAAAAACATCAATTTCATCAGGATATGTATAAGAATCACCATTCTTCTTCTGCTTTCCAAAACTCCCCATGGATTTCAGCTTCCCTGAAAACCCCGACATCTTCTCATGCTCAACCTCAATTGATCTCCTACTTTTCTTAACAGTTCCTCCAGAACAAACCCCTCCCATTGTATATACAAGTCCACAACTATTCACATAAACTTCAACCCAAAAAACAAAGAGTTAATCAGTTACAAAATAAGCCCGACTAAAATTTGCTCTGTTACCCAAAGATAACTAAATAAATAAAAAATCAAGAAAAAATAAAATCTTGAAATCATTAAGCGTACCTGTTCAAAAAAATGGTTAGAGAAATGGAAAGAAAGCAGGAACAGAGTATTTGATTGGCAACGGAAATAAAACCGCGTGAAATAAGAGCAGCAAATCTGATGGGAGATTGGGATTGAATCAGATTTGATTAATTAAATTCAATTCATTGAATTTAATGAAACGGGGAAAAGAACGCCCAAGAAAGAGGACACGAAACACGGGGTCAGCAGTAGTGAACTCTTGACTTTTTTCCCCCAAAAAAACTCTTTTTCTTTTTTCGGTTAATTTTGTAAAAAAACTGGAGAAATTTCTAATCTGAATCTGAAAGGAGGGGGAGGGGTTATTGATTTTTATTATATGAAGTTGTACGAAGTCAGTCCCTCGCCGGTTGTCGCTGTCGGTCGTCGGAGGAATTTGGTTGACTATTCTGCCCCTTGGTGTTTTACTCACGTAATTTGATTTAAATACTGTAATGATTTTAAGGTTTGACCAGCTTCTTTTGTGTCTTTTTTTCTTTACATGTTAACGTCTTGTCTGCTCGGAGTATTATTGTTTTTACTTTTCAAAACTCTTTACTGTAGCAGCCTTCTCTGTTGTATTGTATTGTATTGTATTTCTGGATTGTACGGCTGCACACAGAGAATAGTTTGTTCTGCATTTTTAAGAATGCTGTTGAACAATTCTATTTTGTATTTTATTATTACACATTAATGTGTGTATTGTTTTAGAGAGTAATTTAAGGAAAAAAATAAAAGAAGTAATTTTGACAATAATATCGATGTCTGATGTTTGGCAATTGAGTAAGAATTTCTACAAATTATGACAGATTATAGTATTTTGCAAAAAAGTCACTAAAAACTCATTAAAACAATTTTTTATATTAAAAAAAACCTTAAATTTATTTTTTAATACAAAATTCTCATTCCAGCAAATTTTATTTTGAGAATCGCAGCCTGATAATTTACCCTATTTATAGACGAAACTACCCTTGATTTTTTTATAATAATAATTTTTTTTCTTTATATATATTCAATTTTAAGATTAATTTTATTTTGTAGTAAAAATTCTTACGAAACTCAATTTATGAAACTACAAATATTTTTAATTATTTTATTTGATTCATTCAATTTTAAAAATTAAAATCCTTTCTTTTTGTGTCGATCAAGCGCTATCTCTCGTTGCATTCCTCCAACATCTTTATTATTTATTAAAATTGAAATCATTATTGACACAAAATCAATTTGAACAACCTAGAAAATTAAAAAAAACAATTATTACTTTTTTTAATCAAATAAGTCAATTCAATTTAGTAAAAATATTATCTGCTGCGGTTTTTTAAATGACAAGTTGATGGAATGCATTTTTTCGGATTTAAAAAATATCTTACTAGGTTTTCTAGACATAAAAATATTTTAAAAATTCTTTAATAATTTTTTCTAATTGTTTTCCTCTCATTTTTTGATAATAAATCTCATGCTACCTAGTGTTTTCTAGTTTAAATATGATAATAATGCGCCAAACATAGAGTAAGATGTTAGGTGGATTTTGAACAAATCCAAAAACTTTACCTGCATTTTAAAATATACTTTCGTTATTCATTATTATATAAAAAATAATTACCTCACACATTTTTTTTATTCAAAATAATAATTATGAGGTTACTCATTTATATCAAGTCTAATAGTGATGGTGAGTCCATTTGACAAATATATTATGCCTACTTCACTTTCTCATGGTCAGAAATGCACCATTTACCTACCAAAATGCGAAAACAACTTGGCAAAGGTAACACCTATAATTTGACTTTTCAATTGTCATTATTTTTAATAATATTATAATTAAAAAAAAAAAAAAAGAAGGCATAAAGTAAATGACAAGCCACAAACCAAATCCAACAAGGACAAAATTGTCATTTTAGCTCATTTTACAATTAGTCAGACTTGTCAGGGGTGGGGCCCAGTTTTGAATTGAAATGGTCAGAAGGGAAGAACGGCAAAAATTAATAGTATGAGAAAAGTAAGAAAGTCATGCGTCTTTACTTAGATTTATTATGCCGTGAGGTTGTTGCAATGCCAGCGTGGAGGATTCTTATTGGTGGATGCTTGTCGTTCGATGTCATGTATACGAGTTTCAACCACCTGGCCCACTCAAGACGCCGGAGCATCTCCTACGTTCACATTTCATATTCTCATTCCATAAGTATTTAAATCTTGCTATTATGTCACATATTTTTAGGGATTATTTGCATTTAGCCTTCATTTTTAGTTATTTTTTTTAAATTTGATTTAAAGTTTAAAATATCTCTATTTGCAATTTAAATATATATATATATATAGTTTTTAACATACTAAAGATAATTCTTTTGAAGTAAATGAACGTGTGAGATCAAATTTTAAATTTTAAGGTATTTTCAATGATATAAAAAGTATAGATTAATTTTTAGGCATAAAATATTATCATAAATTTTATAGTTGTAAATGACTAATAATTTTAAAATTAGCACATAATTGTTTATTTGATTTATTACTTTCTTCATCCTATTTTTCATTTACCTAATTTGATTTGGAATGGAATTTTGTGAGAGTATCAAGTTAAATAGTCAATAGTAGCAACTAACTAATAATTATAGGAAGGAGGGATAATATTATTAAAGTTAGATTCGCCAATCAAATCTGTCAAATGCATTTCTCTCAAAATCAACTGGGTTGGACTATATATTTAAAAAAAATAAAATAAAATTAATAGACTTAATTTTAATCATATAAGTTTCAATTATTCATTGTGATTTGAGACAATAATATTTTCAAGATTGAGAGCTCACAAATTAAACCAATATTGCAGTTCCACCGATCAAAAATCGGTCAAATCAATTTTTTATTTTTTATTTTTTATTTTTTTAAAATATTTAAAGCATCAAACTTGATATTTTGTTATATTTATGTGATTATTTGAATTGTGGGTATTGTCATATATGTTTTTAGTTGGTTATTTATTTATATTTATCTTTAAAATTTATTACATAATAATTAGTTTATCTTATTACTATTTTACATAATATAATAAAATAATAATAATTAATTTTTATTAGACTGATTGGACCGACGATTAAATCAGTTCGATCGATTGAACTACTGATCTAAAATTAATTTGGTCACCGATCGATTATAAAAATAATATAATAAACATATGAAAGTCCTTTTCATTTTCTAATAACTTCTGCAAGTTGGAAATATTTAAGGTCAGTATCAAAATTAGACTTTATAAGACAACTAAATATCTGTCACATGTTGACTGGGGCCGAAAAAAAGAAACGTAAGACGCGCTCCTTTGACTGGTTGGATCAAAGTTAGGCCCAATGATACTATTTTCTCTTCTAGAATGACTTGGTCTGTCAAACTGGATGAACTTGAGCATAATTCCCCATCCAAATCCACTTAATCAAATGCGAAATACGATTTAAAAAATAAAATAAAATAAAATAAACTGAGAATTCATATCCCAAATTTGCAAGAACAACAAAAAATTAATTTATAATTAGACATATAACTATATATATCAATCATTATTACCTATAAAAAATATTTTTTTATTCCAACTTGACATATAGAAAATAAATAATATCAATTTTTTTTTTCTTTTGGGCTTCATATTTACAGGGTAGGTGGGCTTTATTATAGAGTAGTAGGTTACTTGGGCCATGGTGAGGTTAAATATAAGGTCCATAACTCTACAAAGGGCTATCCCGTTGAAACGATCATTTTAGTCAAAACAATACTATTCACACTTAGGCATGGACGCGCACTAAAACAACTATAATAAATCAAGAATTATATTGACTGTGGATTTCTAAACTCCAATTTCATGCCCCACATCTGAAATTATCCTCGCTAAATAATTATATTTTTCAATTTCCTCCTTAATATAATTCTTTACATATTTATTCAGCATTAGAAATAAAGTTTTTTTGTTTTTGCTTTCCAAAACATGTTCATTGTTAATTTATTTTTCTAAAATTAAATCAAATACATATTACATTAGTAGTTATATTTTCCTTCTTAATATATTATGCATGTTGAAATTACATAATTTTTGTAATGAAAATTTTGTCTCTAGAAGATATCTTATCACTATTTACCAAAATTAAAAAAAAATATTAACAGATAAGATGTGACGATATTTTAATTTTAATAAAATATATTAAGTAATAATAATTTTTAATATATATTTTTATTTTATCACAATAAAAAAAACAACTTTGAAATTATAATTTAACAAAAAGGAAACCATTAGCAACCAGCATATTATATCCCACTATTTAAGCTAAAAGCAGCTGGGATATTAAGTAGCAGCATAATTAATACCATACTATTAATTAAAGATAAACAAACCACAACAGTTTTATTACATAATATTGGAATTGTTATTGACCAAAAGCCCCTCAACTCAAGCCAGCTGACCGCAGTTAGCAATCACAACAGGCTTCGCGGTCCGGCCCGAAGACGACCCCACTTTCTCAACAGCCTTCACCACGTCAAGCCCCTCAACAACCTGCCCGAACACCACGTGCTTCCCATCAAGCCACGCCGTTTTGGCAGTGCAGATGAAGAACTGCGACCCGTTCGTGTTCGGGCCCGCGTTCGCCATCGACAGAATACCCGGCCCCGTGTGCTTCTTGATGAAGTTCTCGTCGGCGAATTTCGACCCGTAGATGGATTCTCCTCCGGTTCCGTTCCCTGCGGTGAAGTCTCCGCCCTGGCACATGAACCCCGGGATCACGCGGTGGAAGGTGGAGCCCTTGAAGTGGAGTGGTTTGCCGCCGCGCCCGACGCCCTTCTCTCCGGTGCAGAGCGCGCGGAAGTTCTCCGCCGTGCGCGGCGTCGTGTCCGCGAAGAGCTCTATCACGACCCTGCCGGCGGGTTGGCCGCCGACTGTTATGTCGAAGTAAACCCTGGGATTTGTCATTGAAGATAATCTGATCGACTGATTCTATGCGGTTCTTGCAGGTGACTTTTATTACTTCGAAGAGTTTATATAACGTCACAGGCGGTGTAAAATATCTCTGTCGAATATGGACACGTGTCAAAAGCAGGCCCTGTTGGTGAATGGGTGCTTCAAGGGCATAATTGGGAATTTGTCAGTAACGCCTGTGACAAAAATAGAGGTGGGTCAGTAGAATAAGGATCACGTGAAGGGCACGGCGCTGTTGAAGGGCCCAAAGTAAAGTCGCATCCAATTGGGAATCCAGTAAAGTTGTTTTGGTCCAAAATTTCTTTGTAATTTTCTCAAATTTCATGGGTCGATTTCAAAGTTTCGTCATTTTAATAAATGATTTCAGTTTAAATTTTTCTATCCACTTATTGAATTAATGAAGTGTGGCTTTCCGATTAATAGTTCAACGATTCATACCTCAGCTTTAGATATAATTATGCATTTTGTTGTCTACCTAATCTCAAATTAATTTATTAAATTATTTATAAATAAGGATAATAAACTCTTTTAATAACTTGAATTAAATTTTTTGGTAAAGTAAGAATAAGTACGAAGTGACACGTATAAAATAAACAAACACCTTATTTTTATATGCATCTAATAATAAAAAAAGTATTTAGTGGCAAAAAGGTATGCATTTCAAGTGATGGAATATCAATTATTAATTTTTCGCGAGATAAATAAAAATGCCATCTTGATTTCAAATGCAATTTGGCTTGTAAATTTTAAAAGGTGTTTGGGTGAGTTTATAATTTTTTAAAATAATTTATCTTATATTCGATGAGAGCTTGTAAGAAGTGTTTCATTTTATTTTTTGGAGAAAAGCTTATAAATTTTCAAATTAAAATTTATTTATAAAATTTTAACAAACTCCTGTAATTTTGATCGTATTAATTATAATTTTATTATTACTAACATCATATAAGTTTCATAATCTTATTTTATTTAAATATTTTAAAATTTTATTTTAAAATAATATTTAATATTTTATAAAGGTAAAAAATATTTTATAACATATATGAGTTTATACAATCTTTTAAATAATTTTACCAAACACCTTTAAGTAAGGAATTGTTTGCTATATCTTTTAATAATTGACCTCAACTTTATCTTTCGCATGGCCATTCAAATATTAGTAAGAAGAAAGGAAGGGCCCATGATAAGTACCATTTTCAAGTTGGACTCCCAAATGTGTCAAATATCAATACACAACTGGCAGATAAGGACAGACTGTTATAGTAATCAACCCTAACTTTTATATTGCACATTTTATTATTTTTTTAGGATCATAATAATTCGTTCATATTCACTTCAATGTTAAATTTTTCAACAAGTTGGGTGCTTGTGCACTTCACAGTGTGTGTGTGTGTGTGTTTTTTTTAATAATTAAGAAATACTCTATAATGTGGGATTAAGATAATGATTAATAACTTATTGATATCACGATAAATTAATAGTACACTGTCTTTTATAAGAGAAAACAAAAATAAAATAAGGAGGGCAGTGGTTGAAACCAAAATAAATAATTTTGTCTTAATAAAACTCCTACATATATGTATATATATATATATATATATATTCAATTTTTCTGTTTTCTAAAATGTCACATGTATATTAGTATAAGTTTATGAGCACTTTTTGGAAATTTGAATTTCAAGGGCATTCAAATGTGGATATTGATAAATAAGAGTCAAATTAGGTCATTGAATTTTTAATGACTTGGTAATTGGTTTTAAACATTTACAAAAGAAAGTTGTCAAAAACATTTAAAAACATTTAGTCTCATCTAATGTTGACAAAAATACTTCAAATCAAGTAGTACAAAATTGAAGGCGGTAAAATGAGAAAACTAGTTAATACTGTAAAGGATTTTCTTGATTTAAAATGATTGAGCAAAGCTATGTTTGGGAATTCACACGGTGGTTGTTTAAAATAGTGAGATTAAATGTAAAGTTCGTAAAATGATAGGTAAAGAGCAATGTTTTGAAAATTATATGAGATTAGTGGTCCTGTCTGTTAAATCGGGAACCAACTACAAGACCGCTCCAATTTATCTTGAAAAATGAGTTATAAAAAATTAAAACTTAACAATAAAAAATTTCTAAAATCCACAGTCAAAACGAACCAATACATTCGATTGTTGGTTTTTCAACCATCTTTTATTTTTTTTTTGTCAGAAACTTGTGTATCTTTATTCTCCACCAATTTTAACCATTACGACCGTGTTCTCAATCTTTTAAGATATCTCTCACAAATACACACATTTTTTCCCTCTCCTATTATTCTGTCTCGTCCTTTTTAACTTTTTATTATATCATGAACAAAATGTTCTTCTTACTTTTATTCACATTTGTTAGTTATATTATCTTATGTTTAGTTTGATATATATATTTGTATATATATTAATATGCTTAGCCCAAACTAATTGAACTATATTATGATGGGTCGAGTCTAAATGAACCAGTTTAAGCAATATGGGTCAAAAAAGTGGATCGAGAGATTAAAAACCAAAAGAAAAATTATTCAATGGATCGGAGACCGATAGTCCATAAAGATTTCATTATTCGCTATAAATATCCTCTTATTTTCATAATTGAAAGATATGCATTCGATTAAGTATTAAACAATTTATAGTTTCTGGTTTAATTCATCTATGCAACTTACTGACTTGAGCGCTAGAGGGTTTTCGTCGGCCAACTCCCAACACCCCTAACGCTAGTTCGTGGTGCAGGTAGCAACCCACTAAGTTCGTAATCGATCAGCGCTTCGCATCCGCAGCTGTCTAGCTCGCCCAGTCCATTACCAGAAGGTGATTTCCATATAATTTTGGCGCTGTCTGTGGGAACGCTACCTGATCATTGAGAAATACAGACCAGATCTAGATCAATTCGAGAGGCTAGCATCCAAGGAAGTGATCCCCTAGCAGGAAGAGCCCCAGAACAAATAGTTGACCGCTTAACTCGAAATGTCCAGAACCATGGTGTTACTCAACGACCGCCCCTTAACAATCCCATGAACCAACTCCCACTTCAGGATGAACCGAGAGTCCAACTTATTGAAGGAGCTCTACGGAAGATGATCGAAAAAGCAAGTGCTAGGGTTGCGGCTGAAGCGGTTGCTCTATTTGCTGCAGCCCATCATAGAGAACGCTCCCCAGAAACCTCCCAAGGGAGTTGCACTTTTTCTCCTACTCCTGATCGAGATGGATCAAGGCCTGCAGCTCCACCTCACGGCAAGACATGAGAGGAAATTAACAGTCGTACTTCTCAACTAGAAGATAAGGTTAAGTGACGAAACGATACCAAGACAACACACACCATGCCACTAACTCCAATAGTGGGGTGGGTTACACATTCATATCGATCAACCAACTTATCCATCTGGAACACATACATGTGTGGAGAATGCTACCCCATTAGCAGTTCTTCCCTCGAAGCGCAGCTCTTTCTCTTTGGCTATCTTCGCGGAGTCCCTCCCAGTAGGAGTCAAGATAACCAATTTGTCAGAGTATGACGAAATTAGTGATCCTTCGGAGCATCTAGACAGGTTTTATGCAAAGATTGACCTATACGATTTAAGTAATGCTGCATACTGCAAGATTTTTAGAACCACGTTGACCAAGTGAGCTTTCTCTTGGTTTTATCAACTCCCTGGAGGAACAATTACTGTCTTTGAGCAAGTTACTCAATATTTTCTACACCAGTTCTCCATTAATCGAAAATATCTAAAGACGGTCGCATACTTGTTCTTGATCACCCAGAAGGAGGGAAAGCCACTTTGTGATTACATCAAATATTTCGTAGATGATGTTCATGAGGCCTCCCATATCAGTTATGAGTTTTTAGCAGGAATAATGCAACAAAACCTCCACCATGGGAGATTTAAAGAATCCATTACTATAAAACCTCCAGTAACACTTGAAGAGTTGTTGCAAAGAGCTTAAAAGTATATTCACATTGAGAAAATGACGGGACTAACAGTTCCAGGAAAACGAAAACAACGAGATGAAGAGAGGTCAGAAGGAAGAAAGGACGAAAGACGCCCTCCTCCTCCTAATACATACACTCGATTTACTCCCGGCAATGCTTGGTTGTCTGAGGTTTTGATGGTGGCTGAGCAACATGGATTGATTCAGCCACATCGCCTATTGAGAGAAAGTTCCAAAAGAGCAAAATCTGACAAGTACTGTCATTTCCATCGAGATAGAGGGCATACCATTGAAGATTATTTTTATTTAAAATAAGAGATCGAAAGGCTGATCCGCAAGGGGTACCTAATTGAGTTTGTTGATAAAGTCAATAACAACCGTCGAGATTAACGCCGATGTAATGCTCCTCAACAGCAGGAACAACATAGAGAACAAAATAGAGGCAACAATCAAGAGCACCACGGTAGAAGAGGAAGAGAGAATTTACCAACAGTTAGGGTGATAGCAGTCATTTCTAGAGGACCAGCAAGAAGAGATTCATTAAATGCTAGGAGAGCCCTACTACGTGCAGCAAACGGAGTAAATTCTTATCCCCTTCTACTCACCTATCTAAACAAGTATATCAACTACAAACATCTACAGATGAGCTGACATTTGAAGAGTTCGACTTAGAAGGACGACGTAAGCAACATAATGATGCCAAGGCTGTATCAGATTTTGCTGTATTGTCCTTTTGTGCCTGTATCCACGCCATAAGTTCATGCTTGGCTCATGATAATATCGGCCCGGTAAGTATTCATGATATCTAGAGGGGCTGTTATTCAGGCTCCATGACTCAAATTCGGGCCTATCTAGAAGGTTGTTTCTACCACCCTAGGTACCCACTAGCGGCACTGTAGCTTGCACAGATCTTTTTGTGTAAGCATTATAGCTATTCTCAGTTCGATTGTTTTGATAGTGATAATTTGATTCAAAACCCTACCTTGCTCTGAGTGAATTGGAAACTGTAGGTTCTTGCAAGTAAAACGACTGAGGTGGTTTTGGATGATGCGGTGGTGTAAGCGATCGAGACGATGGTATTAGTATAAACACTGGCGATGGCTTAACATTGCCTAAGGGTTCAACCCAAATTGTATAGGATGACACACCAAGTACATTAGATGGAGCTCGGTTAGAGTTGGCCACCGTATTCACATTTAGCATCATTTCTATGGTCAAATGTTGTGTATTGAAAGAATTAGGTCGAGTACTTTGGTGCTGCATTTATAAGTTTGTGGGCGTCTACCACTATTCAGGCAACTGAATAGTAGTTTGTAGAGATGCTACCGGCGGCACCACCATGTAGGCCAACTGTTGGACTGTTGCTGAAGATTGAGGAGCCAAAATTATGGTGGCCAGAATCAGAGGCTGAATAAATGTGCTCACCTAAACCACTAGTCCTTGGTGCCGGATGGGAAAAGTAGCTCTAGGATCTAGATATGCATTGTCGTTTGCCAATGCATGCTGCCGCGAAAATGAATTTCTTGAAAAGTCAGGCTTCGGTCCATTCTGCATCAAAAATAAAGTTTTCCAAAATAAATTAAAAACTAACACCATTATTCAGCACAACTTCCAATGAAAAGACGAAAATAACAGAAGAGAAAAAACATTTACAATCATTATATTACATTAACATTTATAGACCACAAGAATTGGAGCAATGCTTCTACATGCCCATGAGAACCCGTTCCAGTGTTATCTACCAAATTTAATTATGGAAACTCATTTTTTTTTGTATTTTTCTATTTGTGCATGTGTGCTCCTTTTTCATTATTTTTATTTTATTTTGGACGGAAATGCACACCATATTCTCTCAGCAACTCTCTCCAATTTTTGGGTAAAGAATATCTTAGTTGATAACGGAAGCTCTGCCAAAATAATTTTCTATGATGCATTTTTAAAACTCGGCATTGACAATGCTCAACTGAGCCCAGTGAACACCCCATTGACAGAATTTGGAGGTGAAGTGGTGGAAGCATTAGGGGAAGTTGCTCTCCATTTCTCTTTGGGATCATTCCTAAAAGAGTAACAAAATGGTGAAATTCCTAGTGGTCAATGCCCTTTTGACATATAACATGATCCTCGGGAGGCCTAGTTTAAATCTATTATGTGCCATAGCCTCTACCTATCATATGAAGCTGAAATTTTCTACTATTGAGGGGATCAATGAGGCCATCGGGGATCAACAGATGGCTAGAGAATGCTATGTAAGTACTTTGCGAAAAACATCTGTAAATTTGAAGAGACAATGAGGTGGTGATGACCACCCTAAGAAGGGAAAAAGAAAGCTCATGCATTTCGCCGATGAACAATTTAAAAATGGAAATAAGAAGCCCAAGAATATGAAATTGAAAGGTATTGAGGAACTAAAGATAGTTGAACTGCTCCATGGAAACTCCCCAAAGACAACCAAGATTGGAACTGGACTCGACCCAAAGGTGGAAGAGCACTTGTTAACCTTTCTTAAACATAGCATTGACGTATTTACTTGGAGTATGGATAGACTAGTGGGAATACCACCAGAGTTAGCACTTCACCCCCTGAATGTTAATCCAAACATAAAGCCGATCAAACAAAAGAAGAGAACATTTGGCCTTAAAATATCTCAACATATCAAAAAGGAGGTCAACAAGTTGTTAGCAGCAAAGTATATCTGTCCAATCCAATATCCAGAGTGACTGGCCAATGTAGTTCTCGTACCCATGTCAGGAGACAAGTGGCGTCTTTGCATAGATTTTACATATCTGAACAAGGCTTGTCCAAAAGATCCATTTCCACTCCCTCGTATAGACAGACTTGTGGATTCCACTTCAGGGTGTGAACTATTGAGTTTTCTTGATGCATATCAATGATATAATCAAATTAGACTGGCCCTCGAAGATCAAGATATGACGAGTTTCGTAATGGACCAGGGGATATATTACTATCGGGTGATGCCCTTTGGGTTGAAAAATACTAGAGCTACATATCAATGTTTAATCAATAACATGTTCACAGACTTGATCGATCATAGTATGGAAGTATACATCGATGACATGCTGGTCAAGAGCAAAAAGCTGTGCAACCATGTGTCAAACTTGGAATAATGTTTCAATATTCTGCGAACATACCAGATGAAGCTAAATCCTGTAAAGCGCATATTTAGTATGCGAGATGGGAAGTTTTTGGGATATATGATATCTGAAAGGGGCATAGAAGTAAACCCAGAACAGATCGATGCAATTTTGAACATGTCCTCTCCATGACATATCAAACACGTCCAACAACTAACTGGAAGACTTGCGGCCTTGAATCGTTTTATTTCAAGGTCATAGATAAAAGACTCTCTTTCTTCAATGTGTTTCGCAAATGGAAGAATTTTGAGTAGATTGAAGAAATGGAAGAATTTTGAGTAGATTGAAGAATGTCAGCAAGCCTTTGCTGACCTGAAAAGATATTTGGTATCCCATCTGCTGCTTACCAAGCAATAAATAAAAGAGACGTTATTCATTTATCTAGTAGTGGCTACTGAGGCAATTAGTGTTGTCTTAGTTCGAGAAGTAGGTCAAGCCTACCAACCCATTTACTATATTAGCAAGATTTTGAAAGGAGCAGAGCAAAGATATCCTAACATAGAAAAACTAGCCCTAACTTTCATCACTGCTACTAGGAAGCTCCGTCCATATTTTCAATCTCATCCAGTGGTGGTGTTGACTAATCATTCTCTCAAGCAGTTGCTCTCAAATTCAGAAACGTCAGGGAGAATGGTCAAATGGGTAATCGAACTCATCGAGCATGGAATTGAGTTTCGACCTCGCCCCACAATAAAAGCTCAAGTCCTTGCAGATTTTGTGGTAGAAATGACAACTGACGGAACAACTAGCTCAGTACCCACTTGGACCCTCTACGTTGATGGCTCGTCTACGTCAACAGAGAATGGAGGTGGAATAGTCATTGAGAGTCCTCAAGGCAATAAGTTTGAATATGCTATGAAGTTCGAGTATCCCACCTCAAACAATGAGGCAGAATACGAGGCATTTTAGTAGGTCTTAAACTAGCCTTCGCAGCAGGAGCAAGAAAGCTAACTATTTATAGCGATTCTCAACTGGTGGTAAATCAAGTTATGGAAGAGTATGAAGCCAAAGATGGAAATATGATCAAGTATCTAAGCTTAACACATGACATGTTAGCGAAACTGGAGAAGTGTGAAATTAAACAAATACCAAGGTCAGATAATGTGATGGCAGATCAACTCGCTAAACTGGCCAGTTCTATGGCCAGCATCAACACCCGAAAGATCACTTTTCTATCATCTAGCCAGGATGAGATTGATGGAGCAAGTCTGCAAATTCTTTGCGCGGATAAAAAAAAGCTGAGTTGGAAAGATAATATCATCAAATACTTAACAACATGTGAGCTCTCGGAGAGCCCAACAGACACCCAATAATTGAAGATCAGGGCAGCACACTTTCTAATTATCGACGGAGAGCTCTACAAGAGAGATTTCTCTCAACCATATTTGAAGTGTCTCACCCCAACCAAAGTCAATTATGTACTCCGCGAGATTTATGAAGAGATTTGAGAAAACTATTTAGGGGGTAAATCCCTCGCAACGAAAGCACTTCGCTAAGGATGCTTTTGGCCTACTATGCAGAATGACGCAACAAATTTGGTTATGAGATGCCAGTTTGCCAAGAGCACGCCAATATCCAACATCACCCACCAGCACTCTTATATCCCATTAAGAGCCTATATCTATTTGCACAGTGGGGTATGGATATTGTTGGACCCTTTCTACCAGCTACGGACTAAAAAAAATTTCTAATAGTAGCTGTGGATTACTTTACGAAGTGGGTAGAGACAGAACATTTAGCAAGGATCACGGAGCGAGAAATGATCAAATTTTTGTAAAAGAATATCATTTGTAGATTTGGCATCCCATGAGCTTTAATATCTGACAATGGGACTCAGTTCACAGGAACAAAGATACGAGAGTGGTGCCAAGGTTTATCAATCAAGTAATTTTTCACCTCAATTGGAAACCCTCAAGCAAATGGTCAAACAGAGGTTACCAATCGAATTATTTTGCAACACCTTAAGACGCGCCTTAGAAGTGCTAAAAGATGATGGGTAGATGAACTACCTAGCATTTTGTGGGCATACCGTACTATTCTGCGCGTTACGATTGGAGAATCCCCTTTTAACCTCGCCTATGGAATTGAGGCTATCGCACTAGCAGAAATAGGAGAACCATCTTGGCGAGTGATGAACTACACACTGAAAGATTATGACATTGCTTTAAGAGTAAACCTTGATCTGATAGAAGAATTAAGGAAACAAGCAGCATCTCGATATGAAATGTACAAAGCGTGCATGGAGAGAGCTATAACATGAATGTACACTCTATATCTTTTTAAGTAGAAGACTTTCTTTTAAGGAGGGCTGAAGTTTCACGTCATATCAGAAAACTCAACCCCACGTGGGAAGGCCCATATAAGGTAGTAGAGATTGTGAATATAGCAGCATATCGACTACAAATGATGGATGGGAGAGATGTGCCCCGCACCTGGAACGTGGTCAACCTCAAGAAATTCTACACCTAAAGTTAGATTTGCCTTAATTAGGAAACTTCTACAAATGAGCTCATGCACTTTGAATTTTAATAATGTTTACCTTCATTTCTAAGAGCTTATGTTATTTTTCAATATAATGTAATCCTCTTCCAAACATGAATGAATAAGAGCAATAACTTTTTCAGCCCAGTTGATGTCTACTAGTTTATAATTCATTTAAGGACTACTACTTGCACATACTTGATTTAGCTAAAAATACCTCCAATCCAAAAAGCCGATTGAGTTCATAAGATGTCATCTATGAGTCTGGCCAGCTCGACCTCTGAACTAAAAATCGACTCTTTGAGATCACAGGTAAAAACGCAAATCCTTGGAATTTCCTGCTATTCTTTGAGGATAGCCAAAAGCCTAATCCTGAATAGACATAGGGAATCCCCTAAGACAAAATTTTGAGGGTTTGATCAACTCTTAAGTACCCCAAAATATCAAGTATTGAAGCAAAAGTAAATATGAGCAATGTAGAAGGGAAATAAACATAAGTCAAGCCAAAAACAGACTTCATATAAGCAAGCTAAAATCTCATTACGCATAACAAAGAGCGTCACTACATAATCGAGCCAAAATCTCACAGCAAATAGCAAAAGACTGGAACCTCAACATAAAGTAAATCAGCTAGCCAATGGAATTATGAAGGAGTCTTGATAATCATAATAATGAAAATTAGAAAAAATGACATAATAAATGCTTCCAACCATAATACAGCTGGTCCTAAGGCACCGAACCAACAGTAGATTCTTAGTTTCAACTAACTCCAAAATCACGTCACCAACATCAAGAGCTTCAATCATCTCATTGCCAGAACCTACAGCTTTAGGAAGCCCGGATGCTGCCTGAGATGGCGCATCGCTTAACTCTAGAACTTGAGGATCAAGCACCATAACTATGTCCTGAGGCACATGCCTTGACTCCCTCAGCATGCGCCTACAGTCACGCACAATATCATCATACAACACCATAACACGTTGCACAATGACTTCTTCAAAAGTTGGGGAAGCCTAGTATGCGCCAACTATTTTCGCCACGATAGACTCCAATAATTTCTTCCCAACCTCAGATGCCAAAAATTTCTTACCACTAGTCTGCTCTCGAGTATATTTGTTTCGAATGGTCTTATAATTTTCATTTATCTTTTATTGCTCTTCCACCGAGTTTTGAGCTCTTTCTTCAATTTAGCGACCTCATCAATCAACTTGGCAATCTCTTCTCTTATTCTCTTCTCGACATTCTTGAAATGGGAAGTAGATTCTCTAGTCTTTTCTACCCGAGCATCCAACAAGGTCGTTAGAGTAGCACACTACAAAGGGAAAAGAATAATCAACCAAAGTTGAGCTTTATTCAAAATCAATAACTTAAGTAAAACACCAACACCACACAAGAAAAATAAGGAAAAATAGAAACTCACCTGAGCCAAGTCATCTGCTATAGCTTCTGAGATAGAACGAGAAGACTTTCCTGAAAAACGGCCAATGTCAAACTCACTGACTATGTTACATGTCTTACACCAACCGAGGCCTGTATCCTGAGTATCACAATATGACTCAACTCCATCATATTGGTACAAACTGCAAGTGAATAAGCCTTTTTTCGCACCTCGGGGAGCAGAAGTAGTACTCGAATCACGCGCCCACTTAGATGCGGGCTCTGTTGATGCGTTAGGTGCATCGATCCCCAAAACTATATTTGAAACACGGAAAGATAACCTAGGTTCACCTCCTTGTGAGAGGGGGAAAAACCTACTTCTACCCCTCGGTGACCAGCCTCAGTACCAACGCGATCATCTCGCCTTCAGTCGCGACCACCTCCAGAAACTTTCCCACTAGGAAGAAGTGAAGAACTGGACTTCGAATACTGAATATAAGATAAATCAAGTCACTGACTTGCAGGAAAATAAAGAGGACAACAAGTATTAATACTCTATAAAAAAAACTAAAATTTTAGAGATAGCTAACAACAAACTTGTTGTGAATAAATAAAATATGTAAATAAATATTAAATGCACGTGCAAGTAAGTACCCGTAGGGAACAAGCTCCTGGGGTTGAACAACGAAACAAATAAACCTAAAGCACAATATTGAAGCTGAGAAGTATCGTGAATGTCACTCAAATAAATCTTATGAGTAGAACTACTCCATTTAGTGGGCACATCTCACCCCCTATCTTGAACATAAAAGAATCTCTCTCTCCAAGGACCTCGATTAGAAGGGCCGCTATCTAAAAATCTACGTCATGTGCATGGATAGAAATAGAAAAAAAACTTTTGGGGAACACGACGCACTATGAATAAGTTGTGGAAGGCATCTAAAGACACTGAAAGCTCCAACTCTCCTAACCTATGATGAAACCCCTCAAAGTACAATATAGCATTAGGAGTTAGCTAGCTAACATTTAGGCCGACACTTTTCACTATCTCAACGAGAAAGGGATGAGAAAGAATAGTGAACCCACTAGTAAAATAAGTGAGGTAAACAGTAAAATATCCCTCTAGAAGACTTGTAACCCTATCACCAACCCTTGGAAGAAGAAATTTATAGCGTGAAGATAGATTGAGTCCTTCACGTAGAAGTTGAAGATTATCAGCAGACAGAAGAGTGTCACCCCCTTCAGAATTTGAAGAGTGATCATCCAAATGAAGCTCTCTCGGTGCCTCACCTAAAATCTGGACAAAGTTCATGAGCTGAATTCTCATCCGCTTCATTGGATTCACTAGAATCTGTAAGACTACTTCCTTTACTGAACTCTTTATCCCAAGACTCATCTTCACAAACTAAAAGATCGAGAATAGCTTTAATTATCTCAGGGAGAGCTCCATCTAAATATTAAAGTTCGACAGGACCACCTCCATTAGAAAACTGATGATGACGAGGCTCAAACATAGAATCTCGATGAGGGGTATCGTGATGTATCACGAGGATGGAAGGCACACGAGCTACACGCCCGGTGGACACGCGATCGGGCAGCTTGCTGCCCGTGCGAGCTGCTGCAGCAGCTCGCATCTGCAACTCGCAGGGAAAAATGGGCAGGCAGCTCGCCGCCTGTGCGAGTTGCCTACTCACTGGGCGGGCGAGCTGCAGCTCACGACTCTAGATGGGCCGTAGTGTCGGAGCTTGCTGCCGCCGACGATGATGCATTACCTTGGATTATAGATGGTTCTACCTCTACATTACCCTTATTATCTACTCCTACCAGTGACGTCTTTAAGGTTTCGATATATTAACTCAAAGAAAAAGAAAGATAAAATACAAGAAACAAGATAAAGTAGAATACTTGAACGAAAAATAGATGGTGAAAAGATCAAAGTAAAGAAAAAGATTCCTAAATGCAAGCTCAAGTACCTTGAGAGCTCATGACGTTGAAGATAATTCTCTTACAGAGGATTTGACCTAGAGAGAGAAATTTTGTGGAAGTGTGTTAGTGAATTGTGACTCTCTCTCTATATAATATTCCAAGGGTGTCTACTTGAATGATTGGTGAGTTATGATTCTCATCTACAATATATCAAAGGTTTCCACTTGAAGCATCATATAAAAATATTATCCCATTTTTGAGATATTGCTAAAATTTCGATTACTCTCGATTAATTTCTACCCGGTGGATTTACCTGAGAGTAGAGGGCTTATGATGGGGCTTAACCCAAATTAATTAGATCATATTATGATGGGTCGAGCCCAAATAAACTAGTCTAAACAATATGGGACAAAAAAGTGGGTCGAGAGATTAAAGACCAAAAGAAAATTTCTTCAATGGGCTGAAGACCCGATAGTCCATAAAGATTTCATTCTTCATTATAAATACCATTCTATTTTTATAATTGAAAGGTACGCATTCGATTAAACGTTAAATACTCTCTAGTTTTTAGTTTAATTTACCTACGCAGCTTACTAACTTAAGTATCGGAGGGTCTTCGTTGGGCAACCCCCGATACCCCTAATGCTAGTTCGTGATGCAGGTAGCAACCCACCAAATTCGTAATCGATCAGCGCTCCAGCTCGCCCAGTCCATACAAGAAGGTGATTTCCATATCATATTGATATGGAATCACGTTTTTACTTGTAGGGTTGATGAGCTACAAAGTTACGAAGTTGCAAAACTAGTGAGTCACTACCTACGTCATGAACAAGCGTTAGAGGCGTCGAGGTAGCCCGATGAATACCCTCTGACGCTCAAGTAAGTAAGCTAAGTATGTGAATTAAACCAGAAACTAGAAAGAACGTAAATGTTAATTGATTACGTACCTTTTAATTATCAAATGAGGATGTATTCGGAGGGTGTATTCCTGCATGGAGCGGTGCATCTACCAAATGGATTTTTTAGGCCCATTAGACTGAATTTATCATATGGACCTATTCAAATCATTTTATTGGGCTTACTTTATTGGATCAAATATTTGTTTCGACCCATAATGTAAACAAACATCTTGACCTTAGATTTTTTTGCCTATTTTAGACTCAAGGCCTATCACACACACACACACACACACACATATATATATATATAGACACACACACATACAGGTCAATTGATCTTTTAATTATTCAATTTGATTCCATCCGAATTTAGGATCCGAGTTCAAAAACATTGGCAGAGAGTAGGAAGTACTACATTAGAAAAAAAAGAAGACCAGGACCGTAAATTCATAGATCTGTTGCAGGTTTGGGCTTTTTGCAACATGATTAACAACGAATTGGGCTTTCTTCTCTCTAATGCAGTGCATTGGGCCATTCCCCGACAAAAATAAAATCGAAGTTGAAACTGAATCTGAAACTGCCAAACGCACCAATTGACTTGTTTTCTGAATTAGTAGTTTCGGATTAATCAAACAATTTGCTGCAATAATTCAAACGGAGATTACGTCGTTTTTGATATTTCTTTTTTATTTGACAATACCAATGATTGAGCCAAAAAATAAAAACAAAGACACCAGCCCTGTCTGTCATATTGTCATCTATCACTCCATTAGTATTCAAATCCCAATATTAGTTAAGCTAAGCAATAAATTAATTCCAGTTAATGACACAGTCCACCCCTTGCTTGTAGCTTTTGAGGATCAATTGCGAGGCGCCGGCTAGAGCCGGCTTTCATTTTCCTGCCCACCCATTACGTGAAAACCCATTCTATTTATTTATTTATTTATTTTTGTTCTTGAAAATAATTTAAGTTTAGCACTATTTTTGTCCTTATTCAGTGAATAAGTTCATTTTTTTGGTGATCATATTTGTTGTTTGTTTCTGGGTGTATTATCAAATCAAGCCATTTGAAACTGCTTTTACTTGTTCAACAGGTTCGCCTTTGGGATTCTCAATTTTTGTATGTTGCAAATTTCTGCTTCTATAGTACAAGTGTTGCTCTTTCTCTCTCTGTCTTTTACACGCAACACACAGTTGTTTGCATAACCAGTGGTCTGAGAGGTAAACATGCTAAGTATTCAAATATTCAAATATGTTCTTCTCGTGTTAATGTGCTGATTGAAGTGGGTTCTTGTTTGATTATGGTGTAGTTTTGATTTCTACAGTTAATTATGTTATACAATAATTCTGCTTAATGCCTATAACCAGCACACTGTGTCTCTCTATGTTAAGTGCTACTTGTTGGTATATGGGTTCTTATTATCAGTAGTGATTAGAGCTGGCAAATATTAGATGCAGTTGAAGCTTTGAATTCTGAAATGTTCATGTTTTTTGGTGTTAATTGGAAGCTATGATACATGATTGTGAATCAAAGTGCTGAAATCTCCATTTTCACTCTATAAACACGCGTAGGGCCATATTTGCGTCTGACTCTTTTTGTTGTTTGTGGCTGTGTGCGCATGCTGTAAATTCATGTATATTCAATATTACTTGGTGCTAGGTGCTGTAAGTACCGATTATGATTTATGCATGTTTATGTGACTGGTTGACAGGAAGTCTGGGAATGCATTTTTGAACTGCGCTTCAGCTTTTATACAGAAGGATAAATAAGTATAAATGATGGCTGGTAACTACAGGTTTGAAATGGAACAAAATGATATAGTTGGATCACTGATCACCACTGTTGGAAGTTTCATTCAAGATAGATTGATAGATAAAGACCAAAGAACCCAACACAAAGAACAATGTGCCGAGAGATTAGCAGCTGAGGATGGAAGCCCTGATAAAGATACGGAGGTCTGCTACTCTGATCAAGCAGTTTTAGCGAATCTGGATTGGGGAATTGATGCCCTTGAAGAGGCAATAAACACATCCAATGTGGAAACTAAGATGGCGCGACTACACTATGCAGAGAAGATGCTACAAGTGTGTGCTATGTTAAATTCTAGCCAGAAAACAGCGGGAGTCCCCAACTCTTACCTCTCAGCTTGGGCACATTTGAATCTATCTTACTTGTGGAAGTTAAGAAATAACAGTCGCCATGCAGTACTTCACATTTTGGAAATGTTCATCGTGGACCCTTTTTTCTCTCGGATTGATTTTGCTCCTGAGCTTTGGAAATCCATGTTCCTTCCCCATATGAGCTCCATTATTGGGTGGTATTCAGAGGAAAGGAAAAGGATAGTGATGGATGTGATCCCGGACACCTCTGACTTGTCCTTCACAGTGGATTTTGATCACTATTTTAATGAATCTTTAATTTTGTCCGTGAGGCCAGAGCAAGCAGAGAGAATTCAACATTTGGAACAGCTTTATGGTCAATCTTTGGATGAGAATACAAGGCTTTATGCAAAGTACCATAAGGATTGCATGAACTATGATTCTGCCACTAGCAGGAAGGTGATTCCCATGTTGCCAATTGCAGAGCCACCCATGACTCCTCTGCATGAGGTCAGCAGCCGCTCGATTCCTGATTATGTAAAATTTGGTCCAATTTTGCCCAAGAGTGCTGGTTTTTCCACAGTCCTGAAACCCAAAGATAACACAAGAGATGCTTCCAGGTCAATCACAGTGTTTGGAACTTCCAAACTTCTAGAGCATTATTTTACGACTTTCTATTAGTCATCCTTACTCTTAGACTTTATGTTAACATGACACTGAGTAAAAATTTATGTTGCTGAACTCATCTTTTATTTTCTTCAATCAGATCGAAGGTGACCTCTACCTCAGAGAATCTCGAAGATTCTGCTGGCTGGGATGCTCCGGTAAGGTCTTTATGGATTTATCATGTGATCGACTGAAACTCAAGGTACTAGTGATTTGTGAATGACTGGATATTCTCTCCCTGTGCATTCTCATTGTCAGGAGGAAGTCCCAGAGGAGTGTGAAGATTCTGGTGAGGATCATGATGCATATATGGAAGCTAAGGATAGATCACATGAAATTGTATCCAATAGCCTGTGGGCAGAAAAGGATGATGACACTATGTCAGTTGTATCTAATAGAAGCATCAGGCTGAAGAAGGACGAGGAGACCACATCCAGCAGACATAAAGTAAAGGTTAAGAGTCAAAGACAATCTCCTCAGAATAGCTCTCCTATGGATTCTCCTAAAACTCCTTCCCCAGTGACTTCATCTCCAAAAGCAGCCACAAATTCTGGAAAGACGCAAACATCTATGCTGCGCCTTCTCTCCACCCGTGCCATGGACTCCTCAATTTCCACTTCTCTGCCTGTTTCTCCACTTTCATGCAATGATAACTTGAGCATTAGCTCAACAGACTCCGATGGAGAAATGACTGTATGTTTCAATCATTATCTCACTTTAAACTCATAGTTCTATGTGTATTTTGTATTTTGTATTTTGGGGCTTACACTGAAAGTGGCATAGACAATCAGGGACAGTTGAAAACCGCGAGGAAAAGTGTTGGTCTTGCACGAAGTGTTAGACTAGTATTTCCAAAGAGGTTTGTTTAACTGCTTGTCGTTTCTCAAAGCTTTTTATATTTTCTTTGAATTCAATTAGGGATGCTTAAAGATTGCAGTATTAGCCCTTTTTTCCTGTCTGATTTCCAGGTCAATGTACATCTAGCAACACTGAATTTTATTTGTATCTCTTGATTTTTTGGCAGTTCTCTTAATCAAGGTGATGATGGAAGCCTGAGCTATGTATCTTCTCCAACATCTGAGGTCTTGACTCCTCAGTCAAGGCCACCGAAAGATTTTGTCTGCCCTATTACTGGCCAAATCTTCAATGATCCAGTCACCCTTGAAACGGGACAGACATATGAAAGAAAAGCCATTCAAGAATGGATGAATAGAGGAAATACAACATGCCCTATCACGCGGCAACCTCTATCTGCAGCTTCACTACCCAAAACAAATTATGTCCTGAAGAGGTTAATTACCTCTTGGAAAGATCAACACCCTGACCTTGCTCAGGAATTTTCATGCACTGAAACACCACGAAATTGTTTAAGCAACACTTGCCTGAATGACATGCCATCAGAATCCAAACTATCTGGTACATCCAATCTTCCAAGTCAAAGAAGCATTAGCAATGAAGTTGACTATAAACCTCAGAGATTCATGCAAGTTGCATTATCAACATCCCCGACCAGTGTAATATCTCAAGCTTCTGTTGAAACAGTGATCAATTCATTGAAACCTTATATTCTCTGTCTTTGTAATTCTGAAGACTTGCAAGAATGCGAAGCAGCTGTTCTGACGATAGCCAAGATTTGGGAGGACTCAAATGTGGCCTCAGGAATTCATTCCTATTTATCTTCACCAACAATAATAAACGGATTTGTGGAAATATTGTCTGCGTCTTTGAACAAGGATGTACTAAGGACAACAATAAATATTCTGTCCAAGTTGATATGTGCAGATGATCGTGTTGGTGAACTTCTGACAAGTATAGACTCTGATTTCTATTGCTTGGCTGATTTACTTAAAAAAGGACTTGCTGAAGCTGCTGTTCTTGCGTACCTGCTCAGACCATCATTTTCTCAGCTTTCTTCTCATAACTTAATAACCACACTTCTCCATATAATTTCTAACAAAAATGATGATCATACTGCTTTTCAATATGCTATAGCACCTAAAGATGCTGCTATAGGATTGCTTGAACACATTGTTGTGGGTGGAGATGAGAGTGACAGATCACATAATGCAATGAATGTTATAACAGAGAATGGAATTCCTGCATTGCTGAATTGCCTCAATAGGGTGGATGCAAGACAGTCCATTGTGTCAATCCTTCTATGCTGCATCAGAATTGATATAACATGCAAGAATATTATAGCAAACAGAATTGAGATATCTCCTGTTCTTGAATTATTTCATGGTGGAAATGATTGCGTAAGAGGAATATGTATAGAGTTTCTCTGCGAGTTGGTTCAGCTGAGCAGGTACATCACCATTCCGCCACTTTTGCATGTCTTAACTTCAAATTTACTCCCCAAGCGTTTTGATTATTATTGTTTCAATAGATTGCTTCTGCCTCTTGTAAGTCCTACCAATCAATTTTTTGTTCAGTTTTTTCTCTTTTTCGCAAGCCAGAAATAAGCAAAACCACTCTCACAATCCATTAACTTGGGTTACTAGTTCATTAATGAATCAAGTTGTTCTCCTCATTAAAACTGGTTCTTGACACGCTTACTTGGGGCAAAAAGGATGTTTTGGTTTGTAATTTACCAATCATGACATTGCCCATTGCTTCAACCACGAAGAAAGAAGTTATCATTGAAGATGCTCAAGACATTTTTAGGTTGATTTCAAAATGCTAAGTAGGCCCTATTTATCTTGTTACTAGATAATACGGTTACATTTTTTATATTGATCAGTAGCGCACGCACTATTTTTGGTATTTCAACACCATTCATGGCTATACCCATTTTTGGACCTGCACAAGTTTGAGAAGTTATGACACAATGAATTGGAGGACTGGAGCATTGCCAATCTATAGCCTTCTTCACTTTGAAGACTGTTATATCCCCTTATTTGTACGTATGTTGCTTTAAAGAGTTTTTGTGTCTACAGATCAATCTTGGAATTGGGTGTTCGAGATATATTTTCCATATTGTGCTCTGTTTTCTCATGTATTGGATTTGCTACATTTGCTGCTCCACCTTTAGTGGCAGATCCTTGCTCTTGTTGTATGAAAAATAATATTTTTTCACATGTCATTTGCCTGATATAAAAGTTCCTGCAAGTTGGCAGGCCTTTGCATACAAGCTCTTATGTTGACTCAAGAACCAGTGTGTGTTTGCAAACACAACAAACTTCCATATATGCTAAAGATATACCTGCTCCTCCTTTATTCTAGTATTCAGTCCTTCCCCTTTCATTATCCATGGAACTAATCTGAGTTCATTTTTTCGTGCTACAGGAGAACATTGGGCAACCAGATTTTACAGATCATTAAAGAAGAAGGAACATTCAGTACCATGCACACCCTTTTGGTTTATCTGCAAATGTCCCCAATGGAGCAGAAACCTGCCATTGCTACTCTTCTTCTTCAGCTTGATTTGTTGGTTTGTTTTCTTCATTATTGTAAATTTAGCTAAAGTAACACATTTGCTGAAATAGTTAGCGATTCTGATTAAATGTTTTGCATCCCAGATTGCTCCCCGGAAGATGAGCATCTATAGGGAAGAAGCCATGGAAGCATTGTTAGAAGCACTTCAAAGAAAAGACTTTCCATCTTCTCAAATTATGGCTCTTGGCATGCTGTCATCTCTTTCAGGACATTTTAGAGCTTCAAGGAAGCCATATATGGAATCTTGGTTGCTAAAGATAGCAGGGTTTGACCAACCTTATAATGCTATGATGAGAGGGGAGGAAACGATAACCAATGAAACAGAATTTGCTGAAATGGTATGAAGTCATGTAGTTTTTGGTTTGCTTATTTGTCCTTTGCAAATTCATTCTTCGTTGGTATATTTATTTTATTTCATGAACACATATACTTAGAAAGAGGAAGAGAAAGCAGCAAGGACTTGGGAGAAGAGAATGGCGTTTGTACTTTCAAACCATGAGAGAGGCATGATTTTTAAAGCTTTGGAGGAATGCTTTAAAAGCAATTCAATAGAGATGGCAAAGTCTTGTCTTGTTGTGGCCACATGGCTAGTGCATATGCTTCATACTTTCCCTGACTGTGGCATAAGAGATATTGCTCGTAAATCATTGCTTGACAAGTTCATAAATGTGCTACAATCATCAAAGAACCTTGAGGAGAAGATATTGGCTGCCCTTGCTTTGAGAGGATTTGTTAGTGAACCAGGTAGAATATCATTTATTCAGCAGATTTTGCATTGCAATTATTCTGGTTTAGTAACTAAAATTAAATGTCCATGTTTAAGGTGGGCTTAATGAAATGGGGGTATATGCCAGAAGTATATGGAAAACCTTGAGGAGGCTTAAGAAGAGTTGCACAGTGGTCCATGATATAATGAAAGCACTGATGAACTTACCATCTATTGATGCTGTGAGTGGTGTATGCGAATCCTCGTCCATCGCATTTTGATACCAAATCATAAATGAGCAACACTAATTGTATGATATGCAGGCAGAGTTGTGGTCCTGTGTTGAAGGTCCTGAGTTAGATGTGTCCATGAATGGAGAAATCCTGTCAATGCTTCACATAAGAAATCGGTTGATAAGCAGCCATTCTGATGGAACTATAAAGGTATGATGGACTCAAGAATGTGGGTGAGCGCGAATCAGTAATCCTTTCTACTACTTACCCATTATTGGCTGCTGTGTTGAGTGCAATTATGCACTTTTTGCATGTTCCCATCCTGGCAATGGATGTTAATGATCATAAAAACTGCTGTTCTTCTCCACATCCAGCAATTTTTTTTTTCCTCTCTTTCGTTCGTTTTTGAATATTTTCCTCTTGCATTCAGGTATGGGACACTGGAAAGAGGGCTCCTCGATTAATTCAAGAAGCACGGGAACATTCGAAGGCTGTAACATGCCTTTATGTTCCTCCTTCATGTGACAAGTTGTATAGCGGATCGTTGGACAAAACCATCCGAGTAAGACTCAACATTTTATGCTCTAATCTGAAATTGAAAGCCTGAAGCATATTAGTTCAGAACACATTATGTATAAATTATAGTTGTAAAGATGGACAGTTGCTATTATTTCGGTCAGATTGTCATGCCAAATTGTAACCCCAAGCAGTTCTTCAAGTATGGAGGGAATGTGAGAAGGCTCAAGAATGATTCTATACTACAAATTTGTTAAAAGATTACCATATCTTTAAATAACATTTCTTAGCTGCCTGGCAAACTGTAAAGAAATGTTCTGTAGTTTCTCTCCAACACTTGCTTATGCGTTCCCAAGAATAATTTTTGTTTCGTTTCTCGTTTACAGGTTTGGTCAATCAAACAGGAGGAAATTCATTGTATTCAGGTACATGATGTAAAAGAGGCAGTGCTGGTGCTGACAGCTAATGCTAGTGTTGCGTGCTTCTCATCCAAGGAAATGGAGTTAAGGTTGGCATCTTGAACTTATTCCAATTAGTTGGGCTAGGTATAAAACCATAATCCTCAAAAAACGTCAATTTTTTTACAGGTTTATAGTTGGTCAGGGGTTCCAAGAAGCATTAACTTCAACAAACAAGTCAAGTGCCTCGCCCTGGACGGCGATAAACTCTACTGCGGTTGTTCTGGTTACTCTATCCAGGTAACACATTTCATGTTAAGTATGAAGAAAGTTCATTTGAACCCAAACTTGCTACTGATGTACATCCCCTGCTACTGCCACACACACTTCTAAGACATGGTGGCAGCGGGGGAAGCCGGGTTTCACCATTTTGCACTTCTCCTCTATTAAGAATTTTGACAATGTTAACAGGAAGTGGATTTAAGAACACGTACATCATCAACATTTTACTCTGGTACCAAAAAGTTACTGGGCAAACAAACAATCTACTCAGTAGAAATTCAAGATGGTCTTCTATATGCTTGCGGGTCATCGGTTGATGGTATAGCAGGAAAGGTTTGTTATCTCAACTTTATACTCTCAAAAGTTGCAAATATTATTACAAGATGTACTGAATTCATGTCCCTAAAATCACATTGCATTAGGTTTTCAAACTCTCCAGCAAGGCGGTTATAGGATCTTTGCCAACTGGTCTTGACATTCAACAGACCACTGTAAACAATGACTTCATATTTACAGCCACAAAATGTGGAATCATAGAAGTATGGCTAAAGGAAAAAGTGACAAAGATTGCTTACATCAAAATGGGCAGTGGAGGAAATGCAAGAACCACGCCCATTGCGTCGGATGCCGACGGGCAAAAGCTTTTTGCTGGAACCTCTGATGGCAGACTCCATGTAGCAACTCATTTACTTTCTGGATTTGACATCTAAATACTAGTCTTAAAAATGTGGTATTTGATCATTTTTCTTTATGGGCTCTTTGCAGGTTTGGAGTTTGGAATAAGAAGACTAATGGGTTCTTCAGTTAAAGGTTACTCGTCTGAGAAACTTTACGCCTTTGTTAGAACAGAATTTGCTGAATCAAAACTTGTCTCCACTAATCCATGATTACACATTTTAGTCCTTTGCTTAATTCAAATGTCGTAAATTTATGGTTTTGCACAGAATCCTAATCTTTTTTGGAGTTTTGCTTGATGTTTTCCTCTCGGATGTTACAGATAAGCTTGTGAGAAATCCATCTGAATTCATCTAAGGAACGAATTAATGTAGGGTGCTGCATTCATCCCAAAGGCATTGTATTAAGTGCCAGAGAGCCAAACTCCAGCCCCATAAGAAACCCTTCACTAAGCCTGTTCAGGACCTAACAATTTAAATTTCCTAAATTAATAATTTAAGGAAAATTTTTGGGGAATAGATCCTTAATATCATTTTGGTTTCTATTTTTCAATTATGTTTGGACTTCAAATTTGTGCCCGAAAAATACAAAAAAAACAAATACAAAACATCTAAAGCATAAAACGTAAAAACAATAAAAAAGGAAAATGCCAGAAAAAACATGAAGTCATTTACAGAAACATGAATACTACAAGAAATGAGTGCTTAGGAACTGGATTAGGCATATTTACATTGAAATTTGAATGAAACTCTTGCATGAACTTCACTGAGAAACCTTAAATTTAAAAAAAAATCAAATTAAAAGGAAATAAGTTCTTGAAAAGAAAAGATCGGAGTACTGAAATTTAAAATAAAAGGAATAGGGAAAAAAGAGAGAGGATCAAGTCCATCAGAAAATTGGATTATTACTACATCAAAGGTGGCCCTGATGCGAGCCTCAGACGACCGTCGTGAGATATTCTAATCCAAATTCATCCTTTGGCAATGATAAATAGAGAAGAAAAATGGAAAAAACATATAAAGATGAACATTTTTCTTTGGAAAAAATTGAAATCTATATACTAATCAACACAGGCATAACATGGATGCATGCACAGACGATTGCCCATAAAACGGCTAGAAAACTGCAGACTCTGAAGAGACCGATTTTGGCGATTTGCTTTCACGACGCAAAATGATGCTGAGGCCAATCAGGCAATCGGGCAAACATGATTTAAAGGGGGAGCCGTTGTGAAAGTAGGGTTTTCATTTTCTTGCGTAAGTCCATTTTTGCCCTTCCAGTAACCTATTTTTTAAAATTAAAAAAAGGTAAAATAAATAAGGTTTCAGATGAGTTTGAAATTAAATGTTTCATATTTCAAATTCATGATAATAAATTTGTTGAATTTATTTAAATAATTTTAAAATATACTAAATTTTAAATTCTTAAATTATTATTTTAAATTATTTTTTATATAATTATAGTAAATTTCAAATGTATATTATATTGAGTCGTTCGATATTCTTTTTTCATATTCAAATCCTTCTATCTAAATTGTAATATAAGAGAATTTTTAGTCATAAAAAAGCTACTTAATTTTATAATTCCTAAATTCAAAGAATAAATAAAAATGTTCTCTAAAATCAATGTCAGCTAGAAAGTAAAGGAAAAAATATTTTTAGTCACTCAAATTTCATTTTAATTGTACAAAAAAATACTTATATTTTACAAATAATATATTTTATCAAATAATTTTAAATTATAGTTATTTCATACATTCATAATTTGAACTATCGAAATATCAAAATGTGGTACCTGAAAAAATGCAAAGCTTAATATGTAATAAATGGGATATGATATAGAGTATGATATAAAACTATTCTATCTTAATTTATTTAGTTCTCTATAATCTAGGGCATTAATCTCACAAAATAATCTAAGATTGAAATATTTAAATGAAATTCTTACGGCAAGTAAAAGTTAAAAGTAAATCATAAGAAAATCGGCTTTGGAAAACAATGAATAAGGTGACTTAGAGAGGGTGGAATTTTTTAGCCAAAAAAGTGAACTGCACACCCATTTTTGCCAGTGGTCTTTCAGTAATTTTAAATTATAAGTGTACTTTTTATGAATTTGGGTGATGAAAATATGTTACTTTTGAAATATGAGTGCTCTTTACATGGCTAGAGTAAAACTTGAGCGATTAGAAATATTTTTTTTTCCCCTAAATTTAATGATGATATGTGTTACTTCTCTTTATGTGACCAAAATAAAATTTGAGTGATAAAAATATCTAATTTGAAGAAAAATAAATATAAAATAAAGTGCCAACATATTTTCCTTTAAAATCATTCAAAAAGTTATAATTTTAGGGAATATGCTGATGAAATATAAGCCTAATAAACACTAATTGAAAAATAAACCAACTCCAATGTAGAGTCACCAATTAATTTTATATGGTGATGGTAGGGTTGAAAACTAAATAAATTACTCAAAATCAATCAACAAGCATTTATTTGAGCTCATTTTCATCAAATCAATTTTGAATACTTGTAATTGTTTAAAAAAAAATTAAAATATGACCGAGCTTAACTTAATAAGCGAATAATTAGTAAAATAGGTTTAAAAATATCAATTTGTTTAAGTTTAAATTATATTTGACTCAATTAAAATTTATTTAAATTTAAATTATTTAATAATAAAAAATAAAATATAATTTCAAATTCTATAAAAAAAATCGAAATAAACTTCAACATATTTTTTTAGGTCGATCGGATTCATTAAGACTTGTTATAGGACTCTTTGCAGCTGCAGTCAACTCTGGGCCTTGTACTAATAGTCCGAAGGCGCTGCCACACTGAAACCGGTCAGCCCAAACAAACCGTTCTACTTCTCCGCAGTCCCCCCAAAATTGTAGCGGCCCATTCAAAAAAATTTCCTCTCTGTCTTTAGTGGTTCAATCCTCAGTTTCTCAATTCTCACTGATCCGGTGAACCACCACAGCTATGGCGATCGACACCGTGCCGCCGCTCATCGCCGCCCAGCTCAATTATCTCCTTAGCCACTGCCCTTTCTCCGTCAAGGTATGCATTTCGTTGGCCCAAATTATACGTATGTATGACACGGTGCACGTACATCTTTATTTACTGTGTTTATGCATACCGAAAGAATTAGGGTTCTCTTGGATTAAGAAAAGTTTTAATTCAAAAGAACAAAAAATAATGTTGCAGGTGGAGCAAATGTGGTCTGGATGCAAAAACCCTAGCTTACTTGATCGCTTCACTTTAGTCATCCCGTATTGCCTTGACTATATCAAATGTCAGTGTTTATCTATTGATTGTATACTCAGTGTTTTTTTTTTGTGGTGTTGTGGGGTTGGGGTGGATTTAGTAGGGTTAATTAATTTTATATATATACTCTTAATTGTACATTTTGAATGATGAAATTAGGGGATGTTATATACAATGCTATGTATCCATTGGCGGCACCGGATATAATATTCGGACCTGATGATGAAAATTTCCAGCCATATTATGGTGGCACTGAAAAGTCTAGTAAAAATAGTTTGGCTGATTGGAACAGCAGGGATCCAGCTCGGTTGTTGTCTCTTATCATCGAGCTTAGGTGAAGCTTTTTTCCCATATTTGACTGCAGTTTTGGGAAAAAGATTGATTTTTTTAATGCTACTTACTGGGTGATGGCATTGAGTTTTGGGTGTCTTTGTTTAATTTATATTCTAGGGATGCATATGTGGCATACCAAAGAAGACGCATTGGAGAGGTTGATGATGACAGATTGAAATTCGAAATCAGTACTATGGTTTCAAGGGAGGTTAGTGTTTGAATGAATTTCCACATATAAAGAAAAGTTTGAGTATATTAAAGCTTGCTGTTTGGTTTCCAGATACATAAGCAGGGTCTGGTCTCTCTGTCCTTTTGGTGCATTGATCTGTCTTTTGCTGTCTTGTTGTGCCTGTAACTGTGGATGTTTCTCAAAATGCAACTTGAAGTTCTTTTACTGCACTTCTGTCTTTTATTGTCAATATGATATTTGACACGAGAAGTTCACTGAGTTACTATACACCAATATGTAGCTGCATATGCAAACACGTAGCCCAATAGTTAGGGACTGTATTGATTCTTTGGTCCTTGTTTCCCGTTGGAAAACACTTGATGTTGGTTTACTTCTTGCATGTCTTAGCCAGGGATAACAGGCCTTATCATGTTTGTACGTTCAAAGAAGAGGCATTTTGTATGCCTTGTAACTGTATCAACTTGAAGCTTTCAGTTATTGCAGACAGTTGAATTGAAATTGAAATGTTATATGTATCATCATGTGTCTACCAATGAACAGTTTGATTTGAGATCAATAAATGGATTAAGGATCATGTCCCTGTTTGACTTTGGTCACATATGTTTAGTTTATCTTTTACAGCAGAATAGATTAGTATTTGGTTTTCTTTCCCTATATTTGTTGGAACTCAGTATTGTTCTGTCTCAAATCTGTTTCTTTAGTTACTGACGTACACACAAAATCTTTTATTCTTTGTACCCTATTGAATGTTTCAAATAATGCCAGTGAATTTTGGGCTTAAGAATATAATAAATAACTAATTTCTGCCAGCCATGCATCGTTTCTTTGGCATTTCCAGGGAAATTTGGATGTCTGCAAATAATATAATTTCTAGTGGCATGATGTTTTTTTCAATAATTTATCGATATTTTATGTTTTGAGAGATTCTATTTGCATATAGGAATAAATGGAACCAATATGAATTGTTGATGATTTGTATTTAGAAACTTATTCCTCCTTTTTTCGCTTTTGGATGCATCTCTCTTCGAGTATTGTTTCCTATGGAAACCTGATGCAGCTCTATGTCTTAACAAGTTCTAAATTTCTCAATTTTTGTCACAGGGAATTGAAATGTATATGAGTTCGGGCACTGACAAGGTAACTGAAGATGTTAAACGTATTTGATTCCTATCATAAACTTATTTTTTATCTTTATTTAAAAATGTTGAATTGCTATACGAGTTCTAACTTTCCTGGTGGTCTTTTTGCCATTTGATTGTAGTGTAGCCAGAAGAGGTTAAATTTGCAGTTCCTTTACTGGATATGGATTTAAATAAATTGGTTACTGGGTCCACCTGGAGACATCCGCAGAAGATATACTTACAGGTTGGTTTGGCAAAAATGATTGGCCTTGTGCCTTGAGTATACTCCCAGAAAAGAAATGATGCAGCGTATGGAGTAAATTTGGCTTTCAATTAGGCTAAGACCAGTGACAAGACAAAAGTACAATCAGATTAAAGCCCCATGTTGGCAAAACGTCATAGTTTTCTTCCTTATAGATTTGAGCATTACTTCTAATAATCCCACCATTTCTTCCTCAAACCATACAATGACTTATCAAAGGATATTTAATGCTTATCACAATCACTTTTCAAATAGATAGTTTGGGCAAGTATATTTGTTTTTGCCTCTACACAATGCAACTTATTGTCTTTTTACCACTTCCTCTATCAAGTAATCCATTATTTGTTGACCAAAATCCACTTTATAATGCTCGTAGGTTATATTTCCAGTTGGTAAAAAGTATTCTACTGCTCCACCCGCACGTCTAAAATTGATTTCTTCTGCGGAGTTGAAAGCATTATTTTCTATTGAAGATTTTAGACTTCCTCCTTGGTTGGATGGGATGTAAGTATCTATTTTCTGTTAGTTAGATTTGTTCAATTGCTAGTATATATTCTTTTTAGTTAGATTTATTCAATTGTTTTACTACTTTGGTCCTTCCCCTTGGTCAAGGCTGTGTTTCTTTTGTTATCTATCTGATCTGTATCTCAGGTGCACAGCTGAATATCTTCCTACTTTGGAAGATATGCTGGAATCACAGGTTTGCGGCATTTTTTATCCATTTCTATCACTTCATAACATAATCATGGGTTCAAGTGAATAACAATCGCAGCAGGTTGTTGAAATCTTTTAATAGTATAATACTTTCCTTTTCTTTGACAGATCAAGGATGCAGTCTCATCCATCGAAACAAGAAGAAAGTTTATCATGGCATTGGCACCTCTTTTTGGAAGACCAATAGAAGCTGATCCGGTGTGCATTCTTTTACCTTTGAGCAATGGAATCACTTATGGTTGGGTTTTATATATTAATGGCTCGATTAATAATAAAAAACGCTCGGGTCTCCTTTGATTCCCAGGTCTTTTGTAGGAGGGCAACATTCCTGGCTTCTTCTGGGGTGTTCAATTTTCTGGTAGGATATATGCTTTTGCACTTTATCCAGTATCTGTTTTTACAATTATATTGCATGTGGTATAAACCTTGCCCAACTTTCCTGGACCAAATCTGCTGCAGCTGTTCATTCTCTTCCATGTCCATCTAGTGAATATTTAAATTTTCTTGAAGTCATTATTCACATATCTTTTGGAGTGTATTGAACATATGTCTGGAGGCTTGTAGCCTTTAACCCTCCCTTTGGTGCCTGATCTTTCACCAAGAAACAAGGATTCAGAACTTCCCATCCTCAAATTAGTAGCTATCAAAGTGATAAGTTTTGCTTGATTAAGGATGTGGTGAAAGAATTGACATGTTTATGGCTGTAGTTTTATGATGGATGAGCTTTTTTTCATGGTGAGTTAGGAAATACCACCAGTCTGTGGCAATAGTTTTACGTGCTGGATATTGTAGCTGTTTACCAGCAGAGGTTATTGGGAAGTCATCTTATAGTTGGGTAATACAATTTAGGGTGTGCTGTTTTTTTGTTTCTTTGTATTTCTTTTTGGATAGAAGTTATTTACCATTTAGTAAACATCACATGTAGAGATATTTTTTTTATATATATATATTTTTGTATTTTTGGAGTGTTAACTATTCCATCTGCCTTTTTCCTTGCAAAGTTTTATTTGCCAGAGAGGATTCTATAAGTAATGAGGATTTATTTATAATGCAGTCATTAACTGGATGCTTCTACTAATTCTAATCCTTTAGTAGTATGAGATCACACCTTTTAGTACAAAAGTCAGAAAACAGAACGTTTCTGCTAAATTTTGTTTGTATGTGTCAAGAAGAACAAGCACTCTGGTCTCATGTTGCGGACACCATGGATTTCCATGTTCAGTTGCTCTTCTACGAACTCATGCCAGGGATATTAATCATCAATGATTGCTAGCTTTGCTAGCTTCTATATAAGCTTTCACTGCTGGTTATTACATTATCTTCATCTTCTAAATGTAATTCTTTTTAATTTTTTATAAGCATTTTTTTTTTTTCAAAATATTCTTGTTGGGCCATCTGAACTCTATCTCTATGTTCATCTTCTAAATGTAATTCTTTTAAATATTAGCATTTTTTTGTCAAAATATTCTTATAGGGCCATCTGAACTCTCTCTGTCCCGGTAAGAAACCCTGTTTCTTTGAATGAACATGATGAACCTGATGGCCTCGCAGTACATTTCCTCTTAAGATTGTAGATATGCGAGTTTGACACCAGATGAGCATATATGTTGGTTTGATAACCAGGTTATGATTTACTTGGTTCTCTTCCTAGTTTGCTTGAAGATTCTCACACTGAAAGATTCTGTGAGTAAGAATTGCTCACTACATGGGACACCATTTACTCTGTAGTGATGGTGCTGTGCTGCAGTGTTGGATTTGTGATTCTATTAGCAAGTTTTAATTCTTATGATCCTGTTCTGTCAGGTCCATTTTTCTCTCTCTCTTCAGTTCCCAAAGCAGCAACCTGGTTTATTACTTCAGAGTTCTCAGGTAAGAATCTTTCCAATCACAGTAGTGGATTGTCGGCTGACACTCCAACCTTTCCAATGTTTCTGTGTGTATTGTTACATGTATGGCATTATGGCTCAGTGTTAAGGTGGTATCACTGTTTATCAATTTGGATGAATGATGGAAGCAACCTTTGTTGCATCTGGCAATACGTGAAATTTTGCCAGTGTGAGCCTATGCCTTCTTCCACTCATCCTTATATAACCTAATGAGATTAGCTTGTGTATCTGCAGCATTTCAATTCCCAGGGTGTGCCCGTCAAGTCGCCAAATTTAGCAGAATATCCATGGAGTCCCAGATGGGAACCATCAGAAATGGCTGATCGCATGTTGTAAGTAGTGGTTTTTAGGAAAAATCTGTAGATGATAAAATGATCCTAAATAACATTCCTGCAAATTATTTTGGCAGTGACTTTCTGGCAGAAGAGTCTTTGAACTTCAAGAAGTACTGCAATCAGTTGAATCAGCAATGAGGGTATGCTTCAGCAGCTTTTGGGCAATTTCCTAGGAAGGTGTTTACCTTTTGAGGAAAGCTATATTATATGCCCTCAGCATGTTTCTGTTTCTTTAGTCGACAATGTAATTGTGATTTTTCTTATTAGGTGTCTTTTCTAAATGTAAAGTGGAGCTACTTGGAATCCATTAGTGTCTCGTTTGAACAATGGGGTCGCATAGGCTTAATGTGCATAAAGTTTTTGTCTATGTGCTTCTAGGGAAACACAAGCATTGTGAAGAAAAAAACTGGAGAACTGGAGAACTCTGTACCTAATTAGCCAATCTGCCTGAGCAAGAAACTCTGTTATGAATTGTTTGTTTTTTTGAGGAATTGATATGATGTAACAGGGAAGAAATTGCTTATGCTGGACTCCAATTTCATGATGACATTATAATTGTTTTTATTGAAGGCCCAAGCAAAGTCTCATGTATAATTGTCGCCTGAGCTTAGTCCAACAGTTGATGTTAAATTTACGACAAATTTGGGCTGATGGAATTTGTGGGAAATAACTAAATCTAGAAACTGTAATATGAAAAATGACTGCTTGTCCACCAAAATATTACCATGATTATAATTTTCTTTCTTAACTTTTATTTGTTTGAGTCAGGTGATATAAAGCAAATGCATGTGAATAATGTTTTCCCCTTGTGTTGATAATGATATTCTGTTCGTAGTATGCAAACAAATTGAGTTAAATAAGGTTTCAAACTGAGTTCGATTTTTATTTTTTGGATTTTAAATTATATTTAAGCTTAATTTGATATGTGTTTTTAATTAAGTCGAATGCAATTTGAATAATTTAATATTTTTTATTTTTTATCATATTTACACTAATTAAATTGAGATTTAAATTTTCTTGGACAAAAAAAATGTATAAATTTAGTTTGTTATATTTAATGAATCAAATTAATATAAAATTTTAAGTGTTTGAGTTGAATATGAAATAACTTAATATTTTTTTTTTGCAATCCCATCCCTTATCACCTTTATCAAGAAATGAATGTCTCTTGATTTGATGAGATTTAGGTATTGATAGAAAATATGGATTGCTTGATTTCCTATGTTTTGCCCTGAACAGTTATTCTCCAATTAAGTGGCTTAATTTTTGATAGACAGACTTCAATATCATTATGACATTATGGACAAAATAGACTACATTTTAATAAAGAGATTTATTGTGTTCGAAAATGGAGTAATATTTGTGAATATTCTCGAAAAAAACAAAGATATTAGAATGAAAGGTGTAACTTTTTTTTTTTCGAAAAAAATGTCACATAAATTCACTAATGTTGCAATCAGAAGTTTTAAGAACTTTGATAAAAAAAAAAAATGGAAAATTGCGACAGAATAAATATTGCAACATATAGTAATTAAATTAACAATATTATAGTAGATAAAAGATAATTAGATATTTATTTATTCCTACAATATCGAAAGAAAATAAAAAACAACTTTATTTCGTGGTCGTGGCACGATACCATTGGTTGGTTTTCAGCCAACGACAGAAGACGACACAGGCAATACTAATCCCTCGAAAACCCTAAATAAGCGTCCGGGCGACGCAGGTTCCACCATAGTCCTCACTCCACAGCCCATAAGACAGAAAAAAAAAACACACTTTCACCTTCACTCGGTGAAATATATACATGCACATCATTTGCATATAAATACACACACTAATGAATTGCTCACAATTTAGTCTTTTACTTCCGCCGGTTTTTGCTCCGCTGCAATTCAGTCGCCTCTCTCTCTTTCACTCTCACTCCACTTCCTTATCCCCCAACTGTAAGATTCTCTATCTCTCTCTTCTTAGCTTGCACGTGCTAGAGAATATTTGTGCGTTGATGCGACGCCGTTTGTTTTTCAGTTTTTTGCTTGTTTGTTTAGGCGGGCGAATCATGAAAATTAGTCATTGTATTGAAAAATGTGAACAAATTTTGGATTTTCAGGTTAAGAATTTGATTGCGAAGCTGGAATTTAGGTTTACTTCTTCTTATATGCGTATCAATGACGGAGTCGGAATTGTTTTTCTGTTATTGTAAAGATTATATCAATGATATCTCATTTCATGAGTGAATGAAGCGGATATATGAGACGGTGCGAGCTTTCATTGGACAATTTTGTTTAGAATTGGGAGGCTTTCTTTCTTTCTTTTTTTCTATTTTTTTTCTAGAGCTGTAATTAGGAATTGTTATAGACGGAAAGCGATAAAATGTCACAATTTATTCCGATGTGCAACAGAAAATAATTGCATGGTAATCAAATACTTAATGTTGTATTAAAAATAAAACAGATTTTGGCATAACACAATAGTTTAACCGAGTATGCGATAGCAACAATAAGTGATGAAAATCAATTGTGAATATGTACATAATTAAGATCTCAAAAGATGTTGATTTGATTATTGACAATGCAATTTAGGAAATTTTTTTAACAACTAATGCATCCATTGACGATGTATTAATATGTGAAAGAAAAGTCGCTCATGACAGAGTAATATGATGAGTTCTCCTCATATTTGATATGCAATCACAATGTAATGTGTTGTGTACGATTTGGTCTTGGAACATAGTAATGATGTGCAACTGTAAATAAAAAGAAAGAGTAACTGTGAAAGTTAAGAAGATGAGAGTCCATAATGAAAAAGGAGTTATTGGTTTCTTTAGCTGGATATCAATCTGCCATTGAAACATTTAGAGAGATAGAGAAAGTGTGGAAAACTAGGAGCATTCATTAGCTTCTATTGAACTACTATGCACAGACTGTGAGTGCTGTCCAGAAACAGCTATCTCAGTCTTTTAATGCCTTTGTCCTTGCCATTAGTGGTGACTCTGGGGTATCATATTTCACAATTGTTCCAGGTGGCTGATTCTTCTCTCTTTTGAAAAAGTTTCAATATCTTCAGTCCGTGAGTTCACCTTTTCTTTTTCCAAAATTTGTGCTGGTGAAATGGAGTGTCCTGATCTTCACTGACCAACTGGAGTAGTTGTATCTTTGGTCTGTGGTGCATTTGCATATAAGTTTTTGATTGGCTGGTTTTTTTTATCTGTTGTATCTATTTCTTTGGCATTTGAGGTTCTTATATGATTACAATGAGTAACAATATGGGTAACTTTGTGCTGGTGAAGGCTATATGAAAATAAGTATGCTACTAATATAGAAATATGCAGGAGGATGGCTGAGTTTTTTTTTTGTAATGGCTTCTGTGGATTTTAGCTATATTTAATATGTTGATGCTACTTTTCAGTAACGTTTCCTGACTACTTTGTTTAGTTCAGATGTTACATTTACTGGTGCGTTTGGTAATTTTCATGTGGTTTCATGAAACTAGACAGGTATTCTTAGAACTTCTCAAAGACTTTTTCTCAGAGCTAAGGCATCATCCCTGACAAGTATGGCAAATGTAAGTTCGTTTAACTATTTTATTACAAAATCTTTATTTCTAAGCAAAAACATGTACTGGTATTTGTACATTCAAAGGCAGTTTTTAACACGAAGCTTAATACACTTGCATGTGCATTTACTACACTTAAGAAAGCCGAAACAGGCTACATATGCGGCATAACTGTCACTATTCTGGTTTAATGTATTATTAAACAGGATCAAGAGATAGTTGGAAGTCTTAAGCACCAACTAGCAAAGTTATTTGAAGAATCATTGAGAGTAACAGTCCCTGAGGAGTTGGATGTAGATCCTGCTATTGCTCCATGCCAGAATCCTAGATTTGGTGATTATCAATGGTATTGCTTGTTCTTTTTTTGTGGTGTTGTGCAAATTCTTTTCCTTATGTGTTTAATAGAACAGTAAGTTTGCCTTTAAATTCTTGGTTTATTTGTTCAAACCTTCATAGTCTTTTGCAACAGATAATCTTTTAGTCCTTACTACTGATTACTAAATTATGGAATTGTCTTGCTACAGCAACAATGCCATGGGCTTGTGGTCAAAAGTTAAAGGAAAGGGTACCCAGTTCAGAGGTCCCCAACCAATAGGACAGGTGCTGATGATTATGTATGCTTTATTACAATTCTCTTTATGTTGTAAGTTTTACTTGCTAAAGAAGAAAATAATATGTGTGATTTATCATGCTGTAAATCTTATATCTTAAGTTTGCCTGATGGCATGAAATGTTCATGAATTCTGTTTACTTTATAGGCCATTATGAATAATCTCCCTGCATCAGAAATGATAGATTCGTGCTCCATTGCTGGACCTGGCTTTGTAAATGTTGTATTGTCTCGGCATTGGATTGCCAAGGTAATTTACCATAAGAACTTCTTTCTCTTTAGCTGAATTTTCCGTCTTGTGTATGAAAATCTTACCCAAATTGGTGCAGAGCATTCAAAAGATGCTAGTTGATGGTATTGAAACATGGGCTCCTAAGCTTCCTGTTAAAAGGGCTGTGGTTGACTTCTCATCACCCAACATAGCAAAAGAAATGCATGTTGGTCACTTAAGATCGACTATCATTGGAGATACCCTGGCCCGTATGCTGGAATATTCAAATGTGGAGGTTCTTCGGAGAAACCATGTTGGAGACTGGGGGACACAGGTATGTGCTGTCTTTTTGAGAAGTGATTGATTTTCTTGTTATGGATCTCTGCTTATCTAATAATTTGTTTGGGATAACTTGTGTTTATTGAAACGCAAAATGAAATTTTCGCACAATACTTCTGCTCTTAATTAGTATAGTGTATCTTTTTCCTCCTGGAACAACTGCAGATTCTTTTTTGGTTTCAACATTCTTGCAATCTTAAACGTAAATATTCAGTTCAATACTCTAATATCCATGACACTCAGAAAATTCCTTTTCAGTTCACCAATGTCTTTTTTATGGAATCAACCCAATAGTGTTTCAACATGCCTTGTTGAATTTTTTTCTGTAAGTTGTCTACGCATTCATGTTTGGTATTGGAAGGCGAAGAACCTCATTATGGGGCCCCGATGTTGATCTGAAGCACTCACTTCATATTGAAGTGTAAACAGAAATAATGATTGTACTTCATCAATTCTATCATGCATGCTAATGCTGTTTGAATGTTTTCCAGTTTGGTATGCTAATCGAATACCTATTTGAAAAGTTTCCCAGTGGGGAAGTTGCCAATGATCAAGCCATTGGAGACCTGGAGGTGAGAGGAAATTTTGAATACCCTTTGGTCCTCACATATCTTGTGGAGTTAAATTGGCCATCTCTTTTCACTTTGAGTTGGGAGCATGTAATTGTACATAAAGCACGTGGGGATTTAGTTTACTTGATTAATTGTATATGTAACTGTCAAGTGGGCATCATATAATAGAACACTTTTTCACTAGTAACTGAAGAACACATTTAACTTTAATAACTTGAATATTTCTCTATTGTACTGCATTATGTATGCATAAAAAGATATAAATGGAGTCTTTCACCTCTCTCTATCTCTCTCTGCATGTGCGCACGCACGCACTGGCGCACGTACACAACAGTGAGATGTTTAACATTTAATTTGATTTTATTCTGTGATATGATAAGTATTCCTATACATATTTAAAATCATTAGAGACTATAATTTTCTATTTTTATTTTGTGCTAAATATAGGTAACATCTCTATCCAAAATTTCATGTTTGATCTCATCTAAATTTTTAGGTCTTACTTTTGAGTGGATTTATGGTTTCTTCGAGCGTTTACTACTATTAACACCTTGTTGCAGAAGTATCACTATAGACCAGTGTTTTCCTTTTGTTTGACTATATTTTAACCATGATACCGTATCTTTACAAGCATCGCTTCCCCTTGGTCTCACTTACCATTTAATTAGATTGACTATTGTTATGCTAGTGCTAGTTGACAGTGGCTTGTTTGTGATTCAATTTGTCGATGACCCTGATCATGTAGACATTTAAAGAGCTCAGATTCTTATGGATAAATCTATCATTTTATATTTCAAATGTGTTTTTCCTCTCCTCAATCATATCTCAAGTCCATATCATCTTAATGTCAAACGGGAATTAATTTGCACTATAATGTTAAAATATTTTTGTTTAATTTTCTAATAATTTGTTTATTATTAGTTTTGATTGTGAGATTGTTGGCTATGCTTCTATGCATAAAATAAATATAAATGCTGCATTTCATTAAAAGGAATTGTGAAATTATGGTGTACTGGCGTTCTCCTATTTACTTGATTGCTGCTCTTTCAGGCATTCTATAAGGCGTCGAAGCAGAGATTTGATAGTGACCCTGTTTTCAAGGAGAAGGCCCAACGGGCGGTAGTCAGTCTTCAGGTAAATAACTTGATAGCTTAAGGATTGTTGAGGTTGATTCTTTGTAGTTGTTTGTTTCTTCTTGCTTGAATGATCCTCAAGAAGTAATTGTAGATCCATTGTAACTTATCAAAATGTTAAAAGTCATATATATAATGTAGAAGTGTCTCTGTTTATACTTTTGTGCATGATGCTATATTTAAATGCATATTGTAGGCTGGAGTGGAGAAGTACCGAAAGGCGTGGGCTGATATTTGTGAAATTAGTCGAAAAGGATATGAAAAGGTTTATCAGCGGCTTGGAGTTCACTTGGAAGAAAAGGTACTAGAGGGCTCTCTCTCTTTTAAGTTGCACATGCTGGTCTATTTGAAGCTTTTGGTAGATATCCAACAAGGTCTCCCTAATGTCTGCATTATATGATTCATAGAAGATCATATGGTGACTAGTATATTGTAGTTTTGGGTGATAGTGCTCAACTGAATGATGTGTATAAGATGTTACTGTACCCCTTATTTTTTTCAGCTGCTATAAGGCATGCATTGATGCAAGTGTTTTTCTGTTTTCATCAGGGAGAAAGGTTTTACAATCCCTAAGATGTGTATAAAATGTTATTTTATTGACTTATTTTTTCAGCTTCTTTGAAGTTTGCGTTCATACGTCTTTTTTCCTTTTCACCAGGGGGAAAGCTTTTATAATCCATATATTCCTGTGGCTCTGGAGTTATTGAGTAAAAAGGGATTAATTGAGGAAAGTGAAGGAGCTCGTGTTATCTTTATTGAAGGAAAAAATATACCACTTATTGTTGTGAAGAAGGATGGTGGTTTCAACTATGCTTCAACTGATCTTGCTGCTCTATGGTGAGTTTCCAATTTTCTCTGTTCACTAATTCATCTTCTGTTCATGGAAGTTCCCTCTAATCCTTTCTGTTTCTTTGTCATAGTATGTATACTTCTTGCTCTGACAAGTTTTTTCATTGGAATGGGTTCAGATCATCAGCTGGAAACTTCTTTATATACCTGTGCTTGCATAATTATATTGGCTCTGCCTTCTAATATTCAAAACCATTATTGCTTTATGAAATGCTGATATGTCAATCATTTAACTGATATCAACTCTTGTACTGCCATTTTATTCTGTTTGTGCCATGTAAACTGTGGAAAGTGCTTATATGTGCAATATATAGGTATCGACTGAATGAGGAAAAGGCTGAGTGGATTATATATGTAACTGATGTTGGCCAACGAGAGCACTTTGAAATGTTCTTTACTGTAAGTTTGAACATCTGACATATGGCATGCCTACTTATAGTGCTTCACGTCTTTATTTTAGCTCCCATATATGCAAGTTTTGAGGCTAAAGAACTTTTTGGAATGTTCTTTCAGGCTGCCAAACGAGCTGGTTGGCTTCCAGCTGAGGATAATAAGTATCCTAAAGCTAGCCACGTAGGGTTTGGGCTTGTTCTAGGAGAGGATGGAAAGCGATTCCGTACTCGCAGTACTGAAACTGTCAAACTGGTCGATTTACTTGATGAAGCCAAAAGTAAATGCAAAGCAGCTCTAATTGAAAGAGGTTAGTTGCTTTATTCTTGTCCCCACAACTACTGGGTTTCCTGAGTAGCCCAACACTATATACAACTTTTTAATTACATCATGCTACTTATGCTATGAAATCTGGACCTCACAAGTGCTTCAAATGTACGCCAGGCAAGGCTAAAGAGTGGACTGAAGAGGAGCTTGATAAAACTGCTGAAGCAGTTGGATATGGGGCTGTCAAGTGAGTATGCTGCATGGTTTTCCTGATTGATTTTGTTTCCAGTCTAAGAAGACATCAAAAAACTTATGCTATCTATTGAATGATAATCATCTTTCAGCTCTGCTTAGAAATTTGATCCAATGTGAGGTACACTGGATCTACCAGCTGCTTTTTAGTTTTATGTTTTAGTTATGTATTCCAAAAATGAAGGCATATGCATGTGCTAGTATGTTTGGTTTGACAGATAGGTAGTACTCTTCCCCTAGTTTTTGCTTACAGGATCTCTGAAGAACGTATTTTTTTATTTTATTTTTTTTGTATTTAAAACAGATATGCTGATCTGAAGAATAACAGAACAACCAATTACACCTTTAGTTTTGACCAGATGCTCAATGACAAGGTGCGTTCATTGACAACTATGAGTTCTATAAATGAGGAAAAGTATTAATTTATTGTTTAGCAATATCACAAGCGTGATGTTTTGCTGAAACTTCTTTCTTACACAAAATTCTTATAAAGTCGTGTTCTTCGCTTATCTCATGTGGTTAATGAAGGAAATTTTATTGATTTGGATTGTCAAATTATGACAGCTGGTCTTGCTATAATTGCCTTCAACTTGTTGGCTTTTGTCTCTGTTTCTGATTGAACTGTATGTGCATTCTTTCAATTTATTCCTTATTGCTTTTGTCCTTTATGAGCAGGGAAATACTGCTGTATATTTGTTGTATGCGCATGCTCGGATCTGCTCAATTATCAGGAAATCAGGGAAAGATATAGAAGAATTGAAAAAGGTTAGCCAACTCCCTTCTTAGATATAAAGTTTATAGGATTTTCTACCATGCTTTTCCCTATGTAATGTGGTCTAGTTAATTTAAACCTTCTCCAGATATTTTCTACAATGGTCATCTTCAGTTTTATGTTCTTATGATTAAGTAATGGTAGGCTGTCATCACTGGTGTAAGAAACCCTGAAATCATTAAAAACTTTAAAAAATTTAGGCTCGTATCAGGACTTGATGAACTTCAAGAGTAATTTATGATTCACAGTAGTGGTTCTTCTTTATATTTGCAACAGATTGGGACGTTAGACTTGGTACATCCCGATGAACGTGTGTTAGGACTTCATTTGCTCCAGTTTCCAGAGGTAATCACGCTGATACGGATATTCCTGTCACTATAAGCTCCTTGTTCTTGGCATTCTAAATGCCTGCTATTTTGCTTAATGTATTTCCCTTGTATCTTACTTTGCTTCTGCCTTCTCAGATTGTTGAAGAGGCATGCAACAATCTTTTGCCAAATGTGTTGTGTGAATATTTATACAATTTATCAGAAGACTTCACAAGATTTTATACCAACTGTCAGGTATGAAGCCTTTAATATAATATTGCACCAAAAAGAATAGTAAGTATTTTGGTCAGTGCTCCAGGATCAGAATCTTTGAATAACAAATCAGACCACAGCCATTAGAAACATCTCCTAATGTCGTTGTTGATTTCTTAGACTTGTCTGAGTCTTGTGATCTGAAAATTTTGTAGGTCGTGGGATCAGCGGAGGAGACAAGCAGACTCTTGTTGTGCGAGGCAACAGCAGTTGTCATGAGAAAATGTTTCCATTTGCTTGGAATTACTCCTGTTTACAAAATTTAAGCCCTTCCAAATCTCTTGAAACTTTTTTTCGGTTTGGACACTCATTAGTATGGGAGATTTGACGTGCATTAACTTTGTATATCAAACCCTGCCATTTTTGGACGGTTACATGCTTACATGTAACTAAAAGAGCTGTAGCCGGAAAGGTCAAGATTGGCGTTTAAAGGTATTATGGAAAGCGTCCATTGGCTGTTTTACAAAAGGAGAGTGTTCGATCATAAATATTTTTGGTTGTAAGGCGCCCCAGTTTGAGTATTTGACACTCCTATATTAGTCTCTTGTCCATTATCTTAAAACAATCTCACAGAATTGATATAGGATCTCAAGACCCTTAAATTTATTGTCGGAGTCTTTACCTTTAACCAGCCTAAAGGTTCGGTATATATGCAATCAAAAAAATTTGGACTATTTTTTATTTATGTGGATAATCCATGCGCAGGGGCTATGCCAATCTTCTTTGTATCATCTTAATTTTATCAGGGCTATGATAATCTTCACTTCGATATGCATTAATTGATTATTTATGGGATGAATATATTAATTTTGATAATTAAATGATCAAAATGTATTAATCTTTATATTTGTTTTGTGAAAGTTTTTTTGTCGAACGTAGCGTGCAATGTAGTATTTTTTTCTATCGTGAAATTAATTGTAATGTTTATTTTTTGTAATATAATCAATAAATGAATATTAATTATATGTAATATTTTATTTAATAGAATTTGTAGCAATAAAATATAAGTAATTAAATAAGAATATATGTATTACATCAAATTTGATGTAAAAGTAGAACAAATTTGGGGGCAAAATAAGAATATATGCATTACACTAAATTTGATGTAAATAATTAGTGTTATACCAAATTTATTACAACACTATTCATTTATACTAAATTTAATACTCCATTAAAAAAGAAATTACACCATTTACACTAAATTTAGTACTCCATTAAAGAAGAAATTACATCAAATTTAATATAATGGTATCAAAAATAGTACTTCATGGAGATCGCCTTAAACATCCACCACTCATTCCTATATCTAAATCTCTCCCTCACACCTCACTCTCTCTCTCTCTCTCTATTGTTTCCTAGAGTTCATCTGTAGGGATGTCAAAGGGGTGGGTTTGACAAAATCCGAGACCCGCCCCACCAAGATTTTTGAAGACCCGCGAACCGCTCCACTGTGATACCCGAGCCTCTTACTACTCACATGGCCAGATATGATTCATGCATTATATGTTAATTACGTGTTATTTGCATTGGTATGACATCATATAATTCATTTTATTTTATTATGCATTGTTAACCATTAAACTTAATTTTGAAGCATTCGCACGGTATGATTATCAAATCCCCTAATCTAAGTGGTTGATTTTGTATTGAGATAAGAAAAAATTTAGGTACCAATATAGTGAATAGTGTTAGGTTACACGTTGTAACCTTAGAAATTCGAAAGGTGTCACCGAAAAGTTTATAGAAAGGGAGTCGATTCGATCATGAATTTTAATATTATATGTATATTTAAATCATACACTTGGATAACTAGACATACAATACTATAATTTAAATGTTATATAACTAGGTTCATAGGCTTGTAACACTATCGATGCACAAACTTATCAATCGGGCAAGAACCGATGATTTTTCGGGTGAAGAACCTAATGAACGGACATAGGAATTAGCTACGGGAATGAATGGTGATGAAGATAGGTTGCAACCAAATAAGAATATGTGAGACACACAAGATTAGGGCTGCAAGATAAGGGAGAAAATCAGATTATACCATTACATGCCACCTCAAGCTTATGTCACCTCATGCTTAGACTTATCAAGCTAGCACCTCAACCTATTCTTCACTCTTAAGCTAACAGCCACGACTTGAACCTTCTTCTGAACCATTTCAGATTCTAAATACATAGAAAAAGATCTCTAAATAGGTGCTAAGTGATTCCAACCGAAAAAGGAGGCAAAACAAGCAAAGGGAATGAGAAATAACCAAGTTCAAGTAGAAAACTGTGCAAGGTGAGCTTAACCTACGGGTTTGGCATGACTTTTAGATTTATTTTGAGATTTATTGGCTTATTAAACTTTGAATATTATTATAAATGTGTTAGGATGTTATTAGATAGGCTTTGATCCATAAAGAAAGGGTTTGTGGTTGGAAATATTTGATAGAAAATACTTGTGCTAGAAACTGTCACCTTGCTGTATTCTTGTGTTTTAGGCTTCAAAAGTGTAAGGTATGTTGAATAAAACCTGTAATTATCATCATATATATGTTTATATATGAGTTAAGAGTATTGGAATAAATTTCGATCGGTTAGAGATTGAAATAGAGAATGATATTGGAGAAACACTCAAACTGCCAAAGTAGCAAAATCTATTTTGGTGTACTATGAAGGAGACTGAATTAGGGGAGCTAAATCTATTAGTTTTGGCAAGAATATAACCTAGTGGTCTCTATGTATATGTTATATAAGTGTGGTAAAAAGTTGGGAGAGATTGAATATACGTAAGGGTGCCAAAACCATTAATGTCATGAAGTGTGCAAAACTGTCACGGTAGGAAAATAATATGTTTCGGTATGTTGTGAAGAGAGTTGAACTTTGGAAGCTATATCCATGAGTTTTATCAATTCTATGATATGGTTACATTTATATACATGTTATCTAAATATGGTAAAAATTTGGGAGTGATTGGATATGTTTAGAATATCAAAATTATCATGCAACTAAATTGGATAGCAAGTAAATATGAAAATGTGAATCTGTCCCATTTGATAACTTAGCATATTTCAACCTAGACATGTTGCTATTGAATGTTAACAATTAGGTACATAATATTAGAGTTATAATACTTTAATTATATGATATTTACATGTATCTAAGATGAGAAATTAAAGTATTGGAGGACTAGATTGAGTTCTAGTTTGTAAAACCTAAATAGCTTGGAGTTTAACGTCTTAGTATGATATTTTATGCTTTCAACTTGTCAAATTGGGAACGGTGCTTGATGTTGGTAATGTTACAGGCCATTTTACATCTAAGATTGGAGGGGAACAATAAATAAATCTAAACTAAGCCACCAACCAAGTGAAAGGTAAGTAAAGATTCATTTGCAACTACAATGCATAAATATAATAAATGTGTGATTTATATGTAATACCATAGATTATATGTGCAAAGTAGAGGACACATTATTATCATTTATGTCCATTGAGCATACATACATGGGCACTGGCACATGCATGCATCATATATGAGTATTGTGATAAATCTTGCATTACACGACATGATTCTGAGAAAGGAAAATATTTTATTGACCACTACTAGTACACCGAAGCATGCATGGATTTGCAGGTTCGTGTGTATGGATTTGCATGCGTATGAGTATGCATGGATTTGCATGCTTATATAATTATTGGCCATTGGATTATGGCGGTGTACAATTTTTTTCGGTGCATGGGATAGTAGCGTTGGTCAGAGGCCCAAGAAAGAAATGATTTTGAGAGAAATATTTTGATGCATAAAATTGCATTGTGGGCATAGCATTTTGAGATGCATGACTTGACATTGTGGATTATTCTTTGACATGCATAATCTTTACTTGTTGAGTATTAACTCATATAGTTTATGCATTGTAGGTGAGTACGACGACGCTTGAAGCATCTTTTACTGGCTGGGCGGCGGTTGGAGCTCCTGCAGGTGTCTGAGAGAGTGTGTACATAGATGACGACCTGTTAGGCTATTTTGTTGGCTTGTTATATTTTGAGTCTGTTGTATTATATTTTTAAATTGGTACTATATTTCGCTTTTAAAACTTTACTGTAAATAAATATGTAAATATTGGGTCGTTGTGGGTGTTGTGATTTTACATAAATACTGATCCTGCTATATACATGACATGTGTGAGAAAATATTTTAAATAGGGTTGTGCATGTAAGAAGTGATTTATCTTTTTTTAAAGTGTTACAAAAAAAAAATTCATGCATGCACACAGGTTCTATCATGTTAAATTATATTTTATATATAGTTGTGTAGTAATGGGGTGTTACATCCACCTCAAATCCGTCGGGTCTGGATTAGACCGCTTTATAATTTTAAAAATATTAAAAAAATACCATTAATTTTTTAAAAAATATATTTTTAAAATATAATATTATATATATATATATATATTAAAATAAAAAATAAACGGGGCGGATTCAGAGTGGGATGAGTTTGAAAATTAAAAATCAAGACCCACCCCATACTCATTTACAACTTTTCAAACCCACCCCAAGTGAGACGGGTCCGAGTCCGAGTCCAACTCAAATCTATTACCATCCCTATTCATCAATAACCCGAACTCATTGTCATCCCTATTCATCAATCTTCACCGTTAGTGCTTCTTCCTTCTATATTGTTTCCTCTCATTCACCCTATTCTTCACCACTCGTGCTTCTTCCTTCTATATTGTTTCCTCTCATTCACCCTATTCCTCACCACTCGTGCTTCTTCCTTCTATATGTGTTCCTCTCATTCACCCTATTCCTCACCACTCCCTCCCTCACTCATCTTCCCCATTACCAATTTCAAGAAGAAAAAAAAAATCATGACAAAAAAATGGGGACAGAAAAGAAAAATTCTTTACTTATTTTTATACATAAAATTAAGTTTAATTATTTTTTAAAAGTACGTCTCTTTTTAATATTTTAATCCCACAATACTAAAATAATATTTGAACAAGTTATTTTTATTTAACAAATGTGAAGATTATTGTTTTGTTTGCTGAATATTTGAGAAAGCCAAAAAAATAGTCACCAAAGACTAAATTTTTGGCATCAAGTGACTAATATTTTCCATTTAATGCTTATATTTAATATTTCATTACATTTTTCCTTTTTTAGATATCTAATTATTATATTTACATCCTCTGAATTTTAAATTTATCAAGGATATTTTGGTCTACAATTTTTTTCTGACTATATCATTTTATGTCCAAACTTTTAAGAGTAGAGAAAATTTGATAAACATTGTAAACTTAAAGGTAAGCATCATTGAAAATTTCATAATTAATGATTTTCAGAATATATGCAAGGGGGAATGAGATCCACTAAGTGGTCCGTGAATTTGTAAATTGATTTTCAAAAAAGAGAATCAGTCTATTTTCATTCACAATATACCAGTTATTAAGATATAATGTAATTTAAAACCAAGGTTAAAATGTTAGTTCAACATTTTCATCTTTAACTTTGACTTTATGATCCTATAATATTTAATTGTAAATAAAAAAGAATTTACTTTTATTTACTGAATCAATATAGAGCATGAAACTAGAAAAGAAGAATTTCGTACCAACTAAAGTTTACAACAACACTCTTCAAAGTTGTGGACAGTTAGTGGGGATCACGAGCATAGTAACGAAATTCTTTGATTTTTTGAAAATAATTTAAATAAATTACCATATTTTCATAAGATGTTAAAATTCTGTATATATTTTTATAAATAGTAATGTGATAATTTTTTTTTGAATTTTTTATTAATAATAATAATTTATTCTCAAATTTTATTTTTATTTTAACAAGATCACATTAAACTAAGTCATTTTCTTTTAAATACATACATATAATTTACTAGAAACATAATTTTTATTGACAATCTTTACACATAAATTTATTATTTTATAAAATATTTAAAAAATTTAGATCAATATATTTTTAAATTAATTATAAATTTTAATAACTAACTTTATTAATTAGATAAAATATTATTGATTTTTTTTCAATTTATCGTGAATAATACCAAAATTATGAAATTTAAGAGTTAGAAGAATTTATTTGTTAATTGGGAATTTATGATCAGAAATTGGAAAGTTCGGACAGTGGGTCCCACCCCTACGGTAAAAATAAAATTCCCGCGTGAAAAAGGTGAAAGCCTAACCAAACACCTGCATCCCCATTTTGCCCGAATTAAATGTGCACACAGAGTATTCCACCACCTCTAGGTCATGCCGGCCGTGGGCCCCGCACCCAGCGGTGTTGCATTGTCCGTATTCCCTCCTCTCACATGCCAGTAAATCCTAATCCCTCTCCCTCACTCACAATCCCTGCTGTTCTCTCCAATTCCATCTCAATATAATGACGCCTCATCACAACATCGCCTTACGACCACGTTTTTGGTTCACTGCAGAGATTGCAGAGAAAATCACGGGCCTCTTCAAATATCTCCCTCCCTCCATTCCTCCCATTTCTCTCTTGTCTTTCCATCAATAACTGCCCACATTTCACAATCATCACGAGCTCACATACCCCACGCACAAACCCGAAGTGAGATACCCAGAAAAACGTCCGAAAACATGAGGGAAATCTTGCACATTCAGGGAGGGCAATGCGGGAACCAAATCGGGTCAAAATTTTGGGAAGTGATCTGCGACGAGCACGGCGTCGACCCGATTGGTAAGTACAAGGGCGATGGATCCTCCGACACGCAGTTGGAGCGAATCAATGTGTATTTCAACGAGGCGTCTGGTGGAAGGTACGTACCACGTGCCGTGCTTATGGATCTGGAGCCTGGGACTATGGATTCTATCAGATCCGGTCCGTTCGGGCAGATCTTCCGCCCCGATAATTTTGTGTTCGGGCAGTCAGGTGCGGGGAATAACTGGGCGAAAGGGCATTATACCGAGGGTGCGGAGTTGATTGATGCGGTGCTCGATGTTGTTAGGAAGGAGGCCGAAAATTGTGATTGCTTGCAAGGTTTTTGAAATATGAATTGAATTCTTCGTTTTGTTTGAATGTAGTTTTGTGCGTTTGTAGCATATTTTTTACGCGATTTTACGTGGAATTTGTGTGCTTTGTTTGATACTTGCGTCTGTGTGTATATGCATGTGAGAATGTAGGTGTATGAGTATCAACATTCTATGTGAAGCGTTCTCTTTGTTTGTTTGTTTGTATGCTTGTTTTTTGTGTTTCTGCGTTCTTTAAGATTATGTGAAAATTGTGTTAATTTAAAATGTAATTTTCATGCTCATAGATCATGAACTGGCGATTTTCATGTTCATGTTTTTTAGGAAATATGATTTAATTTAGGCTTAGCGAGATCTAGTATGTGATTTCTTTTGAAAGTGTAGTACGATTTTCATATGCTCATTTGGGTTGATTCAAAAGGGAGGAGATCTGTTACCTTAGATTTGAGTGAAATGTTGTAAATTCAATCACATGATTTGCCTGGTTATAGTTGATCTCTATACTGCAAGTTCTCTGCTTAAGAATATTTTTGGCAATAGACATTTTGAATAATTTTTACATGCCTAAAATTCTGAGGGTCTAAGAGATTTCATATCACATTTTGATTTTCGGTCAATATGGTTATGAAAAATAGATTATAATGTAATGTACTACGCATTGAGATCTAAGTTCTTTGACATGATAATCAGAAGCCTGATTGCAAATATACATGTTTTGTTGACTAATTATGCAGTTTTTTCTATTCTGCCTTGTAATTTTCTATACATAATGTTAATTTCTTAAACGATGAAGCATTATTCATGGGCCCCTTTCATATTAGAAACATTTCATATTATTAGCATTGTCATGCTTATTTTTTCAAAATAATTATGCTGCTTAAGTTATTGCATTCCATTTCACCGACAGTTTTTCCACTGGCAATCTGACAATTATTAGAAATTGTCAGGCCCTTTACTAATGGTGGTGAAACTGTTACACCAACCTGATGGAGTCTTTTCTTTTTCTTTCCTCATGTTATTCCTTTTTCTTTCTTTTCAAAATTGATATATTGGGATTTTATGGTCAATCATCAGGCATCAAAGAGATGTCTTGTCAACAATAATTTGAAGAAAGCACATACTATGTGTGAGAGTTTCTCTCTCTGTTTGGAGATTATTAGTTGAATTTACTTAGTGAAGATGCACTGTATGGGTTTCAGATTTTTTGATGGATGCACACTGTTTACATTCTTCTTTAAGCTTGCTTTGTATCTATGTTCATAAATTAATTGGTGGTTTTATGGCACTCAGGGACCACATTTCATAATATGTTAATCACATAATCTTATGTTTTTATCAGCACATTTAAATATGTTTATAGTGTGTTTTCTTTGTTTATCACATAGTTGGGATGATGATTTTCTTACTGCTTTGAAAGATTGTTTCTTCTTTTTGTCCACATGAAAGAGCTAATGATTATGTCTTTTTCTGTTAAAAAAAAAATGATTAAATCTTCTTGTGGTTTTCACGTGGCCAGGATTTCAGGTATGTCACTCACTTGGAGGAGGCACAGGTTCTGGCATGGGTACCCTCTTGATTTCAAAGATCAGAGAGGAATATCCAGACAGAATGATGCTTACCTTCTCTGTTTTCCCTTCACCAAAGGTCTCCGACACTGTCGTTGAACCATATAACGCCACACTTTCAGTGCACCAATTGGTGGAGAATGCAGATGAATGCATGGTCCTTGACAATGAAGCTCTATATGACATCTGTTTCAGGACTTTGAAGCTCAGCACTCCAAGCTGTGAGTACTTTCCCTTTATGTAAAGAAATATACAGTATTACCTTGAATTTTTAGATAATGACTGGTCCTTTTTGGATCATTTGTTTGCAGTTGGTGATCTGAATCATTTGATCTCTGCAACTATGAGTGGTGTAACCTGTTGTTTGAGATTCCCTGGCCAGCTGAATTCTGATCTCAGGAAGTTGGCAGTGAACTTGATACCTTTCCCACGTCTCCATTTCTTCATGGTAGGCTTCGCTCCACTCACCTCTCGTGGATCACAGCACTACATCTCTCTCACTGTCCCAGAGCTAACACAACAAATGTGGGATGCAAAGAACATGATGTGTGCTGCTGATCCTCGCCATGGGCGCTACCTGACAGCCTCTGCCATGTTTCGGGGGAAAATGAGCACAAAAGAGGTGGATGAACAAATGCTTAATGTGCAGAACAAGAACTCTTCATATTTTGTCGAGTGGATCCCGAACAATGTGAAGTCTAGCGTGTGTGACATTCCACCCACAGGACTGAAGATGGCATCCACATTCGTGGGAAATTCAACATCGATTCAGGAAATGTTCCGGAGAGTGAGCGAGCAGTTCACTGCCATGTTCCGACGCAAGGCCTTCTTGCACTGGTACACTGGGGAAGGCATGGATGAAATGGAGTTCACTGAAGCTGAGAGCAACATGAACGATCTGGTAGCAGAGTACCAGCAGTATCAGGATGCGACTGCAGAGGATGAAGAAGATTATGAAGAGGGTGTTGAAGACCATTATGAGGGCTAAAAGAGATTATAAATGGGGGTTCTTATTTTTCACTGCATCTGTGTGTTGTCTCTACTATCAAATCATGTATTGTTGTCTTCATGCTTCATTTTCTTTGTCCTGAACTTACCAGCTTACTGTGCTTTTATTTGTTAGTATGATTTTGTGCATTTGTTTAGTATCAATATTATTTGTATTCTTTTGGATGCATTTATGTAGTTATTATTATATTATTTCAGTATTAACAGTATATTTTGCATTAAGATTTCTTTTACTCCATTGGGAGTTCTGGCAAAACCTTTTTGGTATTGGGGCCTTCTTTTCGGCAGGCTATCTTTTTAGGCTGTGTTTGGTTCTTGAGATTATATTAAAAGAAATATTGAAGAAAATAATTTTTTGTCACTTGAAATGATAGTAATTTTTATTTTGTATTTTGATATGGTTCCGAAAGTGACATGTGGTCACCATCATGATTGTTTTGGTTTTGTTTTCCTTTAAACGTCTATTACTTTTTGGTGTTCCTTGTGTTGCGTCGGAATAATTTTAATTATAGAATATTTACTAGTTATTGTAATCCTTATAATAGCAAGTACATTTGAACCTTCCCCTCATATGTCATTTAACGAAAAGCTCAAAGTTCATGAGAAAGTTATTTTTTTAAATTATCTTTGAAACTGGCACAAAAATTTCTATCATCATCACGTTGCAAGAGTAAAATGACACCTTACAAACTAAGTTGGTTCATCAAAATATTTAATATTGTAGTAAAAGGTACGTACACAATTATTTTAGAATTTTTTTAGAAACATTTCAGAAACGAAAAAAATAAAGAATTGCTTATGAAATTTGAATATGCCCGTCATATTTTAAATTCTTTTCAACTATCCATGATTATAAAATAAATTATTTATAGTTGTTCGTGACATAAAGGAATCACATATTCAAAAGCATAAAGAAATTATAAGGCTATATTTAATTTTATTTTTATTTTGTGAAAATGTTTTCAGAACATTTCCTTTGAGAATGACAAAATGAAAATATGTTTGTATTAATGAATTGTAAAGTTTGACCAATTTAATTGACATGTTAATTTTACATTTCATTTTGAGAATATATATTTAATTTATTTATCTTCAAACATAAAATTAAAAGTATTTTCTGAAAATGGTGTATACTTTTGAAAAGTAGAACGTAGGCTTGAAACTATGGTTGTCCTCTGAGAATCTTTTGTGTGTGTGTGTGTGTGTGCATATTGGCAAATAGAAAACCTAACTAAAATTCAGATTATTCTTTACTTGAGTTTTACTAAGTCAAATAATTTTTTTTCCATAATTCTTATAAAAAAGGTATATAAATTTGGATTTATGATATTGATGTCCATATTATATAAGTCTAAGACTCACAAGTTCATAACTAAACACACTCATGATAAAAGTTTAAATTACTTGTCAAGTTCATAACCATATGGACAACAATAATTGAACTTTTGGATAACAAAATTTTGACATTGATATATATTATTCTTTTTATTGAAATTTAGAAGTCAATTGTAACGTAGGTTATTATTTACATAAAAAAAAATTATTTATAAAAATTCTCAAAATTTCAAATTATTCTCTATCTCTCATATTAGTTCCCAAAATCAGAAAGCTTGAGAATAATGAAATAAGTAATTAATCACTTACCTTTTAAAAATAAAAGTTATAAGTATTTATAGTGATAAAATAAGAGTCTTTATTGATTTGCACTTTTAGGTATTTGTGGGTTTAGTCAACTCAATTTTATATAATGATCTGTGAACTCTGTAAACTTGACAGGTGACTGTTTTCTTTGTTCACATTAATCTTTTGAACTTAACTTATTAACCATATTGATGGCCTATAGCCCTTCACACATTTAATAAATGGTGTTATTAAGCAACCAGCCAAAAGTAAAATAGTTACATAAAATGTATAGCTAAAACTGAAGAGAGATTAAATTAATTATTTCTAAGAAGATCTACAAAATTGACACCTTCGGATAGTAAATTATCTCAATGGAACAAATCGCCAACATCAACAAATACCCCACCCCACCCCACCCCACAATTTTGTAACAAGTTATTACAAGTGAATAACAAACGAAAAAACGGGAACAAATTATTATCTTGTTCCAGGCAATTTAATACCACAAGCACTCCTCATAGACTTAATCTTGATTATTCCCCTTCTCCTCCTCCTAGCTTCAGCAAATCTGGCCCGTCTATCAGCAAGGGCTCTGCTCCTATCCAACGGCTGAGATGGGCCCACACCCAAAGCCTCTTCAGCAGAGATGTTCAGATCAAGGATCCTAAGTGGGCCCACATGGTTGACTGATCCAAGCCCATTATATGATGAGTAGTAGAATTGGGCTGTAATCGGGCCCAATGAATGCTGAAATCTCTCTGCCATGTGATCCGCAACGAGCGGCTGCTGATGAGGCGCAACACTAATTTGATGATGTTGGGTTAATTCCATTCCAAGATTCATCTCTCTGCTTATTTCCACTTCAGGCTCTTCTTTTCCTAGGCAAGAATTTAGCACCTGTGTAAAGATTGACCCAAAAAAAAGAAACCAAATAAACCAGGATTCTTACCATAAATACAGGATTAAATATATGTAATAAAAAAAAAAAAAAGACCTTAAAGGGGTAATCTTGATAATATAAGCAATAAATAGGCCAATTACCTCTTGTTTCATTGCTTTGAGTTCAGAATTGTAGGCATGCAACTTGTTGTAATACTTGGTCACATTTTCAATCTCCTGTTTAATTGAAAAAAAAGGGGTTTTAACAGAAGCCCAAGTTGGATAAAACAGTAATAAATGGAAATGATAAGGATAATGTGGGAGAAATTCAAGAAAAGACAATTCTGCTAATAAAGAGATTTTACAGACAAAATAAGTAGCAATTGTAATTAATTTAGTTGAATTAATTAATTAATTAATACTTTCCAAATCTTGAACAAACATTTTCTTGACAAACTCACCCCTCTAAGCAAATCCCTGCGCTGAGTTAACTCTTCTATCATATCAATATACTCCTCCCTTGACTGCAAATCAATGAAAAAATATTGGAAATTTCAGTATATATATAAAAGAAAATATTGTAACAGAGGATTAGGTTGCAGATGAAACAGAGCCGAAAACAGGGGAATATGGAAAAATGCAAGAAATTAAAGAATGAAAGCAGATTGCGAGACAAAACCCAGTTGCATAAGCTGAAATGAACAAAAACTCATTCAAAAAACAGTAGAAAAAGGAGATTTTATTGAGATAACAAGTTTAAAAAAAAATCGTAACTAAAATCAACTAAGGAACAAGAAAATACATACCCTTTTTTTGGAACTTTTCTTGAAAGCATGCCTGGACTTTTCATCAGATTCACTGGGCGAAAAAGAGAGTGGAGTGACCGGACTGGCGGCGGCGGCAACCTCCTCCTCCTCCGCCGCTTTGGCTTGAGGCTTTCTCTCATCAATTTCGACGTGGGTCCTATGAAACGACGGCGACAGCGACGAGGGTGCACGAGAAGATGATGCACCCTCATCCAATCTAGATCTCCTCTTCTTGCTACCCCATCTGAACCCCGGGAACGATTTACGCATTCCAATCATATCTCGAAGATCGAGTAGAACTTGAGCGACAAAGTTTTCATCCTCTGTGGCAGAAGTAAGCAGAGAGCTCTCTTTGCTTCCGCTGGTTGTTGTAATCTCTTTCATCGTCTTGTTTCTGCTATCTATCTTCCACTTTTCTCCTTTCTTTTGTCCTAAGAAAAACTCTGGACTTTATTTTTGATAAGGAGAATGGTAATGGGGGCTTTCTAGAGAGAAGGTGGATTGAGAGAGAGGAGAGAGAGAGAGAGGAGAAGGGTACAAGAGTAGCTTGGAGAGGAGGGGTTTCCTCAATAATGGAAAATCCACGGAGAGAGAGGGGAGCTGCTGATGCCACGTGCCGAGCAAGTAGAGATGGAGGGTCGCCTAGGGTTTATGCGAATATTATATATATATATATGCATGGATTAAAATTTCATTTTTTTTCTCCTAAATTCATAAATCAGATATATTTTAGTAATTATTCTTTATTTATTTATTTATTTGCTTGCCATCATCATCATTATTATTAGTAAAACAACAAATGTGGGTGTAATACTGCAAGAACCAATGGCAATCCAGTGACGTGGAATATAAAATACACCATAAAATTAGAACAAATAATTTGAAGTGAAAAATTGATCAATTTAAAAAAAATAAAAATTTAGTTAAAAAAAAAGAAGGAAGTAAAACAGATATCTTAATTCATATATGAGTGGTACATCAAAAATTGAAGGGGATAAAATTTAATTTTCATGTAATTTTTGCATAATTCTTGATATTAAAGACAATGAAATAAGACATCAGCTCGATTCACAACCCCTGCTCACCCCGTCCCTGAGAGGAAAGTCGTTGCCATCCCAAGGTGGAAGGAATATATAGATATGTATATATGCATTGTTCCAATATTTATACTTATAAAACACATGTGGAATTAGGTTTCTTGTAAGCCAAAATTGTTTTTTTTTTTTTTTGTCCTAAATGATTAAGGGTCAACATTCTTAATTCTTCATTATATGTGATTTTGAAGTTAATTCCAATTTTTAATCAAATTCACCAGTTTCAATACCAAAGTTTACTTATGTTAAACCATTGGATATAAAAAGTCAAATAACTATTATGTGGCTGTTTGAATTGGAGATCATATGGGACAAAAAAAAGCAGCTTTATCTCAACCAATGGAGTGTATGCAAATTTTTTTTTGCTCTAATTAAATTTAGATATTATTAAAAAGTGGGAAAGAAGTAAAAATAATTAGTGTTTGAAAGAAGAAGTGGCAAATAAAAAAAGGTTGAAGTTAGAGAATTTGGTAAAAAATTAATTTTACGTGACATTTTCAATAAAATGGCAAAAATGGCAGAAATATTTTTGAATTATGCAAAAAATTTTGTGGGCAAAAATGTCAAAATAATTTTTTATGTATTTATAAAAATACTAAAAGCACTTTTAGAGAAGGAGAATTACCCCACTCTTTTGATATTCCATTTAAATTAAGCAATAGCAGAATTGCATTTGAAAACATTAAAAACAATTTTATTTTTAAGTCAAAAGCTGAAAATCACTTTTTTAAGGTGATGGCAAACATAAGACTAAACAAATAAAAGCTCTTAATTTTTTTTTTAAAACAAATTAGCAAAATTTTGTGCCAAAACGGACAACTCCCAAAACATGTAATTCTCATAGAATTCTCCTAAAAATTTATAACTGGAAAATAGTGCTAATATTTCAATGTTGAGAAAGTACCTTCAGGGTTATTTTCATACAAATATCATTATTTGAGAAATCTCTATAAAGTAGATCTAATTTTCATCAAAATCCATCATAAATATTTACAAATCTATGTAGAATATAGATACAATATTTTTGACAAAAATATTTACCTATAGATTCAATATGTGTTATACGTGTGCATGATATATGTATATAATATATTATCAGCATTCTATGATATTTAATGTGATAAAAATAGTATTAGACAATATTCAATTATTTTTAAATTTTTTACATATATAATTATGCACATAAACGTAATATATCACGATATTATAGATATCGTCGTATATTCCAGATTATTTAATTAGACATGCAGTACATAGATATTTTTATGAGAATGAGATTTCAAACAGCACATCAAGTGTCCTATGAAAATTGAGATACAGGGCACTATGTTAGTTTTTAAAATTGCATGATCAAAATCAAATTTGATCAGTAGTTTAATCGGTTGAATCGATTAAATTATTATCGATCTAATAAAAATTAATTATATTTTTTATTATATTATACAAAATAATATTATAATATACTAGTTATTATATAATATATTCTAAAATAAAAAAAATAAAAAAATAAAAAATAATTAAGTAAAAAAATATTTAACAAAATTTAAAATTTAAATAATTATATACATATAACAAAATACAAAATTTAAAATTTTAAACTTTTTTAAAAAATAAAAAATAAAAAATTGATTTAATTGGTTTATACAAGTTGAACCGTAAAATAAATTATTTAAAATTAATCAAATTAGATCAATCATTAATTCGCAGTCAAATATGTGTCGATCTAACGCGAATATGAAAACATTGATATCAATTCTTAAAATAGGAGCCCAAGAGCATTTTGGGAGTTCTCTTTTTGTGAAACATGGAAACTCAACCAAACATTCCTTTGGACATGATATTACTCTTGATTTTTTTTAAATATTTGTTTAATTTTAGTTAAGGTAAAATTGTACTTTTAATCCCCTAGAATAGGAGGATATTCAATTCTAGTCCCAAATTTTGGAGTTAATGGTCATGTGATAGTCATGTGATTTTATTTATTTATTTTTTCCATCCAAATGTCAACGACATGAAAATTTGGGACTAAAAATGCTTGAATTTTGAAAATTGGGACTAATTCAAATTTTATAAAATAAAGAATTAAAAATACTGACCACGTGCAAAAAAGTTGGCCCATAAAAAAAAAAAAAAAAAAAAAGAAAGAAAGAAAAATTGTAGTTTTACCTTTCTTGTAATTAGACAACATAGAACTCGGGTTACATGCATTAGAGTGATCATTTGGTACTTTAGTTGTACTTAAATTGCCCTACATATTAATGGGGGACATTAAGGATTCCATTGCTAAATATGGAAATGTCAAATTTTGTTTACATGTCAAAACCCAAAAGGCCCTTAAGATTATTAAGCATATTGTGATTATTCGACTCATACTATGATTGTCGATTGACAAATTTATAATATAAATTTTTAAGAGAATGTTTGATTGAGCTTATAAATTTTTTAAAATACTTTATAAAATATTTTTCAGAGTATAAGATTTTATAAAGTGTTTAGTAAAATTATTAAAAGATAAATTTATAAGTTCCTAAAATAAGATTTTGAGATGTTATAAACCTTTTAAAAAAAAAAAAAAGGAGTTCTTGATTTTTAAGAATTTAATAAATTTTTTTAATTTTTATTATATTAATTGCATAAATTATCATTATTAACATTTTATAAATTTATAATATTTTATTTTATTTAAATACTTTTAATATTTATTTTTAAAATAAAATTTAGCATATTGTAAAATTCAAAAACATAGGAGCTTCTAAAAACTTTTAAATAAGCTTAGCCAAACACCGTCTAAATCTCTTGATCTTATGGCTTTAATTTGACTTTCCATAGAAATAGTAAGCAAGCCAAATTTAAGACATTAACATCTTCCCAAAAAATTATAATAAAATTGGCAAAATTTACTTTTTTTTTTTAATTTTAATTAATCCCCCAGTTTAGTGGAAGGAGAAGAAAAATTGAACCTTGTTATCGGATAAGACTTGAAAAGAGCACTGAGAAACTCTGTACCGCTTTTCGTGGTCACAAATGTTTTCACAGACCACAAATATGACTAATAAATTTGTACGTTAGAATAAAATCATTTCATAATTGGTTCACCGATTACTGCAAACGAGTTTAAATCCCTGACCTTCTTGTGAAAAAAAAAGAAATGACTTAAAGTTAACAATGTTTGACGTAACTTATAAACTCCTATAAAATATTTTATAGATTTTTTGTGAACTTATAGCATATTTGAAATATTTCAGAAAATTTCTAGAGATTTTCAAATAAAATGTTAGTTCATAAACTCATAATTTTTTTTAATAATACTCCAATTTACTAACCAAATCAAAATATAAGCTATTGGAGCTCATTTCATTCAAATAATTTGGTGTCTTATTTTCAATATAAAATTTAACATCTTATAACCTAAAAAAAATATGATATCATTAAAGAAAAATTGATGTAGGTCAATATGAACTGCAAGGAAGCAAATAGAGAGATGAGGAACAAAGAAGAGTCTTTGAATAAAGATTAAGCTCTAGGTTATTTGGTTAGATAATTGAAGATACAGTACATCACACCTAAGAGGATAAAAATGGAGGATTAGCTACCCAGTATGAATGAAACTTATCTAAGATGCTCTCTGTTTCTTTGACGTTTTAGCATCCAATACAAAGTCATCATCTGTGTCATCCGCAGAAGAGCTATCGTTGCTCTTGCGTTTCTTCGACTGCTTAGGTGCAACTTTGGTAACTGGTGTCTTCTTTTTCTGGGTTGAGACTGGGGTTGTCGATGATTTCTTTTGAATAGAAACAGAAACGTGTTCAGCTTTCTTCTTAACAGTGACAACAGTTTTCATTGGTGAACTGAGTTTTTGTTGCTGTGCCCTCTTCTGTTTTCTGTCGAAAACTTTCTTTGCCGCCTCCTTTGGAAGCAAACCAGACTCCATCATCCTACAGTGACATTCAAAAACAAGGAAAAATTATCAGAAAACAGATAGCAAAGCGGAAAACAACTAATTGAGATATTTTTTCGACTTCACAAGACAATTCTGCTTGACGGCATTAATACTATTTTTGGAAGTCATGTCGTGCAAAGACAGTCAGTCACCAACATCAGATGGCCCAATCAAGCAATAGAGGTCCATTATTGCAATTCTAATCATATCACTTCCCCTCAAAAATAGAATCTTAAAGATTTATGAAGTTAACAATGGCCGAGAGTTGGATAACAATTAACAGAAGAATGAGTAAATTACTGGCTTCCAGAAAATTTGATATGCTCTGATGAAATACTTCATCATATTATCGCATACTAAGAACCTTTAGCTCAAATTACTTTTATTTGTCGTCATGCAATATTCCATATAGATTTCACTTTAAACAAGAGGGGTTTAGAAGGGTAAAAACAAACGAAATTAATTCTTGTGAGATTAATATACTGGGAGTCTGCCCTTTTTCTGAGTTCAATCTCATGAAAGAAACGTGCATAAATTATTTAAGCACAATGAAATTTACAATCACCAAGTAACAAGAAATGCTCTACTGTCCTATATTATTAGCAGCCAAGTACAAAACCATGAAATTACTAGAAATTGTAAGTATAATTTGAAAGTTTCCCTCATACAACTAAAAGATAAAAAGATGGAAAAATGCTTACGCATGCAATAGTTTAATGTATCACAACCAGCCATAAGAGCATGTGCGTTGACTGAGTTCTCTTTATCCTATGCTGAGCATGGTAAACAGGTAAATTGTAGACAAACATATCACCATAGGCATCAGACAAAAATCATGTGGAAGCATATGCATAAACACATCACTCGTGATCAAATGTACAAATTAATGGGAAGAAGCACATCTATGGAGATGTAGAAACCAATTACACTTTCTATAAGCATATTAAATACTAGCACAGGAAATGCAACACATTGCAGCAAGACAAACTTCAGCAAACATAAAAATTCTTTATGAAATATTAAGCAAAGATCTGTACTAAATTTTTTATATAGGATGGTGCAATGTTCATAGTTGAACAAATACAGGCTCTGTCTAATCAAATTTGACCAAGCAATTATGTCCTGAACAAGTCACAATATGGATTGCAGGAGCACAGAGGAAAAACTTAGTGTACTATGTTTGTGTTTAGCCATAATATAGGTCATTAAGTGAGCGTTGAAGTTCAATCTAAAATATTATCAAGTTCGACCATAGGCTGCACACTTGCACCAACAAGACAGAACTATCATTTCTGAAACTATGCTTGTATTGTTTAAACATCACTTCCCATCACAGGTGAGTCAAGAGCAGTGCATTATTCAGATAGATGACACACTCCTTGCAATTCAACATAGGTACAGAGACAGGCTTGTCTAGGGACACATGAAATGTACCAATCGAGATTGCAGATTCAATGGAACTGGAAGTACAATTGTTAATTCACAACACTAAACCTGGAACTACTTACATTGAGCTCATGGAAAATTCTCTTAGGCGACTCTGAAATTAAAGGTTAGCTTATGAGTAGAACTGCAAATGACCTACAGTTATGGACTTGAAAAATAACTTTGCTCCTGGGTATGGTCACTGTTTTAGGATTAAAACATCCGTCTATAAAGCTCCACAAGAATGGCATAACCCTTATGAGATGATTTCTTATGTTTGATCAAGGCAGGAAATGGTGAATGAGAAAACATGTTGCTCTTGTGCACTGACAAGTACATGGTAGAATGAATGAACAATATTTTATTAGTGTATATATCATGTCTCTCTGTAGCTCTCCAAAATATATTTCCATTACACATTATTCAGAAACATAAAAGCGGGAAAAATTTATGGACCAGTTTCTCCAAATTAACAACGGCCTTGCAAAGACAGGAACATGTGTAAATTCAAATCGCACACTTCAAGGATCTGAAAAGCAGACTATAGAATTCCATGCTTACCAATTTCTACTCAATGCAACAATAATAAAAAGAAAAACTTAAAACTAAACAAAAGAAAAAGGAAACTCAAATCAACATTTGAAGTAGTAATATACCAACAAAAACCTAATGATCCAAAACAAGGAAAAGGAATTAAAGAGGCAAAGAAAAAGAAAAAAACAAAGAGCAAATAAATAATAAAAAACAAAAAAGAAACTTTCACGAGAAAGGAGATATCATAAACTCAACACACTTCAGATCTTAATAGTTGATTTTGTGAAAAACTCATCAGTAGATAAGAACTCGTTGGCATGGAATTATCACTATGCAACATTATAAATAGGGGTGCTTTTCACTAGCTCAAAAAACGAGCATATATTTTGGAGCTTATCACATGCTACATCTAAAAAATAAGCTATTAATCTTTTTGGATAAAACAAGCTTTAAGACCTTGTAAGATGTTTGATATAACCTACGGGATAAAAACAGCAATTAAAATAAGATATTATGTAATTGCCAATCTCTTTGTTAATTACAGAATAATGAATAAAAACTGGATTGAAACACTGGGCAGCAATGTAATCGTCCAACAAACCAGAACAATTTCCTTTCTACATCAAGTAGTATTCTTTGAAGCAAGTAGCAATCCACATTGACTTTAGAGCTCTCTTCAGAAAACAAAACATTAGAAAAGATTATTGACGTAAGCTTTCGAAACAAACAAGGCGTACCATATTGCTGCCATCTCACTAGCCGGCACTTGCTTGTACAGGGTTTCATAGAAAATCCTCAAAGGGTCTCTCTGAAAACCAAATTCAGAACACATTCATTTCATCCAGAAAATCCTAAAGAATACACCTGTTTTCTAGGCATAAACATCACATAGAAATTCAAATATAAGAAGAGAACTCGACTTACTTCCTCAGGAGGGTCCCTCTTTTGACCTGGTAATTCGAACACTTTCTTTTCTCTTTTCTTAACATCCTTACTGTCAGCAGCTTTACCTCCTTTCTTTGTCTTCTCTGCCTGTTCTACTTTCTTCTTCTTTTTCTGCCCCTTTATACAAAGCCCACCAAAAATCAAAACAAGAAAATTCAAAAAGAAAACCAGAATGCATAATCCTCTCTTTGATCAGCAACTATCAAAAAAGAACCCACAAAAACTTAAGTCGTTACCTTATTATCAGTTTTGTTAGAGGCCTTATTTGAGGCGGGTTCTTCAAAATCTTCATCAGCTTCCTCTTTTTTCACTTTTTTCTCTACTTTCTTGACTTTTGGCTGCGATTTTGGGGTGGCATTGCCATTGTTGGGTGATTTCCTCTTGCGGTTCGCAAAGGCGGACGCTATGCTCTTCTCTTCGTCCTCGTCTTCAACTTCTTCTTTCTTCACTCGTTTCGAATCTTCTTCAGGCATTTCGCAAACGTTGGAATAAAAAAGCAATTGAAAATGTAGATTATTTGGGGAAAAAATGAAATTTCAGATGATTTTCTTGGAAAAAAAAAAAAAAAAAAACTTGGGAGCAGCGGAGAAAGGGTTGTCTTTTCTTTTCAGGACCAACGGGCATATTTACATGTTTATTCAAAGCTCTTCATTTCTGGGCTCGGCTCAATGGGCCTACGAATCCAAGTTTACCTCAAATTAGTAATGGGCTATTTGAAATGAATAATCAAAGGCCCAAAAGAAATAGGTCTGATTTAACAGATAATTGGACCAAGTCCACATGAACTTCTAATACTATGTAGAGCTAGACATTTTCAAATTATTATTCAGCCCAAAAAATAAAGTGTAACACACTGTTTAATAACAAGATTTTGATGCATTTTTGACATAAAACTCACCTCAAAAAGTTTAGTGTGTGTAATATATTAAACAAGGCCTAAAATTAAGTTACAGAGAACTATAACTATGCAACCGTTAATTATTTTAATGTATGATTATGTCCTTCTCGTTTAAAAGGAGAAATTGCTCTAGTAGTTAATTAAAAAGCATTTGCACATTATATCACAAGAAATGGTTAAGGTCCATGAGATCTATTACACAGCCCTCAAGGTCTTGTTTAAACATTAAGGTTGAAACTCCAAGTCATCTTTAAATTTAATAAAAATATATCGAGTATTTGAATAATGAATAAATGTCTTATTTTTTATGAAATAGAATATTTGTTCATCATATAAATATTATTGAACAATATATACATATTGTAGTGTGGATATTACAACCCCACATCTAGATATAAGTATGGGATTTTAGATACAAGTATCGAGTCAGGATATACTTTGTGTTGTTCGTACTACTATTTCATCATTCATTATATTAATAATAATTACTAATTGATTGTTATAATATATAATGATAATCTATATATACTGATCATGCGACTGGATTTACTTATAGTTCATCTTCTCCCCCTCTGTTTGGCTATCTTTTTTCATCTGTGATTGACGATGTAATAAAAGATGCTTCGTCTACATCGAACAAAATTGCCAACCTAAGATGTAACGAAAAAGAACACAGTAATTCAACTTGATGAGTGATCAGCAGCCTACATAAATGTGCTGGGCTGTATAGATCGATCACAATTAAGCGACAAAAGGGTTTAGATTAACTTCAAGCAAATTCTCACTTTGCATGTCCGCCGTGAGTCCTCTCACTACATCAGCAAATGAAAACTAGTTCAGAGTGAATTCAAACATACTCATTACACCCAATGGATATTATATTGGTGTATGGATGTTGTATAATTACTTCATTTGTTATTAAATGAATTTATTATTCAAATATCCAGTGTATATTATATTGAGTATAATATGAATATCAATCTCGATATTATATGATCGAAAATGTCTCTTATTATTATACCTGGTAGAGTGCACTGGATATAGCATCCATCCTTTATCTAAAACTTCGGCATTGGGTATAACATGGATATCAACCTCGGTATGGTATAATCGAAAATGTCTCTTATTACTATACCTGGTAGAGTGCACTGGATATAACATACATCATTTGTCTACACATAAAACTACAAACACCTATATGCGTATTTGTAAATAAAATATGGATCTCTACCCGATATACACCATAGGGCATAACATGCATGACCGAAACAGTCTCCTAGATGCATATGGTCAAACTCAAAAAAATATACTCATCATTTTCTATCTTTTTAATTTCTATACACTTTTGGATACCAAAAATAAATAACCTAATTAATCTAGGAAATAATTTTGCACTTAAAACATTTAACCCCCACAAAATGAGTGTGCATATAATAGCACATCCTATTATGAGACTTGATTGAAAATTAAATATTCCATATCTACAAGATATGGACTTTTCTATATAAGCATGAGTGTACGTTGCATGATTACAGCCGTTGATTGGTGTATGAATATATTCTTTTGCCTTTTGTCCACCTTCGTAAATACTGCAAAATAGTAAACTGCCCTTTTCGTATCGATCCCTTTGAAAGTCCAATAGGGAACGTCGGTTTTAGGACTCTAATCCTCCAGAACTTGTGCTAAAGCATTATGCCACAACCTTATATTCTTGCTATTCATCACTTCTGAAAAATACCCTCAAAGTTTCCAAAAAAACCAGAAAAAAGAGAGTTCTGATAGAAGAAAATTTAAGTTTGAAAAAAAAAAAAAAAAAGATGGGTTGGTTTGAGAGAGAAAGAAGGAGTGTGAGCTGGAAAGAACAAACCCTAGACTCAATATCTGCACCGCCTTTGCCATTGGTAGTGTTTTTTGGGCTGTTCATCATGTTAATGTATTTTGCGACTTATTTAGAGTTCAAGGAAAGGGTGGAGAGGAGCAAGATGGGGTTTAGGTTCGGTCTCCTGCTGCTGCCACTGGTGGGGATTCTGGTGGTGAACATGATGATGCTCCGCCGCAGGCTGTGGCGCTACGCCTTCGGAGTGCCGAGGCCGGTGTACGAGACGGTGGCGGACGAGGGAAGTTCGCCGTGGGGGTTGCTGCTGGTCTTGGGGCTGCTTCTTGTCATGGTTTATTATCGGTCCTCCTTTCAGTCTGCTTGGTTTAGACGCATATAAAAGATTTTGGAATTGGTTTTTGAGGAATATATTGGGTGGTAATTTCTTTGTTGCAGTGCCATATTTGGTTTTTTTGAGACGACTTGTGTGTATAAGTGATCGTACTTTTTCGTTGAACCAAGTTTTTGTTTTTGTTTTTGTCTTTTTTAACCTTTTTTCCCCATCACAGTAAATTAATAATGGTACTAGCCTAAAAATCTGTGGGTGTTTCATTTTCAAAGTATCATGTTTTACTATTTAAAATTTTAAAATGAATTTATTTATTTATTTATTTCGTCATAAATATAATTTATTTTTATTTTTAAAATTTATTTAAAATATATTAATATTTACTAAAATTTATTTTCAGACATACTAGTACAATGTTATAAAAAAAAATGCTATAACACAAAATATATTTTCATTTCTAAACTTATATAATAAGAGAGAAATAACTAATTCAAATGTATTTTTATTTTTACACTAAATTCTTTGAGAATATATTCAAGCTTGAAAATGATGAAAATATGAAAAGGAGTTTGAAAATGAAACCAAACGTCTTAGAAATCATTATAAAAATTAAATTATTTTTATATATGAGATTTGTATATAATATATTATTTTTGTATATTAAATTAAATTTTTTTTATTAATCAAAAAGATTTTCCTTATATAAGTAGGTATAAGGTACAAGCTATTTTGAAAGATAAATCTTTCAAATATTTGAAACTACTCTCACAAAAGAACCTATAATATTATTTGTTGTGTACCTTATCTATTTATCTATCAAACGAGCTTACAATATTATAGGTTATAGATTCTTTTAGAGGAGTAGTTTCAATTATTTGAGAGATTTAGCATTCAAAATAGCTTGTAATACTTTATATAAGGAAAATCTTATTGATTAATAAAAATCAAGATTGATAGCTATAAATAAAATATAGGAAGACAGCTATATGGCATTGTAGAAAATTAGAGTTTGATATAAAAATGTAACAAAATTTTGTAAGGAATTTCAAAAGCCCAAATTAAGTGACGGCTATGATATAGATTAAAAATATGAAAAAAATGCTCCAAAGTTAATAAGACGGTAAGGAAAAAAGAGAAAAACATATATATAGTATTGTATCCATAAATAGAGGGTTTTATAGATATTGCACCCAATATTATACATTCAAAATCAACACCTGTATATGGAAATATATTTTAACGTTAAGTAACTATATACAGATAATTATTATATTTAAAATTATCTTAATTATGAATGCATTACCTGTATTAGCATTTAAGAAAAAGTCAAACCTAATTTTTGATTATTTAAGGAAGAATCTTAAACTAATCAAGCCAACCATTGGAGTTTTTTGTAGTTCATTGAAAGATTCAAAATTTCAAGACTTCCGTCAAAATTGAATAATTTGGGTCACACACCCCCTTGCTATAATAATTATAAACTTTTTTATTTTGTTGATTGGGGTGTTGGATTTTCCCAAATTTCTTCATAATAATAATATTAGGAATTATGATTGTCTGCAAGAATATTATTTGGTACAACAAGTGCGCGAAGAAGAGGTTTCACTCCATGATTCCGGGGCATAACTTAAGTGGCGTAACAATTGATTTGAACTTGTTTTCAAATTTTTGTGGGAATCTGTAGATGCATTTCAGTATGGAGCAATTACTGTGGTGTCAGTGGGACCCTGCGATTAACACGTCTCGAACGATCATTGTGAATTGAACTCCTTATGCGCAAAAATGTACAATTTTTGTTGAAAATTTGGATGTTGATTGAATCATATATCGCGATTTACCCCTCATAAATATAAGTAATAGGTGTTTAGGAGGTTTCAAACTAGTCTGCCGAAATAAAGAACTGAGTTATTTAAAAAAAAAGAGTTGACTCCGTATTCAATAGAAAATATTGTACCAAATGTAGCTACGTGTATGTGTATTTAAATATATATCTTTAGCCAACTTATTTTGGGGACGAAGTTACAGAGGAACCCTATATACGAGGAGTTTTTTTTTCTCAATTATTATCCTCTTTCTCTGAGAACAGCCCCCAAAGTTTCGGTTGATATACCAAACTCCCTCCACCTAATAATACAGCTTAGTGAAAGGAATCCGACAACATTATTATACGCTACAAAAATACTAACATAATAATATACGGTTGAATCGTAGATCCGATTTTAATTTTTTTTTTTTTTGCATTTGTTTGTATTTTATTCCTATAAAAATTCCTTTCTCTTTTTTTTTTTCCCACGCTCCTACATTTTCAATTCTCTAATTCTCAACTCTCAATTTTTTAATTTTCTACTCTCAATTATTTATTTTTCAATTATATATTTTAAATTTTTATCATTTATAAAAAATAATTAGTTCAAACAATAAAGGTAAGAGAAAGATTAACAATATTTTTCATTAAATTAAAAAATCAACTATATTTATTTTTAAATTTAAGTTTAAAAATTTTCATTCAAATTTAAATTTAAAACTTCAAGTTAAAATTTTAAAAAATTATAATTTTATAAAATTAATGAATAATTAAGAAATAATAATTTTTCTAAATATAAATTAAAATAAAATAAAAATTAAGAGACGGAACAAAAAAACTGATTACAGTTAAATGTCAAAAATTCTCAAACCATGAAATCGACCATTCCAACTGAAACTGTCAGTTTCGGACCCATGGTGGGGCCTATATCCACCAATCTAAGATATTGAATATTGGTAAATAATTACACGTGGTATGCAATTTTGACAAATAATACCCTTTAACTATGGTTGACTGCTAGTCAATGATTGACATTTTTGCCCTTTTCTCTCCACTAGTTGTATTTTAAATTTTTCTTTACATATATGCATTTGCACGTGCACAAGTAAACATATGTTTAAACAACTGGATTTATAGGATCCATGATCAGTTTTAATGTCATCTTTAATAAAAATTAATTATATTTTTTTATTATATTATATAAAATTATAATTGATTGATATGTACAAGATAAAAAGAATAATAATCAAGTTAAAAACACATTTAACAAAACTCAAAATTTATATAATTATACTAAATACTAAATTAATTTTTTTTAAAAAAAATAAAAATTTAATTGATTTGACTGATTTTTTAATATATTTGATTGATTTGTTTGGTTTGATCATATTTTTAATTTTTTTATCTTAAATCAATCGAATCGATCATTAATTTTCGACTGAACCTATCAAATTGAATAATTAGATTTAACTTTTACTGCACAATATCAAACACCACCACTCAAATCAAATAAACAACACACAGAATTGCATATAATGCAAGAGGTGCAATGACTGCAAAGAGGACATAAAAGAAAAGACCTCATTCTCATTATATATCAGCACAGCCCAAAGAGATTAACACTTACACATCAGCTCAAACAGAAAAGTTGCTGCAACAAATCTTTGAATCTTTATTATTGTGAAAACCAATTCCCCCCATTACCAATTCAGTATTCAAGCTAGAATTTCTTCAAGACCTTTGCAGGACTTAACTTTGGCTTCCACTTTGGCTTTCTCCAGCTCCTCTTCTTGCAACATTTTTTCCTTGGCCAGTTTCTTGAGACTGGCAAGCTCAAGGTCCTTGCTCATCTTCCTCTTGTACATCTCCGAAAACGTGATCGGCTCCTCCACCACTGGCTTTTCCCCTTCCCTGATCTTCAGAGGGTAAACTGCGGCATCCGGCGCCGGATTCTGGAAGGTTGCGATCGATAATCTGCTGCAGTTTGAGTTCACTACTGCTTGATGGTCCGCATTCTTGAACCTCCCATTGCTTAGATACTGCTCATCGTGTATATATAATTATATATATATATATATGTTGCATTTAAGATCAGAAAACTTAGTGCGAAACAAGAAATAGTGTCTTAATTATTAGAGAACTCCTAGAGTGATTACAGCATAGAACCCAAAGACGGAGACAGGCACTGTCCTAACTTCATAAAATTTTAAATTTAGTATGAATTTTTTATATAAATTAATTAGATTTTAAAATTTTATACACTTAAAAAATTGATTTTTTTTTTTACTATATATTTATAAAAAAAAAATTAATCTCACCCTCCTTCCAAAAATCTAAAATATAAGTAAATTGTTGGCTTTTGTATTGATTAATTTGATGTTCAAACTTCATGCATGGTCATTACATATATCACCGAGTTTATAATTAGCTCGCATCAGGTGATCATAACTTAGTTTGGGCTCAAATGAAATAGAACTTCTGTTAGTACATTCAATTATCTTGAATTCAAGATGAGAATAATAATTAAAAAACATAAATCCATTTATCACTTTATACAAATTAAAAAATTCCTAAAATCAAGAAATAAAGAGATCCGAAGAATATAGTACTCCTATGCCTTTATCTGCATGCTTCTATTTTTTTTATTTTTTTTGAGAAGTTCATAAATGTATAATTTTCTAAAATGCCAATTCTTTTCCACAATAATTATCAACATATCACTTTAAATCATAGTATCATCTATGATAAATTACATGGCCATTTTCAGACTCACATACCAAAAGATTGCGATTATTGCAAATACCCCCCCTATATTTTTGCAAAAGCACAAAAACTACCTTTATTAATGAAATTAATAGAAAACCCCATCGGTTTTCAAAATGTATGGACATTGCCACATCTTAAAAATACTAATGCCATTAAATTTTGCACCCTTCATCTTTTAATTGATTTTTATACATAATTTTAGCACATACCCAATTACATATTGTGATTGAGAAAAATTAAGGGAGGGAAAGTTGTCAAATCTAAAACATTATGTAGTGGGTTCCACACACGCGACTCTCTCAAATGACAAATAATAATGCTGTGGATACCACACATTTTAAACCATTTTCATAGCATTAGGTAGGAGTAGTACTTTTTTGTACATTTTCTTGAATTGATTGAATTAGAAGGTTACAACAGTCATTTTAACATCCACTCTAAGATTAAAATTAATCCCAACCTCTACTTTAGGCGTTGCATCCACTTATTGATGGAAATGGTATTTTTCGTATTTTGGCAGAAATTCAAGGCTAATTTGCAATAATCCACACAAAAATGAACTTACATGACCATGGTCACCAAGATTGACCACAAAAGCCCCCTCCACGGGCTGAACCGTGATCCATGTCTTGCCACCATCTCGGGTGGCCTGCAGCCCGCCCACCTGATCCTGAAGCAGTAAAGTAATCATACCCGGATCCGTGTGCCGCTTCAGGCCCAGTGTGAGGTTCGGTTGTGGGCATTTCGGGTAGAAATTCACCACCACTTTCTGATCCATGTCCACACAAGCTTTAGACAGTGCATCTTTTTCAAGCCCCAAGCCCTCTGATAAAACCTCCAGCAATTTGCACCCCAGTTCCATCAACTGTTGGCTGTACGCCTCTGTCACGGCTCGCCAATCCTCCGGCTTGTCGGGCCACCTCGAGTAGTCTCGGGCTTCAATGGGGTATGAAAAATATGTCACAATTTCCCGCCAGTCTTGTACTGCTTCGCCCTTCATGGAAAACAATAAAAAAATGCATTTGTGATACTTTTCTTAGTGTTGAAATGCAGAAAATTTAATACGAAGCAATTACTTGAATATTCTACCAAGTAAAATACTTCATAATCAAGTTGTCAGTATCTACATATTTTTTAAGCAACATGTCACCATGACATATGAATGAACACGTTCCTTGTCGTAAAAAATTTCCACATTTTTATGTTACTTATGCCATGCATGACATGCATGATGTCAAGATAACACAAAGACTACTTAGACAATAAAAAAATGCATGGTAAGAAGCATCTTGAAAACAATCATTCATTAGAAGTACACAAAACTAAGTGCTGAAAAGAGCCATGCAAGACTTGAAAGTTAAAACCATAGTATCAATTCTCTCCAAATCTGTGAAACTGTTGCAATTAAAGCTTGATATTTTCACCAGATGAAGAATCCCTAATAGTTATTACGTAACAAAATCCTTTCCAAACCTTAGTATTGAAATGCGAAAACTACCTGAAGGTGGCTAGAGACGATGAAACCACCTTTCTTTCCTCCAGACATGTCGAACCGAAGCTTCTCTTCTGGAGGCAAAGCGAAGAACTCACGAGCCAAACGAGTCATACTGCTGACGAGTTTCGACTCAATCCCGTGATCGAGTACCTGGAAAATACCCCAGTCCTCACAGGCTGCTACTATTTTCCGGCATATCTCCGCCCTCTTGCCGCCGCTTTCGTTAATTCCGGCGAGTGATATCACCGGAATCTCATCGCTGAAATGGTTGTAGGCCACCTTAGGCCTCTCGTCTTCATCTCTGATGAATTTTTGGTGAAGGGGGTTATCTTCTGCTAGTGCAGTTAGGGAGTTCCCGGTTGGAGCCATTCTTTTGGCAGAGGATGTTTTTGCCATATTTAAGAGTTGGGTGGGTTTTTTATATGGTGAGCTAGTGACGGTTCTCGTATTTTACACGTAAAGTATATTTAATTCACGCGGAATGTATAAATGGAAAAAAAGATTTTAATTTTGTTACTTAACATTCAACTTCAACATGGGACTGTGGATAAACAACAACCTAACCGCATCTAACGTTCTTGGCATTGCACAGTCAACTTCATAATCTTGTCCGCATTCAAGAAAAGCCAAAATCTGTGTTTGGGTCACAAAAGAACTTCACTGAACCGCAGGCCCGCCCAAAACAGATGAATTGATGGTTTGTGGCCAGCCACAACAACAATTTTCCCTTACTAGCGCGGATTCAAAACACATTTGCCTCGTTTAAATGAATTTTAACAATATAAATGGGATTGAGTTGAGTTTTCAACCAACTCAAGACGTCTTGTTTAATTTTTAATATTTTTTTCTAGATATATTATATATACAATTTTATTATGCATTTTAAAAAATATATATATTTTCTAAAAAAATTAGTAGTATTATATTTAAATGATATATAAAATGATCTAATGAATTTAATCCATTTTACCATTTCTTTAAAAATTGTGAGGCAGGCATGCAGGCAAACGAGCAAAGAATGAAGGATGGTTTTCAACAAAGGCTCTTTTTGACACTCCTTAGATGTTTGCTTATCAAACCCAGGATAATTTCATCGTATCATTTCTAGTTTGTCAAGTCATTTGTCCTTATACCGTGGCATTGGTAGCTATGTTGACAACGGGAGCATAGGACTCGCATATCAAGGGTAGAGTCACCTGTTAATGCTAGTACGAAATAAAATGAATTCCGAGTCACGTTAACATATTACTCACCTAGTATTTAGACAGTGAACAAATATATTACCCTGGAATGCGGCAACCTACTTAGATATTGATTATATCAACCAAGGTTGAGTAAGAAATTTCCCAGAAAATGATGACACGTCTTTGTCATTGAGATTGTTGCAATAAATGCTGGAAAGAATTGGGGAGGAAAGATGAAGATTCAACCCAAAGCGTGCATTGAGTGATTGGTATGAAATCTCACGTTCCGGGTAGGTGGCATGCTTTCTGAACTAACCCCATTCCATACAGAACTTGTGCATCTACTTTTCTTCCATTTTGTTTGCTTTGTGTTAATGAGATAGTTGTCTCTACTATTACTCTCTCTCAGGTAGGTTAGGTTTGGCAGTCTTTCAGATTTTCTTTGCCATGTGTATTGTATTTGGCTCGCTGAACCACAACATACATTCACACACAAACACACACACATATATATATATATGTATATATATATATATATGGATGTATGTTAAATATATAATAAAATACACACCTAATACATATTATTGGGTGTAGTATCTCTTAAACCCGACTAACCAACAGGGTGGTAGCCAAGTAGAGTAGAGAATGATAGGATCTTGGTTTTCTACAGTGTTATCTAATAAAATATCTACCAAGGTTTTAAGTTTGTAAATTTAAAAGTAGATTATTTCCTTTTCCAATCTCATGAAAATAAATATTTTGCTCAACATATAAACAAACCCAAAAATATTACAACTCCAAGGCAACTGGAAATGATTTAGGAGAATAGAATGAAAATACAATCATAGGATGTTGTGAAATTGCATTTTTAGACCATAGGATAGAGGAGGACCTGCAATTTTAGTCCGTCGCTTTAGGAGATTTTGGGAATAGCCTAAATTTTAAAAAAATTACGTGCATTTCGTCCCAAACTTCTTCTATTGTTAGAAAATTAAATAAACTTATAAAAAATCACGTACATTTTATTTTTATATTATCAAAAATTATAGTCCAATTTAGTTGATTTTCAATGAAGATTGTGTGTGTTTATTGAGAGAGCAAGAAATGTAATTGCCCCGTGGTGCATAGAGACTATGGAGCAGTATTTAATAATTACTCGCTCGTGAAAACAACTTTTCTATATTTAGTTAATCATGACTTCACTAATTTAAATAGCATAACAATGCATTTTGTATGAGAATTTATCCCCATATCATTTTATTTAATTTGTTTGGTGAGATGTCATTTGTACGATAATATACTTTAACAAGTAACAAGTTGAACGAAATGAATTATAGTTGTAATTATTGAGTAAGATAATCACAAAGTATTATTCTATCGAGTGAATACAAAGTGTTATTCCATTTATATTTTGGCATAAATAATTGTTATTAATTTTTTTGTCTTGATTTGTCTCAGCACGTACAAATCTCATGCGTGATTCTAATTACTAAGTAAAAGAAACTTGAAATCCAAAGTGCTTAATTTTTTTTAAAAAAAATTGACCATTTTTAAAATTTTGCGAAGTACATGTGTAATATTGCTAAGATCCCTATCTTGTGGGACTAAAAATAATGGACATGTGATTTCAGGCATGGTTCTATTAATTTGTAACCACATTGCAAGTTTGACATAAAATGTGCAAGATTTTTTTATTTTTTTTTGTAAAAATAGGAACTATTTCCGAAATCCTGTAACCCCAAACCTATGGGATTAAAAACATAAATGCATCGATGTTTAAAACAGGAACTGTTAACAGTTCACAGATGCAATATTCAATAACATAACCTATGATTTATTACAACTTTAGCGACATGTTACACAATGGATAAAAAGCAAATCCATTTGAGAAACTTTTCCATGAGGCCATTAGTCTTAAGACAATCCTAGCTCTTAAATTGCATTTGGATTTAACAATTTGAATTTATGAAAAAAAATAATTTTTTTTAAATAATTTTAATATTTTGTGAATTTCAAATCCATCAGTATGTATTTGGATTGAAGGATTTGTGAGCTAAGAATTTTTCATTGGAGTTTTTTTTTGGATAATTTCAAATAACAATGAATTTCAATCCTCTAACACCACCCACTTTGAGCTATTTTCCCTGTTATTGTCATGAATGCAATTATGGTGAAATTATAAAGATTTCAAAACCAAGAAGCAAGCATATTTTCATAAGAAGATAAGTGGAACACTGAGTTTTTCTAGAATGACACAGTAGTATACAAAGACAATCGCAGTCCAAATGCCAACTCCAGAGTACAACAGCGCAAGAAATTTACCCACATCAAACCACACATGAAGAATTAAGTTAATAGTGTAAACTACAGATACAATAATGAAGAATTAGATAACGAGCATACACAAATTGTTGGACCAGAGTAAAAATATGTACGCAGCCCCAACCTTCCAAAATAACAGGCAGGAGAAGCCGCCAGGGGAGGTCAATCTATTTGCGGAGATGATGAACACTTCAATTTAGGAACTTTGAAGGAGGATGTGAACAGTTTCGGAGTATCTGGAATGGTAATAACGTCGACTGCTTTTCTCTTCGAACTACTGCTTCCCTGCACAAACCACATGAACTTATGAATCAAACTCTCCATCAAAGCCAATTCATGTAACAGGACATGGAAAACGATACACATCCTTTAGTTTAGTTTCTCTAACATCCCTTAGTAAGTGGCAGAACTTCAATGCCAACAATGAAAACCTGAAAACAAAAGCCCTTTTGCTTCCCCTGCAAGGAAGGGCACCACTTGCAAACAGTAAACCAATCACACAGTTCCCCTGACACTCCATAGAACCATAAACAAACTCATACTTAAAAAACAAGATATTTGACTGCCCATAGCCCCCATCTCAGCCACCTCACCCTTAATTCCTCCTAAACCAATTTCACTTTCTCCCTAAAAAATCTTTCCAAAGCTCATGTAACTTTTTTTCTTTTTTCCTTTAAATTCTCCAACACCAATTTGTCCATGATTTACAAACTCAGCAAATAGCCGATGACCAAAAACAAGCTTTTTCTTATTTCATTCTCAATTTTCAATTATTTCCGTCACCAATTCTCCCTCTTCCCCCACCTCACTAATACATCCTTCATGCCACGCACAAGGCATAACCCACCCCAACTATGAACACAGCGGACCGAAAAAAGAAGGGGTAGAATTATTTGCAAAAGATAGAATATTTGATTTCCTTGCCAAAAGTTTTTCCCATAAAGGTGTTAAATTTTCCAAGAGTTGTTCGGTGTTACAATTCAACTATTTTGGTAGCTCCAGAGTTGTCTTCACCAAGATATGCTAGGGTGGTTTGTCAGTTGAGTTTCAAAAGATTAAGTAGGTAGAATAAGGTTCAAGTTAATGAAGATGATGGAGAAGAGATGCTGAGACAGAAAGGCATTTCCTAGGGTTAGGTTTAACATGCATGAATCTGTAAGTGGAAAATAAAGAGATCAGGAAAGGGGAGAGAGACCTTCGTAATGAATTGCTTCCTAGGAGCCTTTCCTCCAGTTGACTTATGAGCACTTTGTTTTCTATGAGCCATCTGCAGATTAACAAAATACAGATTTACATTAAAAGCACTCATTTCTCAAATCTAAAGCTACTTAATTGAGGTATCAAGGATATTCCATCAAATAGTTGCAGAAATTTTACAGAATCCCAAAGAAGATTTAAACAAGGACCACAAAAGACAACTTTGATTAGAAGCATCCAAAGATGTTTACTAAGATACTACTAGTGCACAATCTTTGCTTTTTCTTCTTTTCAACACTGACTATGAGAAAATATGCTCCTCAAACCTATTATAGATCCATCATAGGCAAATAATTCAAGCAGAGTTGCTTCATTTGTGAAACATTACAACGAAATCCAAAATAAATTTCAAACTACCAAATTATCAAACAATGAGAGACAAATTACTGAATTGGCCAATTAGAGCCCACCGAAACCATAAGTTTAGACAAAATCCTTAATTCAACATATGTCACGAAAAAAACTACACAAGGCTTTCATTTTCTCGACAATGAGAAGGTGCTGATCTGCCTAAGAAAGGCCTCTGGTAAATGAATTTGATGTTATAAAATGCAGGATGTAGAATTTGAACAGATCGTCCTTTAGTGTGCACATTATTTACTTTAAGCAAATCACACTCAAAATGTCGAAGTCCCTTTTTGGATTTTGAATGATGCAGAAGGTTCATGATGACTAGTCTGAAACCTTTTTATTTCACCAATCTCCACACAGCAGTCCTTCACTTGTCAAAACACCTGGCACTTCTGAAGATCTTGTGCATCAAAATCATCAGCCTCGGCTTGAGGGACATAAAAAAAAAAAACCCTCCACATGAGCCTCTTCTTAGACTCATCTTTCCCGAAAAATAACAGCCCAAAAATTTACCTGTACTTTGGATCAGCACTCGGCCCCAAGGAAGCATTCAACACATCTATTCCAAGTTTACATGAATTATTTTCCAAAGAGTGCAGTTGAAGGCCATAAAACACTGCAATTTCAGTCGGCTGGTATTCGCCTTCTATATGATTCTGCCCTTCAAAGCTAGCAAAATTAGTAGTTCAATTTTCAGGTCACACTCCTATCACAGGCAAATTGCGTGCACCAGCACACATATGCTGAGAGTGAGCAGCAAGTCCAATCCCAAGTTTACGTGAATTATTTTCCAAAGAGTGCAGTTGAAGGCCATAAAACACTGCAATTTCAGTCGGCTGGTATTCGCCTTCTATATGATTCTGCCCTTCAAAGCTAGCAAAACTAGTAGTTCAATTTTCAGGTCACACTCCTATCACAGGCAAATTGCGTGCACCAGCACTCATATGCTGAGAGTGAGCAGCAAGTCCAATCCCATTTCCTCCACTTCTGTCTGCAACTTTAAAAATCACCTACTTTCCCATCCAAACCACACCACTAAATTTGCTAAAGGCATAAGTCATTCACATCTAAGCCCTGCAATAGAAAGGCCTCACCTTCTCCATTATCTGCGGATACCTACCCGAGATTATTTACCTAATTGTCAACTAGATTGGTCATGCAGAGAAATCATCATATAGTCAGATGCAAATACAATCTCACCATATTCCCCAGTAATAATATTCTATAATTCATTTTCGGAGTCTTGCAAAAAGTTCATTCTCATTCATGATCAGCATCTGAGCAACTAATAACCACCAAATTCACATGAGAGCTATTAGGCAATTGAGAGCGTATAATGCACTTAGGGAAAAACTATCAAGGCAGATGATATTATTCTCATTATTTATAAGCAAAGCCAAACCCTCCAATTAATCAGGGAAAATATGAATTTCAAAAATATAAGTTATCTTCAAGCATTTCACTGGTGATCAAATAGTTGGAAGAGCACGATATTGTCCACTGTTATATATTCAGCAATAAAGCAATCCTGCGTCTATTATGAGATCATGGGATTACTTCACAAAACCATCACAATACACCTGAAAGCTACAAATAACAGCATGTATACAGTTCAGTTGTATGCTATGCCAGATTCAGAAAATGTGTCCAAGAACTACATGCCATGAACCACACAAGCAAGTTTAGATCATCAAAATAACCTCCGAGAAATGGGAGACTAACATAGGAGAGGAAAATGAATACTAAAGCACCAATAAGACAGTCAGCACCTCAAAGGTCGATGGATCTGATTCTTTCTTCACTGTTATAACCCTTCCATCAGTGGTACTATTCTTGCCTCTCCTGTGGGATGCTGCTGCCTCTGCCCTACAAGGGCGCAATAAGGGTGACGCTGACCCCGATCTGGAATTTAAGAGTTCAATTTCCTTCAAAAGTTTGAAGATTTCGTCGCTCTTTTGAACTGATTCAGATTCCATCTTGGTGAAGTCAGTTCTTAACTTTTCATTAGAGATTTGTAATTCCTCTGCTCTGTTTACAAGTACCTGCACCTTTTCATTTGCATGTTCAACTTCATCACATTTCTTCCTTAATTGTTTAGTGAAGTCGCTCTCCATTTTTTTATACTGGTTCCAAACAAAATTCTTCTCTGCCAAGAGAGAAGAAATCTCAGAGTTCTTCTCCAATTTACATTTCTCAATTTCAGTCTTCAGCTTCCTCACCTCATCTTGAAGTGCCTTGTTTCGCGAGCCTTCCCCTTTATTACTAACATCATCTGTTATATCCTGCAAATTATAACAAAAGGTTTTTTTTTTTAAAAAAAAAAAACCACACACACAATATCAATTGGAAAACCATCAAATTGTTAAAAGTACAGAGCATACTTTTGGCTCCGAACATTTCTGAGAGAGATAGTCAAACCATTCTCTAAAGTCAGCCAATTCATTGTCTGCGTTCTCTACACAAAAACAAGATTTAAAGATAAGAAAAAAAAAAAAAAACCATAAATTTTCTCATATAAATTTCACGTTAAAGGAAAAACTGCTTAAACCAAGAGGTGAATGACGGAGCTGATCAGAATAAGCATGCTGATTGTATCTAAAACTTCCTTATGGTTTTGAGAGTTTTGCATTCTGTGAGCCTCTACAAAAAACACTTTCAGACCTCCAGAAGAAGCAGTTTGCAGTACAAATCAATATCAAAGTGAGTGAACGTTATGCTTACACAATTGCAAGCCGTTTGAGGAAGACAAAGAATATAGAGATGCAAAAGCTCTCAGTGAACTCCACCAGACACTTTAAGAGACTAGAGACCATATTGAAGTGTTCCTACACTACCACAATATAGTAAAAAACTTTGCAAATTCCTGGAATCTACAGATCTTCATGGCTTTCGGATAGAGAGTTACAATGGTTGCTTCAACATAGTAAAATAGTTCTTAGAACTAATGATTGCTTAAGTTCACTTGTCTGTAATGTTCATTATGTGTGTACCAAATGGAAAGTTTGAACATTCTAGCACAACTGTTGCCTAACCTTCTTGAGGAAATTGTTAAGCCAGCAAGACCAAATGCATTGATGGAATTTGCCTTCCCTCAAACAGGGACCTTAGCATTGTTTGGGGTGCAATAGCATAGAGTAATCCAGTAGTTTCCATTGTAAAGTGCCATTCTACTTGGTTATAGATGCAAGGGTTGAACCCTTCTATAAAGGGAATTCTAAACTTTAATTGATATTAACATAAGTTACAGGTGTTCTAGTATATTTTAAAAAAATCCAACAGAAAAAGAAGATTATAAGGAAATCACAACAAGAAATAAAAAAACTAATGCTATGCTTGGATCTTGAATTTTAGTGAAGAAATAACTAAGGAAAATTATTTTATCACTCCAAATGATGTAAATTTGTATTTTATGTTACAGACATTTTGTTTTACATTTAACTTCTCCTTGCAAAAATCCATGGTCTAAAATCTAAATGTTTTTCAGGTGAAAACAAGGAACAAGAAAAGGAATACTAATTTTTTCTCGGGTAATAACAAATAGAAAGAAAAAGAAATACTAACCATATCTATGCTTGTAAATGAAAACATCCCTCTGCTTCAAACCCAACATAAGTTCCGCTTTCACAGACTCAACTTTCTGCTCCATCTTCATCTGCATCAAAAATCCCCAATCATCCACAGTTCTCAAAACCCTAATTCAACTCCCGCAGAAAAAGATTAAGACTTTACACAATCGAGGAAAAAAAGGAAATTTTACCTTGTATATAACTTCGTGCAAAGATTTGATTCTGTCTTCAAGAAACTGCCTATCTTTCTGCAGATTCTGGGACAACTTCACCAATGCGTTGAAAACTTTATCCCATTTTTTTTCGCGGTTGGGAGCTTTGTCGGGGGATTTTCGTTTGCCCATTGCAGAGATTGAGAAATTAGATAAACTGTGTTTGCCGATAAAATAGTAAGTAATAAAAAAAACAAGAATAATACAGTAGTAATTTGGGGGTTTCACAGCGAAGAGGAAGAAGAAAGAGTAGAGAGAGGAGAGAAACTGAGTTGGATCGAAATAAAGCCCAACGGTCGAAATTTTAATTTATAGGTGGCAGCCCACTTGCACGAGGAAGTCACGTGACCTATGGACTCTGCCCTTTTTTTTTGCTCTCTCTTGCTATTCTGGGCATAAAATGTAAGCGTGATTATGGTCAAAAACAAGTTTGAAACGATTTAAGCTAAAGTTTTGATTTTGTTATTGAGCTTTGGGTTCCATATTTTTCGTAGATGTTATAATAGATAGTGTATATTGAATATATATTTTATTATATATTTACACACTTTTACATATACATATGTGTGCGTAAAATATGCATTAAAATGTAACATATTATACATATTATTGAATTTAATATTTTTTACACTAGATTGGATGTGTTGAGTTCAATTTAGGCTTGGCCCAGATTATTTAAGTATATTTTTAATAAATTAAAGATTTTATACATATTAACTTTAATTTTCTTGATCCTCTATTCTTCCATTGGAATTCTAATACTTGAGAATTTTAACTTTAATATACACTAGTAGTGGAATGCAAGTGGCCCAGATACCTACCATATTTTGTTTTATTCACCACTAATCTATAGTTAGTCACTTAATTAAATAAGACATTTCAAAATTTTGTGAAATTATTTGCCTGTTTATTCTATTTTTCCATCCTGCTCTCCTAGTGGATTAAAGTGAACTTCGATTGCATTATGTATAACCAACATTTTGTATAGAGAGAAAGCTGAATATTTCGTCTCTATATCACAATCACTATTTTTTATATGTGTCACGCATTGATATGTTTTAACAGAAGAAGACTCAAATTGCTTATTTATATATTACCTCCAAGAGTTACAAGGAGAGTATTGACGGGACGAAACTTGGGGGTGGGTCGCTCCCATCAAATCAATATAAATATAAATATAAATTTTATGTATAAATTTATTAAATATACTATTTTTATCCTCTAAAAATATTAAATTTGCCCTCCATTCTGTCTCTGAGTGTTGATTAGTCTGAGGGCAGTCTGAAATCTTTTGATTCAGTTGCTGATTCCATTCAAAAGACTGGAGGCCTCAGGCGCAGGCCATTTTTGACAACACATTATTACCTTCCAAAGAGGTCCTTGAGGTGTGGAGAAAATGCCAATGCTGCATGCTTTCATGTGGGTGGCACAGTGTGCTTGGATGAGGGCATTATGAGCTGGCTGAGTTCAGAGGAATCACAAAATGGACTGCCTGGGCGATGAGTGGTTCCATTCCTTTGGAGCAAGGCTTGGCTTCAATCCCAGGTGCAGCATTTCCTTGAGAAGAGACCTTCAAGTCTTTCTCCAGGAATTGATGTTGATGTACCAAACTTTGAAATTACGTTTTTCTTCTTAAAATATTATTAAAATGCCAATGACTTGATCCGCTCTCAAGTTCGGTCAACCCGAACTCCCTATTATTGATGAAGCAGATCGATAAAATGTGTCGGTCAACAAAATCATGACATTTAGACTTCACATGTACGGTCTATGAAAACCGATTATTATAAATATCAGGCGCACAGTTCTCATAAAGTAATTTTTGATATCTTTTACTCATTTCGCATGTTAGTTTCTCACAACCTCAAAACCTAAATTAACTTAAACATTTGAAGGTTTTAATTGGATGTCATCCCAACAAGTGTGACGTGTGTTATCGTTCTATGTGACCACGAATTCAAATACCTCAAGTCAGATACAACTGATTTATCCCAAATCAGATGCATTAGTGAAGAAGCTGAAGGACTGTAATTGTATTATATTTGGAAGCTGTAGGGAGTATTTGGTATTCGATACATACTAACGTGCCCGAATTCAAGGAGTGGAGGGAAAGCTAGTGCTGTTCAACAGATCACGAAGGCTCAGAGGCACAAGTCTTTAGTTATGGTTGTAGATGTTGCAACTGATCTCGAGGCTCGTAAGTCCCGAGGTGCTGCGTGACTTGTTTATATGGTAATTGAAGTTAAATGCATGGTACATTCGATGATGGAGTGTCTATTGGGTGGAAATTCTGTAGCAGACCCGAACTTGATATGGGGGAGTTCAACTTTGAGTGCCATTGCAAGTAAAGCTGGTTTGCTGGAGTTGAACTTCAAAGACTTGATCAACTCATTGGGATAGACTGCAGCCATGCTTTTATACCCCCTTCTTTTTTATTTTTTTATTTTTTTTCCAATCAATACTCGTTTTTCTAGATGGTACTGAGCGTCCTGATTGATGGTTCCATTCTTGTTATCCTTATATAATTGTCTACATTCTCAGGATAAAAATTTTATGAGAGCCAACAAAAAAGTAAAAATAAAAAATCAGGCGTCCAAAAAGACTTTGGCTATTCTATTCTGAAATCAGTCCAAAAGATCATTTACCAAGCTGACTCTACAAATTAGAATGGTTAAAATTTTTTACAAATATAATACTAGTAAATTGTTGGGAAATATTTTTGAAAAATACAAAATAAATGTCTGTTCGTAAATATAAATAAAAAGTTATTTTAGTGCGTAGAATTATTGTTCCGGATTACCAATATAACTTCCCCATAAGTACTTGGTATGGGGTCAATATACATGTCGATACTCAAAATTTAAGAAAATGCTTTTTCTAAAAAAATACGAACTATAATTCGTGTGATAAAATTGCACAGGCAAACAGCACTAATTGTAAAAATCTTAGAAATGGCAAAACATAGGTGAAATGAGTATTATTTGTTACGTTACGCCGTCCAGCGGCTGCGGAGCTCAACTCCAGTTCGCACAACCGATCCGAATCCGCTATTATTGCAAACATGGAAAAAGTGTGGTTGCTGTTAGAAAGGAGGCATTTTAATAGCCTCAAGTCAAATCGCAGTTGCGTTTAAACTATTGATTCTATTTATTTATTTTTATTTTTTTTCTGCTCTGAAATATTTTTTCTTGAAAAATTACAATATGTGCCTGGGTCCGGGAGGGACTCCGACTACTTGTAGTTTACGCATTCACAGATTCCAGAAAGCAATCAAATGAATCCGATTTCCTATTCAAGTCAAGTAGTTTATTCCCAAGCGTCTGAAAATTGACAAGGACTCAAATTAAGCTTTTGAAATCCTTTTGTATTGGGGAGGAAGACGATTGCCAAAAAAGATGGGGCCAAAAATAGAACAAGCAGCTGATTTCCGCCACGTGGCATCCAAACATCTAGATGGGGCCGTACGATCCATTCCAAGTTGGTGGCACATAAAGCCGAGAAGATCTTTCATGGAAGATATCTCTTTCTTACAACAATAGAAAGTGCCCATAATCACGATCGCCGCGTGCGCGTGTGCAGCACTCCCCACTCCCAAGTCAACAAGCACCCAACATTTTCTTACAAGACAAGCGAGTAAAGAATAGTTACGTACTCTAGCGGCAACAGGTATTTTCCAGCAGTGCTAAATCCGAAAAGTATTAATCTAAAAAAGGACAAGTCCATCCGGGGATTTTCCAAAACCATAGTTCGGACCTTCCCATAAAATCCGACGTGGCGGTCACCTCACCCTTTCAGTAGGTGTGGAATTTTACCAGCATACTAAGTTTCACCAAAATTTTGCAACCGGATTATCCGGTCAGTCGCCGCTCGCCCGCCTCATTACGTGCGCATATAAATAATAGCCTCGTTCAGCTCACAGTCTCTCTCCTCTCATTTTCTTCAGCACTTTTGGCCTTTCTTATATTCAGTAGAGATTGAAATTTTTTGCCAACCCCTATAAGGTTTGCTTCTCAACTTTACTTTTTCTTAGCTAGAAGTTTTCATATTTTCTGCTGTTCATGTTGGGATTTGAGTTTCTTTTTTTTATTTTATTATTTATGTGTTTTCTTTTTATTTGAGTTAATTTATTTTATTTTGTTCTAGCATTTTCTTCTTGTGCAGAGTATTTATATTTTTCTTTTGTTGGAGTTGTATTATTTAAAGAAAATAGTGAGATTTGTGGATTAGGTGATGGTTTGCTTTTCAGACCGAGTTTAAATATAAGAACCATGGCTCAATTTTTTGATTTGTTTTATCTGTATTATTTATCAATTGAATCCCTTCAACGCCGTTAGATCTTTCTTATTGATCCTCCTGTGGTTAACTGTTAATAATGGAGTATTTAAATCCTTAATTAAGAAAGTCCTAGATGTGTGATCCATGCTGTTTGATACCAGCTACCTCATAATTGCCGATAATTTTCTGTTTATATGCAAAATACTAATATTATGGGATGGGCCGGCTCTTGCTTCTGGTTCATTGTGCTGACAGCAGCACCTCTGACCTCAGAATTAGTTGTCAATTTCTCTGAGTTGACTTTGAGTGCTCGTGATGTAGTGTTACTTGTTGTTTCAACAGTTATGGTTTGACTTTAGTTCATGGCATTTTTGGTGCTTAGTATTCAACTTCAAGGTTTCTTTTCATTAACTGCAGATCTTTGGGCCCTGCAATTGCTTTGAAGCAATATTTGAACAAAAAAGTGAAAGCTTTCCAGGATGTCTCCTACTCTTGAGGTTGCTCAAAATGGAACTGTCAAACATCATGAATCCAATGCATCAATTTTTGAAATTGGAGATTCAGATTTGTCTAGATTATTGGAGAGACCGAGGCCTGTCAATATAGAAAGGAAGAGATCATTCGACGAAAGATCCTTTAGTGAGATGTCAATCTCATCCCCACCCCGTCAATTTTACAGAAATAGCGAGAACTCATCTCGTGTTTTTGACAGTTTTGGGAGTATTCATTCCCCAGCCAGGTCCGGCATAAGCACTCCTAGATCATTTAATTGTGTGGAGACACATCCAATAGTGGCCGAGGCATGGGTGGCCTTGCAGCGATCAGTGGTTCACTTTCGTGGGCAACCTGTAGGGACTATTGCTGCATTGGATCATTCAACTGAAGAACTAAACTATGATCAGGTGAAGCTTTTCATAGTTCAAGAGTACATAATTTATGTCTAAATATGAGAAAGACTTATTCAACCTGAGAATCCATCCTTTTTGTTTTTGATATGATGTGGCCTGGCTTCAGCATTATTTATGGTGGATGGTTCTTGATCATGCATGAATGATGTACAAAATTGATGCTTTATCATTGATTGATTTTGAAGGATAATTTCTATTTTTTGCGGTCTTCTTCTCATCACTATTTTTTTACTGAAACTCAGAATTTTATTTCCAAATTCCGAAACTTTATTTGGTATCCTCTGTTGAAGATCCACAAGTCATTTTTCCTAAAACAACCCAGAACTAAAACTTGCTCTCTCTTGTAGATAAAAATTTGTGCGCTCGGACATCAATCCTTTTAAACTTCTTTTATAGTATACATAAGTAATTTATCCAGCACGAACAATGTTGTGTAGGAAGTGCCAACTCTTGTAATAGCTATATAAGCACTTTGTTTGTATGCAAACATTTGTTGCTCATCATGGCTCATCACTAGTGGTTTTAAGAAACGTTATTCATGCATTATTTTTAAGGATGAAAGAGCTTATCCATTTTGTATACATGTGCCAAATTTCTGTTGGCACTATTTTGCCAAAAAGCATATTAATTTCTGTCAGACTTTTGATATTTTTTTAATTAAGTTATATAAGCTAAAAATTCAGTTGGTGACAGGTCTTTGTCAGAGACTTCGTGCCTAGTGCTCTAGCCTTCTTGATGAATGGTGAACCTGAAATTGTCAAGAATTTTCTTCTCAAAACACTGCGGCTCCAATCATGGGAGAAAAAGGTGGATAATTTCACTTTAGGGGCAGGGGTGATGCCAGCAAGTTTTAAAGTGCTTCATGATCCTGTAAGGAACTATGAAACTATAATTGCAGATTTTGGGGAATGTGCTATTGGTAGAGTGGCTCCTGTTGATTCTGGTTTTTGGTGGATTATTCTGCTGCGAGCATATACAAAGTCTACAGGTGACACTTCTTTGGCTGAATTGCCTGAATGCCAGAGGGGCATTAGACTAATCTTGACATTATGCCTGTCGGAAGGCTTTGATACATTCCCAACTTTGTTGTGTGCTGATGGATGTAGTATGATTGACCGTAGAATGGTGAGTATCATGAAATCTAACATCTCCCACTGATTAAATTTGTAGAGTTTGTCATCTTCTTCATCAATTAGAGTTCTTATAGGAACTTTCATTACAGTATATGCACATGACATTTGTAAAAACAATATCGGTTCTCACCTAGAACCAGTTTCTTTATTTTGAGTGTTCAATAGTTGTTGCTTAGGTTTGTAGAGCTTTTCTGCAATCTGATTCATCAAGTTACATGCATAGAAACTTATTCCTACTTTATATGGAAGGAAAATTAATGCTACTACATAAATTACTGTTTTTGATCTACCAAATCTTAGTTAATCAGTCACTTTCGTGGTACAAATATGTTTTGAAATGTTTCAACCTCTCCATCTTTCAGGGTGTTTATGGGTATCCAATAGAGATACAAGCATTATTCTTTATGGCCTTGAGGTGCGCTTTGCTTCTACTTAAGCATGACGAAGAGGGCAAGGATTGTGCTGATATAATAGCTAAACGCCTACATGCACTGAGCTATCACATGAGAAGTTACTTTTGGCTCGACATCAAACAGCTTAATGATATATACCGTTACAAGACAGAGGAGTACTCACACACCGCAGTGAACAAGTTCAATGTAATGCCTGATTCCCTTCCTGATTGGGTGTTCGATTTCATGCCTACCCGTGGAGGTTATTTCATTGGGAATGTAAGCCCTGCAAAAATGGATTTCCGTTGGTTTTGCTTGGGAAACTGCGTTGCAATTTTATCATCTTTGGCAACTCCCGAGCAAGCTTCAGCTATAATGGATCTCATTGAATCACGTTGGGACGAGTTGGTTGGAGAAATGCCGTTGAAGATATGTTATCCAGCCATGGAAAATCATGAATGGAGAATAGTAACAGGCTGTGATCCAAAGAATACTAGCTGGAGTTACCACAATGGTGGTTCTTGGCCAGGTAACACTTACTGTAACTCCTCTTTATCTCTGTTGTTAAGTGTCATATAAAGTTATATTGTACATCTTACAATGCAATAAGCCTGTTTAACACCATCTAGGTGCTTTGCTGCATGTTGTTTCTGTGACATTGCCACGTATAGCTCATACATGCCTATATAGTTATTGGGAGTTTCAAGAATGTTATCTTCTTCTGTTTTGGTTTTATATTTTTTATGCACCGATGTTCTTGGGCCTTATTCGGTCTGAATTTAAAGGCTTGCTTTTTTATGTTTTCTGTAGTCCTTTTATGGCTCCTGACCGCAGCGTGCATCAAGTCTGGACGACCCCAATTAGCAAGACGGGCCATTGAACTTGCCGAAACCCGTTTGTTGAAGGATCATTGGCCTGAATATTATGATGGAAAGCTCGGGCGTTACATGGGGAAACAGGCCCGTAAGAACCAGACCTGGTCCATTGCTGGTTATTTGGTAGCTAAAATGATGCTGGAAGATCCCTCTCATCTGGGTATGATATCACTCGAGGAAGACAAACAGATGAAACCACACATGAAAAGATCTGCCTCTTGGATGTGTTGACAGCATATTTATACTTGTATTAAATCCTTAATTCGGAAACTTGACAGAGTACTATACTTTTTCCTCTTCCTAATGTTCGACCTTTTCGTATGGATTTTAGCTGTCATTTTTGACATTTCGAGAAAACACTGCAGATTAATGCATTTAAAGGGTTGTTTTGAGGGAACATGGCAGATTGATGCAATATACACAATGTATTTGTCGTTTTGGTCATCCACAAAGTTTATATTCAGGTGTTTCTGAGGTATATATTTGTTTATCTTTTGTTGGTACGACAAATGGACAACATATAGGTGTTGTTCAAACCGCACAACCATCTAAAACAAACCCACACCAATTTACGTTGGGGTTGAAACTTAGGTTCCATCGCATGCTTCAAGCATTCGCCCATCTCGTTGTGACTGGACCCTATTGCTTGCTGAAATAAAGCACTAAATCATTCAACTTATTTCTTATAGACAGGAATATGGTTCCTGCAGACTATCCCAATGCCATTGATTGGCGACTAGATAATTGATATTTGTGTACTTGATGTCGGCTAAGAATTGAAAGATTGAGGATATGACACAGAAGTGCAGAAACCTCTATATGTTTCACTGTCGTCGAAAACTTTGAAAAGCAGCCAAGTAGCAGTACAACGTTGCCTAGTGTCCAAGACTGGGAGTTCAACCTTCTAGTAATGATCCCATAAGCCGCACAACAGTGAGCCATACAAACAAAAGTTAAAACTCATAAAGAGCTAAACATCAGTTCTTGGCTTAACACAGGGCATTAACAGCTTGAGTTCAAAAGATTATTAGTCTATTACTTGTAATAGTTTGTTCATTAAAGAAAAAAAACCTATTGTATCCACGAATTTATGCACTGATAATCTCATTTTAACTGTCATCATTGGAAAATATATGAATGTCTAGTGAGAAGAGCACAACCTTGTATTTTAACCTTATATTTGTAAATCAGATTTACAAGAGTAATGTAAAGGAGAATAATTAGATGGAGATATAGTTTTTATCGTGAAGTCATGACTATAATAATGATACTGAAAAATGTGAAATCATGTATCTTTGGTCATTTATGATAACGTTGGTCCGGTGTTGGCGGTGGGCAGGTCTGGGTTCATTTCGAAGGGGGAAAACTCCCAAGAGTTTTTCTAACTATTTGCATTGGATGCTGTCATCCTAGTATATATTAGAATCAGACTGTAGAGTGGTAGTTTTCTCATATATGATAGTGAAACCTACTGATGGTTCCTCTATTTCCATTCCTTCGGATTGGCAGATTTATGATTTGGTCCGTATTCTTTGCGATGGTCATAATACTTTTTTGTGTTTCGTAAATTCTTGAATTTGATATATTCATTAAGTCACACATCCTGACGGCGTAAATCACGTTGAAGAATTGTCTTCCATGTTTCTTGCAGGTATTGGATACCTGAGGAAGATTGTTGACGGCTTTAGGTCATGGATTATGGCCTTCCTTCTTCCTCGTTTCTGAAGTTTGCCCAGACATATATTCTGGCTGATTTCTTTAAGAGGTTGGTTATCTAAGTTTCTAATTGTCCAAAGCAATCCTGTCAGAATTTGAGATCGGATTGATGAAAAATATGAGAATATAAACTAATTCATCAATAAATATTATATATATATATATATATATATATATATTTGAATTGATTGTGAAAATGATATTTAATAAAAAAATGATTAAATAGGTAATTTATGGGCTAAATAAGTATGATTAATACTAAAAAGACCAACATGCCCTTAATGAAATCAAAAGTAAATTGACATTCTTCCAACCTCCACTTCTCCTTCCCCCATCGACAGCAGGCCTAGTTTGTCCTAAATTATCTCTCTGTCAACTGCAAACCAAGTATGAAATAGAACTCAGAGCTTATGCTCTGATAAGTGAGAAATGTGCTTCCATGGACAAGGAATGTCAGATTGGCTCGAAAAGCAAAACACGTAATTTCACATTGATTTTGAAGGACAAAAATGATATTTTGAGTTGAGTATAACATAGTCGGCCCAGCTGGATAAAGGGTGTGATTGTGATCAGCCCAATAATTCTAACTTATAGAACTGAGGTTTGAAGAGGGTAGCTGGTAGAGTAGCGAGTATTGCTCAAAGTTGTTGCCCTCTTAATTGAGGTAGGCAGTGTCAAAAGATGATCCAGACTCCAGTCATATGTTTTGAATTTAGGCCACAACTGATCAATCAATCACCTAACGTTATCCAAGGGAGCATCAAATCTATGTTAACCAGTCTTTAATGTTCCTAAAAATTCAATCGTTGGAAGTCCTACGTTTGCCCAACCTATGTTGCGGTCTAGTATTTGAAAGTGATCACTATCCCGTACAGTAACCCTACAATACCATATACAGCAAGCGCAAGGCGGGTGAAAGGTCAAATATCAATTTTTTTAAGAATATAACGTTCGTAGAGAGAGTGTGTTTGGAATTTGGATTGGAGATTTGAAAGTTAAAAATTTTCGAAGTCATAACACAAATTTTATTATAATTGTTTGCATCATTTTTAGTTTCTGTGTAACACTACAATAAAAAATAAAATTAGTGATAATATATTAAGTTTCTATGTAAAATTTGTTACTACCATGCTTAATAATAATAAGAATTATATTTAAATTGTCACTGTTAATTATTAGTGAAATATGTGTACAGTGATACATAGTGATAAAAAAAATTATTATTAGAATTTATCATCAAATTTTTATTGTCACTATACATGTAATATTAATTAATAATAATTTAAAATACTATTATCACTATTAAGATATTATTGTGGCGAAATAAAAGTTAATATCACTTAAGACATGCTATTAGAGACTAAAAATTATCATTTGTATTGTTCTCTTTTGTGGTGTATTTCTTCAATTACAGTTGCAAAATAAATCAAATTATTCGATATTCAACTCGAGATCATTCGCTAAAAACTAGTGAGAAATCGGTCTGTTAAATATAACGAACCACACCTTTATAAATTTTTTCATGCAAAAAGATCTGAACTCGACTTGATTAGTAAAAAACTAATAAAATATGTATAAATGATCAAACTACTCGAGTTCGATTCGTGTTCAATTCAATTCAAACTTGTTCAAGGTCGATTCGATTCATAATCAAGGCAAGTTCAAATACAATTTTTTAAACTAAAAAAAAATTCAAATAAATTTGAATATTAACATGTTCGGTTCTGATTCAATTCATTTACACCGTTGACTTCGATGATTTGGTTTGAGTTTACTTTTTTAAATAATACGGTAGATTGAACTCCTCACTTTACAAAAGTAATTTCTAATTCTTCTTCCATATCTTTCCCTGAATCCAACATTACATTTTCCAATCAACCTTTGTTCAATTTGATCCCTAGCCTCTATCAATTTGGCTACTTGTCAATGATTGCTACAACTGGGTTCTACCTTTTTCTTCTTTGGCAAACCTAAATTTATCACCAAAAAAGATAAGGTTTAATTCATCTAAGCACTAAGCAGTCCACAATTGTATGCCCTGGCCAAACTAAAGTAGCTGAAAATTTGGTGCAAAGCTAAATAAACGTAGTTGGCATGCAACAATGAGATTTTGATTGTTGTTTGAACAACGAACTATCATACTCTTAATGTTGTGAATCCTCGTTTTTCAATAAATTTTAGGTTGTTGATGCATGTCACGTATATTTATCATGTTATTTTTTTCAAAAAGAAATTATTATCAAATGATTAAAAATATTATGATTTGATTCGAAACGAACCTTGTCTACATCACAAAAAAAGAGGGTCTATGACGATTAAATTAGGTATTGGTCTGTATTGATTTTTTTGTTTTCTTTTTGATGTGATTGGGTTGAGGGATGCTTATAGTAGATAAGTCTATCTTATAAATAGACAGTGCCCTCATTCTTTCACTACACATGCAAGAAACCAACACAAGCAAATTTCAATTAGCTCTCATCTTATAAGTTATAGAGATGACCATCCCCAAAGGTTTCTTTGCTTCTATGCTTATCTTTCTTGCACTTCTCCATTTTGTTGGAGGAGAAAAAAAGGTAAATACCCAATTGTAATAGTTATTTCCTCAGCCAAAATATCAGCTTTTCATTATCATCATTTTGTGAACTTTTCTTCTCTAATCTTTAATTTCCTCTAACCAAAACACATACTTGTGATCTACAGGTACTCATTAAAGCAGTAAACAGAGCTCCCCTTCAGAAATTGGGTAAGCACTTTTCACATTAAGCATCAACTTGATGAATGTTGTACCTTTCTATCATCGGAGAGATACGATGGCGAAGGGTTCTTATCTATGACTTGAATAAATCGTCAGAGGTACTAAAAAGTCTCGACTATAAACCTCCGACGATTAAATTAAAATCTTGACAAAGAAATATTAAAAGAAATCACACAAAATTCTAAACTAATCTTCACTTACCAAAAAATAAGAAAAGAAGGAGTATTTATAGACATTTATATAATGCTATGCTATTGTGTGAAAAAGTGTGTGTTATGATAGTTCTTATCCAATAATAACTCGGGTAAATATATAAAATTACTACAATGCCCTTATAAACATACATGGTATACACTGCATTTGAGGATAAGATTTATTTAATTTCCTTTCAATAATTTTACATGGTTTAGTTTAAACTTTTTGACGTATATTATATTCATTTAGTACAAATATAGTTTGTTTCTCTGTTACCAATAAAAATAAGTTAGACAAAAAAAAAAAAAAAAAAGATTTAGGTATATGACATATACTGGCTAGCTTAGCTAACACAGCAGTTTCTTCCTATTTTTAGATTGTGGAGCAGCCTGCGCCAGAAGGTGCAGATTATCGTCAAGGCCGCGGCTATGCCACCGCGCATGTGGGACATGCTGCGCTCGGTGCAACTGTGTGCCGCCGGGTACTTCCGGCAACTTGAATTTCTGCCCATGCTACGCCTACATGACCACCCATGGCAATAGGCTTAAGTGCCCCTGAAAATCAACTTTCTTTCGTTAAATGAACGATCCATCCAATAACATACACGTATTCCCATCTATGAAGCATTAAAAGTTTTTGTAAGGATCTTAGCAGTTGATTAATGTTGATGGAGGACAGCTACTGCTTTTTAAATTTGGGGGGAAATATGGTATAGAATAAAGGAGAGGAGTTTGATGGAGAAATGGTTATAATACAATTATGTAATGAATGATAGAATCGGTGTATTCATAATTGAAGTGGTAACCAAATTAGTTTTCATATCAATTAGTGGGTTCAATCGGTCAGATCAATTCAACCAACAGTCGGACCGATCTAATAAAAATTTATTATATTTTTTTATTATATAATATAAAATAATAATATAGTTTAAATGTAAAGAAATAAATAAATAACTACCTAAAAAATATTTAACAAAATATAAAATTTAAATAACTACATAAATATAATAAATTATCAAATTTAAACTTAATAAATAAATAAATAAATAAAATCGGTATGATCTATTTTGGCCAATATGACTATTTTTAATTGGTCAAATCAAAAATCTGATTATATATACCTAATCGAATCGAACTGATTTTCAATTTTCGATTGAATCGTCTGATTCGATTCGATTTTCAAAACATTTGATAGAACCCTCCTCCTTCTTCTTCTTCTTTTTTTTTCGTGAAATTAATAAAATAAAGCATTGGAAATATCACACATTTGCATTTTATTTTCAATTCTTACCCCCCCCCCCCCTTCCCCTTCCTCCATGGTATCAGGAGAGATTAAAAATTATATATATTAAATGACCACCTTACCTAAAAGTTTAAATTATCATAGACGAGAGGTATTAAATATTTAATATTTTTAACATGCACCTCTCGCATACATACAGTATTCATTTTTTGTAACCTAGCACCTTTTATTTGGTCCAACTCTTATATAAACCACTACCTCGTATAAAAAATTTAATTAATATAATACATAACAAACATTGTGTCACACTTGCAGGAATGAAATTGAATACACTATTGACGAACTTTTGAAGCATATTATAAGATAAAAAAATATCAAATTAAAATGTACATAAAATATATGCATAAATGTTTAATATAGGAGATTTTCCATCAAAATCAGTTAAATATGATCAATGAAAATGCAATAGTGCTCCATTGCATTATATGTCTAAGTTCCAAAACTACGTCACCAGAATAATGTCAGCCCCTCAAAACGCAATTTGCAAGCCCAATAGTGATACGAGCTCATTTCATGCCATTCATTTCTATAATATTTATTATTTAAGTATTGTTATAAATCGCTAAATTATATAATAACATTATTTTGTTTTATAATAGTATTTTGGTACATATTCAATGACTTGTAGACTGAGCACTACCAAAAATCACGCCTTAAAAGTTTTCTTTAAACTAGTTTCTAAATAAAATGAATAATTTTTAATATTTGCCCCAAAACAATTTGAATCAAATTTAGTAATGATCTTCGTAGAATGTACAAAAATCTTACTTCGAATTAGTCAGCGCTTAGATCAAATAAAGTCTCTACAAAAATAAGTTTCAAAACTCGTTATGAAAGTGGATTTTTTATGATGTTTTTCAACTAGTTTTATAATTTCCAATGAAAAATGATGCAATGTGCCAAAAACTAAAATATACAAACAAAATTGCCACTGAAACAATTTAAAGAACAAAAATGCAAATAATATTCCTTCTTCCTCATTCGTAATTTTGTAGTTGTTTCGTGACACTGTTCTGGTAAACTATCACTAAGGGTGTGTATTCGGTAAAATCGTATCGAATCGAAACAAAATTTCTGTATACTGAAATTTTGGTATGGAAATTTTTCAAACCGAATACCGAACCAAAATAAATCGGTTAGGTTCGGTACGATTTTGGTAAAATCGAAATTTATGAAAAAAAAATACTCCCTCTTTTTTCAAGAATTCATGCATAACAATTATTAATTAAGGAGTTGTGACCTATAAAAAATATAATTCAATTATGATATTTTTTAAAATTTATTTTCAATCATAAATGGCTATTATTTGGGTAAAGGTAAATAATTGAATTGTTGAAAACAAAAATATGCTTATGTATTTGTTTCATTTGTGACTAGCAATAAATAATTAAGGAATCAAATTACATTTAGTTTAATCCGTAAGTGGTGAGTATTCAATCGATATTTTGGTGATACATTTCATCAAACAAAATAAATTGCACTCTTTTAGTTATTAAAAATAATATATATATATATATATATAAATAATATATATATATATTATTTTTATTAAGTTAAATTTTAATCATCTTCATAGATACCAACTAAATAATTATTAATTAATTACTAAACAATTGAACATAAGGATAATAAACTAAAAAATACTTAAAATGTCAAAATTAATCAACAATGTTTTAAAAAATAAATTAAAAAAAATTGATATTCGGTTCGATACGGTATACCGAACCCAAATATCAATACCGAATCGAATACTGAAATTTTAAAAAAATACATACCGAATACCAAATCGAAAATTTCGATTCGGTTTCGATTTATACCAAATTTTCGATTTCAGCACGATTTGGTCAGTTTACCAAATCGTGCACACCCCTAACTATGATATACTTGTAAATATGTATTTCATATAATTCATAAAAGTTTATAAAAGTATGATAAAAAAAATACTTGAAAAAGATAATGCTTATCGCACATAATCATAAAATGTAAATTAAAATACAAAAAGTTAGTTTAGATGAAATCCATCCAACAACTTGGACGGTCTAATCGATGGAGTGCCTTATTTTATATCACTTGTCCCATTTATTTATTTATGTTATTTTAGTTTTTGTTTGTTTGCTTTGCTAAATCGAAATAATCAATTCTTATTCAATTATATATGGGGAAAATTTTGGTATTTGAATTTTAGATTTTTAAAATGTATGAAAAAAATTAGCGGTTGAATTGTGGAATTAGAATTGGGTTATTTGATTATTTTGATTTAGTAAAATAAATCAAATCAGATTTTTTATCTTGATTTAGTGAAATAAAATGAATCAGATTTTAGAATTGGGTTAATCTGATTTAGTAAAACAAATCAGACTCGGATTTTATTTTTTTATTATTTTGACTTAGGAAAACAAATTGAATCATTTTTTAATTTAGCAAAACAAATCAGATTCAGATTTTATTTTTTTATTATTTTGACTTAGGAAAACAAATTGAATCATTTTTTATTTAGCAAAACAAATCAGATTCAGATTTTTTTACTTTGATGATTTTGATTTAGTAAAACAAATTAAATTATTTTTCCATTTGATTTAGTAAAACAAATTGAATCAGATTTAGAATTGGGTTATTGTGATTTAGTAAAACAAACTAAATCAGATTTTTTTTCTTTTAATTATTTTAATTCAACAAAATAAATTGAGTCAATTTTTTCTTCCAAAAATCTAGAGTTGTTTACTTTGATTTAGTAGAGCCAAAAATAATAATAATAATAATAAGGAAACGGAACAAATGACGGAAAATATGCACGCAATCACTTGTAACAACTATATTATAATTATTATGAACTATGCTACCAAAGGGATTAATATAAATTACTAAAAAAATTCATTTTTTTTATTCACAAATTATTTCATGTACAATTTGTTGCCAAAAATGTGATGCACTTCCATTTTCTTCACCTTTTAAATTTCTACTTCACTTTCTAGAAAATATTATAGTCTCCATAAAATTACTTTCATAAAACTTAACCACTAGCATAGCTCTAATTACTCATAATTTGTACCTTTAAATCTTATTGTTGAAAATTTAGTTCCAATTTTCATTTTTTTTTTTTGTTTACATCCACATATGCCCTGTAAAAATTGGACATTTATTATTTTTTTTCCCCTTTCTCATATGTTTCACTTACCCAATTTTTCATAATAGTGTTGAAAGAAAATTACGATTTACGAAATTACGTATCAATGTTTTCATGTTTTACATTTTTCGTAATAGTTCTAAAATGTGAACGTGATCCATACAAGCTCATGACGTCATTATTGCATAATTATACCATAATTATACCATTATTAACAATTATGATTACTACTTTTGAGCAGTATAAAAATAAAGTAGCCAAGAATCGAATTTTTTTATTTTCTAAGATGACAACATTTCAAAATAGAGTTAATTCCTCACTGAATTCCAAACTTAGGCATATTAATTAACTCTTCATACTTTAGATTTTTTCTTTAATTTCAAGTTCAAAATATAATTAAATTTATTTCCAATAAGGGTACTATATTGTTGAAATTACGCGCTTAATTAGTTCATATTACTATTAATTTACAATCCCAATTTTACATTTCCTGGAGGGAGTGGCTTTATTGTTTTGATAATTTGATTAGATAATTTTCATATTATGTGATCCAACTATTTGATTTCTCCATTTATTGCAATTTAGGAGGTACGATTTATAAGAAAATCAAGAAAAAAAAAATGTGTACGAATTCCAGATATCTTACACTATAAGTACCACGCTTTTTCTCTCATTTCATAACACACAGAAAATATAAGCATTGCAGCCATGGCAATCTCAAAGTTCTTGCTCGCTTGTCTCCTCTCTGCCTTCCTCTTTCTGTCCATGATTCAAGCACAAGATGAAAACGTATAAATATATACATATAGATATGATGAAAACGTATAAATATATACATATAAATATGTATATATATATTTTACATGCATTTTCTTCTTGTTCTAATTTTTTATCAACCTTCTTGGTTTTTGCAGATCATCAACACCAATGGGATTGGAGAGTATTCTTTTGCCGACATGAAAATAGGTTATTATCAAGAACACACACACACACACACACGTGTGTGTGTGTATGTCTTCCTTTCATTGTTACCACTATTGTGATGTTATGTATTAATCTGTTCATGCATATATGTGTATATACATACAGATTGTGGCCAGGAATGTAGAAGAAGATGCCAACTATCGTCGAGGCCGAACCTGTGTCACAGGGCTTGTGGGACGTGCTGTGCTAGGTGCAATTGTGTGCCACCGGCACCTCCGGCAACGACGAGGTGTGCCCCTGCTGGGCCAACATGACTACTCACGGTGGCCGGAAAAAGTGCCCTTGAATATAATCTGAATTGATTTTCCCTACATGTATTGAAGCATCAAATTTTTGTTTAAGGTTAATTTATAGCTAGATTGCTACTGTCTGAGAATTACAGGAAGGAAAAATAAGCATGTACTAATTATCAGTGGAGCGACCACTTCATAAATTTAATATATTTGCTTTATTGTCGATTCTTATTCCCTGCATCAGAAAAAAAACAAGAATACACTACTTTTGAACTTTGACCTAATTATCAAAAAATTTAACTCACTTTTAAAATTATAAAAATTACCCTTGAAATTTGCATTTGTCTTACATTTTGCACCCTTGAGATATGAAAATTAATGATGTCATAAAAAAATTAATATGAAAATCTAAATTTATTCCTCAAGTACTGTTCACAACAAGTGTTAGAGATAAAAATGCAAATGCCCTTAGGCTATTTTTAATATTTTATATTTTATAGGGATATAATTGTTATAATTTTTATATTCAGTAAATATCACAATTTGAGTAACATTTTAATTCATTTTGCATATTTATCTTTTTTTTAAAATAAAAACATACTTATTTTATTATTCAAAACTTTCTTTATTATATTCTCATTATTTCTATTTTTCATTAATGTTTAAACATTAATAATTTGAGCAAAGTTTAAGGGTTGAAGTTTGCTCATATTATATATTATAAACTAGATAAATTTAAATATTAATGCAATATTTATTTAAAGACTAGAATATATATTTACATTCAAAATATGAAAATTTATATACAAAAAACAAATTGAAAATTAAAAAAGGCTAAAAATGCAAAACACAATTTTGATAATTAAATAAAAAAATAGATAATATTTATAAATTATTTTAAAAGTGATAAAACATACAAAATAGAAAAAAATAGAAAATTAAAAAAAATTAGTATTCATCTTTTTCATCAAAAAAATATATAATCTGTATATTATATGGCTTGTTAGGGATGGGATGATAGGGCAAGAGATTTTTGTTTTTGTTATTGTATTTTTAAATTTTTAAAGTAAAAATTTATGGATCATTGGGTCAATAATTGATAAGATGAATGATTGATATTTATATTTGAGTGAATTACAAAATTACTATTTAGGTTTGGATTATTTAAAAAAATATATCTAAATTTATAAATTATAAATACGATATTTATTTCTATTTTACAAATTACACGTACTAAAGGGATATTTGTAAAATAAAGACAAATCTAAAGTGATATTTGTAATTTTGAAAGCTATCTGCATTTTTTATAATTAGATTAAACTTTAGGGGCAATTTTTATAAATTACTCTTTATTTAAAGTTACCTCTCAATATTTTTTTCTAAATTTCAGCTTTTTTGAAAAATATTTTTTTCAAGAATAATTTTGGCCTTTTGTTAATTCCATTAATTTGATCAAGCTTCCAATTAGAGGGATTGTTTGTAATTTTAAAAGTTAACTAAATTTTTTTAATAACTAACTCAAATCTTTAGAATAATTTTTGTAATTCATTCTTAATTCTTATATTGTCAAATTCTAAGAATTACATGCAGTACTTTTTAATTTAATTTTTTTACATTATTAACAAGCAAAGTCAAACTGGCTGCAAGCATATATATATATATACACAATTGCTTGAGATTCTTGAAAGTGACTTGTATAAAAGTGCAATCCAGCTTTCATTTCAAATATTGCTGGATTTTCCCAGATAAAGTATCAATTTTGTTGGTCTCATTTGTTTCTGTAGAATTTTAAACATTATTTTAATGATAATAAATCTAGGTTATTACAATTTCAAAAAAGCAAACTCTCACTGTGACCAATCGATGGACATCACCTAATAAAGGGAGTGTTGATCTTTTATTTATTACTACTTATTGATTAATTTCCTCCTCCACTCCACCCCACCCCACCCCACCCCACGCCACCCCAACCCATCCCAGCCCCCATTTTGCAACTTTTACTATGACTAATTGATTATTATTTTAATAATTTTTTTAATTATTTATTTTTTTAAATGAGATAGTCAAATATTTCGGCATAGCTCTTTATTAGTATCTCTACTCTTGGTCAACAATTGTAGGTAGATAATATTTTTCAACGCGATTGCCTTTTTTGCCCCTTTTTCTTATTTTTGTTTTTTCATGTCTCTCCATCTCTCTCTGACCAGCTTTATATAGATAAAAGCTTCTTAGTTTACTTTCCAGCTACTCTCTTTACAAATTAAGCCGTTTTGCTCTGGCCATCTCCAAATCCCTAATTGTTTCAATTTGTATTTCCCTTCTTGTTTTTCATCACTTTGTTGAAGCCAATGATCAAGAGGTACGTACACAAATCCATCAACTGAAATCAAAGGATGCAATTGTGTAATTCATTGCAATAATTCACCTTTTTTTTTTGTTTTGTTTTATTGAGTAATCAAATGAAATTAGGATTATCAATTTTTTTATTATGTTGGGTTTGGATTCGCTATAATTGTAGGATCATGCGCAGTAAAAAATTAAATTTTTTATTGAACATAAATTTATTAAATAAATTTATCCCCTCGATTCGAAAGCAATTCTAACGATAACACTTATTCAAGTGAATATATATTAATTCGAATTATACATTTCGTGCGCTCCGTTTGTTATAGGGAATGAAGCAATCGATTGCTTATCAAAACTTTCAGGATCCACATATCTCACTTCTATCATATCCACAATATAAAAATATAACACTAATTAAAAAAGATTCATTAGTATCATTTTAATAATTTATTAATTTAGATCCGTAAACTTTAACTTTTGATCTAATTGATCTATCAAAACAAACTTTTAAGACCAATAAAAATTATTTTTTCAAGTTTTTAAAATTTGAATATAAAGAGAATATAAAGAAATTAGTTTTCTTTAAAGGACAAGAAAATCAAGATTTCAACAAAATACTTTTCTTCTTTCTATTATTTTCTTTTCTTTTCTTTTCTTGGAGAAAGAAGACTTAAAAAAATAATTTTTTCTACTCCAACTTTTAAAAAGTTTGTTAATTTTGAAAGGTTTTAAAGTTTGATAGTGCAGTGATTCTAAATCTTCCAACAATTCTTCTATTTCGCTATTTCCAATATAAGTAGACTTATTTGTGACTACATTAGTCATCAAAATTATCTACATATATTCTTGATATTATTTTGAACTTCAAAATAATATCAAGATTGATATATATCAAATATATATCTAAATATATTTATAAAAAATAAATCCTTGGCCAATTTTTTATCTTATTAAAATTAGTCACTTTATTTATTTATTTATAAACATGTTAATTAAATAAATTATATTTATTTAATTTATTTTCTTCATATTTGAGTGGACTTTTTAATTGAATCACTTTAATTTTTGAATTTGGACTTAAAAATCCACAAATAAATCCAATTGATTAATTATAATTTATACCAATTGGGCTTCTTAATCAAATTAGATTCAATTAAATAATTTAATTACTTAATTTAATAATTCAACTTAACTATTAAATTAAGTAGAATTCTTAATTAATTAATCAATCGATATTAATTAATTAATTTTTAACTATTGAATAAATCCTAAAATTAAAAATGTTAGTTTCCATAAAAATGTGTAACCCTTTTAGATTCACTACTAAACTAGTAGTGGGCTTGCATCATTTACAACTTATGAATAATAATTATTTTATTAATTAATTCAATTAATTAATTTACTTGAAATTAACTCCTTAATTTTAAGAAGCTCACTATTTATGAAAACATTTAGCAAGTAATCATGGCAAATTAGTTTTAGGTGAAATAACGAGTGAATTTATTTCACTTGCGAGTACTATATACGTACTGTCCTTTCGACAGCTAATCTCCCGATTAAATATAGGGTATGGATTATGAGTCAAAATTCTAAATTATTCAATAATTGTGATCCTATTATAAGTTTCAATGATTTCTGATGAATCACGATTCATTTTGTTTTGGCCAAAATATTTGAATCACGAACTATAAAAATACAGGAATTTCTTTTGTTTAAAAAGATAAGTGTAAAATTTTATGTTGGTTATTGACAAATCTCTATGCACACTAGCACAACACCAACATATCATATTTGTAATTGTCAAGTAATTAGAAAATATATTAAAGTATTGCAGGATGCATACAAAACTATCATCGTACCTCAAATTCGAGGATTATCCGTGTACTATTATAACACATAAATTCTTATTTCAATAAGTAAAACTTCCAATTAAAAATTTCTTACAAGCCATGTTTAGTGTTCTTGTTCCTAACAAGCATGTGCATACATGCACTTGCGTTTCTACACTAATGTTAATGAAATGTGACATCCTCGTCTTTCAAACATGCATTGTATGTGCGAGTCTTACTAACCTATTGAATGTCATATATCAAAAAACTCTCGACTCGCAACTTATTTAAGACCAAAGCCTTAGAGGAATGTTCCATGATCGCCATCATATGTGCGACCATGCCCTATAACTAAATTTAGTGTAAGAATTTTATCTAATATGTAGAAATAAAATATGTAAAACATAAGATAAAAAAAACATTTTTTTATTAATATAATTTTTAATAATATTATATTTACAATTATATATATATATATATAATACATTTAATGTAATTGGGATGACGGGCATCTGTTTGTCATATCACGCTCCAAATTGTAATGACAATAATGTTAAGTTTTAGTAGTTAAGTTTCTTTATTGCAAATTATGTTATATTTTCTATATAAAAGTTAAACGTATAAAATATTTTTTTTTAAAATAAACACTACGCTTAATGTGTATCCATAAAATATAATATATAATTAAAAATAAATTAGAATAGAAAATTCAAAATAAAATTTTAGAGCGTCATGTTATGACATTTAACATATACATATGCTAACGAATTTATTAACATGGCATTTCTTATACAGATTATGCTTTGCTTAATGTTAATTTCGTAAGGAGTGTATACTAAATAAAGATACTATCTTTGCACCCAATGCCTCCTATCTATGTTGTCTTGATTATGTATATAAATGTTTACTCATAAGTAAGCTTATTTTTAGCAAATAGAGGCATTGAGGAAAAATCTGTGCATGAGGGCGTGTACGTTGCAACTGCCTGCCGCAGGCAAGAACCTCCGGCAACCTCATGGTTTTTTCCTGCTATTCTACCATAACTACTCACTGTGGTAGAGGCAAGTGCCCCTAAGATCAACAAAAACGGTTCACCATCTCTTGTCCTACATTAATGTGTACACAATTACAGATGTGCTTTAGATATATTTTGCAAGAGCTTTAATTAAAGGAACTATGGATTTAAGAGGAAAAGATAGGTACCAATTATACAATAAAGTGGCAATAAATAATAATGGTGATGTTATACGGCCAATTACATACTCTACCAAGTAAAGAGTGTGCATCGAGTAAAAATCTATTTTTCATCCACATACTCACATGGGTATACGTGTTTTCTTTAAGTGGATGAAGGTCGGATGCTACACCCATCAAATTAATATTATATATATAGCAGCTTTGAGTTGAACAAAAATTACCAATATGGTGCATGTATGGAAGAATACATGCTATGTACTTGGGTAATATCACGTAGAGTTGTAAGTAGTTGGACTATACATGATGACAGCAGCATGATGATATGAGTAAATTCAATAACTTACAAACTTGTTTGGAGGTTATTCGAATGAGTATTATAAAATGTTATGGGTTGCATTTATAAAGTCTAGAGCCTTTGTTATTTGGCCATACATTTACATGTTTTTTTTCTTGTTAAAATTATAATCAAAGTTCTCTCTTGTTAAAAAATTCAGTTGAGCTGAGTTAATGCGCAGGACATAAATTGTTGTGGGTTGCTCTTCATCTTTGAGACTTTCTGCCCACCTTTGGAGGACTGAGGATATTTCAGTCTATTTGGAAAAATAACTTGACAACGTTTAATTGTGACAAATTATCCGGGCAAAACTAATTTAACAAATGTGAAACACATATGGACCTTTTAGACAAACGTTAATTTCTTGCAAAATTTATTTTACAGAATTTTCTCGTACCATTCCTATATATTACAAATAGACAACTAGAAAATAAATTTTTTGAGCCACATCTTTGTAAGTAGGTTCAAAACATGCTACACTATATGATGTGCATTGAGTGTATATTTTACTACACATTTTACACACATTTACATCTATATATGTATGTGTATTTGAATATATGTAAATATATAGTGAGATATACCTTTGATGCACGCCATCAAATATAACATCTACAAGACCTAAACGTGCTAAGTGATTGAATGTACAACTTATGAAATGCGCACTAACATGTTTGCCAATTGCCATTCATTACTATACATAATAACTTCCAATTTCCAATTGAGCCCATAATTCATGGACGAGCCAGGTCATTTATCCTTGATTTTATCGGACCATACTAGCGTGTAGGTGGGTTTTGAGTCACTAAAATTTGGGGTCATTGGTACGATACATACCTAGGTGCATAGATGATTATTAAATAGTTTATTTTATAAAAAATAAATAAAATATTTAAATAGTGGATATTATACCTAATACATATATATTAATTATAGTATCTACTAAACCAAAACACTTATACATTCTTTTAAAACTTGAAAGCCCATTTTTTGGCTCAGTCCACTGTTAGTAGGAACTCAAATACTGGAAAAAGACCAGGCGCTGCGTTGTGCATCCCATCCACCTGATAAAAATAACAAAAACAATATAAGACTTAGAGATACAAACTTTAAAGTTTATTTTTTGTTTTCTCAAATTTTATAAACTTACACTGTTTTTTATTTTTATTTTTTCTCCTCACATATTGTTTTGCACATGTTTCATGCCACTGCTGATATTCTTCTATGTATCTATCATTTCATATGATTTATATCATGTATATAAGTATATGAAGAAAATGCTTGAAAAAAACATTAATTATGATTTTTTTAGCACTTAATCATGCTTAAATGTACAAATCAAGATATAGAATATAATCTAGATGAAAATCACATAGAAACTTGGACAACATAAATTATAGCGTCGTAAATTGTTGGAATGATGAAATAATTATTTTTATTTTTTCTTTAATATTTTATATAGTCAATTTGACAGTTTTTAGTCATATATGATGGATATTGTTTGAACTCTTAAGACTTCTTTGTCCAATGAGAATCTCAAGAATTATTTTTTTAATTTCAATGCATAAAAAGTTTGCTTGCTCAAACAAATTTCAATTGAATTTTCAACTCCATGGACCCAAAAATAATAATTTTTGGATTTGCGTAATTAAGATAAGTTAATCTATTTGCATTTGCGCTTCATCATCATTACTTCCATGTTCTATTTTGATCCTTTAAATTAATCGGAAGGATAAAATCGTCAATTCATCTTGGCCCAACTGAATCACAAGCGGTGACACGCACCACACATGATCCTCTCACGCCAACCTGCAGGATTTATTTATACTAACTGAAAAATCATTACACTCGCCGAGTACATCGTCGCTGTCCCCTCATTAAATCGCCGATTTATTTCATTTCCTTTCCCCCGTTCCTCGCCACGCCTTCAAGCAGATAATAATAAAGATTCAATCGCAGCCGTCCATGTCAGCTACAGTTGCATGAATACACGTGTGAAATGACGTTTGTCTACGTGACTGACACGTCGGACTCTTTGGTCTTTTCTGCTAGCTCGTGAATCCAACGGGTTTGAGGATCCGGTTAATAGTACCCGTCGGATCTGCAGATGACGTCATTGAAGACAGTTATAAATTACGGTCGTTATTTAATTGCGATTTTTGTTCAAAATGCATTCGGTTGTTCCATTTTCCCCGTCTGTTGAGGAATGAGTGAGGAGACTCAGTGCACACACAACACACACAGTGAGTGTGAGTTTTCAGAGTCAGGTATTGTATGTTACTGATTCTGAATTCTTTCCTGCAAAGATTTTGAATTGGAAGACTGTCCTTTCAGCTCACCATTGTTGATCCAAAAATTTCCATAAATTTCTTCTGTATTGAGTCTCTTCTCTCTCACTGAGTCGGATTGTGCGAGCAAAAGGAAGAAAAAGGTATCTTGAATGAAAATTTTCATCTGGGTTCTCTTCTTCTTTTCTTTTCTTTTTTTTTTCCTTTTTTTTTTTTTTGGTCGGGGGGTTTGGGTGATGATTTTGTTGCCATGGAACGACTGCTTTTCAGATTTTGGCTTGTTTTTGGTCCATCACTTAAGCCCAGATGTTATTTTTCCATTTCTTTCAGATATTGGAGCAAAGGGTATATTTTTTAATCAAGTTAAGTTGTTATTAATGCATATCAAGAGGAGAAAGATATTTCCTTTTTTTTCTCTTTTTGGTGTTATGATTGAGATCTTCTGCATTTTCAAGAATTTCTAATACTAATGCTGTTACCTTTTTCTCTCTCCGTTTAGTCTCCTGTATTTCCTTTTCTTGTTGCTTATGAACTCTTTGCATTGCCATCTCTGTGTGTGTTTTATGTGTGTGAAAGAGAGTAAAGTGTGAGTGTGTGAGTGTGAGAGTCAGTAAATGAGTCCTTTTATTGCGTGGAAAAGAACCTGATTCCCTGAACATCCCCCAAATAAAAAGGACAGCTTTCACTTTTCTTTTTCCCCTCTCTTTTTCCTAATACACTTCCCTTCTCTTCTCATTAGTCTCCGCCAATCTTCGCCTCCTCATTACAGAGAAAATAAAGAACAAAAGATCCTTCTTCAGCAATGATTAAACAAACCCATAACGCAAATAAGAAATGCAACTCTATAATGTTCCCAAATTCCTCTTTTCTTCTCAGGTTTTGTTCATTCTGTTAAGCTTTTTTTTCTAGAAAACCAGAAATTTACTTTGGTTTCTCAGAAAAGTTTTAAATATCTGAATCCATTTATTCAGTTGGGATTGAAATTTGGGCCTTGAAGGCAGCTTTGAATCCGATGTGTCACAGTCTCTTTTGTTACCTTTACTAGATAAGGACAACATTGAAGGACTGATGGCCTGCTTGTAGAAGATTATTATTGTCCAGTCGGTTGCTATAAGGATTTTCTTGGTATGATCATCAAATCAATATCTGTGTATATGATGATGAAATTCCTAAAAGATCCTCCCCTTCTTGTTTAATTTACGGTACTAAACAACAAAAAGCCATCGATGGGGTTATTTATTGTCTTTATCTACGTTATATTCTTGTTTGGTGATATGCTTTTGGTGTTTACGATACTTAGTTTTTATAAGCTACGTGTCGCATTATATTCTTCTTTTTTATCTCTTTTCTTCTTTTGTGTTTTTGTGTTATCTTTTTCCCGTTGAAGTTATCTCCTCTTGTTTATAGGAGTATTCAATTTTGGAGGTTTAGATTGCAAGAGAGAAAATTTCGTGCTGCTGTTCAGGTGAATTTTGAGGGGAGAAGAATGCGAAATGGGTTCTCTTGGATTTTATGGTGAAGATGAATCTCAGCCTAGTACTAGCAATGGCAAGAAGTACAAGTTACCCAGAACGGTAAATACTTCATATTATAAGCTTATGATTAAAGTAGGAGATTGTAGAATTGTTTCCGGTTTCTTCCTTTTTTTTAATTGGAGATAGTTTTATAATATTATTATTTTTTTATTTTCGCAGCTTCTTGATGGTTGTGGTGCAGGTAACCATGCCTCGGTTCCTAGGAAGCTACGGTCCGGTGTGTATTTATATATGATGATTTTTTATTGTGATTATTTACTTTATTTATTTTCTCGTCAATTGGAGTGGTTGTTTGTGTTTTAGGGAGATTAGTTGGAGCCCACTGATTCAATTAGGTTCTGCAATGGTGGGTCTTCTAAGAAGTTTCCTGACTTTTATGCTCTGCTTCTTGATGTGCTTTGAAGTTTTTTTTTTTTTTCTATCTCTTTTTTTGTTTGCAATGGAAGATTCTCTGTGTTGCTTTTTACTTTTTCTGAGCTACTGAATTATGTACTCTGGAACTAATGTGAAGATTTGTTTACTGTGGCGTAACTTTGACTCTTTCAATGAGACGAACATTTTTTTTGTTTGATCAAAATTATGAACTTTAAAAGACTAGTGTGTAGATTATGAACAGAAAATGACCGAGTGATTTCTTCTCCTATATTTTTTTTTTCCTTGTACTAAATGATGCACTTCCTGGACAGTTTGAGTGAATTTCTTTTTGCTTGGTAGTCTTCTTTCGCTTCTCTGTTTCTTTTCAAACGGTTGGAAGATTCTTTGTTATTTTGTTCTTTCTATTTCATTCAAGTATGCAGAATAAATTACCCTGCAATTGGTTGCAGAAGCTTACAAGGTGATTTAAGTTCTTTTCAACCCATGAACATTAGTTGTCTAAGTGAATGAGACCTTATCTATTCGATAGTAAAAGTGTTTAATTAGAAGCTACCGATGACCAATGCTCAATACAAAACATTTTGTGTTCATTCTTTTTTTAATGTTGCAGCCATAAAAAAGCGGGGACGTGAATCTGTTACTTCACTTTTGCCAATATCAAGGAAGCAGCATCATGTGTCTAATGGAGTTGAAACACTCAAAAGAGGTGGTGCAAAGAAATCCAAGCTGAATATGGTTAGACATTGCAGTTTCTGAAAATTTAGTCTACATTTTCTCATTTACAGACCACATATGGATGAGAAATCAACTGATTATTCTTCATATGATAAATGGAATTACTTTTGCAGAAGCAGGGAGACATCACGAAGGATGAGGAAGAAGTGGCTGAAACCTTATATGCTTTGGCGAGTATGTTCTCTGATACATACAAGGCTAATCAGCCAGGATTGGATGATGAACCACCAGAAACAAAATCTTCAGCTATACTAGAAGCAGGGAGCTCAATGAATGCAGTTCAAGGTTTGCTTTATTATTTTGTTTTCATGTTGTTCTGTATTATGAATTTCACTTGCTTTCTTCATGTGTTCTACATTCTAAATGCCACTGTGAACAGATACTGGGATTCTGACGCTACGAGAGGAGTCTAGGAAAATCAGCTCAAAAGTCACTCTTGAGGCTGCTTGTCATTCTTCAGTTTTGGTGGATTCAACAGCACAAGTTGTCAAATTCCAATCTTTAGGTGGTGCTCAACAACCTGAATTGCCCTCTAGCATGCAGCCGGCCACCCTAGTGCTTCTGGAGTCCAATCCAATTTAAGTCTGGGTCCCAGGTGCGCTACAAATTCCTTCTTCCTGTCCTCCTCAATATTTATATCTCTTTGGTTCTTAATTTAGTCTATTATTGACCATATGGCAGACCAAGAGTATCAACACTTGACATCACCCCAAGTGGTGAACAGGCAATTGACCTGGAACAGGTGTGCTTCAAGAATTGTATTATTCAGATTATATCTCCTTAGTAACTACTGTATCTAAGTTAATGTTTTGGATGTTTTTCAGGTTACAGCTTCTGGAATTCAATATGGCAAGAATTATTATCCTATGGATGACAAACATAATGGTAAGTTTTCAATTGAATGGTAGCTAGCTTTCTCATTTACAGGCAAGATTAGTGTTTGGAAGTGGCTTTTATGTATGATATTTAATTTTGGTGTATTTTTATGAGTAATGTACCTTTGGTTTCGAAATTTAGGTTTATTTCTGTCACCCAGCTTGTCCGCAACAGGAGCTCCGAGCTCTGAAACACAGGGATCCTGCCTACGGTACAATTTTTTTTCCTAAAGAACTACCTCAGTTTCTTCTTTTGTCAAATGGTTTTTGTACTTTTCATGCACTCATTAATTCAAGATCATCCACTAGCAGACTCCCTGCCTGGTTTGAGAGCACAAACTATGCCTCTCAGCCTCGTGTAATTGAGAACAGTGTTACTTCTGAAAAGGTATGCTAGTGCTGTTTCAAGATTAGATTGGAAATATCATCTGTGTGAACTTAACAATCTTATCAGAATCTACCTTGCTTTTTTAATGATTTAGTATACTCAAGTTGCGGTTGAATCAAAGAAGTCTTGGAAGAGATCCTCAGCGCACGTCTACATAAGTCGTCTGATTAAGGTCTTGCAAATATCAGAGAGAAAAGAAGGGTTACTGGAGAAGCCTACTCAAGTAACAGCTTGTGGAGGTGCAGAGCTACAGCCTCATGTGAGTACCCACAACCAAATGACGGGTGTTAATGGTAGAAATGGTGGTGTGTCTTTTAATGGCATTGCTCCTGCTGCTGCTGAGAAGGATTCAGCTGAAATCCAAAATGATATTCGTTTGCATAAGAGGCCCATTCAAGATCAGCAGCTGGCTTCTGAAACCTCCGCCTCATGTTCTACAAAACAGGTGAGTTCATTGCCAACACCATTTGAATGATAATTGTTGTTTTTATCTGAACACAAAAAAAATTCAGGGTTACGACTTCTTATCTTTGGGTACTGGAGTTTGTGGTTTGGATGCCAGTGAGGGCGTCAATAGTGAAGGATGCAGTCATGAGGCTCCTAAACAATTTCATGTGTCATACATGCAGTCAGAAAATCATTCGGCCATGCTTTTTTCACTGGCCCAGAATGGTTATTCCTCTATTTTCCATGGTCATATTTCAGCTTTAGCAGCACAACAGGTGACTCGCTTGAACTCTCCATGGGTTATCTTTGAAGTTCTCATGAATCATATTGGCATGGTTCTGCTCTAAATATTTTCTTCCTGCTGAATACTGAACCTTGTATACAAATTATAATGCTAAATTCTTGTTAACCAAAATGACGAGATATTTGCATCTCCTAGTTCCAACCAAAACAGTTGTTATTGTAATTAAAGAAAAAGCACAATATTGCGATGATGATGCCTTTCCAAACCTGGTTAATCTGCATGTTAATCATCACAACCATTGATCTTGTTCTTGATTAATGTGCAGGTACAGCCTCCTCAATATCTTAGCAGCACAGGTTTTACTACCCCAACGGGACGGCAGTTGGAGTTGCAGCAGCAGAAATGGGCCGCTCAGCTTCCAACTCAGTATAATGCTGGTGGAGTTGGTGGTGCCCCACATTTGCCAGACTGGAAAAATGGAGGAAGAGACTCTCCTTCCATGCTGAACTATGCTCATGCTCTTTTTCCGCATTTGCATGCTGCTCTAGGCTCCAAGTATCAACAATTCTCACCTCCACAACAGCAGCTTATGGCTATCAATTCATCATTGCCTCTTTCAAATGTGAAGAGACATCACTATCATCACCTCCCTTTGGGATTTGAGAGAAATGGAGCCGCATTCTATCCTGAAAATATGCAGCAATTGCAACTACCCTGCAACCAGCACCTTTGAATGGATAAATTACTGTCAATCATGCTTCTTAAGGAACCATCATTCGTTCATTTTTATTTTTCTTTTATTATTATGTATACACTGATTACTCACCTACCCTAAAATCTGGCACAGATGGAATGTAATTGGAAGCATCCTGAAGTTTTACTTTTAGCTTATTTTGCATCTTCTTGTGGACGTTCTGAATTATAACTTGATTGAAAAGATGGTTTATAGTGGTTATAGTGGCAGGTGCTTGGGAATAGCTGATAGTGAAATTTACAGGAATGATTACTTACAAACACTGAAACAAGAGTGATGGTATTTTCTTTAAATTGAATGTAGTGTATTGGTATATATATATATATATATATTTAAAAACATCTGAACTAAACTTTATACAAGTTTTGGCGCTAAAGTGTTCTTACGATTATCTAGTGATTATAACTTGAGCTGATGATTTGAAAGATGGGGATTGTTGAATGCTTGAATTTCTCCATAATCAAGACTTTGCTGTTGTAGGAATTCTGGAACTCATGAGGCGAGGAGCAACCGGGCTTATTTTTTGAAACTTATAAAACGTCATTATATCTTGGTTTTAAATAAATACTTGGATGAAATAAACTCGTGGAGTTCATAAAATGATAGTCATGACAATATGATATTTCACATAGTCAATTAAAGGAATTTGTTCAGATCTTAAAAAATAAGTTTGATCTTTTTTTTAAGAATATTACAAGTTCCTAACATTTAATATTTGAACCTTAAATAAGCTCCTTGTAAAAAATTTATCAAATACTTTAGATATATCATAATGTATTATGATGAAATGTAAGGAGGAGCTTATAAGTTTAACCAAAGATTTGTTGCATTTTAACCTATGTCAGCAGTGGAGAACGTTGCACTGAATGTTCCTACTCTTTACATAAATCAGTGCTCACCCACTAAAAGAGGGACGCATATGAATTATTTCAATGTGCAGTTTTTCTTACTGTTTCCTTGCATATTCATGAGCTGCGATCTGATTGGAGCGGTCCTTTAGCACTTGGGGCACCTCAATAGCCACAAATATCTCTCATCACCGGATTATACATCTCCAGTTCCTGATTGCTTGCCTGTACTTGGGCACGTCTTTGGTGGGGAAGGTTGGAAAAACAGCATATCTGTTGAACACTGAGACCTTATGCCAAAAAATTGTGATTTTGAAACATAACATAACAGATCATGCATAATTATCTCTCTTTCCTGATGGGGAAGTATAATAATGTTAAATTTACTGAATTTCCACAAATGCAACCATAAACTCACCAATCAAAGAACATTTGACAAACAGCATTCTTTACAAACAAGATTTCCAAAGATCTTAAACAAGACTCGACTAGGTGTAGCAACTTGATTTCGTACTGTTACAAAGAATGTGGCTTGATTGACCTCACATACATTGCCGATTCAAAAGAATCATTATTCCTGCTTTTCCAATTCCCCCATTCTCTCTATGATTGCCTGCAGTAGTAAATAAAGAGAAGGAAATCAGTGCCCTTTTCAGAGATACATAAGAATAAATACATATATATTATTTATTAAACTTAATGTCCGCCTATAATTCATATATAACAACACGGTGAAGGAAACTGTAATACGTATACACCCACATAAATAAAGATTTTGGCCCCGTTTATACATTGTAGCAAATGGGAGGGTAAATAATATAGCTCTATCTATCATCTAACATAGTCGCTTGCTCGTGGTGTAAAGCTATCAATATTTTCACCAACAGTTGAGGTCATTAAAAGTTTTACCTTCTTGCTCGTTTCTTGGAGTTCCCCAGCAAGTATGAACTCATCTAGTATGAGGTATACCTTTTAAAAAGCAACAAAAAAATTAATCAGCATATGCAAATAGGCAATAGCATGCATATACCACACATCATGAAAGAGATTTTCTAAGTGATGCTACATTATTCTGTCCCTCTACCCTACCTACACCAACCCCTGAGCACTAAAAAAGCAAAACAGGAAGAGGCAATCATTTTTAGACTAGAAAGTAGAAAACAATACAGTGACACTTGACTCACAAAACACTAGAACTAGATCCATCTGTTGTACAGGTCTGCTGTACAGCGCTTCAAAGTAAAGTATACCAATTGGCATATAATAAATTATAACCTAAAATAGTATCGTTTGCAGTGTTAAAATTCCATAAAAAGCAAAGAAAGCCAAAAAAAAAAAGCAATTTATTGATGAAATATATCAATTTTGAAAGGGCTTCCCTAACGTGCAATATGCAAACAATAACAAGTATGAAAATATTTTAGTAAAAGAAAAGGAAGTTTTTCCAGGGTTAACCTACGGCTAGCCACTAGTTTTACTACAGTTGTAAGGTTGATATAGGATATTATTTTTAACTGTCTTAAAATCTAAATAGAAGCCAGGCCAAAGCAAGTCATCCCATCCTAATTTTTGAAGAAAAAGATAAAAAAAGAAAGAGACTGTCTAGTATACTGTATTGAATGAGAAGGTGTCCAAATGAAGGAATGATATACTGCAACCCAAAGATGCCAAAAATAAGAGACAATGATGCCGGCCAAATATTTCCTATGCATCAAGCAGCATTGCTTGATTAAAAAGACAAAAGGCAGATTGATGGATCACATTGCTGGTAACTTAAAAAATCACCATGATGGACTGCATATTCTCATTTAAGTGGCACATGACACATACTATAATGTACTTCCTATTCAGTAGAAACAGAAACTGCTAAAGTGCAACATACCTTGTGGAAATTAAACACTAAATCTAGCTCGCATACATTGCTGAAAAAATGATCCAGTATCTCCACAAATAGGTGAATGCACTCCAAATAAGCTAACTCATTGTCTGTAATGTCTACACAGAGTGAGAAAAATAACCCAGCATATCGCCTGTAGATAACCTTGTGGGTTCGGAACTGCAAGACAAATTGTTGATCATGCATCATCAGTCACTGTGATGCCAAGTTGAAGATCACCTAAACAAAATGCTTATTGAAATGGAAAGCCATAGAAACCAAACAAAAGACACACTATATGTCAACTGAATGTGAACGATTATGCTTCATTGGGAAGAGCAAAGAAGGCACCCATAAATGATGAGTGAAGAAACTGGACACAGAAAGAAAGAAACAAGAACTTCTCGTCTCAATTTATGATCTTTTTTCCTATATCTAACAAATAGACAGAAAGAAAAGATAACATCTAGAACATTTCTTTCCTTACGTGATCCCATATTACTCAAAAAACCTAAAACCAAATATTTGATTATAACCCTTTTGGGGAATCAAATTGCCCAAAGGCCTAGGAGCTGAGAATAAATTCATTTCTACCATCTTAAATCAAAATGTAGCTCAACCCAAGGTAACCAAACTCTTCAACCTCTCCTACTCCCACTCTAGGACTGAACTCTTCACTAATTTCCATGCTCAAATTTGAAAATTCCAGTTTAACTAGAAGGAAGTAGAAAATGAAATGCAAACGTTTATAGCTTTTCCCATACAGCTATCATAGCTGCAACTGTGTACAGCAAGTTAACAACTAATGGATTTTATAAAAGTTTGTTGAAAAGCCAAATTGGAAACCACTGCACTGAGTTCAAATTTTATTGATCGCAGCTTCATTATTTATTCGCATTAAAAAGGATTAAGAGATTATACAATTAAATGGAAATTTGATATCCAAAGACAATGTAAAAATGCTCACCTCCACAAAGTTGGTGAATTTGGGATCCCTATTTACAACCAGCCGATGAACCTATAATGATAAAGTGAATAAAAATTCAAAAATTAAAGAAATTTATAGCCCTCAATTGAATTGGAAAAGAAAATCGAAATCTTTTCCAGAAAAAGAAATTACCTCGTACTCAACCTTATGCTTCTCGGATTCCTCGAGAGGAATGTAATACTTGGCCAGTCGAGTTTTGCCTTGCCTGTTCTGCAGTATTATGAATCGGATCTACAAATTTCAAGAGAAAATATCAAATCTGCGACCGCGGAAAATCAAAGGGGAAACTATTCGGAATTAAATTTAGCAATAAGTTAGAAATGGCAGATGCGAAGGCTTTTTCTACCATTTTGGAGAGATCGATTGAGCACCGAAGATCCAACTGTTGAAACCGCAGAAATGTTTCAGTGTTCAAGTTTTAGAGTCGAATGCAATTATACGAGGAGAAGTCAAAAGTCAAAAGCTAACCATGTATCTCTCTCTGTTTTCTTTTCTTAATGAATAAAGCTGTAATTGTCCTGAATCGATTTATTGATACCAGTAAATTATAATTTAATTAAACTTGATTCAATATATAATTTTTGAAGTTTAAAAAAAAATAAAAAAAAATTTAAATAATAACGTGTTCAACTCGTCTTGAAACGATTTATCTGATATCAATAAAATTATAATTTAATTAAAAATTATTTAAACTCGATTCAATATATAATTTTTAAAATTTGAAAAAAAAATAAAAAAAAATAAATAATAACGTGTTCGACTCGTCAAGTTCTCTAATATAATTTATTCACATTATTTAGATTGACTTAAACTGTTAATTAGCAATTGACATTTTGCATTTTGAAGGAAACATTATTAATTTAAATTTGTTTATTCACCAAAAAAATAATATTATAATATAAATTCAACCTACTGTTTTATAATTTTTATTTTTTATTTCCTAATTCAAAGCAAATAAACACCACTTAAAATATATAGAAAAAGAAAAGAAACCGTAGAAGAGATCATCTCAAGTTTGAAAGTTGAAGATTTCCTATTTAATAAGTTCATCCGTAAATTAGTTGATATAAAATAGAATATAAAGTAAAATATTAAATAAAAATAAAAAAAATTCAAACTATAACAAGCATTCATCGCTCATGAGGGTCATGGGCCCGCATGTTCAACAAATCTTTATTTAACTAATAAACAAGGAATATCATTATTTAGTATACAAAATCTTTGTCCCTCTTACACATGAAAATGTGACAACAAATTGATGGGCAATGAGTTTTAAGATTTAGTTCTGGAAATCAATGTTCATACATAGAGTTTGTAGCAGCCAAAAGAGCAGCTCCAATGCCAGACCCATCCTTTGAGTGTTCAATAACAATATTCTTCGATATCTCGGATCCTAGAAGCTCCATGACAGCATCTTGGAGGTATCTCCTGTACTGCGGGTAATGCTCATACAAGCCGCCATCCATTGCCACCACCGTCCTCTTTCCAAATATGAGACCTTTTGAATCATCCTCCATCTTTTGGAGAATCCCAACAATTCCAGCACCGACCAAGCGCCCACCACGTTTTGCAATGGTATCACAAACGTCTAGTACGATCTTCCTTGCGCTCAAACTGGAATTCACCTGATATCAAGTTGGGAATAGGTGCATTAAGATCATCAGTAGTTGTTGGAATTCTTGAGAAGTGTGAGATATCAGCGATAGCATGTTATAAATTCATGTTTTTACTGTGAATAAAGTACTCGTGACCAGCAACAATATAAACTTGTTATATCTTAAGAAGCTTGTAACTCGCAAAAATATACTCTATCTGAATTTCAAAGTGCAAACAGGGAAGTGGGCTTGTACAAGGAGGTTTTTTACCCCAGCTACATTGTAGAGGATTGATCCAACAACTTCAAAATCTTTGGAAGAGTCCTGCTGCATGGCACATATATCTGGTGTCCTACAAAATACAGTGTGGAGAATATTAAGTATGAGGACTTTAGTACAGATCAGCCAAAAATTTCCGGCATGCACACATATCCAAGGCATATTCTTCTGTTGGGTGCAGTTGACTACCAAAAACTTCCTGTATCAGAACAAAATACAACATGATATGGCTGCCTGCATAAGTGCAGTATATAGATGAATACTTAGCAGTTTATAATTTATGACATCATGTTAAATTGCAGCAATCCAATAAACATTCAGGTTTCTAAACAACATATATAGTTTTTGCATATGAAATTTGAAATTCAAGGAAAAACATCAAAGAAGGAACCAAAAGGAAAGGAAATTGTGACGGCATTTTGCAAAGCATATTTAAGAGTTACTGAACTTGTTTCATGTTGAGTGATGGCAACAGTAGACCTTCTTTTGCTTGTGAGTATAGTATTAGAACCTCAATCTTAGCATCTCAGCATCTCTTGTTCCCTTTCATATTGAAATTTAAAAAAAAATGCCATTGAGAAAATAAAAGGATATTATATGATGGAGAAATTGCAAGTGAAAAATGATTCCAAGAGCTTGGTTGGCATTGTAAACATGTCTCAAAGAGACTTTTCAGTGTGCAGAGATAATTGATTGCTTCACTGTCTGCTCTAGCATAATGGGTCAATTAACTACCAGTAATTTAACAAGATGACGAGAACTGACATGACTGAAAGTTCATATCATACAGCAGGTTTTCTCAACAACAAGGATATGAATGTGACTTAAAATACAGAAAAAATATTGCCCCTTTACCAACTACAGGAATCAGCCGGAATTGAAGATATGGTACTGATAGTACCCATAAAAAGTTGGACTAATTAATTTTACCTAATGTCTACTCTATGCCTTTTTTGAACAAGAGAAATTTGTACCTGAGAGAAAATGGCATTTGTAGCTTTTCTAGGACAGAGTCACCAAATAATCTAGCATCTTCAGCCATTCTGAGCAACACTCGTCTTACAATTTCACCGAGATACATGCCAGAAATTGTTTTCTCAAAGATCTGTTTTCATTATATATGGCCATTTGAAAGTTAAATAGCACTTATAAAAGTAAAATCAATCAAAAAACCTACATAACAGAAAAAAGTCAGAAAGAAAGAGAAAGCTACCTGTTCCCCAGGATTGATACTCTCGGCATCCATTTCTCTGTCAAACTCAGTCAAGGGAAGGCCATTTGAGAATGCTCCCCACTCAGTGTTTACAATCTAACAGTTAATATCTATGTCAAATGATAACCCAGGGTCATGTAATCATGAAATTTCTGTATCGGATATTCAAAAGTTGTACATACCGTTCTTCCAGATGTTGAATTTGGGCCATGCAGCTTAGGAATAGCATCCACACGTTCCACATAGCAAGCATTGGTTCCAGTTCCTAGAATGACAGCAACCATGACATCATCATCCCAGTATCTAGCTCCAGCTAATGTTCCCACAGTATCATTGACCTAGCTTAATAACATAAAAATTGCCAAAAATACACAAATACTGAGCAAAAATCTGGTCTTCTAGGTCCATCTTATCTCTGAGGATGATGTCTTAATATGAATGAGAATGTACCAGGGCAGACACCCGCATGTTTAGCCCCTGCCTTTTCATAGCTTCATTCAAGCAAGCAACTACATCTTTCCCTGCCTGAAAGGAGTTCAATAAAGTATATGGTGAAAAGCAAATTTGTCTAGAATATTTTAGCTCTGAAAATGCTAGATTTTGCTGAAAAACATAAATGGGAATATGAGATCATGATAATAGGTTATATCTTTCTTTGATGGTACAGGTAATAAAAGAATCTGGTTATGGAAACATCAATTTGCCTTTTGATATGACTCCATGTGAATTGCCATCTATCCCAAGGAGAAAAGTGAATATTAACCTATTCACAAGCTGAGAGCGGGCAATCGTTAATAATTTGAAGCATAAGATAATACCATAACCAATTCTGCAACCTCACTAACTGCCGAAAAGAGAGGTTCTGTAAGATTGATATACTCCGTTTTAATTGACAACTCACGTGGCATATATAATTATAAAAACCAAAGCCAGCCACACCTTCTAGCTCTATAACTAGCTGGCTAGATTGATATAATGACCGAGTTCAAAATTTTAATTTGTGTTGGCAGAATAAAGAAATACTAACAGTTCCAGAGACTGCAAATCCCTTAGTCCACTTGATGAGGATGCCCGAGTCAATTGATGTCTGCTTCACTGGAAAAGAAAAAGTAAATCCTAATTCCCTTGTCCTTCCCTGGGGCAGATGAAACTTCCCGGCTTCCTTCTGAGCAAATTTTGCCAGCCCAGAAGCAATGAAATCAAACAGCTCCTAACAAGCACAACAACATACAAATCAACAGGTCAATTTCACGGAATAGAGAACCATTAACCAAGATCTTGTTAAACCTACCTCAGAGGTGCCAAACATTAAATCCTGAGGGATAGAAACTTGGTCAAATTCTGTGGCAACCACCCGTTCATCCTTTCCTCCTAATTGCACTCTTAGCACTCGAAAATTTGTACCACCAAGATCCAATGCGTAGAATAATCCCTTTTCATTCCTTAAAAATACATACCAACTGAACACATCAACCTCAAGTTGCGACTCGCAATCAACAATCTATATCAATACGATCAAATTACACATGCATTTTTCAGTTCTCCGGCAAACCTTCCCAGTCAGCTATCAAGTCAACACAATTCTGTTGTTGAGTCGGCAAACATTTTGTTGTTGCACAACCTGTCTACCCAATTCTATTTGTTGAAGAATTGTATTGGCACCTTGAAAATTTATCCAAGCTTCCTAGTGCAGAAGATCAAATTTGCCTACTTTTTCATCATACTTTGAAGATGAGAAAAAATTAAACTACTAAAATCATGAAGTCAAATCTACATGAAGATAAATGAAAGTATAAAGATCTATCTAACTAGAAGTAAGCTGTAAGCCCTAATTCCATGCTACAAAATGCAAAGCGAGTAAAATCAAAACCCAGATAACTTTTGTCACGGCGTAAGCCATTCTTGCAAGGTCCATTAATACAGACTACACAGTGACTAGTTAATTCTTGACAACTGCAGAGTGTAACTGTAAAAAGTTCAACAAGATTTAACCGGTAACTTTTAAACATTATAGTTTAAAAAACAGAGAGAGAGAGAGAGAGATTCACAGTAATGATAAAACGCATACCCCGTTGGCAGTGCATCAACAAAGCTAAGAATCATCTTGAGATCACTGCCACCATCTGCTTCCAGCCCGGCCCGCATGTCGGCCGCCATGGCATCCGCCACGTGGCGCAAAACCGGCAAAGGGGTGGCGCAGTCCCTCTGCAACTTGGTGAGAATCGGAGCTGCTGACACTGTATTGGATGATCTGACGGTCATCACCACTCTCGGCCGTGGGGATCCTCTAGCTGATCGCGCGGAATAGAATGATCGGAGGGCTGGTGGGCTGGCGGTGACCGACATTGTTGGGTTTCTGGGTAAGATCAAGAAATGTGTGGAGTACCACTAGTAAGAGAAAAAAGCAGAAGAAGTTGGTTGAATAATGGTTGGAGCTACAGAGGAGAATGTGAAGCTTTATGGGGTTTAAGACCCACACTCTCTTTATTGCTGATGATGGGTAGTTTGAAATAGTTAGTTCGAATTCGTTGAGGAAAAAAAATTGACATAAAAATTAGAAAATCTGAATTATTAACATTTGCAAAACCTGAATTATTTTCTGTAAGAATTTTTTTTCTTATCTTGTGTTGGGATGTTAAATTGTTAATTAACAAAATTTGTGCCAACAAGAATTTTGTCAGGTGCAGACAGGAGGGGCGGACGAGACGATGTTGACGCAAAAACACTTTGCAATGTTTTCTCTGTTTTGGGCGAATCCAAGTTTGACACGTGTTGTGGAGGTATATTCGCATACGTACAGAGGAGAATTTTGGTCAGCTTTGGACTGGTGAGCCCAATCTACATCTGTTTGGCATTTTCTAGTTGGGCCAAGCCCAGTCCAGATTTGGGTGAGTTTTAATTTGGATGATATTTTCCAGCCCGGTGGAAGTCGGACTTAGCCCGAACTCGGATGACTTCTTTCCATTTTTATTCGAATCAACATTTGAAAGATCCAAGAAAGAATGGTCTTCCTTAAAAAACAGTACTCCGTGTGTTCCACTTTAAATTGGCATTAAATTTTAAATGGATGTTAAAGAAATGAATTTTTGAATATTATTACATTTTTGTCCTTAATAATGGTAAAAAAACTATAGTGCAACATCATTATTTTTAAAACAAATTAGAAGCAGTTAATTTTTGAACATATAGATCAGTATAATTTTTTATGCAAGAATTTTCTCGAACATGTCAAAATGCATTCCGAAAGTCGCATCTTGGCGAAGTGCAGTTACATTATTGCCTGCAATCTCAACTATTTGTTTTAGTTTAATGTTATTCTTGTTCGAGTGCAAATTTTCCAGTGATGAAGTGGATGAAATCGTATTTCATGTGTGACTATTTCTATTATTGGGCATGGATTTTCTGTCTTAAAATTCTTCTAGTTGAAAGAATGAAAATGACTTTTTGGGCTAAAAGAAGAAAATGCCTGTGGACGTCTGACTCCTGAAGTTGAAAGGTTTTCATTTAGGGCCCAAAAATTTCGCAACAAATTCAAATGGGTTTCAACTTTTAGTACCAATCATAGTCGTTTCGTACATCAAAGTAGTTTGCCTTTGATCCTGACAAATAAAGACAAGTAGGACTAACTTAACCTTTTTTTATTTTACATAAATATCTCGACGATTCCCGCTTGTTAATACATAGATTTCAATAAACATACTTGAGTTGGTACGAAAATAAAATCTCCAATACAAAATATTCATATGAGAAGGTAAACGGGCCTTCACTTGAGCCTCTTAAGAAAGAAAAAGGTACATGAACAACTCTTTAATTCCCATAAAATACATATTAATCCTTATATTTAAGTTTTGGAACACATATTAATCATTTATAAATATTGCATCATTCATAATGACTGTAGAAATAGACGAATATTCACATTAATGAAACTCAAACCCGAAACTTTTTCATTAGAAAACTTCAATTTTGACAAACAATTCTTATTAGGATTTATCAAATTATAAATAATCGATAAATGATCAAGTTATTTAAAGACTACATGTGAGAGTGAGTAGTTACGCAGCCAACTCTACATAGAGAAAGAGATAAGGCATTAAAAACTCATAACATTTATTTATAGTGCATTTAAATAATTGGGCAAAAGAAATAAAATAGAACACTTAAAAATAACCAATAATAAATGCTTATAGCATAACCTACATCTACATGACCTAGTTGCCGCATGTTCAAACTGACCAACCTAAATTCTATAATGATCGCAGGTATTAATTTAAATTGAAACTACATATTTGACATAAAAGGGAGTTCAAGTAATGTTTCTAAAAGGACATTCTCGAATCCTTGATGTTGCTTGTATGAATTTTATCTATGTTCGTATTAATGTTAAATGAAGTTAAGGATAGGGTAGAAAAGTCAAAATTATGCTTCAAAAACTAATATAAGTCCACATCGAAAAAAATCATTTTTATCCATGAGGTTTTAAAGAAATTGTAAAATTACCTCTAAAGTTTCTCAATATCATCCCTTCTATCACACGTTTATCAAAATAAAAAAAAAATATTGATTGAATTACTACAATGATCTTGTATCGATACATTAAAAAAATAGAAATTCATCACTAACATTTAGTTTTACTTCCAATTTAGTCCTTATAATAGATTTTTATTATATGATAACATGACAATTCATAAATGCATATGTGTGTGTGTGTATGGTAAATGTGTTCATTTTTTATTTATTTTTGACATTTGAAATATTGTAATTATTTTCACAATTAGATTTTTAATAAATACTGGTATTCTTGAATATACAAATATAAACTAACTATATTTTGAATTGATTTATTATTTACTTAAATTTTTGTAACTATGTTGAGTATAACATAACTGTAAAAAATTATGTATAACTCGCATTTTTTACTAGCCAAAAAAAATTTAAAATTATATTTCAAATATATCAACAACCTTTTTATTGTGTGTGTTAAATTTTGCCATACATCATTTAATATAAACTCATATTTATGATAATTATATTCTAGATTTGGATACCAAATGTGTTTGTATAAACTTTACCTATAACTTTATAAATCATGTTATCAAAATCACACATATAGGAAAAATCAAGTCTAACCCTAATTAGAAAATCTATTCTAATTCAACAAAAAACAAACTTGAATAAGAACATGATATGTTAATGAAAAAATATGAACTAAAGAAATTTGAAAATGGATTGGAAGCGGAAAGAATAAATTATTAATATAAAGAACAAACAACACAAAGTAAAAAATTAAAATAAGAAAAAAAATTATTGCAAAGCATTTAAAATAGGTACATTTTGCTGATTGCTTCAATTGATGAGTAAAAAACATTTACACAAAAGAAAGGAAACGACTGCAATTATGGTTAGTTTTATTTTATTTGTTGGTTTAAATATTAATTAGTAACTATATTTGTTTAGAAACTGAAAAATAAAATTTTGTTAAAACGATGAAATCAACATGATGGGGCCAACCCATTGGCCTAAGGGCAATTGTTTTTCACTCAAGTTAATATAATAAAATAATAAGATAAAAAAAATTAAAAAAACTATTGCAATATTCTTATCGCAATTTAATAATTGTATCTCCCATCAATGAAAAATAAACCTATATTGAAATTTCGCAGAATGTAGTATAAGGGACTCACTATCTCTCCACTCAACTATAAATAACGGTTCCAATGGATACTTCAAGTGCATTCTCTATTTGATTTATCAACCTTTGAATTGAAATGTGATAAGATGGATGAAATTGAGAAATCTTAAACTTCTTGGGATGGTTTTGTAACTAATTTGAAACTTTAGGGATTGAAATGATATTTCCCATTTTTACAATTTATTTAGAATTTCTCAATCAGGTTAAGTACTTGAGGCATTAAAAACCAAAAGAAGAGGGACCAAAAAAGAGACGAATTTAATTTAAAATAATAAATTTAAAAAATAATTAAACAAATACCGTGGTTGACGGAGGAATTAAAAAAATAAGTAAAAGCGCGTTTTGAAATTGCGCTTCCTATTGAAAGCGCAATCCGAAATTGCGCCTTCTGCAAATCTTTGCAGAAGGCGCAAAACCTCTGATTGCAGTATCGTTGCATTCATTTCCTTTCTTTCTCTCCTTTCCTCTTCCCATTCCCCCTCCCTCCCGCGCGCCCTTACTCCCCATTCCACCATTATCAAACCTCCACCTTCCCCCTCCTCACTTCCTCCATTTTTTCCACCCACCAACTTCCCCATTCTCTCTCTCTCTCTCTCTCTCTCGGCCTTTCACTCGAGCTTTTTGTTGAATTTTTTTTCGTAATTTTTTCTTTCATTTTTTGGATTCTCTCATTCCCATTTATTTTCGCTTCTTTCGGTAAGTAATATTGTTATTATTTTTTAAAAAATTTTAATTAAAAAAATTATTAATTAACATTTATATATTTTTGTTTAGGTTAGTACGCGATATATTAAAATACGACGCAGATCATATTGTACGTGTGACTTACAGGTATCATATTTCAATTATAATATATATATATATATATTATTGTAATAATTGTGAAGTAAATGTATTATTATATTGAAAAAATAGATTTGATTGTATTGAAATGTGATTAATATTATTTTTTATAATGATAGATGCAAGTATATTTTTAATAGCATATTTTATATGTAGAGAAGCTAATGTTTGCAATTTTTTTTTTGTATATTATATTTGTTATTTGTTATTTGACTTGAAAATGTAAGTTAAAAATTATTGAACTATTTAGGGAATCTTTTTTACAACTATGATAATTTTAATTAAATATTATGTCTTTGAAATTATTATTTAAAATTAAAATATTAATACATTTTTTGATGTAGTTATGGCAAATAGAAACAACATTGATGTTCTGGTATACTTTGGTGGTCAAATTATACAAGATGCTAATTCATTGACATATGATCACCCTGCAATTGGAGCGAGAAGAATGTCTCGTAGGATAAGATTTTCTGAATTACTATTGAAAGTGTATCAAATTATGGACGTTGATGATAAACAATTCTTATTGAAATTATTTGGTAAATACTGTTGCGGTAATGTGTCACAACTAATATCAATAACGGATGACGAAGGATTGGAATTTTTATTAGATTGGGAAGAAAAAATTAATTTGTAGAATTTTATGTTGAGGCAGAACAAATTGTTCACAATATTGTGCCTGAGATACCAACAAGTAATGAGTATTATCAGTATGCATCATTTTTAAGAGATGATAGTGTGTTTGAAATGACTACAGTGACGCAAGGTATAGCAAGTGTTGGCATCAATGAGTTTAATGTAGGTACTTCAAACGCTGGTTAAGAGCATTTTCAAGGTACAAATACAGAACTGTATAATGCATACACTGATAAATTATCCGACCCACTTTGTCGACAGTTTAGATGCTGAAGAACATATTAATTTCGAACCCGATAAAATTGCTGATGGTGATGATGATGATGATGACGGTGATGGGGTCGAAATTGATGATTTGGAAGAGATGTATGAACAACATGATGAGGGCAACTCATCCAACATCAAGTGCCGGTTTATACCTCATTGCCCTCAACAACAAATGAATATGACTCTAATCATACTATACCATTCTTCACAACATGTTACCCAAAAATAGTTGTTGATTCTATTGATATTCCAAATAGAGGAAAGTTTTATGACTCTAATATTGGAGAGCTTGAAAAGGGTATGGTATTCAAAAACAAAAAAAATCTCCAAACTTCAGTTAAAAATTACTCTGTACGAGTTGTCAAATGTGAGTATCGGGTGGTTGAAAGTACACCAAAATTATGGAAAGTGGAATGCAGCCATAGTACATCGATCACATGGTGTAATTGGGGGCTTTGAGCATCATTGAAAGCAAAGCTCGGTTTATGAAAAATCACCAAGTAGGGAGGACCTCATACCTGCCTTATGAATTCAGTATCTGTGGATCATCGCAACCTATGTAAAAATATGATCGCAAGGTTGCTTACTGGTATAGTTCAGTGTGACCTGGCCTATGAGATTAAGTATGTCCAACAAAATGTGAAAGAGAAGTATCAGTATGAAATTTCATATTATAAGGCCTGGCACGGTTTGAAACGCGCAAGGGAAAATATTTATGGCACTTGGAGAGCTCAGTTAGAAAATTGCCTAAATATTTGGGAGCTCTGCAAAAATGGAATCCAGGCACAATTGTGGAGTGGCATCACATCAACACCAAGTTCGCAGAAAAGAAAATATTGAAATATGTATTTTGGGCATTCAAGCCATGTATCGATGGGTTCCAAAATTGTCGTAAAGTAATAAGTGTTGATGGAACACATCTTTATACAAAGTACAAACACAAGTTGTTGATTGTTGTGGGGATAGATGTAAATCAACAGGTTTTGCCTCTGGCTTTTGCAATTGTTAATGAAGAAACATTTACATCTCAGAGATAGTTTTTGCATATGTTGTCTATGTATGTTGTCTGCGGGATTGAGGGTATCTGTTTGATATCTGACCGACATAGTGGCCTACTTGGAGCTGTTTAATACATACCTGATTTTACACCACCTCGTGGGGTGCATCGTTTTTGCTTAAGACATGTGTCATCTAACTTCAACAAGTGGTTCAAGAGTATTGCATTAAAGGATTTGTGTTATACAACTGGTTCACAATTGATAATCAGACAATTTGATAAGGTAATGGAAAAAATAAAGGCTCTAAACGAGAATGCACATGCATACTTGGAGAATATAGATAAATGTCAGTGGACTCTAGCTTATGATGGAGGATGGCGATGTGGTATTCTGACAACAAATATGTCAGAATGCATTAATGGAATGTTGAAAGGTGCACGACGGCTCCCAGTCACTGCTATTGTACAGATTACGTTCCATCATGCTATTAAATATTTTCTCGATCGACTATCCAAGGGTTGTCGAATGGTGGAGAATAACCAACCATGGCCTGATAATATATTACAAAGGTATGAGAGTTGACAGAATCTATCTATAGAGCATATGGTATACGTGTTTGATTACACAGATCAATCCGCGTCTGTCATAACACATCGACCAGGATCATCCAGGAGTTTTACATACGTCGTGAAACTGAGGTCAATGGAGTGTTCATGCGGTAATTGGAGTCAATTTGGAATACCTTGCTAGCATGCAATGCATACTTGTCGGCATTTTGGAGTTAATCCAGCAACACTTATGAAATCGTACTATAGTACTGCTTCTTATGTAGATACTTACAAAGGGAAGTTTGAGCCTTTGCCAGATGAAGTTTAATAGAATGCGCCCCATTTCGAGTTGTGGCATAATCCAGCATTGCGGATTCAGAATCGTCGTGGACGGAATACTATTACTCGAATTTCTAACGAGATGGATTGGCCTCAGACACGTGCTAGACAACAAGTACGAGCAAGGCAAAGGATCAATGCAATAGAACGTGGAACAGTTTCATCTTCCCAGCATAGATGATGTCATTACAATTAGATTAGTATTTAATTTTGTGCGGGAGTAATACTCCTTATTTGTATAAAATAATTTTGTAATGATGTTATATTTAACTGTTGTTAATGATGTATGTACAATTTCATGTTATATGTTAAAATTTGTGTTTAATTGTTGTTAACCATATGGTTAAATTTCATATTATATGTAAGCATTCCTATAATGCTATTAAAAAAATTATCCCTGACACATGGTGTTATTCATTTGTAAACAGGATGGATATTGTTTCTGTATATGGTCCATGAAATATGACAGTTTTATTCCGATAGGCTACTCACCGTTCAGAGAGTGTATTTGTTGGTGCGGTTGATAGGACACTTACAGTTAGACGTGCAGGCGCACCATTTTGGAGTTTTCATGGTGGAAAGGGTGCATTGCATCCTCGTGTAGTTCATATACTGTATGATATGGGATTCTATGGCGTCTACCGATGTGGACACTTTGATATGGACTTTCATTTGATTACTGCTCTAGTCGAGAGATGGCAACCTGAGACTCATACATTTCATTTTCGCATTGGTGAGGTGACTGTCATACTACAAGATGTTGCAGTTATTTGGGGTTTACTAGTAGATGGTCAGCCTATTATTGGAGTTGATTCGAGGAGATCTATCGAGCAGTGGCAGAATTATTGCCACTATTACTTAGGATTTCGACCCACTTCACAACAGTTTAGGGGTGGGCGTATATTGTTGAATGCCTTGAGGGGTTATCTTGAGAATAACCCAGTGACAGATGACACTCCCCACGATGAGTTGGAGCGATATGCACGCGGCTGTGCATTGATTCTACTCGGTAGCATTATGTGTCCTGATTCATCAGGTAATGGAGTGTCGTTGCTATATCTACAGAGTATGGAGTAGATTAAAGATGTTGTTTATTTTAGTTGGGGCAGTGCAGTACTGTCTTTCATGTATCGTGAGTTGTGCACTGCATCGGATAAAGACAAGAATGTTATTGGTGGTGCGATGGTGCTTCTACAGGTAAACTTTATATAAGTGTTGTTACTTTCTTATGTTATTATATCAATATGTTTGCCTTGTATTATAGATTAATATATATTTTTGCAGATATGGACATGGTCTCGCATTACCACGTTGGTGCCAAGACGATTACGTTCGCGAGTAAATATGGGCCCACTCATCGGCGCTAATGATCATGAGCTTCCACTTCCTCCTTATGGTGCAAGGTATAAGCCCATTTATTAACGCTAATGATAATGAGCTTATACTTCAACTATTATTTTGTGATTATTATTTCATGATTGTTTTTATATACATATAGGTGGATGCAGTATTACAGCTTCACGCGTACAGCGAGTCATTCAGTCAGGATTATTAGAGATATACTAAATAGGATGACTGATAGAGAGGTGAGTAGAATTTAAGACACTTGTTTAAATTTGATTTGATTTTTCTTTTCATATATGTACAAATAATTCAAATTTATGTATTTTATAATTGTAGTTTATATGGGAGCCATATGATATAAGTTCATCGGATATTATGGTGTTGGATCCAAGGTGTAATACGACACTGTGGAGATCTCGTTGTCCATTGATCAACTACACTATCGTGGAGTTCCATCACCCAGAGCGGGTCATGTGCCAGTTTGGCATGCGCCAGTACATTCCACCAGATATACCAGCGTATGAGCATACTTTACATGATGTAGACCGCAGAGGACGCAGTGGAGAGGATTGGGCTCGATATCACCGGGAGTATGTGTCGCAGTGGGCAAATAGACATCAGTTTGTTATCGTTAATCCTCCTATTACTGGGTCCGATAGTACTGAGCCTCGCTATATGGATTGGTACGATGGCATTACACGCCGTCTGATATCACCATCTAGACCTGACCACGGTTCAGGAACCGCCGGTTACGGTTCGGAACCGCCGGTTCCACGGTTCAAGAAAATTCCGACCCTTAACCTTAACCGTCAAGGCCGGTTACGGTCCGGGTTCCGGAACCGCCGGGCCGGTTCCGGTTACGGTTCCGGTTAACCGCCGGTTCGGTTCCGGTTCCAACCCTTGAATTTTTTATTTATTTTTTTACCTATATTTTAAAAATTTGTAATTTTTTAATTAACTATTAATTTTATAAAATTGTAACTTTTGTAAAACAAAAACAAGGGTTTGAAATTTTAAACATATATTTGAATGAAAAATTTTGAACTTAAATTTTAAAAAAAATATCATTAATTTTTGAATTTAATGAATGTTTAACTTAAATTTGAAAAAAAAATATTATCTAAAATTTAAAGTATCAAATATTCTAATTATAATAAATATATAAAAAAAAATATTCAACTTGAAATCTTAAAGTTTAAACTTAAATTTTAATAAAAAAAAATTGCACTTAAATTTAAAAAAAATATCCACAAAAATTTAAATTATATAATTAAAAATTATTTTAAAAATAAAAATGAGCTTGAACTTAAATTTAAGTTGCCTACGTATCCTCTTAGGGTATAGAGGAATCAAAGCTCACGTAGTTCTCTTACCTTTAAACCCTTCTTACCTTAGGGAGTGGCGTGGCTCAATCACTCCCACCCGTTCCCGTCGTTGTTCCATCTGTGTCCTCCTCTTGATCTTCCTCTGAATCCGGCTGATCTTGTCTTCGTACTGAGGCCTTGATCCAATCATCAAGACATGCTTGGGCTTCTAAATTTTCGGGAGACAACGTTGAGCGTTTCTCACTCAATATATTACCTCCCGCACTGAAAACTTGTTCCACTGCAACGGTTGAAGCAGGTGAAGCAAGTATCTCCTTCGCCATTACGGACAAAATTGGATACGTTTGCTCCTTTTGCGACCACCATCGCAAAATATCGAACTCTCCATCGTCATCTGTATCATTAAACTCAAATGAAACATTAAAATAACTCTCAAGTTCTTGGCTAGAACTTGAGGATCCTCGAGGACGTTTAGTTCGTTCCCTAAGTAAAAGTTGTGCTGCCGTAAGTTTAAAACCACTACTACTACTAGTTTTATGTATATCAACTTGAGTTGATTGTGAACCATATTTGGAACTGTATTCATTATAAAATTCATTTAAAAGTGTTCTAATTTTAAATATAATATTATTAATATCTATAGTATAATCATTTTCATTACGTGTTAAAGCATTGTAATAAATTAATAACAAGTCTTGTAAACCATCTAATTTAAGTCTAGGATCAAAAACAACAGCAATTAAATTAATATCTGGAATTTCATAAAAATATTTTTTCCATTTCAACTGCATTGATAAAGTACAATTTACTAAATTTTCATCTTGGGAGTTAATATTTTCATGTAAAACTGATGCAATATTACAACAATTTAATAATACTAAATGAGAAGTTGGGGAATAAACACTAGATAATTGTAAAGTAGCATCATTAAATATTTTTAAAATATTACAAATTTTTTCACATACTGTCCAATGATGTGGATATAAATGAAAAGGAGTAGAAATAATTTGTACAAAAAATTGACATAATAAATCTTTATAGTCGATAGATTCTTCTAATAATCTATATGTTGAATTCCAACGGGTTGGAACATCCCGTGGAAATTTTTTAGGCCTTACACCATTAGCCTTACAAAATCTAAACCATTGTTTATTAATATGTGGATGTGTCCATAAATAAGAAAATGCTTGTCTAATTGGTTTAAGTTGATTATCTAAAACTTTTAAGCCATCTTGTACACATAAATTTAAAATATGACATATACATCTAATATGAAAAAATTTACCACCAATTGATGGTTCACATACAACTTTAAGATCACCAATACTAGCATTATTAGCTGCAGCATTGTCAAATGATATTGAAAAAATTTTATTAACTAAATTATATTCTTCTAATATTAAAAATATAATTTGTGAAATATTTGCCGCTGTGTGTGGACTATCAAAAACTCTAAATGCAAGTAATCTTTTTTGAAGTGTCCAAGAATTATCAATCCAATGACATGTAATACCCATATATGAATGTATTTGCCAATGATCACTCCAAATATCACTACATAAAGAAATTTTATTATTTACATTATTTAATAATTCTTTTAACTCTTTTTTAGATTTATTATATAATTTTTTTACATAGCGTGTTAGTGTGGTTCGTGGAACACCTTTAGCTGCCGGATTATATGTTGTTTGAATTAATTCATTAAAAAAGAATTTATTTGCAAAACTAAAACTAAGATGTTCAACAGAAATAAATCTAGCTAAATTTTCTCTACATCTAACATCATTATATTTAAATAAAGAAAGATCATTACCTCCACCGGCGCCGGAAGAAGCGAATGATGGCATTTGAGTTTGGGTACGATCAATGCCAAATTCTACTGGATGCTTCTTCTCCACATGTCTTTTCAATGATCCATAACCGCCTCCGGATTGAAATTTGTAAGATTGCGAACAATATTTACACTTTGCTCGCATCTCTCCATTTGGAAGTGTTATTTTATCAAAATGTTTAGTAAAAATAGAAGATTTAAGAGATGGAATAGATCGAGTGTGAGCATCACTCATTGTTTCTTGAGTAGTATACAAGTGAGTTTGCTCTTCATCACTTAACTCAACTTCACAATCGATGTTGAACCTTGGTTGCTCGTCGGTTGCGGGCATCTTTCCCTTACCTCTATTGCTTGAACCGGCCATTTTTTAATAAATGATAAAAATTTAGTATATAGAATTGAATAATAAATAATTAAAGATGAAATAAATGAAATATGAAAAAATTTAATGAAAGAATTAAAATAATATAGAATTGAGAATGAATAATTAAGAGTGAAGATTAGAGAATTGAGAATTAGATAATTGATAGTTGAGAGTTGAGAGTTGAGAGTTGAAGTGTGGAAAAAATGAAGAATTGATGGGTATTTATAGAAGAAATTAAAAAAAAAAAAAAAAAAAAAAAAGTCAAACGGTCAAAATTTGACCGTTTGACTTTGGTGGCAACGGTCAAAATTTGACCGTTGCCACAAGAGAGCCGTTGGCAACGGCTCTCTCATTTTTCCTTTCTTTTTTTTTTTTTTTTTTTTTTCTTGAACCGCCGGGTCAGCCCGGCGGTTCAGTCCGGGTCGGCCCGGCGGGCCGACCCGGCTTGAACCGCCGGGCTGACCCGGCGGTTCACGGGTCCAAAAAATTCGGACCCGTAACCGGCCCGTGAATCCACGGGCCGGTTACGGGTCCGCGGGTCGGACCCGTGGTCAACGGGTTTTGACCCGTTGACCACGGGTCAACCACGGGCCGGGTCCGGTTTGGACCCGGCCCGTGGTCAGGACTATCACCATCCCATTTGCCTATGGAAGAAGGGTACCAGCCTTCACACATATCAGATTTGGAAGCTATGGTAAGATATTCATTAATAAAAAATTTTATAATGTATATGCATCATATTTATGATATTTTTTAATATTATTCCTTTTTTACACGTATTTTAGAGTATGGCGGTCGAGAGGATTAGAATCAGTGCTGATGGCGCGAACGAGCAAGATATAACTTCACTTATGCAGTTGAGAAGTGAAGCTATACACGCCACTGATGATCTCAAACACCTACTTCATAGACAACAAGATGCTGTAAATATACCAGTACCACCACCACAAGACACAGCCAAAAGGACGAGGAGGCGTACTAGAGTAGTAGATAATGCGGGTCCCTCTACCTCGATACGGGGTGCATTTACTAGCCATGCTTCTACATCTTACTACATTTCTCATCTACTTATGTCTAGTGTAGCAGATGGGCAGGTCCATCCACCTCGACACATCGTGTATGACACGGTTTGGATAGCACCACCGACTATTATGTGCCTCAACAGGCACAACTGGATGACTCATTCACTCCGTATTTAGGTATGCCATCATCTACGATGTCATTTTCTACACTATTCAGTTCAAATTTAGACATAGCGCAAACACCGTTTGTTCAGCAGCATATAGGATACGATTCTGGATGTGGAGATTTTACTGTCTCGCCTATTGCATTTCCACATCTAGACAGCGACTATCATGATCATGGAGAGTCGACCTCCATAACTTCATCAGACTAATCACATGATATTGCTGTTGTTCAGGGTAGATGTCGAATTAGACGCCAACGCCAACGACGTACGTGTGGCACTGGTGGTCATTTTTAGTATTTTTTTATTCTTGTATTTTTCAAAACTGTTAAATTCAATACTGTAGTTATTATTCAAAAAAATTATTTGTCTGATTTATAAAACAAAAATAGTATTATTATTATTTTTATTAAAATATTTACATACATGTACTAAAGTAAAAAAAAAATTAAACAACATAACTTTATGTTATTTATTATTATAATAAAAAATATTTACCTAAATACATGTGTATATATATATTTATCTAAAATATATGTATAAAATATCAATCATCCTTAATTATATCTCACTCCTTATTTCTCCACTCCCACAAATTTATATATTAATTATATATAAGTAAATATAAATATATATATATTTAAAAAAATATAAATATAAAAAATATATTAAAATTTGAAAGCGCAATAGTAACTTGCGCCTTCAAAGTGAAAGCGCAATTTAGGGTTGCGCTTTCAAAAGACGCAAGTTACTATTGCGCCTTTAATCAATAATAAAAAATAAAATAAAATTTTGAAAGCGCAAATTCGAGTTGTACTTTCGAAGTAAAATCGCAACCACCACTTATGCTTTCACCTATATTTTTAACATCTCACCCTTCCACGGTATTTTATCAATTTTAACATAAATTTACTATTACATATTAAATGACTCCAAAAAAGACTACTTAAAAAAAAAAGAGAATGGAAAAAAAAAAACACCATTGGTCAAATTGACAGGTCAGAAAAACACCAACTCCGTAGAATGAGAAGTCACGAGGGGAGATTTGATTGCGATTCAAATCGCCTGAAACAGAATAGAAAACTCAGATTGAAATTTGAGGTAAAGGGTCTCAATTTATTTAACTTAGTTATGTTGAAAGTGTTTGTACGGATCTATCTGTAAATTGGGTATGGTGTCAATCAGGAGATTGAGCAAGAGAGCTGTAGTGGAATTTGCAGTGGGAAGTTAAAAATACGGCTTACAAGATTTTCTTCAAGCTGAAGGCGAAAGCGTTTATGTGTTTGTTTTAGTTGTCTTTGATTTGTTTAGCTATTTGATTACAAAAATTGTCATACAACTGACTGGAATATGAAGCCCAAATAGTAGGGAAAAGGAAAACAATATAGTCAATGCGTCTTTTGACTGGAGCTAATTGCTCATTGTGTGCAATTGAATTGGTTTTGACGGAAATGAAACTTTAAGGGTATACCATAGGTACTGGAGGAAAATCTGAAAATCCCACAATATTTAAGAGAGTGGGATTTATTCTGATTTAGTTGATTATTGCTACTTGATGTTGATGTCCAAAAATGATGCAGAAACGTGTTTTAAGGAGTTAGTTAGTTATACAGAAATAATTATCTCAGTTCTGTAGGCTTTATCATTTGCTGAGGACATAATATCTGATATGGAGAACTAGTGTAAATCTCAAAATTGGTTTTGATTGCTAAAAGATCAATCATGGCATGATGTAAGTATTGATGTCTATACTGTTCTTTTTGATGGAATATGCCTGTTATGGTTGCCGATTCCCTTTGTACATATATCTCTGAGTATGCTTCTTGTGCTGGGGTATCATTCTTGCTTCACGAAACTGGTCTTTTAAGAGGGAAAGATGAAAGAATAGTGTGCTCAGTGCTCCTCACAAGATAATATTGTTACATTATAATGTTCAAGAAAGAAAAACATATGATTTATGGCATATCTCATGCATAGATAAGCATATTTTTATTGCTTTGAACAATCCATAGTCGCTCATCAAATTCTATGGTGTGAGTTCAAGTCATTGGTTTCCATGTAAGGTGCTTTCACCAGAATGATCCATTGACAGAAATTTGCTATAACATTGATCTCTCGTCTATATGACACCAGTGCCTTAATTTGTACGTTGTCATGGCCCATGATGCGGTGAGGCAACCATCCACACAAAAGATTGCTGAGGAATGGCTTCTTTCATATTGTTCAAGGGTCTCACCTATTTTATGGCCTTTGAATGGTTGCACAATCTTGATTCATCACCTTAGTATTACACTATCATTGATGAGAATGCTGGAACGGAAAATAGAAATATGGTGTTTTTCTTCTATCTTTGAAGTTCCTTCTCTATCTGATTGCACCACCCCTATTTGATTCTCAAGCCACAGATATGATTGTTCTTCTTAAATATATGAATTGTTAGCAATTTCATGTATTCCAACCTGTTGAACAGAAGAATTTTAACATAAAAAAAATAAAAATGAACAAGCAACAAAAAACAGCATTTATTGTAAACGTTGTTGCATATAGCGTTAATACTAGTACTATTTCTTTTGCTCTGATTTGCAGTGCCATTAGTCAAACGAAACTATGATGCACAAAAGTTGGTGATTTCACTAGTTCCATATCTCCGCTTCAATTTTCAACCTGTTTCAAAGTTGGACAAGTAAACTGGCGATAATGGGAACAAATTGGTTCCAACCATTGTTTGCAGCACTAATTTCAGCTGCAATTGCCACCAGATCATATAAAAAGAAGTCCCTTGACCTTTCTGGAGCTATTTCTGGTTTTGCTGTCATGACTATTCATCTGGCTGTCAATTACAGGTCCTTCTTCAGTTTCTTCTCCTATATATTAAATACAATTTTCATTTATAGCTTGTGTGTGCATATAAGGTTACATAAACTTATCATTGGTGCATACATACATGCCCATAATCTTTTGTTCCTTCTCTATGGTATTGATATGAATTGTAGGTTTGGCGCTGTGCTGCTTGTCTTCTTTTTCACTTCTTCAATGTTCACAAAATTCGGAGAGGACAAAAAGCAAAAAGTTGATGCGGATTTCAAGGAGGGTGGTCAACGCAATTGGTATCCTCCTCCTCTCCCTCTCTCTGTGAAAACTTACTCTCTCACAAACTAATTTGTGTGAACTAGTTGCTGGTGGTTTATTTCATAAACTTTGTTTTATCAAAGGCATCTGCTTCAGTCTTTTATAAAACGATTCAATATGTGTTTTCTACATTCTAAAAATGAAGTGATTTTACTTTATCTGTGAAGTAGTTTAGCAATTACTTTGAATAGACAACTAAATAATTACATAACAAAAACCTCTGGTTAAAGATTTAATTTTTGTTAGTAATTAGCACCTGCATAGGAAAAGTAAAACTTGGATTTTCAGTAAACTTTGAAAACTGTTATTCTAAAAATCACCGACTTTGTGTCTGGTTATGGACCAAATTGAATAGACTTGGTTTATGCCACAGTGCTCAGAGAAATTTCATTTTTCACTAAACGAATGAGCAAATTCATTGTACAATTGGCTGAAGAACTGTTCATAGCAGTACTTTAATTAGCTATAGGTTCTTAATTGTGATGATCCTAGTCCTAACACCATATGAACCTCGATTATATTCAATATGTTCTACTTGAAGACATCCTTATTTGTCTGCTTAGAGTCTGTTGTGAATACTATTATACCTTCTGGTGTTTAACTATCAGAAACAGATTAATGTAATATTGTATCATATAACTTGCTGTTTCATCCTACCTAATTCTTGAGCCTGATGTATATCTGAGCTAGAAGTTTATGAAAATGATTTGAAGCTTCCATAGGTTTCATCATCCAAAAGTTTTTTAAATTTATTTATATGCCACCTACACATAATTGATTTGATTGGATTTCTTTACTTTTTTCTTCAAATAGCATATCATATTTCTGATTTATCTGACTTGAGCTCTATAGTTCTGCAAATGACTTCTATGCGGAAAGCCTGAAACTGACGCCTTCTAATTACTTTTTGTGAATATAATAGCTGTTAATAGTTGTCCTTTACAGGATACAAGCTCTATATAATAGTGGCATCTCGACACTTTTAGTCTTGATTGCTTGGAAGTTGGTGGGCAGTCGGGATTATTGTCTAAATTCAAAAGAGTCAGGTCTAATGACTTCTCTAATTGGTGGTATTATTGGTCACTATTGTTGCTGCAATGGAGACACATGGTCATCCGAACTTGGGATTCTTAGCGATGAGCTGCCACGGTTGATTACGACCTTCAAGGTGGATATGCACAGCTATAATAATGTTTATTAGTCTCCCTCTCTCTCCAATTTTATTTATTTATTTATGTTTTCTGGTAATCCCTCATGGTTAGACAAGGAGTCTGTTATATTTCCTCAATGCTTTATTAATCTTGCTCTTGAAGTCATGCTTATTGCTAAAATGCTTCCATTTTTCCTCACGTTCTCTGTAATTCAACTTACCTTTCCATTTTTAGCATGTGCTTTTTGGTTTCCTTATGGGTCATGGTTCCCAATCAGATCTTTTCATGTGTCATGTTAAAAGATGAAAATTTGGATGGATGTTCTGCTGTCTTTAATATTTTTTATTCGACTTTCTTATGTGTGAAGCTATTCTTCTGCATGTCAATGGACCTTGGTCGAGTGTAAATATTAGGTAAGACACTAAGAAAGCAAGTATAAGTCCCATCATTTTTCTGGGTTGTTTGCTCTTTTAGTTCATTTTTCTCTATTTGATCGGCATATTAGTCTTAGTTATGCTTATTTGTAAGAAAATATGAATAATTTATTATTTTTTTGGCTTAAAGAGGGGAGAAGAAAAAAAAATAAAAAAATACCTGTTCTTTAATATGAAGATTTCGACTTTGATCTTCATGCGTATCCTAGCTCCTTACCCTTTCTTTCACTTTAATCAGCCTGTTCGGAGGGGTACAAATGGTGGTGTGACAAAGGCAGGACTTCTAGCAGCTGCAGCAGGGGGCAGTGTGATTGGATTGACGTTTGCTATCTTAGGATTTGTCACTACCAACTGCACTTTCAATATTGCTCTGAAGCAGCTATTATTAATACCAGTTTCAGCTCTTGCTGGATTGTGTGGAAGTGTTATAGATTCGTTACTGGGGGCGACCCTGCAATACAGTGGTTTCTGCAGTGTTCGAAATAAGGTGATATTTCTATACTTATTTTAGAGTTTTTTTTATTCTACCTGCGTATTCATTGAATGATTACCTGACAGCTAATAATGAGATGTGGCTTACATTTGCATCAGCTGGATTGTGCACAGAGAAATGAACTAAACTTTAGTTTACAGCTTTGAACTATTAGTAGCTGCATATTGTTTCAATCTATCAGCCATTTTTGGCTGAATAAAATCTTGAAGCACTATCAAAGGTTTGGTAGATCTGTAAACATTTTTCAGTTAAAAATGTCCCTCATAAATTATCCTTCAGGTAATCAGATATTCCTTCACTAAGGCATGATGCCACTGTCCTTTTTATTCCAAAATTCTAACGAGTGTTATGCATAGATGTAATACATTCAGTAGGTTCTGGTACCAACAGAAATAAGAGCACAAGGAACAATCTAATGTGACCCTGTCATGGAATATTAATGAAGTATTTGATGTAAATCTTATCATCACAAAGGGTAGCAGCATATAGAATGAATGATGCTTCCTATCAAGCTGGACAAGTTCAGGGAGACCTAGGTTTCCTAAAGTTGGTCATTTTTCTAGTTCCGGTTACAAATGCATATGCTAATTACAATGAGGTATTGGGTTCAACTCCACTAAAATGTTCTACTTTTATAGTAGTTGTTAATGGTTGATTGGTAATTAGTTGTTGATAAATTGATACCCCAAATGTAATGATATATGTACTCATTTCAATGAAAAAAAGAAAAATTACGAGGCCAGTATCCCGTTTACCTATTAGATTACAATTTCTAGAAATTAAATCTGACCCTTTAATCCTCACACTTTGCAGATTGTTGGAAAACCAGGGCCAACTGTGAAGAAAATCTCTGGTGTTAATATACTCGACAACAATGCAGTAAATCTCGTCTCCATATTGTTGACGACTATGCTGACTTCCATCACTTGCTTGTACATTTTCTAAGTAGTAGTGTTGTCTACGACTGGTTCCTGATTATAGAGGTTGAGTTCATGTTGCTGTATCATTTTCACGAGTAACGAAACAATATTAGGATACAGACCCTCTGATTAATAAAATGATATCTCGATCTTTTCATGTTTATCGACTTTTTGTGATGAAACCTTAAATGCAAGTATTATACAAACTCTGCAGCTTTTGATAATGCCCTCTTCTATTGATTTGTGTTGTGTGCCAGTTGCTGCAACTGGAGGCTAAACAGCCACTGCTTTTGCCTTCAGTTTTTTCAGTTCGCTCAGTTAATGAGAACTGAGACCAGCTCAATTACTGGAATACACCATTGGCTTCATTAACATAGAAAACAAGAACACTCTTTATTTTATTGTACATACAAATATAACAGAGTGGTCATAGTTGATGAAGATTCAAGGGCAACAACAGCATAAACAGTCCAAGCAGCATTCACAAGTCTCATAGCAACAGAAACAGCAACACAACGCGAACAAGCTACAAGGATCATCAATTTTTCATATTAGTATTACCAAAATTCAACCAAAAAAAATAAAAAATGAAAAACTAAAAAAAATAAAGGAATATTATACTCAATTGGACCAATAGAGTATTAAAGAAAAGTGAAGTTTTCCGAAACAAAAATGTAAGGGATGCAAAAAAATTACTAACCAAGCATAAAGAATGCCTTTCTCTTGACGGCGCCTGTGGAAATGATCATAATATGACATTTCTTGATAACCTGGAGGGGCATACATTTTTCTTGCTGCAGATTATATATGAATACTAAAAGCAAGGAAATAGATAGAGTAATCCCAAAGATTAGGAATATATATATAGAGAGATTGTTAAGTGGGACTGTGGAAGTACTGCAACACGAGGCAAGGCAGATATTATTAGCAACCCTTTACGCTAGTAGGTGAAAAATTGCGTGGTTGGTTGTTTCTTCAAATGCTGTAGGTAGGTCGACAATATACGAGGATTGGAAATAATTAATAAGTATCTTATTTTATGTCAATTATTTAAATATTCGATAAGTAATATATAAAGTGAATTATATATTAGAACGTGGTTGATTTGGTACCATATGTATTGACTTCAACTCTGATAAGATTTAGATATTTTGTTGTCCCTACATGCTCGTGTTTTGCGTGATTTTTTAAGATTTTATTTATTTATTTTATATTTTATTTCGGGATGTTTATGAATTGAATTTGAAAAGTAGTAGTTTTAAATTTGTAAAAACTAATTATTTATATTCATTTGGAATGTTTTTGAGTTGTTATGAATTTTAAATTCTTAAATAACTATTACATTCTATTATTTTCAATACCTATAAATCTATATTTCAAAATTACCAAGTGCATCATATCATTATTGGACAATATTATTTGTATCATTTGAAATTCTTAACTTAAAATAATTTCATTAAATCCAAATATTTCAACCTTAGCTTTATGGGATTGTCCTACCATGAGGAAAATCTTTGGCAAATATATTTATTATTTTGAAAATACAAATAGAGAGGAAAATTTTTCTTTACTTTCCAGCTCTTTCTTTATTATTAAGAAAAGTCATTTTCAAATGAAAAGAACTGAAAGACTTGTCCAATTCTGACGTTTGGCCCTTGGGAGGTAGATTTAGAAGATTTTTCCCATGTAACGACAAGATCATCTATTCATCTTAATTTCGTCTCATTACGCCTGAAATTTGGTATTTCAAGAAACTATCTATCACTTTGACTACTTTGCCTGAAAAGCAGGAAAAAAATAATTTAATAAAAGATGCTATTCTTCAAGACGAAGGAATTGACTTTTGAATCTGAACGTAGCATCTATACCTCCTTAGCTTTTCTTTAATATTAATCAATGTTTTGTAATAAAAACCTTAGCTCCTTCGAAAAAACCTTTTTTTTTTTTTTCTAATGGTTGTGAGTTTGATGATAGAAAATAATTAATTGCGGAGTATAAAACATATATTAAAAATTTAATTCAACCAGAAGTATGGATATTAATATGATTTTAATAGTAGAAATAAAATAAACTAAAACAAAAATTATTTATGCATATATAAGCAGCTAATATAATGGCTTATCACTCAAGATCTGACGAAGTGAAAACCTACAGGCTACAGGGACTCATCTCTTAATATATATAAAAAAAAACGAAGAAGCATATTTTCAACTTACTATTTGACTTTTATGAATGATTTTTGAAAGGTAAAACCAATGAGAATCTCATTGGAGTAGTAATTTCATGACAATCATAGTTCAAATATCAACAAAGATGATTATAAGTGGGGTGAGTAGATAACAATGAGACGAATCCAAGTAAGAATGATAATGGATTGAGTAAAAATCAGAATTCACCTCGTTTGGAGTGAATTTTAACATTATAAAAGGATTTAGGTTGGGTGTTAAGTTTTTCATATTCAAATCCGACCGACTCATTTAATTTCTTATTTTTTTTAAAAAAAATATTATATATATTTTATATGATATATTTTTTTTAAAAATAGAGATTAATAGTATTATTTTTAAAGATAATTTTTTTTATATTTTTTAAATTATAAAATAAATTTAACGAGTTTTCCATCGAATTTGAATTTAGAATGAATTTCAATCCTTAACAACTTTAGGAGATCAATCTCAAACCTAAACAAACTTCTGTTCAAACTCAGGCCATTGGTATCCCTAGTTGCAGTGGTAAACTCTGGGGACACAAGTATTTGTCAATCTTCATGGTCTGAAGAATGGTGGGCCCAGGAGGTTTGATCCTTCACCTTATTGGATGGATCATTCAGTTATTCCACCCACATCAAATATGGGCCCATGAAATCTTTAAAAGCCCATCCATAAAAAATAAAAACGAACCCCATATAACTTGAGCCTCAATCAAAATTAACTTAGTAGCAACAGAATTCCAGTGAAGTGGACGCGAAGAAACGAACCTCCTTCCCTCCTACTAAACAAAATTCACTCCACTCATTGCAGCAATCACACACACACATTTCCAACACCCCCCCACCCCACCCACCCACCCAACATAATCTTAGTTTTTATTGCATAATTCCTGTAATAACTAGTTAATTATTACTAGGATTGTATTGAGAATGGAAGGCGGCGGAGTGAGGACGATGAATAAGGCGGAGATCGACACGAGCGCGCCCTTCCGATCGGTTAAAGAGGCGGTCGTGTTGTTCGGGGAGAGAGTTCTCGCCGGCGAGGTCTATGCCAACAAGCTCAAAGAGGTGAGCCCTGACCCTCCTCCATTCTTAGATTACCTACCTAATTGCTATGTTTCGAAATTATATCAAGTTCATTTCTTATATCATGTTCTTATTTTAGATTTTGCATGTTAGCATTAAGTGCTTTTTTTAAAAAAAAAATGAAACTTATTTTCTTATCAAATGGATCATAAAATAAATAAAAAGGATAAATTAATTCCCATTTCGACAAAATAAAAAAAACTGAAAACAAAAATAATTTCTAAACTAATTACTTATTCTTTTAGATTGACATATATATCTGTATTTATGTATATGTTATTATAAAAGATCATTATGTATACAAAATGCGAGGATAAAATTTGCTAATATCTAGATTTAAAAGATTAACCCAGAAAAGATAAATATTATTATTTTGCTACGCTTAGGGATGGAACCGAAAAATGAATAGGGAGATAAAATTTATTTTTCTTAAAAACAGTAAATAAAGAGGTATTTTTTAAAATTTTAGGGGGATAAATTTTTAAAATTTAATAAATTTATTCATAAAATTTATACTATTTTAAAGATTTTATGGAGTTGGGGAGGGGTCGCCATGCATCCCCTCTAGCTCTGTCTCTGTTGATGCTTATTTGCGGAGGGCTCAATTATTTTATACACTTACTTAATGTATTGATGATGTTAGAATTAGAGATAAAATACTATTTAAAATAGAGAATCTGCACTGATTACCAATATTTTGTTGTAAGTGATGTAAAAATTCGAAACCCAAATTAATTAAATAAAAATTATAACATTAAGTTGCATAAATTTACCCATCATGACTACCAATTGACCATTAACGCATGTAAAAATCTTAAGTTTTAGCTTTTACCAGCGAATAAATTCTATTTTACCTCAAATGCTTTATCTTAAACGAGAATAAAGTAGTTGTTGGGGTGGACTATTGCTTTTCCTCAAATATAGACTATATAAAAAGTAGTACCATAATTCATGACATGAAAACAATAATAGTAATATCCTATATATAATATGTATCCATATATATGTAAGTTTGATCAAATTAGTACAATTCTAATTTTCTTTTTCCCTATAACAAGGTCCCTAATTAAATACAGTTTTAAATTTTAATTTTCTTTTTCCCTCCCTAATTAAATACAGTTTTAAATTTTTTAATGCAATTTTATATGCTGTGTATATAATTAATTTTAAATATATATTTAAAAATAATTTATATACGTAGCATATATGTATTATATATATATGCCACTAGAAATTTAATTTAAAAAAAATGAAGAAAACTTGTTATATGAGAATTGTCCACTTTTTCTTCCTTAAATTTTCTTGATTTTCTCGGATGATACGAGTACCTAAGAATAACTATTAGCCAAACAGATGCAGGACGGAACAAGCGAACATGGCCATGGAGCAATGACAGCTGAGCTCGAGGAGACAAAGCAAAGCCTCCAAAAGGCACGCGAAGAGAGCACGCACTTGGCCCGATGCCTCTCTTCTTTACAAGAAGAGCTTGAACAAACTAAAAGGGAGGTTCAGCAGTTGAAAACGCGCGCGTATAACGGATACATGTTAGATGATTTTGAGATAGAAGACCTTAAATTTGTCGAAGACTCTACAGAAATGATCGAACAAGTGAAAAAGGAGACGACCACTCGTGATCAAAGTGTTGAGTTCCAGAAGAAGAAATGTGTGACATTTGCAAATCGTAGGTCGGTGGCTCAAGTCATTGTGCCGCCGCCACCACCTAGCGAGGCTGTGTTCCAAAGGCACCCTTCTCTTAAGAAGAAGAAAATGAAGCAACTCATCCCATTTATAGGGGGGATTTTTTCGAAGAAGAGGGGAAGCTCTGAAGTTGCATTGGCATGAGTAAAATTGATAAGATTGTTGGATTTGGAGGAAGTATAGAGTAATTTTCAATATTAAATAATGAGTGTTACAGGACAAATTTTCTAGTATTAAATATGTAGCATATCATGATCACTTGATCACATTTTCCTATCATGAATATAGCTAAAATTTTCATTTATAATTCGTTCTTTTTGATCTGGTTTTGTAAATTTGTTGATTCCTTTAGTTGTCAATTAAAAACTTTTAACAATATAGTTACATTTCATGAAAATTACTCTTTTACTCATGCATGTTTCTCAACTTTAAGAACATCCCCGATAAATTCTAGTACATGTTTGCACATAAATCTCAGACACCCCACTTTGTTGAATCATATATGGGCTGGTTTAGAGATTGATTCTAATCGGATGATTATGAATTTCAAAAATCATAGATTTGCACAAAACTTTTTTATGAAATCAAGAAAGTAAATAGTTAAGGCTGACCAAGGAAATTATGAAAGCCCGGTACAACATGTTTTCTTAGGTAAGCTTGTTGCTACCAAAGATAATGACATTGAAGCAACGGATAACTAACATAATCAAAGAAAAATACCACTTAATTAAACAAGTTAAATTAATATTTGCACTTAATATGATCTGACCTCCATCCAACTACTACCACTTGAATCAACTATAAAAATGAAGTTTCTCCAATTTTTAGTAATACTTTTATTTAATTTTCATTAATTCACTGGTTCCCTTGTCTAACAACTTTGCCAATTAACCTAATTAGCAGATGGCATATGAATATCATTATAAGGTCAAATGAAAGCAGCTAGGCGTGTATACTAAAAGGTTAAAGCCGGTTTGTTTTCATTTTTATGAAGTATTTTTACTATTTGAAACTGCGAAAATGTATTTGTTTTATTTATTTTTATAAAAAATATAATTTATTTTTTTTTAAAAAAATTATTTTCAAATCTACTAACATTCACGTTTTTTTCATGCAAAAAATACCATAAAATAAATACGTTTTCAAATTCCAAACCTTTGTTCTCTACATTGAAATATTTCAATTTCAATTTCAAATATAGTTTCATTTTTATATGAAAATATTGTGAAAATATTTTCAATCCTGAAAATGCTGAAAATATAAAAATAAGTTTAGAAATGAAAACAATCGAGGTCTAAGTTGCTCAAATTGGGTTCAAGTGAATCAATCTTAGGCTCTCAAGTACCTGTCATCTGTAGTAATTTTGCTGAGTTTTTATAGCACTCTATTGAAAGGAATGCTCAAATAAGTAACAAATTGATTATTGGCAAGGATCTGAATGGTATTTTGACTATAATTGAATTTTCCTTTGAGCTTAAGATTGTATACAAATTTGGCTTTACTATTTTTACACTTTGGTTCTTCTATGCAATTTTATATTGCATTTTATATTGTATACAATACATGCACATAATTTTTATAAAAAATATATACATGTATTATATATAATACAAAATACAATATAAAATTATAATAAAAAACCAAAAGTATTATTATTACGGGTCTTTGAATGTTTAAATTCAACTAGATAAATGTGAAAGATTGACCATTTGATCATGAATCAAACCACAAGCAAGTTAAGTTTCAAGTAACTCTATACATAGCTAGTATTATTTCTTTCCAGCTTCCATGCTTTAATATTTTTCTGTACATTTTATACCCGATATTATTTATTGGTGTACATTCCATTATAAATTCAAATATATTCACACACATACCCATAAATATGTATAAAATATATAGTGAGATATACATTCAGTGCACGTTGCCGGATTGACATATGTTAATCCCTTGATTGTGTGCTTCTCAACCCACAATAAAAAAGCAAAAGTCCTTCAACCTGTCCATCTCCAAGCTAGACAATATGGCAGTAAAATTGAAGTAAAATATAATCATCAGATAGCCCATAAAAAGAAAGTCCCATATTTATATATATATTTGTATATAGATATAGAAATCTAAGTATGAAGTTGTAATAATACATGAATTTTTCAAACTATTATAACATCGGATTTTCTTCCACTAAATACACCATCCTCCGATGACTTGTTGAAGAACTCAATGCAATCGGCAATGGCTTCATTGTAGTGCGACTTGGAGGAGTAGTAATACGAACTGCATGAGGTCTTGGGTGTCTCCACCGCCCTGTCACATGATCTCCGCCTCGGCACCGCCGCATGCCCTCCCTCTGACGCCGGCGACCCGCCTCTAGCAGGGAGCCCCCGGGGGAAGATGAACCGCATTATGATCTTCCGAAACCGGTCCAGTAGTTTCATGGGGGCCTTTGAGAAAATGGGTGAATTCTTGATCAAAATGAGATTAAAAAAAAAAAAAAAAAAAAAACCTAATCTTGAATTTAATGAGCATCCTCACAAGAACTCCTATTTATTGTTGATTGTTAATAATATTTTATTGTCCATTTAATTTTTGCAAGATATTCTCCGGGAAGTGTAATGCTATCATTTCTGTCGTATGGAAGAATAAAAGGAGTGGATTTATTTTTGGATTTTTTCTTTTTTCTTTTAATAAATATATTGTCTGTGACTCAATGATGTTTTTTCAGAAGAAAAGAATGTTGTCTCAGGCATGTGACCAAATCATTTGCATGGCCTTTTGTGCTAAACAATTATAAGTAGTATATTAGTTTATATACTAATCAACAATTATTTTTTTAAGTAAAAAAGTTCAATATATTAGAGTATTTATCAACAACTAATTGATAATAATATAAACAATTAATTAATAATTATGCATACAATTAAATTTAATTATATTTCATTTATCTTTGATAAGATTAATGTCTCCTTGTTTAACTTTTTAAATTTCTCATTCAACCCTTCTTGTCGACCTACTTTAGTATCCAGTTATTAAGTTTGCTTGTTTATATATATAACTATTCTCAATTAATAGATAAATGCTACAAAAGAAGACTATCTTATATGCGTTGAATATCATTTTGTCTCTTGGACATTCAACATAGGTGGAAAAAGCCCTTTAACATGTAATATATGGACCACTTGGCTAGATGGATAGAGTCATAGAACATAAATATAAATATATTAATATTAAAATATTTAAAGTAATTTTATTTAAAATAATATGTAAGAATAATTTGGTTAGTTTTTAAAAATAAGAAGTGTAAAGTAAAATAATGAGAGTACCCAATAAAGTGAGACAAAAATAAAATAATTGAGAGTATAAAAAACCACAGTGATACTTAATAAAAATAGAAGGGATAAAGTGAAATTAATCCTATAGAATATTTAAGTAATGTTAAAATCTACCATCAAAATTAATGTAACATGAAATAAGGTAATTAATACGGTCGTTGCATGGAATGAAAGAGTTTAAATTCCCCAAACTGTTCACAAAGATTTCAAATTAAATTCGTCAAGGCCTTCAAAATATACTTAATTGATCAAAATAAATTGTGATTAGACTAGATATTTGGCTTCATTTTCTTCTTTTTAACCATGTAAAATCAAAACACCACTAGCCTTATTTGGTTCAAATAATTTTCCAATAACTTTACTTTCAAGTCTAGTTTTCAGACTTCAACTTTTAACATGTTCACAAAGCAAATTAATAACATCCTCCATTCTTGACAGATAAGTAAATAATTAATCCTTGATTACCCTTTTCAAAACAGCTTTTCAGAACACAATTAGTGAAAAAAATTAAAAAAATTGAGCCAGATACAGCATACTGTCTTCTTAAAGGAATTAATTAATAAATTCTTGAGTTTCTTGAAAGTTATATAATTATCAATAATTAATTAATCACGTTAGCATGATGGTTGACTAATTATTGTAACAGTACTGAAATGACTTAAAAAGTGTGTTTGGAATGATGAGTGCCCAGCTTTGCCTGGGAAATCTATATATGTGACCTGAAGAAATCATTAGGCCTGTGGACACTCGCTATATTTGAGGCCTAAGTATATTAAAATATTAATACTATTTAGTCTCCACATTCAACGTTTCTTACATAATAATATTGTCACAGCGAAAAGGCTGTTGGCTATTGTTAAGTAATAATATAAAAATTATTATTAATGATATGTATTAAATATTCATAATTATTGTTCTGTTATAATAATAATTTTTATAAATTTATTAGAAATAGAAATTAAAAATGAGGTATAATCCATGTCCTACCTTATATATTATTAATCAGGTGCTGAAATGATAGATAAGTGCATGTCAATACAATAATTTATGACATATGTATAGTATATAAGTTATCTTGTCGATAATTAATAATATATATATATATAGTGTTTAAGTTATTATTATTAATAATTAATGATATATGATAATAATAATAAAAATTGTCACTATAATTTATGATAAGATTTTTTTTATTACTATACATATGTTAATAATATCAATAGTGATAATTTAAACACAATTCTAATCAAAATTTGTAAAAATCATTACTTTTACAAAATAAAAACTTTGTCGCTTTATATATATAATTAAAGATAATTTTGATATTATCACTTTTTATCACTAATGTTCTTTTTCTAGTAGTGTGATGGAAAGTGAAAAATAAAATTATAGACATGGAGAAAACTTGAAATTTGGCTACATAGATTTTATACTAAGATTATATAAGATGGAATAAGATCATTCCAGTCATGAATTTATGTTAAAGTAGCATAAATCTTCTTGAATTTTAATGTAATAGTTTGTTACTTCTAATACTCTTTGCATCCTATAAAGGATGCCTGTTATTTTATTTTTATTTGTCCATTATAAAAAATAGGTCTTTATAGTAATATGTAACTGTCTAGTCTTCAATTTCATTTCAAAAAAATTGAACTAAATCAATCTTTTCATAGCAAAATCGCCTTACTTAAGAAGGAAGACGTTTTAGAAATAAATGGAAGCCAACAGATACAGATTAAATTAAGATCATACCATAAATACTGCAAGTCATTTTTTTTCTTTTTCAATGTTGCAATAACTTCCATATATAATCAATTTAATTACAGAGTTAATTATATGTTTAATAAAAGTTTTATCTTTTCTTGAAAATGAAGTCGTTTTCTAGTGGAATGTTTAATGTTGTTCTGGTTTCAAAATGTCTAACGGCACACTGGAACTGTTGTCTGTGTTTCTCTTTCTTCGGGCTAAACCAAAATCAAATGTGATATGAACTGAAAATGGTTCAGACAAAACAAGTATCGCCAATTCATCTGCTAACAAACAAACTAAACTGAGCTAAACCAAAATCAAAGAATTTATAGTACACAAACAGTCTAAAGATCATCCAGCCATCAGATCTCAAACAGCTAATCCATTGAATCCCAATGACACAACATAAAGTGATTCCGGCAAATCAATTCAAAACTTAATGTGCAACTTTTTTATCTGTTGAAAACAATATATAGGACCTCCCTTAACTGGTGCGCTTTTCATGAGACGACGAAGTGCATGCCCATTGGCTAATAATGGTACAGTGACAAGAAGACTGAAGCATGGATAATGAAAGAAACCAGAGAGGGTAAAGAAATGGAGGACACCATTCACGCGACGTCCAGAGGCACAAAATCTGGGTGGAAGCTGTCCTGACATTGCTGGTTTCTTGAAGCTAAATCACTCATAGGTTTCGCTTTCGTAAAAGAGTCTTGTTCCTCTTGTCCTGTCTCCCTAAAACTGAACTCTTTTGAGCAATGTTTTCTTATGTTACAAGATCACCTACTCCAAATTGTCAAACACATATCCACCAGGAACTACTTAGTACGACATTCCATCAATACAAGATTGGTCAACAGACCCCTCACTCATGGTGAAGTTTTTTGAAGGATAATGCACCAGTTTGATTTGTCATAAAATCTGTCAACAATGACAGCACCATCCACGTCACCCACTAACCTGCACAAAGTAATACAACATAGAACGTCAAGACGAAGGATTAAAGTAGCGTCACTATGGATCGCTTTGCAAAGATTTCACAACACAAAATTATTCAAATGAAAACTAGCACAGCAACATATGTTCTGTAATATAGTGCTTCAATGCTCAATCAATCATCAAAATAATCCAGTCAATGGAGCAATATAAAAGAAAAGAGCTATGATTTTCCTGTCCACCAATTTTTGCATCTTTCAATTAAATATCATTATGCAGCCATGAAAGCAGAAGGTAAGCAAATATATTTATCAACCTTCGACATCAAAGAGGAACTTCTTACTTGTCTTGCCCAAAACTTTTGTTTGTTCATAATAAAATCAGACTCTTGTGCCCGAGAACTAATATCTTTATCATGAACAGCCTCAATGGCCAGCACTAGCACTTCTCCAAGAGCTATTTTAGCAGAAAATTGAAGTGATCTTGTGCAACAGCTCAGAAGACTGATACACACTATATTCTGATTATGACTAGCCACTCTAAAATAGATTATGTCGACATAAACAATAACAGAAATACTTGATTTCATGCTTGCTTCAATTGTAGAGTAATATGTAATGTTTCCTGTCATAAACCTACAGGTCATTAATTATGACATTCCCTAGACATTCTAAATACAGAATTCCTTTAGAAAGGAGGAGGAAGAAGGAAAAAGAAAAAAGAAAAAAAGAACAAGCCAACAAAATGAGCTTTTTTTAAGTCAAAGTTCCTTCCTAAATATTGCCAGAAAGGAAAGGATCAAAAGGACACAACAATCAAGGGGAGGTGCAGAGCGCTAATGAGGGAGAAATCATTATAATATGTTATTTCTTCATATAAAGCACACTTAAGACCAGTCAGCCTTTCTTAGTTGTCCTGTTGTTTTCCAAATTTAGTCTCATGCCAACACCTTTCTTTCCCTGTATCTCTTGAAAAAAGTAAACACATTGTCTATATAACTTAGGAATTGAAAGCCAAGAAATTCATCTCATTTGTCAATGGCAAACTAGCAAATCCTAGAAGAAAATTTCCTAAAATTAAACCAGATACCGGAGCTGTTAAACCAAGACAAGCAAGAAGCAATTGCATACAAGTTGGAAGCTACTCTATTGTGTCTGGTTTCTTTGCTACTGATCAGACCTATAGTAAGCATCTAGTACCAGAAAGAAAATCACTAAGAAGAAGGCTTAAACAACAAAGTTGGAGTATTCTAACAATGCAATACCTTTCAAGTTCACCTTCGCTGAAAACATGATAATATCTGTCATACACCACTGCACCTTTTTTATCATCTTTCCTTGCCAAACCATTAGCTACAGCATTGGCTGAGGCTCCACCGACTTCAGCACGATGGTAAGGTAAGTGCCAAGGAACAAAATATTCCTGCTGATGCATACTACTTATATTAATTTTAGAAACCAATGAATAATCTCCATCTCTAGAGTTTGGATGCATGATTTCTTGTGATCTTGCATCTGGAGACTCTACAGTGAAATCTTTCAACTGCTCTCCAGAACCATTTTCATCAGTTTCTGGAATGCTTTCCAAAGCAAATGAAGATGAATTGCTGCGAATTCGGGGACTACCAGGTCCTATCCACTCTTTTAGATACTTCTGAGTAAGAGGAGTCCATTTGTTGACCAATGACTTATCTTCTTGTTCCCAAGCCCAAACTGTGATTAAAACAAGGCCACCACTTTTGACAACACGAAGTAATTCATCTACGGCTTTCTTTCTCCTACTTTCTGTGCTCAGGTGATGTAAGACAGCAATAGAAATTGCAGCATCACCATAACCAGTTCGGTAAGGAAGATTCACTGCATCAGCAACTAAAACTTCATGCCCTTTATCTGCACATATATTAATAAGGGGAGCACTAATATCACAGCCAATGAAACAACAATTCAGATTCAACCCCAAGTATTTCCCATTGCCACATCCTGCATCTAAAATAAGTGATCCTGAGGGCAAAGAGTTCAAGAACATTTGGACTTTGGGCCATTTGGCAAACCGAGTAGAACTGAAGTGGGGAGCAATTGCATCATATACACGATGAACATACTTTTTCTCAATTTCAGGTGTCGCCTGAACTTTGGAATATGAACATCCCTGGTCATTCCTCACTGCTACAGGTGGTAAAACAGGCAAATCTTCAATTGAAATAGCAGACAAACCACTGGAACTGTCTACTCCTACTTCTTTCATAGTGCATAAAAAATCAAATGACTGGCAGTAAAATAGATTGCAGTAGAGCAAGCCTAGGCTCCTGTAATGCAAAATGTTCTTGGTCCTCTAACAACAAGATTCATCAGCAAGATTCATCAAATGACTGCGAAGAGACAACAATACAAATTACAAGCAAGCAATTCCTCACAATAATATTATAAATAGTAAAATGCGCCTTTACTTTTTACTCTTTTTTATTAGCTCTTATTTACTTTTCTTTGTGTGAATGCACAACATGTCATGTCAGGATTGCAAGTCTTGAATACACCAAGAGAATTTTGGTTAATTCAAGCATTTGGAACTCATTTACCCAAACATGGAAAAAATAAAAACAAAATTTGTGACCCCAATTTCAGCACCATGTATCCTTAAATAATGTTCTAAACATCCCATCTAATTAATTCTATTTGAAATACACCAGTATAGAGATTATAGAAGATAAGTAGCAGGGTATAAAGCAGAAGGCATAACACTACGCATTTCACTCCCCTAGGGGATAGCATTAGCCAAGGCAGAAGAATAAGTCGAAAGAACATTTATATTTTTAGCATTTTAAAAAATAAAATATAACTGTCAAAACTACTTTTTACCAAGACGAATTGGCTTAAGGTGACAAACAATAAAGACCAAATCTGCTTCTGATGATAAAACCATTAAGAGTTTAGACTACAAGCTATAGACACAATGAAATGATTGAAACATTAATCACCAAACCTCATAAGCAAGCTGAAACGCATGAGATTGCCAACACAAGTTTGTATCCCATATATATATATGGGTATATGCACGCATGCATGTATTAAACACTACCTATCTGTATTTGTGCCTGTCTATAACATGTAGAATTGTATAGTCTCAACTCTTTGACTTGATATGCAGATTCTTGGAATCCATGAAGACACATCTTATAGTTTGGTGTAAATCTTTCACACAAGAGTCCAAAAATTTATTGCTGACCTTCTTTGAACTTGTTTAATGCTGATACCTAGTTTTTTAAATAAGCCAGGAGAGTTTTGTTGTTGTTGTTGTCTTTTTTTTTTTCCCACTACGATGTATACCTTAAGAATATCCTATCTCTTTCGGTATTTTGAGTGCCCACCCCTGGTTTTTGGAGATGCGAAATGCATATATTAAGGTATCATTGCCATTGATTACAGCTATTTAAGTGTGAAATCTGCAATTGATCAAATGTGAAACAGGGCATTAGTAGATGTTCAAGTGCAAAGTTCTAGTTACTATACAGTTCATTTCAATAGGTTCTTGATGAAATTGAATTACACTTCTCAGAGAAGGAAATCCAAATTCATGACAAAATTAGAAGCACTATTTTTCGGTTGTTGCTATCTTTCACCATAAAGGTAAGCTATATTATATAAACAAGCATTAGAACGTATAAGATTCAATCTTCAAGCAAACCAAAAATCGAGCACGCAGATTCCATTCCATGGACAACATGAATGCAGCATAGAATTAGAAACACATGATATAATAATTAAGGGGTGCATACTAGAGAAGAAGGAGATAATTGGTAATCTACTTGAGGTGACTGATTTTTATAATAATTTTACCAGGCTACCAGCAAACTGGTTTTTCGTAGAGGGGAAATGGGAGGGAATATAAGCTTCTTTAAGGCATTTTGCCATACATATTACGTGCCTAAAAAGACCCATTCAATTCGGCCAAAACCTTACAACAATAAAGGCATCATCAGAAATTCATCATAAGGAACAGGACCTCTTACGTCCCCTTGTGTGTGTGCGCGAGCGCCGGTGTGTTCTCATGCGTATGTACATCTCCACAATTAAAAAAAAAAAAAAAGGAAGTTGAACCCCTCCCCCAAGAAATTTAACAAAAAAACTAGAAAATGAATATGGGAGTACCCTCGCCGGAGGAGTGGCCGGTAAAATCAACCGCCGGTGGAGACGCAGAAGAGAGAAAGGAGTGCAACGCCTTTGTTCCTTGCTGGACCTGGACGTTTTAAGAAATGAGTGGGCTGAACCTCTGGTGTAAAGACCAGATGGACTGAGCTAAGGTAAAAGATTTAAGCCCAGTCCACTAAGCAGACTGGATAATCTTCACTCCCATTTAGAAAAATAAGAACAAAAATTACACTACTATTTGTTATACTTCTCCTTCTATTATTGATAAAGAAAAATATCATGTTAATTAATAGTATGTGTTATGTAAAAATGATACAAAGTTTTGGTGTACCTCGTTATGTTTGGTCCTATAAAGTTTTGAATTTAAATTTCATTATATGTGTGAATATGTATCTATTTTTAAAATAATTAATTATTGATAATGATTTATTGTGCATGGAGTGCGAATTTACGGCTCGCCTAGAACACCCGAAAGTTCTCAAAGTAAATAAAAATTAATTTGGCTAGGACAAGTTGTTTTGTTTTTTGAAGACTTGTTTTACAATTTGCTATTTTATGTTTTTTTTTATGATTGGTTTTGTTATAAGGGATGAGGCCCAAACTGAGTATTGGATTTTTAATAAAACTCTTTGAGGATTCTTTCAGTTACCAGCAATTTCTAGGCATTTATTGAATCCACGATATGGTATTTATGATTTATTAATTTGAGATTGTTGATTCATTTTTAATAGATAATTGACGATATATTTAATCGTTTCACAGAAAAAAAAAAAAGAGAGAGAGAGAGAGAGAGAAATCTTTTAGGTATAATGTAATTGGTCTTAAAATTTGTTACTCAAATATAGCAACTTTTATTTTTCAGTTATTTTTCCTTTTTTGGATAAGTGTGTATGTCTAAAATTAATAGAGCATCTATAGAGAATAAGGCTTTGTTGACAGTGTAAATGCATACGAGGGTATACAAATATAACCATTCTTCAGCGTACACAAAATGTAAGGAGGACTGTTCATAATATCGTAAAATTATTGGTATCGCAATGGATTCAGGTAAAATTTGAATCATCTTATTTAAGGCAGGTTTCGACAATATAAATGAATTTGGTTCGAATTCTGAATTTGCCACTTTCAAACTCGATCTGACCCCAGACTCGACTCGATCTGACCCCAGACTCGACTCGTTTATCTTTCTAGAAAAATTATTATACATATTTATAAGATATTATAATTAGAAAAATGTATTTTTTAAAAAAAATAATAATAATAATATTTTTATAAAATATAATTTTTAATATTTTTTAAATTATAAAATAGATCTATCCATCGAATTTAAATTTAGAACAAATTTAAATATTAATTTTTAAAAATTTTAACGAATCAAATTTCAGGTCCAAACAAATCCGACTTGGACTGACCCACTTTCATCCCTAAAAACCAGCCACAGAATTATTCCAATTTCTGAAGATCAATCACAAGTCCAAAAAATTTACGAGCAATTATTTTTGATGGGCCATGACAAATTTAGGTCCAAGCTAAGTCCAAGAACTTATCTAAATTATGAACGGAGATAAGATAAGACTAGAGCTTAAATACTTAAATTAAGTCATTAAGGCTCTAACGTTATAGTCCATGAAGATACACAAATATACCTACGAATAACCCCAATTTTCATAATACAATCAATTTATTAAGCATTTAACTCTCAGGTTATTTGAATTATTTTTTCTCAATTTCGAATTTATCTTTTTAATGTTCTTTTGTAACGCATAACAATTTAAATTTGAGTACTTTCAAATAGAATGATAACATATTAATTTTCATGCTAAAAATTGATACAATTCTTTTTCTTACTTTAAAAAGTGAACGAATAAAAGTATATCAACACATTAATAGATTTCAATAACACTTTCAGTAATTATTTAAGACTTTAAGTACACCAACTTACCATATATCAAAATTCACTTAAAAATTAAATACGAAATTAGACCTCATCAGCTCCCAAAGGGTCAACGCCTTGTTAATCCAAGCGAATCCCAGTTACAGCTAATTTTCTAGTGAGATTAGCTGGCCAACAATAATAAAAATAATATTATTATGAAATATCGTTTTCCTACTCTTCTAGGAGCAACCAATTCAAAATAAATGATGATATCAATTTATCATACCTCCTACTATATTTAGTTTAAATAATAGGTTAGTTTAGGTTAATAAATAGGGATGAAAAATAAATTAAATTATTTGTTACTTAACTCGAATCGATCAAATTATTGGATATTTGACTCGAATCGATTGCTAAAAGCTCGTTTGAGGTTGGTTCATTAATTTAACAAATCAAGTTTAAATGTATTTTTTCGTTCGATAATTCTTGAAACTCGATTCGAGTTTGATTCGATTAATGAAAAAATAAAAAATATATATATAAAAAAATCAAATTACATGAGTTCGATTCATATTCAACTCGATTAAAGCGTGTTTAAACTTGACTCGATTAACAATTAAATTAAATTTAAATATAATTTTTAAAATTCGATATAAATTCAAATTAAATTAAATAATAATATATTTAATTGGACTTAATTTATTTATATATATATTTAATAATAAGCTACTTTTTTGAATAAATTTAGCAACGGGTGGTTGCACAAATGAACCTGCACTTTGGCTGTGATTGCATGTGTAGGCAATTATGATCACTCGGAGAGAGGGGCCTTGTTTGGGAGACTATTCATTCAGTCAAAAGTCGTACTATTGTTTTCTTTAATCATTCATATATTACTATTATTGCGTTTGTCCCAAGAGCATCTCACGTGCTAGTCGCTACCCACTCTAATAGCGATTTTGAATGTTCATAATTATGAAAATAGTGTAGCAACTGAAGTTTTCAGTTGTATTTCAACTTTCTTGTTTATGGTATGAAAATATATTTTTAAAGATAATGTCCCAAAACTTTACAATTATTAGATTTTTTTTTATTTTAAGTCTCACTAAATACGTGAACGTGCTTGTCTGATTCAATTAATGTGAATACTCATTAATTGTTGTAATTAATTAATTATTAATGGTTGTGTTTTTTAATTAGTTATTAGTTATGCAATTAGTGAAAAAAAAATGAAATAAATTTGTTGGTCATAATAATTATATACAAATCTAGCATTTTTTTTTTTGGGGAAAAATAAATAAACTTGTTGGTCATAATAATGGTTATATACAAATCTAGTGTCAAAGTGTTGATTCTTTAATTTCTTATGCAAATAATTATTTTGGGTAAAGAATACATAAAGGGTAGAAAAATCTGAGTTAGGCTTTTAGGTGGCATCTAAGTATGTAAGCTTAAATGGAGAAAAATCTTTGTTGGGTAAAACATTCTTAAGTCAAGAAATAATAATAATTCAATGATTGTCCTTGTAATATGACTCTTCAACTTTTTTTTATTGAAGTGACCTTAGATGTTACTTATATAACTCATGGAAACTTATTTTCCACAATCCTCTCAAATACAATCTACTTTTTCCTATTTTCCTTCAACGAGTTGTTTTAAATGGATAACCTATCATTTCATATTTTTTATTTTTATTTATTATGATCATAGTGTTTTTATAAAACGAATCAATGATCAAATTAGTATTGTCGTTGTTCAACAGTTTAATCAATTGGAGCGATTCAATTATTAGTCCGACCGATCTATCAAAAATTAATTATATTTTTTATTATATTATATAAAATAATAATATAATTAAATAATTATTACATTCAAAATAAAAATAAATAAATAAATTACTAAAAAATACATTTAACAACTTTAAATATATAAGTAATCACATAATATGACCAATACTAAGAAGTTTTAAAAAAATAAACAATAAATAAAAAAAAAGTTGTTGATCGGTTTAATCGATTTTGATCAATTTTGATCAATTTGCCCATATTTTTATTTTTTGCATCGAAACAGATCGAACCCACCACAAGTTTGTAGTTGAACTGGTCGAACTGGCGGTCCGCTCCGCTCTGATTTTTAAAATATTGTATGATTCACACCAAAAGTATATTTAAAAAAATATTTTATATATTTAAAATGTATTTATAATATGAAATATCATATGAAATATTAAAATAGGACAAAAGTCCTATAAAAACTATGATTTTGTAATTAAGTATGATAAATCCATACATTACCTCTGAAATTAAGAGTGATCACTAATCTTAAACGTACTACAAAATTGGGAGAATTCTTTGGCGCTCGTGGGAATTGTAAATGTTTTCTGTGTGATTGAGAAATGTAGCTATTAAAGGACAGACATATTTATGGGTTTCTTGCAATCATGAAACTTAATTTCTGAAACTTGATATTCGTTACAGCAATTTGCATTCAAATTGTCGAAGAAGACCCACAACAATAAATAATTTTAATTTCTCCATTGATGATGATGGGTAGAAATCAAGTTCAGCACCTACCTCCATCTATGAAGATATTCTTCAAATTTGAAATTATAAAAAAAGTAATTGATATTATTTCAAACCCTTACAAATCTTAATTGATATTATAAATATGTATTTCCAAAAAATAAAAAGAAGCCAAAAAAAAAAAAGAACCCACCAAGGACAATAATTAGCACTTCAAGATGCATACTTATTTTTCATTTTTCAGAATGGACATAGTTTATCAGCCATAAAAAAATATTAAAAAAGTAAATTAAAAGGTTTTTCAGTTAAACTTATTTGTTCTGTTAAACTATTTGCGAAATGTTGGGAAATTCATAATTGCCTCTTCATTACTCGCTAATTTTTGTTAGAAAAGAACATAATATCTTGGGTTTTATTGACAGAAAACTGGGAATTAGCACTTTGATCAAATTGGGATTTTTAATTCCTCCAAATCCAAGGAAATCATTTTTGGGGGCAGAGTGCATCAAACTTCACAAAAAAAATAAAATAAAATAAAATTGTAAGAGCTCTTAACTATTTCAAGATCTTTAAAATGAACAAGTAATTGAATAAAAACATTTTATATCATCACAGAACCATAATACCTTATTTTATTCTTATTGATCAATAAATCTCACATGATATACTCCCTCCCTCTTCATTAAAAAAAAAACTTTATGTACTTTTGTACGCGTTCATCATTATTTTAATTTTTAAAAAACACTTAAAAATAAAATATTATTTAAAATGTTTGTTTATGTAGCATTCAACCCCAAAACCAGATCATCAAAGAATATTCAATCCATATATATGCACAATAATAACATATTAAGAATGTATAACAAATACAACTTTTAATATTTATAAAATTTGAAAATAATAAAATTGGGACGAGAGAAAAACTCATATTTTTTTTAATAATAAATTAAACGCACCCTATTGCCAACTCGACTAGTCGTGCAGTTGAAACAACGCCAACAAAATTATATATTATCTTACCCTAGAGCGAGATTAGAACATATATAAATAAACAACTGCACACTAAAAACATTAAAAATGGTATATACAAGACAGAAATAGGTCAGCTATTTAGTTTAGCCAACCCTCAATTAGTTATGTGACTTGATTCCACCAATACATCCCCCCTCCCAAGAAAAATAAAATAAAATAAAATAAAATGTGAATTAAACCCTAACTAATATTCAAGCGCTTTGTAAATCACCACAAAGCAAGGCAAAATCGCCCTTGAATTAAACACCTGCAATTCCTCCAGATTCGAGTAAATCCCTGCGTACCCGGCAACAGAATCATACGAGCCACCAGCCGGCGACGCCGCTCCATCGTCCTCAGCCGTCGTATCCTCCGCCGTGCGCTTCACCCTCCCGGCAATCACACGGCACACGAGCATCGCGCGGCGCGTGCCCAGTCCGCCGAGGCAATCGTGGGCGCGTCCACTGCTTGCCGTTGTGCGGATTCCATTTATTTTATTGCCCTGAAACCCATGCCGGATAATGGTGCAGACGCCGCAAGCGGGTATGGAGCCGCACAAGCTGGATGAGCCTCGGGCGCCGAGCGAGCACGTGAGCGTGGCGCAGTAGAATCGTAGGAGCTCGTTTCCGTCGGCGGCGCACCTGGCGTTTCTCTTGGCGTTGCTGTTGGCGCGTATCTTCACGGCGTCTCTGTAGTCCTCGAACCTTTGGATTGTGCGCTGCGTGTTGTGGACTTTTAGTATTCTCTCGATCATGCAAATTGGATTGTCCTTTTTAAGCCAGCTTGATTTGAAGATTATCTCGACTATGTTGCGGCTCGAATCCTCTGGCCCCAACTCAGACACTGTAAGAATATAGACACAAACATTTGAGAAAATTTAGCCGGCAAAGCATAATAGCACAATCTCTGCTAAATTCATCATTTAAAAAAAAAAATCTTAGCTAGCTGCTAAAATATTAAGGGACTTTGTATAAATATTTAATTTTATAAAAAATAATATATATATTTATTATTTATATAATTCACCGAATATGACATATAAAAGATTAATTTTATTCTAAGATAAGTTGACCATCATAATTGTAATAGAAAATCGTATCATTGAACTTTCCAAGTAATATGCTGGCCAAAAACAATTAACCTAATTAAGACAATAAATTTTCCAAACTCATCGACTAATCTTAGGTTTAGACAACGAGCAATCATTTTTTAGTTTCTTTACTTTTCTATTTCCAAATAAGTACTTATACAGGACTAAAAAATGATGATCATAAGTACCCACAAAAGGTTTCTGGTTCGGGCTGAAATATGACTTCCTACTGTCGGTGAGGTACCCGCACCCAAACAGCTAATAATGTAACACCAATTAAGAAGCGCCACGTAATGTCGAGTGGTACTTTTCCATTTTATGAATTTGAAAGCTGTAAAATTTATTCCAGATGGTCCCTTAGAAAATGAAGTAGCAGAGCACAGGGACAGTGCTGGGAAAAAGAAAGGCAAAGATTTATGGGAGTTTTAAGTAATGCACCAAAAAAAGAACTGCTTTTCAGTTTTCACCTTTTAAGATTGTTTATTTTGCAGCATAATGCCGTTTTGCCTGCACTTTACAAGTTCAAAATTCATATTTCCCGCAATGAAAATGCAAAATTTTTCTTTTTAACATAACAGAAATGGACAATGAAACCACTTTTTTTTTTTATTATCGAAGAAGGGGATCACTTCTGCAAGGCATTGATCAAACTGGAATTGCAATAAAAAATCAAGGGGCAGCTAGGCCATATGGAATGATGAAGCAACTGTCCTAATAGTCAAACTTAGATATGTGCCTTCAATCTTTTTTTGGTTTATAACAGGAGCAAATTAGTGGGTAAAATGGTAGTAAAACTCACAAAACTACAGTAAATGCTATCATATGTGTAATCTTAATATATAATACTAATATGATTATAACAATGAACAAAATCATATGATAAATTAAACTAATATATGATAATCCTAGTTAAGTACTTCTGTACAAATACATAGTAAAATTGTGAAGGATTAGGACCATAAATCAAAGACATCAAAAGAGGCTGAAAGTTTTTACCTGCATGCCTAACTGCTTGATGATGTTCTAAGCTCTCAATTTTTGGGAAAACCTCTCCACATTCAGAGCAAGCACATATGGTTGTTCTTGGCAATGGATACCTGCACTCACTTCTGTCAATTTTACTTCATCACAATATAAAAAATTCAATTCATTTGATAAATTTTTCATCTGATTCTTTTCCACGAATAATCTGCCTTACAAACAGACAAGATTTGATCATGCGTCTATCTTTCTCAGACAGTGCAGCAAAATATATATTACCTGCTAGGATCAACAATGGCATGACACTCATAACACCCGGAAAGCTTCCTCAGCTGCAGGCCTCGGCCGGTGTAAGATGCGCCACCTGCACTTGATCTCACCGAGCTGGAGTTGATGGACCGAGAAGAGGATGATCCATGGCTAGTCTTCTTGCTGAGAAGCCTGGTTTCCTGCCCCAGAGAGCTGCTCTCGGGTGAGTTATCTGCGCGGTGTACAACCCTGGTGTTGCCATGAACAACATCCCTGAACGAACAAATAGAGCTGCAGGAGGTATAAATGATATTGGCTGAAGGGTTTCTCGAGGGATCGTGGATTTTTGAATCTTCAATTTGTTTGCAGGTGAGCAAGTTCTTGATTTGATCCCATGAAGAGGGTTGCTTGGTCTGCTGCTGCTTCTGCTTTTTCTTGCGCTTGGAATTGGGGGCATGTTTTTTGAGCTCATGAGAGGGTTCTGGTAAGAAAGTGAGGAGTGCCATGAAAACTAGTGCTAGGAATTGGAAGAGGAGTGCTGGTAAAGAATTACTTTTCTCTATCATGGAGAAAACACACACTTACTTGGAGAGAGAAGTCTGAAAATTTGGGAAGTGTTACTTTAATGGGGGGAGGGATCCAAGATGGGTGAAGAAGTTGGGGGATGGGGCCTATTTATTAATTATTAATAGTTGCTTGTGTGCCTGAGAAATAAAAATAATTAATTAACCCCATAATCTATCAATAATCTGGCTTATTGTGATGAAAAGTCAGTGAAAATACCACCAGAAAAGTTTTTAAAATTATTCTAAAAAATTTCAGATTTTTTTATGCCTAGTGTTTAAATTAAGACAAAAGACTAGCAGAACCGTTCATATAACTCCAAAATCTGAAGTTGAACTTCTGATTAACCACCAAATGTAATATACAAGTGGGGTGTTTAGCGGTCATTTCTTCTTAATTATATATGGGAAGGTTTCATTCTTTTGCATAAGTACGTGATACACTCGGCGTTAACTTGGAAAAATACTTATATATAATAATGCGGTATACATTAAATTCTTAATTTCTAACCTGGAAAGGTATGGAGATATAAGTTAATGTCTGCATTGTAATAAGACATTAAGAACGTTGGAATTATCTCGACAAAAATCATTTTATACTCAAATCAGAATTAATTTAAAGAAAATAAAAAATAAATAATTAATAAATCTTGTAATAGTAAAAAATAGATTGAGTAGCTTTTCAAAATGATGAATAAGGATATTTATACAATTTTTGATTAGAGCATGGTCCATACTGGGTTATCTTAGGCCTTTAGAAATTGAACCATTCTTCACGTTAATCAACTAGTCAATAATTTAATAATCAAGAATAGTGAAATAGATTAATAATCACAATTTTAACGGGATTGAATGCAAAATCTCGGATGTGGGGTTTCAATTTTTATTATTTGAGGTAGTTTTTATCGACAATTACCTTCTAAATTACGCATATGCATGTGTAAATTGAAACTTTTTTGTTTTGCCCGATATTGAGGAGGCATTAATACGACAATATATAGCACTATGCTTGTATTTTTCCAATAATTAACAAGACAAGAAACAAAAGAAAAAGAAATCAATCAATGTCTCAACTTGTAATCATGCTTGACGACTGTGTGTGTGGTACTAGGTCAAGGGTGAAGCAGTGATAATTCATGAAATGATGAGAAGTAGGACAGTGATTTTGGGCCCAAATTATAACAGCATGGAACAGGTAAAAACATGCATGTGAAAGTTAGGAAGCCTAAGTTTGGCTTATGCTAAGTACCATGGCATGTATTTTGTCTGAATTGGAGTTACTCTCTTGTTCCTTCTCCTTTCTTTTTCTCCTGATAAAGTCTGTAGCTTAGCAAGCTGAAAAAGATATGCTTCAACGCCTAAAGCCACTGCTCTTCTCCGTATAGTTTATATATATATATATATATATATATATCCCAACTTGAAATCACATAATAGTAAAATATTTTGAGCATTTTATAGATTGGTGGTTTGAATTTCATAGGTATAATTTTGGCGGTGGTACTCATTAGTGGGTGAATTTTCGAATCTTACTTTTCGACCTCTTCAACGTGTTGAATGTCATATATATATATATATATATATTGCTTCAAACTAGATTTAATTTAACAAATTACATATGTAGAGTAAAAGTTGGTATAAAACCAATTATTAATTTAGTGAAACAATAGTATATATCAGTAGAAAATCGAATATTACTTATTAAAAGCTGTAACAAAGGAAAATAAACTATTTAATATGAAATATACAAATAAACATCAATGTTTTTAGTCAAGTTCTAATCCAGAACATCATAATTTTAATGTATTTGGTACTTTATCATTATTATTTGAGCTAGATCTGATTGATCTAATAGAATTAATATTTATATGTTAAGTGCATAACGATTTGCAAATACAAATTAATTCATAGTCCCAATCATCGTAGAAATTTCCATTTGAATTAGGTCAATTGTCGAATATCTGCAAATATCAATTGGCAGTGACATTTAGATTTGATTATCCGGCTTCCAACATGTCCAACTTGTTATATACCCCTAAAATGAGACTGACTGAATTAATTCATGTGATTTCATATTTATTTGAGGGCCGAGTACATATTTTCTACGAAATTATGAAATCTAGCCATAAATTCTTGATGACTCCATCACCTGAACCCAAGTTTTAAGTTTAAGGGAGTTTTTGCAATTAACTTTTCAAAGTGATTTTGGCTTCTGGCTAAAAATAAAATAAAATTGAATTTTCAAATACTAATTTCTAATTCGGTTTATGTTTAATTTGATTAGAATAACAGAAGGTGGGTTGTTTCGACTTATCTAAAAGTGCTTCTGGTAATTTTGTAAATACATAAAAGTTTATTTTAGCATTTTTACCCTTGAAACTCTTGTATTATCCATAAAGCATTTTTTATATTTTTGTCATTTTATAAAATTTATATGAAATTGCTTTTTATCAAACGCTCTAACTTTAATTTTTTTTAGCTTTTCACTTCTTTTTTCAAACGCTAACCATTTTTTCGTCTTTCTCACTGTAGATAAATAAAATTGTATCAATTAAATTGTGACACATATGAAATAATATATTAAATATTAATTTTATATTTTCTATTTATATTAAAAATTTAATCAAATTTCATTCATAAAGTAAATAGTTAATTAATTTGATATTATAATATATATTTTATTCGTCAATCATATGTCGCAAAGTGTTAAATCTCAATTTTTGGAAACCAATGCTTATTTTGTAAGTTATAGAATTGAATACAAATACAAATTGATAATTCAAATCATATGTTGTGATATTAATCAAATCATGAAAAGTCAATCAAATCATGCCATTTCATCAAATAACTTATCCAAAAGTCTATGTCTTATAAGTATAAATATGAGTCATCTCCAATGAATTAAACACAACAACATAAGTTGTGAAAAAGAGGTCCAAATAAAAAAGGTGTTGGAGGAAATTTTCTCAAGTAAGACGAACAAATTTAAGGAGATCCACGGTATTTAAGACGAAAATCAAGGCGTTTATCCAAATAATAGTGTTTAATTCAAAATTAAGTTATTAAACCCTCGAATTAACGTTATTAGATATTAAATTCACCTTGGAGGAGATTGAAGGGTCGATCCACCAACAAATATTCAAATCCAATAAGTCGACGTTTTTTAAGTTCTAACATTTGATTCGATATCAAGGTGTTATACCCTTGAATTAATGTTATTGAAGAACAAAATCCAGTTCGGAGGAAATCAAATTGACAATTGCACCTCCAAAAGTTCAAATCTCAAAACTTCTTGTTTTTAAAGAAAAGAATCATATGATTCAAACATATTGTAACCATTTTACTATTTCAATTCAATAAAATTTCATTTGTATAATTTTTTCTTTTTTGTTAATTTTGCATACAACGAAATTTATGTTACACTCACTTCTTAACAAATTCTAAATTTTAAACACTTTAAGTTTTTGCAAACACTCTCTAAATTAATTAAATGATTATAAATTATTATTAATTATTAAAGGTTGATTGTTGATTGATATCATTCACACCCATTCACATTAAGAAAAGAAAAAAAAAACAGTAAAAAAAAAGATCAAGTTTAAATTAGTTGGATTGTGACTCTTCAACTATCAGAACATTGAAATGACACACATCTAATTGCATGTAATTACCATGCTATATGAGACGAGAGTGAATTTGCTTCTTCCGCCTATATTGAAGGTATCCGATCACAAAAGTGGAATTGCATTTTTAGCAACATGAATATTCACAAATCTATTTTATACATTTTATCGAATAAAAGATATTAAATAGAAAATTAATCCAAATTCAAGTTTTACAAAGAAATACATACATATCTATATATATATATAAATTAAAATAAATGAAAAAAATGCGACATTTATCATGGTATTGAGAATAGCCATTAATTTGTGGTTGTAATTCTTGATCACTTCAATATTGATGTATGTGCCAATTTTTTCAACCCCAATTGTTATATTAAATCTCTATCACTTTTTTTTTTGGAACATACTATTTGTTGATATTTACGCACTAAGAGATCCCATTTTTTTTTTTAGTGATACTTATCCTTCTTATATTGAGGGATACATGCAAACTGAGTGCAATTGGAGGCTCAAAAGTATATGTGGTGGGGAATTTGGATTCCAAGAGTGCAAAAGGAGAAACGCAAGCGCCAAAGGAATAGAATAATAGTCACTGAATTCTATGCCAATTTGCATCTGCCTATCCATTTTGGTTTGCCCAATTTTATTTTGTAGCGTTTAGCTGCATGTGAAATGGAACGTGGTCTTGGCTAGCAACTTAACCACTCAACCTATCCATATCATTTGGGTTTAATAAGTCGGCATTTTTTTTGGATTAATTTCTGAATTTTTTTTTTAAATACAAAAGTAGGATTGGACGAGTTATTAATGTTTGAGGCATAGTTGTTAATCTTTTTGTGTATATATATGATATTTTTATCTTTTAGGTTGAATATGTATGTTGAAAATATTGTACAATGTGCACGCACGCACAAAATTTATAAATTTGTATGAACAACATAGAAAATATGTAATGAGAGAAATGGAATAATCGAAATAAAAAAATATTTTTATGGCTAAACATTCCTTACCTGAAGTGGATGAATATCCCACGTGTAGAGATGAACTCATTTTGATCTTGTGTAAGCAGATCTTGCCTCTTCAAACAATTCCTTCATCTTTGCTAGCAAGTTGCTTCTTCTTCCCCACGAGCAAGTTAGTCTCTGAGACGAGTTCTCTGCAAGATAGTGAGAGGTCATGTGATTGTTTCAAGAAAATCCTTTTAATGCTTATGTCAGCAAGTTTGAATAATTATTAATTGAAAACAAGAGAAATGAATAATGTACTTTATAAATATATATGAGTGGATAATAATACTCATTTAATTGATACATGAGTTTAATAACTCTTTAATATAATTTGAGCATCGAAGGCCTTTGTATTTTGTTAGGCTACAATGTTTATACATTGCGTGGATATCTTAAGCCTAAGTCTTTAGTTGAATTGATGTATGACCGTTAGCGTCAAATTTGAATATATCAATTTGGGAAAAAATCTGAAACATGTTTCCTTAGTGATTTGCCTTGTCACTTAGATGAAGAGTTACGCTTGTGGTTAAACAATTACGATTTTAGCTCAACAGTTTTAAAAATTTTGATTATAAAAAAAAATAAAAAAGGTGCAAGCATGAATTTAATCTCAAGAATTGTTGCTTTTTTGGCAATTCGTTGTAACATATTTCTTAATTGAATGATGATACCAGAAGCTTTCCTTCGTCAGAAACAATATATTGCCATAGGTGTTGCTGGATCTTGATTGGAGTAGTTAGAGGTCCGACATTGGTTCGGCCAACGATTCCCATTCTACCTATAACAAACACTATGATTTGATTGGGTATTTTATTGTCAACCTAGTGGAGTGGAGGTGGACCGCGCTAAAACGAGATCTAAGATTTTGCCCCTCATCTCCTTTTCAAGTGCATAAACACAAATGAGCTCGTATCTTCTTGATCGATTATTGAAATTTTTAGTACTTGTTTTAATTTGATTTTTCACATTGTATTTTTACTATGTGCAAAAGATTGGAATTAATTTAAAAGGGTTTGGATTCGTATTTTCATACTTGGGTGATCATATGCAAATTCTATATAAAAGGAAGATATCGCAATTTTTTAAATTCATTTAATACAAATATCTTATTTCGAAGCAATGGTTCTTCATTATCTTCGATTTTATAATTTTTCATTATTTTAAGGGTCTCGTAAGAAAATAAAATCTCATATTGAGCTATAGTAACTTAAGTCATCTAAATTTATTATTTTTGAATAACATCAATTTGTTAGCAAATATTTTCCTGCATTATGTGGAAGTTAACCCTAGTTATGAACACACGACCATCGTAAAAAACAATTAACCGCAACCCCTCTTCATGGGTACGTGATTAGGTGATACTCTCAGATGTTATGGCCTAGGGGTAGAGGGCTAGTTTGTAATGACTTTTCTCATTTTACATAGGCCATCTTGTGTGATTGGGCGGCAGCTTCTGAAGCCCAATGCTTTTTTTCTTGCAAAGGCCCATTTATGAAACGCCGTCGTCCAGACACCCCTTCCCGTTTGCTAGGGTTTTAGTTTGAAATTTCTGCGCCCAAAACCCTTGATTCAAATCCAATCTAATTAATCCTCTAATCCTTCCAAAATTGTGGTTCTTTCCCTCAGAAACGATCAATACTACGAACAAACCAGGAATGTCGACTAAGAGTTCAGAAGAAATTTTGAGCGGGAATCAAAACCCTAGAATCACCTGGGAAGGCTGCAGTGTCTTGCTCGACATCAATGATGGCGATCGAGTGCTTTTTGCTCGCCTCACTGCCGGCTCGTAAGCTGTTACAGATTTACATTATTTACCTGTGCATGATAATAATATAGTAAATATACGAACTTTTTCCAGTCACTCCAATTTCGTGTTTTTTAGGAAAATAAAGATAGGGAACAAGAATTGCTCTCTGCAGCCTTTGATTGGATGCCCGTTTGGATCTTCGTTTCAGGTAGAGGTTGGAGAAGATGGGCCGTTTCTCTCTCGAGTTCTTCCATCTACAGAAGGTTTTGTAATATTTCTTTAGATATTTTTGACTCATGGTTAGTTTGAAAAATGCCAAATATTTACTCGTTTCAAACTAATACTAAAAGTAAAGATCATTTAAGCCAATTCCTTGCATGAGAGGATGCAAAAGTTGTCAGTATGGTCTTGGTCTCTTATGGTTTAGTTTTATGTTGTTGTTTCTATTAGCATTATCTTCATTTTAATGCTTTTAGAAGTGGTATTTTGTGAACCAAAATTGTGAGAAGGTTAGTATGAGAGTGAGGCAAGCTGCTTCTCAGGTGTAAAAGTATAGGAGGGATTGTTGGAGAAATATATGTACCTCTGAGTCTTTGCGACACACACACACACACACAAAAAAAAAAAAAAAAAAAATGTAGTTTAAAATCAAGCTATATGGAAAGTTTAGTTTGTCCTTTTATTGCGTATGTGTATGCACTGGTTTAGTTTGAATACTTGTATTCTATCTGCTCAGATGTCATTTAGTTGCTTAACCACTTTTTTTAGCAACTCAGTTGGTCATGTATTCACAAAATCTTTCTTATCAGGTAATAATGTCGGAGAGAAAATGGATTGCCAAATTATGGAGGAGTGCAGAGATAATCGTGCAATAGTAGATAATAACACAGCCCAGACTCTCACTGGTGAAGACATAGATGACTTGCGGAGGTAAGTTTCATATTTCTAACTTAAAACTATACACTGTATGCATTCATTGCATCTAATTTACATGTTCTTTACGTATAGATAGGAACTGATTGACTCAATTTTGCAACTATAAGATTGTTTTGCCTCATGTGTTTCTTTGAGGAACTATAAGCACATGGATGTTAAAGACACTGTTGTGTAGTTTTAATACTATTCTATTTCAAGTTCTATGCTGTTCATATTCTTGGATGGACTAATAGGATAGCAATCAACGAGCTTAGAAGAGAGCGTATGCCTATTGCATGCCTAACTGAAAGTCCTCAATGTTGCCACTGCTCCATTAAGAATTGATGTATTTCTGCTGCTTTTTCTATTAAGCATCCATTCGCCCATAATAGACAAAATTTCTCGTCTCTCTACATAGTTGATTCAAATATTAAATTGCATAGCAAGTATAGTCTTAAGATGCCATGATATCACAAAACTTTTGCAGTTTCATAGGAGGTTGATCTTTGTTTAAAATTTTATTTATTTTTCTCATAAAAGGGAAAAGAGATGTGAGAATTTGTACAGTTTTTTCGTTATTAATGAAAGAGGAAATAATATGGTGATAGTTGAATCAAAATTTGATCTATTAGGTATAATGAACTATAAACCAATTTTGTTTTGATTTGATGCTTCCTCGTCCGTCCTTGAACATGCTGTTGTTTGCAATTTTTTACATCATGATGTTTGTTTTTATCAATCAGTTTTAACCTAATATCACTGCACAGTTTCCTATGTATCTCCGTTGTGTTTGACAGTTTATATTTTTTTCAGAAAGGGAGCAACTGGAGATGAAATAGTTGAGGCCCTTATTGCAAACAGTGCAACATTTGAGAAGAAAACTGCATTTTCACAGGTGGATGACTAATATGAAATATGAATAATCTATTCTGAAGATCAAAACTGAATATCTTTCTGTTTGCAGGAAAAGTACCGGATTAAAAAGCAGAAAAAATATGCACCCAGGGTACTTCTGAGACGTCCATTTGCCCGCAGGTTGCTTCATGATTCCTTACATTTTTAATGGGTTCATAATTCTTGGTATAGGTTTATCACAAATTTCTATATTGCTCAGAACCGACAATTTTAAGGAACAATAGATTATTATAATTGAGTGAAATGCCTTTGGTTGATATTATTTTAAGACAACTTTCTATCTGTTTTGCTTATGTACATATGTAAATATGAGGTTGCAATCCACTAATTTGATTGATATGAAGTGTTACTTTGGAGGAAATCAAGATTTACAATCATCGATTATCGCATTCAGCTCCTTTAATTGAATGACAGCTAAATTGGACCACATTCAAATACAGTCTACAACTAAGTAGTTCAGTTTCTGATCTTTGTCAACCATCATCCCTCCTGAATCAGAAAAGAATCTGTATACCATTCTACTCTATGAAAGGTTATGTGATTGATTTGATGTGTTATCCTATGAGATGTTAACTGGATGTAATTACCATTAGTTTCTAATTGGTTGGAACCCACATGAGAGTCCGTGATCTATTTGCTCAAATGTGGTCAACTTGATATGTAATTGAAATACTTGACTTAAACTTGATATTCCCTGATAATTGAGATCCTATAGTTATATTTGAGCCATAAGTCAACTTTATTCTCTCCTTTTTAGCTATGATACTCTGTTTTGAGTAACGCACCCTTAGATTTTTATAGGGAAACTGATTCTGGTTATCAGATTATCAAGCATTAAACAAATACTTACTTTTTCTATAATGCTGTTAAATTCAGTCTGATGCTGTTGCATCTGTTTGTAAATTTTGGAATATACATGAGAGTTTCTCATGTGATCCATGCAGCTCTAGAAGAAGTGATTAGCCTCACAAAAATTGAAATACTTGACCTATAACTTCATATTTCAGATTTTTGCGATTTTATCCAGCAAAAACTCCAGGGTTTAAGCTCTAAAATTCTTTCAAACTTTCCCCCTCTCTTTACTATAATGCATTTTTCTGTTTTAATCAAGTAATTATCGTGATGAGTAAATATTTTTCAGCAAATCAGGTCCCCAGGTTAATCGAACACTTCGGCCAGACCTATGATATGAGATGGAGAGGATACTCTTTTCCACTTGACTATGGTTCACATCCCAATTTTATTTGTACACATTGATGTTGGGATTGCATGTACAGAGGGTCATTTCCTGTTTGTTTCAAAATTGCTTTTCAAACAGTTAATCGTTTTTCATTTTCAATTGTTGTTTTTGATGATCATCCCATTGCTGATATATTGTGCCTTGTTCCTTTCAGCATATGTGAAGCATACTTCAAAAAACATGCCGAGAAAATTGGGTAAATACCCTGTCTCTTGTGATGATAATTATTGCAGTAAGTTGAATTTATAACCAATGCACTTTGCCCCATAAGGAAAATAATTCTTGTTGAATTTTCATTCTCTCCCTGCAAAAATGCTGCTCCTTATTTTTCAGTTTAGGCAAGTGATGCTTCATGCTAAAGTATTTTGTCGCATCAGAAAAATATTATTATCAAAGTTGCACTTTGTCCCTGCAGTAGCACTGTTCTTTCCAGTTTAAGAAAATACTTCCCGAAATTTCCTTGGAAGTAAATTTGCATACTCAAATATTTAGAAGTGTTAGTAGATATCTTCTATGATTGCCAGGTTTTTGCGGGTGGACACACTGTCTCTTCTGCTTTCCTTGGCTAATGTTACGGCACAATCAGATGTACTTGTATTGGATACACTTGATGGTATAATTACTGGTGCTGTTGCGGAGCGCTTAGGAGGTATCTGACTTCCTCAGTTCAAATAAATTTGTTCCTTGAAAATTGTAGTCTAGTTTTTTCTATTTCTATGAAAGTTATTGATTGGTGTCCCTGAAAACAATGTATATTTTTTTCACATGAGGACCGAATAAAATTTAGAAACATGGCAGTTAATCTATTTTGCAATTTTCTATTTCCAAGGAAACCATTCGAACATAGTTGTTGCTACCAACTTTAAAAATCTGGATGCTGAACTTGTGTCGATATAATCATGCTAGAAGATAACAAACTGTAAATACATGTCTGATAACTGCTGTAAAGATGGATATGACATATCTAATGTGTTTTAAGTCCATCCAATGAAATTATGTTGAAAAACTCTTTCATATCGTTGACTTACTATTAAGTTTGAATTTTGTTCTCTTTCCAGGAATGGGTTATGTATGTAATACATATTGCGGAACCACTCCATATCCCATTAGTATTGTGCGAATGTTCAATTTCAGTGATGAGACATGCAAAAGGTGCATCTTGCTATTGTTGGAATCAAAATTTTCAGTTCATTTAAGTAAAGATATGTGCTAATAGTACATCTTAAATTCGTTTATGACCTTTTATGCGATTTTTCCCATGGTTTGAGTTAAGAATTATGACCTCTGTGGTCTTTTTCATTGGTCCAGGATTGTGCATGCTTCCCTCGCTGAATTACGACCCTCCGATAGTGGAACTTCAACATCCATTGACGACCTCGAAGATGCCTGTAATATCAGAAAACAACAAAATGTGTGATGGGTTTTCTTATCATCTCTATTTATTTAACTTTTCTATTTTAAGCTCACAATGAGAGATTATTTTTCTGCAGAAAGAAATCTTGTCCCCTTCTTCAGCTATAGACTTGGTCAGTATGGAAGAAAGCCACAGTGCAAATACGGAAACTGCTAATAATGTAGCTGCTTCTCCAAAAACTGGTAAAAGTATCAAGGCTGGTGAGAAGGCACCCCTGGATGCTATTAAGTCCTGGAAGGAAAATGGCTTTTCCAGGTAATTGCAGTTTCTCATGTTTTCTTTTTATTCTGAATCATGTGAAGATGTTTTGTTTTGATGCTCTAAATATTCTAACTTCTGTTATTTTTTTGATTTTTGATTTTCAGTTTGATTATTGCTGCTCCAGACTTGGATGCTTGGGGTATTGTGAAAGAACTTGTACCACTTCTGCCATACTCAGCCCCATTTGTGATTTATCACCAGTATCTGCAGGTATATGTTTTAATAGGTCAGGATATGGCTTTGTTGGTATATAAACTGCTACTTATAATTTGGTGTCTGATCGTAACCTTCAAGTTTCTCTTGATCTTTCATTGGCAATTTTTTTTGTTTTTTTGGCTTGATGCTTATTTTATATTTTTGAATTGGAGGACCGAAAATAATTTTCTGATACCGAGGCACAGTTTTACTCTAGTTCCTCTTCAAGATTTTAGGTTTCACTCCATCCCATCTTTCCAGTGTGTTCATTGGGGATACACTAGCTAGATGCTCTTTCCATGGTGGCTCTTAGGTAGCCCTATGGACAGTAGCATGGCAGCATCTGTACTCCAAGACTTATGTAGACTCTGAAAGCAATTTTATGTGGAGAGAGTTGGATGGGGAGGGATTAATGCCTCATGACACCTTAGTTCAACTTCTTTGTGTTGGAACTGTTCATTTGCAGTGAGCATTTGCTCCCTCAGCCCTTCTCTCTGCTAATATCTCCAGACCACCTAATAATGGAACTCTGCGTTGTGTATGACATGATTACATGTATTTCATGGCATTTTGTGATGACCATCTTCTGATACCTGATTTCTTTGATAGACACTGATTAAATATTTACTGATCCACTGGTGCTTGTTCTGCTTGATTAAACAAGCAAGAATGAAAATAAAAGTTGAAAAAGGATCTTCTTTTGCGTAACTGGTGATTCATGGGTTCTTTATTCTTTCAAGGCAGTTTTAAATTTACATATTAAATAAATACAAATGAAATGATCTCTTCTTTTTTTTTTCTTTTTTTGCAGCCTCTAGCTTCATGTATGCACAATCTACAGATTGAGAAAATGGCCATCAGCTTGCAAATTTTGGAACCTTGGTTACGTGAATATCAGGTTTGCTTGATCTTCCATCTGTTCAACTCATTTTAGGATGTCATACTGGAGTGAGGTTGGTCATCTGGACTTTCGATATAAAAACTTGTGTTGGGATATCAGGGAAGGAAAATGTTAGTATTTGAATATCATGAAATGTTATTGGACTACGGTGGTCAGCCAAAATGCTTCTATGACTGCCTGTATAATGCAACTAGCGAAAATCCCCAAAGAGAAGGATGAGGGGAAGGCCTGTCTACCAAAACTTGCTGTTGCGATTTTTATCGGAAAGTGCTTTTATTTGAATTTTGGCTACCTGTTTCATGGTGCTGAGAAGTGGAGATTGACTGTATATTTATTGAGGGAGAAAGCAATGCAAATTTATGCTTGTGGGGGCATTAGCTCTTCATTAAGCTACCAAACTAATTCAAGATTTGCATAGATCCAAGTTCCATCAATCGAGCATTGATGTATGAATCTTGTAGATTTAGTGCATTGGCATTCTTCTGGTACTTTGATTGTCTACCCCAACACCCTCACTCGATTTTATGTAGAGTCATCAGCAATAGATCATTGAAGTAATTTTATAATTACTTAAAATGGTACATATTATTATCTGTTAGTCAGTATGATATCATCTCACATTGGTTTCTATCTGATATTTAATCAAGTTTCCTCGTGATATTGTTGCCTGAGATGTAGCTAACTTTTCTTATAATTTGCAGGTTCTTCCATCAAGAACTCATCCACATATGCAGATGAGCTCATCTGGAGGCTATCTATTGAGTGGCACTCGGATAACTGGCAGTGACCAAGCCCAATCAAATTAATTTAACTGATTCTTTTTACCTTAACTGAGTTCTGAAGGAAAGTATTCTAGAATTCATTCATAAGAAGTGTATCTATAGTAATGCGATTTTCACTCTTGGGGGTAAGTTATCCAATATTAGCAAGTGCTTTTGTTGTATTGTTGTACTACTGAAAACATGCCATTGCTCACAACAATAACAGGACAGCTTTCGAATAATTTTTCTGGTTCGTAAATCGGAAGTTTTTCAATCGATAGATGTCATTAATTTCTCGATCTACTGAGTAGTATATATGTTTTATCAGTTTATGCAATTTGTACGGAGGCTGATGTTAATTAATTTGATTAGCTTGGGCCAGAGGGGAATTTTGTTTTTGGAATTTGTCAAAATTTAAATTTTTTATTAAGTAAATCTGTTATATAAATATCAATCATCAATAATTAAAATAATTATCAATTAATTTTTAATAATTGATAATGAATTTACGATAAAAGCTTGCATTTTGTTGGAATTCGAGGTTAAATCTCATAATTTTAAGGTGACAGCCTTGTTACTTGAGCTGCTTGTCAAAATCAAACTTGGATCTAGCTGGATGCCCAATATGAGTTCCAATAGTTTGGTCTAAATCACTGGAAATCATCATGATTTGAAATCCCATAAAATAAATGGGCCGGATCATTTCCGATCCAATTAAGAATCCAGTTTAGTTTGGTGTTGGGCTGAAGTCACACTTTACATGCACCCAACACAATTTAGATCTTTGAGAAGAAGACCCAACCGCAGTCCAAGGTATGCCCGACCCAATGGCGTTGGGGTAAGATTTCGGAAAGATTTCCATTTCAACCCTAATGATACTCGGCCTCCAAAAAAATTGAAACTGGCCAATGTGGAAAAAGAATTACTACTAGGTTCGATTTGAATTGGAACGAAATTTATAGAAGAGGTAAAAAAATAAAGATCTTTTTAAAAAATAATGATTGAAAGTTAGTTATATAAATAAGATGTTATTTTTAGAGAAATAATTTTATTTCAGAAACTTTGAATTATTTTTTTTTTTTTTCAAAAATAAAATAAAAATAATATTTTTTTTTTCTTGAAACGGAATGAATAGCGTTCTTGAGAGTCCGAATTAGGTGAAGGTGTCACGTTTTTCCTATCCTTAAATGGACATTAAAGTCCGTTTCATAGGGCGAAAAGCGGGCCCGTTTGGAAGCCCAACACTTTTTTGGCAATAAAAATAAATATGGGACCCCACTTGAGGCCCACACAGGTACATTCGTACGAGAATTGAAAAAAGGGCAGTAGGCGGGCGGGCCGTGCTGATTCGAACTCACCGCCTCCACTCCCGCTGTTTTGCCATTGCAAAACCCCACCGCTGAACACTCCAAAACCTCCTCTCCTTCTGCTATTAAGTTTTCTTTCTTTATTGTTCTTCATTGCCTTCAGAATCCCTTTGTCCCTGTCTTCTCCTTCCATACAAACACGTGCATTGATTTTTTTGTGTTCTTTTTTTCCTTTTAATCTTTGAGTGGAATTAAATTTGATGCTATGTCGACTTCAGGCGAGAATTTGGACCTGAATCTGAGCCTAAATCTGCCATTATCTAGAATGTATTTGGAGACGCAGTCCCACTCGCCGGTGCCGCGCCTCGGGCATGTGCGGCCGAACCCTTTAGCTTTCTTTCCGCCACCCTCCTACCCCACGAACTCTTTCAAACTCACCCCTAATAAATTTGTTACTGATTATAACAATGGCATGAACACTCAGCAATCTCGCACGCCACTTCCAACGTTGCAGTCGGTGCCTCAAAACAATGCGGTGCGTACTTTTCTTAATTATTCATGCTAAATTCCGAGGTTGGTGCCTTTGTCTTTTTGTATGTATCTTTGGTTGTTTGCTGACTGAAAATTTGTGTTATTGTCTGTGTGAATTTGCAATAAGTTTTTTGTATTTTACTTCACTGAGTGTTCAACTTTTGTTGAACGTTTTTTTTATCCTATCTACGTCCCTGAGGTGAGCGTATTTGCTTGTATGGATGTAGATTTATTTGTGTTTATATATTTTATTTTCTTATTTATATGAAGCATTTTTCTGTGGTTTTTTGGGTGATTGGTGTTTGTTAAGGGTTCTGCTTCCAATTTTGCCATTAGTTGTTAGAGAAAACATGGTTTAGTTTATAAGATCCTTTTATGTCTCTTTCTTTCTTTTTTTTCTTATTCAGTTGTCCGTTGTTTGTGATTTTCATCATATTGTATATGGCTCAATTTAAGATTGAGAAGAATGTCCGAGTACAATTTTGCTTAAATTTTATTTTTTTCATGTCAATGAATTTGAAAGTCATTGGAATTTTAAATTTGTGAGTTGCACTAGATAATAAAATCAATGCAAATGACTGGTATAAATTGTGAGTGTTCAAATATTTCAATATGACCAAATGATCATGCATGTCAAAATTCCTAACAGCATAGGTGTGCATTGAGTATTTCTACTGTGGACGTTAATGGTCCTCTATCTCTCATACATTAAAGCCCACTATGTGTGGTCCACATACACATTTTTGTGAAAGAGATAAGACATTAAAAATACACTTGTACCATTGCATCTGGTGTTATATAGAGTTTTCTATGTGTATATGGGACACGTGGTAAATATATTTTTTTCCCGCGTGATTATGGTCACAATTTGTATGTAACATATTAAATAGAGTCCACAATGTGGTACTAAATTCTCTGTTTCTTTCTGATCTAACTAAAGTTGGGAAATGTTGCTTTCAAAGCCTTTTTCTATTGGTAGATGTTTTAAGTCTGTGAAAGTTAGACTCAGATGATTAAAGAACTTATCAGATTTTTTTTCTGGAAGCTCATTATGGTATAATATGGTGAGGGAGCTGCGTGATATTATGATAGCCGTTGTGGCCTTTTACTCTGATGTCAATGGAGTTTTTGATTGGATTGTTTGACATGCTGAGGAATTTTTTTGTCTTAAATCAGATGTAGTTGAAAGATACTATGTACATGCTCTGGAAGGAATATAATCAAAGCTATTTAATGTTATGGCTATATGCTTGAAATGTCTGGTTGTTTTTATAGGAACTTCTATGTACTGATTGTGACGATATTGTTGCGTGAGAACATGAACTTGAAACTGCTAAAATCTTTCTGAGTTCTGGTGTGCCTCCAAGAAAAGGCCATCTGAATGGAAATCTATACAAATTGCAGAATTTACTTCACATTACCTCAGTTATCAAGGAGGTCGAGCATTTGTACCGGGCTTGATGATTCACCTTTTAAAGTTATTGTCCGTTATACTACCACGCCCCAAACTCAACCCGATTGGCATGCTGTGAAATCTATGATTGTAGGCTTCAGTTAGATATACAGAAAATGAAAGAGAGTGGCAATTCTGAGCTTGAAAATGAATTTGTTACTATTATCTACGTGAGAGGGAGTGTATTATTGCCTGAAATAAATTATCAGGAGAATAGATTAGCGTCTGAGCTCAACTTGCAAAAAACTACTAGAAAATGATCTGTCTAGGTTCTCCAATCTTCACAGCTTGTATATGATACTGGTGTAATTTCACTACTCCTGTTGGTAATCATTTTAATAACTCAGGTTTCCTGGATTAACTGCATGTGATTTATGTCTCTTTCAACTTCTATAACATCAATTGTGAATCTTTTAATTATTTTTGAAGCAGTCAAATGAACTAGGAAGTGTTGAGGGTAAGATCAGTGGAAATGCAAATGTCCAAGTTCCTAAACAGGAGAAAGCAGTGAACAATTTTTCTCCTGTTCCTGCATCTTACATGGGTGCTAGACGTAGCACTAAAGCTAAATCTGCAAAAAATGCCAAAACTGTTGCTCAGGAACCAAAGTTAGGTAAAGTGAGGTTACACCTTATGGACGTGTGTGATTGATCACAAATTAAGTGGAATTTATTTTCTCACCAATATCTATTTTCTGCAGAGCCAGTGGATAACTTTAATCTAACTGGCTGCTGTCGGTATGACAGTTCTTTAGGTGAGCCTTCTTTTGCATTCATTGTTTTAGACCCCATGTTGATCTGCTATTTTGTGAATGAAGTTTCTACTGCAACTAGGGTTTAGAAAGTGATAAACGAAAAATGATTTTTGGCAGGCTTGTTGACAAAGAAATTTATCAAACTGATTCAGGAGGCTAAGGATGGTACTCTTGATCTAAACAGAACTGCAGATGTTTTGGAGGTATCGGCTTTCTATTATTCTGATGCTTGTAAACCTGAATTCTGTCATTGATGTTTTAAGTATACTGCATTGGAATGCTCGTACATATAAAACTATTGCTCATTTTTCTTTGATTATTGTACAGGTCCAGAAGAGGAGAATTTATGACATTACAAATGTTCTTGAAGGGGTTGGTTTAATAGAAAAAACGACTAAGAATCACATACGTTGGAAGTATGTTTCTATCATCTGTGTGTACTTGTATCTTTCTCATCTAGTTGTTTTCTTGTAATCCATGGAGCTTTGTCGTGACAGAGGATTTGGGATCTTTGGACCTAAGGAGCTGGATGATGAAGTCTCTCACTTGAAGGTGCACTTATAGTGCTTCAACTGCTGGCATTTTATTTTTCATGAACAAGTACACTTTTAATCATCTGCTGCCATCGTAAGATAGGCATATTTTATTGTGTGATGACATTTAAAAAGTATCCCCTAACACATGCAGTACATGCATTTTTCACTGCCAGACTTGTTTTAGCAAAACACTTTATAACCGAAAGATTTACCAATTTGCCTTCCTGGCTTAAGTAACTGGCTAGATTTTTCCGCACAATGGTCAGCTTGTTTATCTGACTATATTCGCATATCATGTGCCTAAATTTTGCTTAGCTGGTACTTCTACTTGCTTATAACTAATATTCTTTCTTTCTTATGGCATTATCTTGTCACAAAGAGATATCGATCTCTGTTTAGCTATCCTACCACCCATGTATCTGATTTTCTTTCAAGAAAATCCAAGTTGAATCAGTTACCCTTTTTTTTTTTTGTATTATTCTTTTGGATGACTAATTTAATATGCAAGCCTCATCATGTGGTAAACTGTCACTTTAAAAGGAAATGTACTATAATGTAGTTAATGGAACACAATATACACAGAACAGATTGTGACAAGATTTGGCAAATAATTAAATATCATCTAAATGGTAAATGTTGATATGAATAAGCATGTTAATTTTGGAGTTTAAAGTTAGTATTAGAGAAACTTTCTGTTGTCCAAAAGTGATTCTGTTTTATGGTTGACTGTTTATATGAATGGCATGTCTCAAAGTTTGTCAAATTTGAATTTAGCAACAGACGGTTATTTTATTTTTCATGACAGGCTGAAGTTGAACATTTATCTGCAGAAGATTGCAGACTTGATGATCGCATAAGGTTTGATTGATTGAAAGGCAGAACAAATATTATATAATTGAATAGCTTATGGTGCTTTGCTAACATCTGATCTTTACTCAGGGACAAATTAGAGAGCCTAAGGGAACTGATATCTAATCAGAATCGTCAAAAGTATGCAGCTTCCCCTGATGATGTTTTCTATATATTAGTAGTGAGATTTGATTTCTTAACATTTTGTAAACTGGACGTGTGCAGGAATCTTTTTCTGACTGAGGAAGATATTATGAGCGTTCCACATCTCAGGGTTTGCAGCTCCCATGACTTCCAGATTTGTTTTTATACCTCACTCCATGCTCTTCTAACTTTGCATTTTTATTCTGCAACTGTCGCAGAATCAAACTGTCATTGCCATTCAAGCTCCTCGTGCAAGCTTTGTTGAAGTGCCAGATCCCAATGAGGTTGGTATTTTGATAATCGTGGTTCACAAATTTGCTTATATGTTGGTTTCTTATTGGTATTATTCCCACAGGACATTGGTTTTTGTCAGAAGCAGTATAGACTTATTGTAAGAAGCACCACTGGACCAATTGGTGTGTATCTCCTGAGGTATTTATTGCGAGATTATGAAATGTGAACTGCAACTCAAAAAATCGTTGTTGAATTAATATGTACTCTCTTATACAAGTCTATGTGTAGACACCTCAACAGATGCATACAAAAGGAAACTAGTATTTAAATGCGAACAATTTATTGAGGGACAATCATGTAAACCTCTGATAGCCACTTTATGAAAATTTCAGCAAAAATGAACAGAAAAGCAAGGATATATCTGTCAAGCGCGCAAAATTATTGGATCCGTTGGCGTGGACTAGTAGCAGTAGGGTCGATGATGCAGATCTGTCTTCAAGTCCTGATGATACTTCAACAAGCTCAAAAACATATGGGGTTCAGAAAATAGTCCCATTGGATGTTGGTGTAAGTTCATCTTAGGGCTTCAGTTAGTGACTCCTTCCCTCCCTCCATAGCTGAAGGAACTTCCACTGTTTTAACTGTACATGATTTTTGCATGTGCAGATTGATGATGACTACTGGTTGAGATCAGATCATGAGGTGAGTGCATCAGATTTATGGAGCACAGAAGAGTTGTAGTAATACTTCTTAATGGACTGCTGACCTGGGAGTTCCAAATTAATAACCCACAGCAGGGAAAGAACGAAGGACAAATCTACTCCGGCTTTGTATATAATTTCTTTATAATTTTCCTTTACTCCTAAAAGATGGAATAATGAATGTGGGTAGATATTTATTGTGAAATCCCTGGTAGTAGCTCACCGTTTGGGGTTCTAAACAGATGATGCTTTTCTAGGCAGAAAATAAGCAAGGTTATTGCAGGAGCTTTCCCAATATGTCTTCTTACATTTAGAAACTAGATTGTAAATCTGTAGCAACTAAGGCCTAAGTGTTGCTCATAATTCGGCTGTTGGGAGGGTTTCCGTTTTTCTTCTGGATTTTTTGATTTTCATGTCTGGTGTTTCGGTATATGGAGTACTTTATTTTGACATTACATCTTTGGGTCCCTTGTTGCATTATTTATGGTGCCAGGATGTGTTCCTGGATTCAATTCAACAATAATAAGAAAATTGTGGGGTTTAGTGAATTAAAAAAAAAAACACAATTAAATAGTAGCTGTTTAGAAAGAAAAATGAAAAAAAGCCTCATTTGGACAGGGTCTAATGTTCATGGCTTCACTGGCAGGGAGTCAGCGACCACTGAGCATTAATAAGCCCACCTGAGCTGAATCAGAACTTCATAATTTTCCTCAGTTCTCCACTGCATATGTTGCACTCAATTAAATTGTTAGCTAGATATTTTCTACACTTGTACAAGGTCAAGTACACAACCATCGAACCAACAGAACCAAAAACAATCCAAAAATCCAAAACTTTGATTTGGGTAAAATTCGGTTCAACCAGACCAGATAATTCGATTCAATGAAACCAGAAAGGATTGCAAAACTGTCTGAACTGAAAAAAAATTGGTTCGATCATCTTCATCAGCTTTTCAAGAATTATTTTTTTCGTTTCCCAAACGTATTATAAGTGTACCTTCCAGAAATAGAAAACCAATAATCTAATTTATCTGCCCAGAGTCGTCATTGACATCCACCGACTGTATTATGTCTACGAATTGAAAAGTAAAGAAAAGAATGATGCGTGACTCCACGCATCAGCGAGCATGAACGCAATGGGTCCATTGACATGCACTGTATATTATTTCTATTCAATTACTCGTCGTTTTCAGACACCACCAATGGGCCCCTAAACAAATTCGATTATCACTATCAAGCACCAAAGACTATTTTTTCTTCCCTGAAAAAAGATCATAGGTCTATTTCTAAAAGAATGAAGGATATTAAAAATTGAATTTATCATTTTTCAGTGATGAATTATGAAATTAGAGAGAGTTGAAAATGACAGACTGTACATTCGCATCAATAATCCACAACATATCTATTCACCCACCGCCTAATTACATGTGGAATCACCAGATTCAGCGATTTGATGCTGCACGTGTTTTCCTAGACCTTAGTCGTGTCACTCTTATGGCTTCTTCCAAGATCGCGTCTTGTGGAGGAGGTTCAGTGTTTTCATTTCCTGCTGGAGGCACTGAATCAATTTGCATTACCTGCCCTTCATTGGAATTCGAAGATTTGCTGCACTCAACAAGGGATAGTGTTGGTGTTGTTTTTTGTTCGTTTAATGCTGCAGGAGCAGTTGCTGCTTTTGAATCTTCTGAAGGCCCTGCTTCTTCCGTTGTGTCCTCTTGCTGCTCACTTGAAGATGTATTAGAAGCAGGAGAAGAGGGTTCTCCATCCTGTGGCTGTGTTGCAGCAGCAGATCTGTGGTTTGATGGCACACTGGGTTTCTGGACTCTAGTACCTTGCTGCTGTGGCTGCAATGTCAAAATTAAAAACTGAGAACAAAGATCTAAATGCTCCAATAGCAATCTAACAGAACACAATAGACACAATAGCAACTTTAGACTCAAAAAATCAAGGTTAACAGTTGTGCTCTGAGCAGTACAAATGTTACAGATTGGAGTGAAGTTAGAGAAGGAGTTCAGTTGAAAGTTGGAATCATATCAAAACACCATAAACATAAAAAGAAACAGAAGAAAAGCAAAAGCAAAAGCAAAGTACTGGCAAGATCTAATGGGAGAAAATATATTGATGCTGAACATTATTCAAAGACAAAACATCACTCAGAAAAAGTAGGAATAATCAAGGCAAAGGCTCATTTCAGATCATACTAATTTGTGATAACCAAAAACAATCACCTCTACACTTGTAGTCAATTGGATGTATAATCTTGCCACCCTTTATACTTATGAGACCAAAGTGGAGCAGAAGCAAATTAAGTATTTCTACACAAAGTTAGAACATTGTATTTTGAAGAACATACCAAGAAAGTAAAATGTACATCTATAATAAAACGTAATTTGGTACAAAGGGCAAGAGAATAAAGTCTTATGCATATGTTATTGCCCTGCTTGAATTACAAGAAAATTCAGAGAGTATGGAACCAAAGCATCCAATTACAGAGCAACTTCATAAAACAATTATTAAAATTGCAAAAATGTAGCAGTGCCAAATCTAAAGACAGATGGTAAACTCGAATACGCTACAGTTTCCAATAATGTATTCCATTACGTACCTGAGTTGGTCGAGGTGCAGTTGATTGTGAAGCAATATACTGCAAAATTTCAAAAATTCTAGTCTGACCATAGCTCGCAGCCTTCTGCCAATACAACACTGCCATATCTCCAGCTCTTGTCCTCAGTTCCAACAAATTACGATCAATTTCTGTCTCATGCTTCGCAACATAGGGTCTAAAGAAGGAGTCATAAACATATGTTGTTCCCTGAAATCAATTTAGTAAAGAAAACATGTCATTAGAATACCCAACGAAGATACTACCTAAACTCCACACAAGGATCCCATAGAAGATTACAGACCTTAGTTTTAGGAAACCACAAGTATATAAAGAAGGCCAACTTAGCTTCACCATACATTGGAACCCTTCACAACAATTTACAAAAGATCTTTAAAATGAATCTTAAAAATAGTGTTAAAATTTTTAGTGTCCGAGCCAGTAAAAATATTTACCAGCCAATAAACATATCACCAATCCTTTCACAAACTGTCAAACCAGCCACCAAGATCCTGAAAGTTAAAGATGAAGTAACACCTAAAAACTTGTAACTAAATCATCTGGAGGATAAATAGAACATTTAGTATACCAATACTGGCACCAAAACCGAAGTTGGTCAATGTCAGGCTTATTCATTTCCACGGTTTTAAAGCATTCGTATGCAGGATAAGCATAGCCAAATATCAGCCTGCAACAAGTGTAGAAACTAAGAACATGTGCAATGGACATGAAGGGGATTAATTTTCAATAGACTAAGAACTGGACGCGGCACATACAGAAGTCCTCTAGTGATTAAAGATCCAATCATCTTGAATCCCTGCCACAGACATAAAACATTTGTTAGGTCAAGTCTAGCACTTTGCTGAGTCGGAAAAGGTTAAACAGAATAATGCGCCTGCAAGCATAGACTTTGGACTTATTTGTAAATCTCAAATTTTAACAGACAAAACTTTGTTATATTTGTCCATTTTTTGCTGCCAAAGACTGCTTTCCGTTGTTAAAATTTAACAACTTAATAAAATCTGAGATTCGTGCAATTAGAGTCAAGGAAAACATGACGAAAATGGTTGTTTATATGTGCAAATGTAACATCAACTTTATAAAAATCGTAGTTTAATTTCCTCTTATTTTATGTCTTTTATTTTTCTAATCGTCGAATTAAAATTCTAATTTGGCACAGAAAAAATAGCATACATAATCAATTAAACGTGTTCTACTCTTCTCATTTTCATCACTAGAAACCGAGATCCAAATAGGGCATCAGAAAAAATTTGCAAATTCAAATTTTTCCACTTCTTTTCCCCTTGGGCTTGTTTATCATTCAGTAATCCATCCAACTACAATTTAAAACACAGACATAATCTGAAAACAGAAATATAATATATCAACCATTTAATTCGGGAAATTAGTTTGATTTTTTATTACTTACTTGTGGCCATTAATGTATCCAATTGTATCAAATGGATAATTTACACTCCTCTTTGTTTAATCTAAACCTCAATTTTCCAAAGTGCATGAATCAAAACAAGTATATTCATAGAAAAAACAACCAAAATAGAAATAAAACTAGGACAATGAAAGCAGAATTTTTTACATTGCGAATTAACATTACTATGTCAAACCCCTAAGCTGCAATTCACGAAATCATACCAGTCACACACAAATATACTTCAATTATTCAAAAAAAAAAATCTATCAAAAAATATTAATTAAAAACGACGATTCAGTAACGTATTTGATCAGTACCTATATAACGCAAAGATTCTACAGTAAAAAAGATGGCGAACGGCCGTTTGTTGAGCGCCGCGAAGAAAAATGCAGAGATTAATAAACAAAGTCGTAGTGGGAGCTTAGCGAAGATTCTACCGTCGTACGGAAAAGTGGCCCCGCGCCGGAACGACGGTGAACCGTTAGTATGTCGGCGGGGAGAGAGTGACAAGGCAATACGGGACCAGATTTTGCAGTGTCGTTTTGAATTTTTTTTCTATTTCCCCAGACTTCTATTTATTTGAGTATCTCAAAGATGAGAAGGGAGGCTTACTGTGTGAAAGGGTGCACGATTTTAGCGTGAGCTTTTATGGCTGTAACCGTTGGATATACATAGTTCAGATAAAAATATTGGGAAGAAATAAATCTTATCTGGTTATCTACGAACGTCGCAGCTGGGTAGTGTGGGGGTATAAAAGACATCTTGCCTCCGCATGGGACTTCACAACTTTGCCCTCATGATTTTGTGAATTTTCGAGAGTATGTATACTCAGGACGGAGCCGGGGTTCGGCGGAGGAGCCTCCCTCCCTCAATTTTATATAATTATAAATTCAATTATATATAATTTTAAATTTAATTTTACATATAAATTTATTGAATTTTAAAATTATATTCCTTTATAAATGATGAAATTGGCTTTAATAGACTTGAGAATATCACTTTATTTTTGTTCTTGAGGGAAACATTCAATTTTACCCTAAACTTAAAATTTTTGACTCAATCCTGTATATTCTCAATTAAAAAGCACGTAAACTTTAAATTTTGATTTGTCATAATTATTTAATTACAAGAATAACCTTGCTTTTGTCCCACTAATAATATGCACATGCAACAATTAGCTTTCATAGAAATATTGGAATTGGTCATTCTTCAATCCCACGTGGCTTGCAAGTATGAGTGTAAATAAATTGAGTCAAGTTAATCATATTACTGTTCAAATTTTTTATTTTTTATTTTTTATCAAACATCAAAAAATATATTTGAACTTTGTTTTATTATTAATTGAGTCGAGTTTTAATCGAGTCGAACACGAATCGAGTTCGAACATTAATAAATCTTATCAAACGAAAAAATATATTCAAATTTGATTTGTTAAGTTAACAATTCGAATTTAAACGAATTTTAAACGATCAATTTTAAGTCGAATATCGAATAACTTAATTTATTTTGCAGTTCTAGTTAAAGGGCTCGAGCAATGAATTCAACAAACTTAATCTGTGTGTCTTCCTTTCCTTGTCAAATTAGTTAAACTCACCCTAGTTCAAGAAGACCATCAATCCTTATAAACTACACTAAATTAAATTTCCAATGATCTACGTAGATTGCTCAAAATTCAAAGCTTTTGAGGCAAACAATCACGTTTTAACATTCCCTACACTTTGATATTACTTGTATTTTGTATATTTTATTGATATTATTTTCATAATTGACACTAATATTATTTGTGGAATACTAGAGAAGTTGACAAATTACATTTAGGCAATCAACCCCTAAAGCAACTAATGGTCGGTCTTTATTTATCAAGATAATTTAAGAGCATTATTTATGAAATTTATAAAATTCTTCAAATATTTTATAAGATATTTAAAAATTTATAAAATGGCCCACGTGTTGGGCAAAATGTTTAGCAAAAGTGCTTATAAACATCCATTTAAAATATTATAAGTTCTTTTATAAAGAAGTAAGGAGTTTGTAATTTATTTTTAAGATCTTAACAAACTATTTTAGTTTTGCTGAGGGTTCGTATCTTATTTTTAAAATCTTAACAAATTCTTGTAATTTTGATAATATTTAATTATCGATATTTTATAAGTTTTATGATCTTATTTAATACTTAACAACTTATTTTTAAATTAAGATAAAAAGTTTACAGAATTTTGAAAATACTTGTAACCAAACACCCCCTAAATTAAGTAAGAATGGAGTTTATCTCACTCATCTATCAACACCACCAATTGATTCCGATGTTGAATTGGTTGGCTTCGAAATGTAGGAATGGAAATAATTTAAACTACGGCGTTTCACAGTTAATGTCTGTGGGATAACAATGAATTAACAACCCTTAATCCATTTCACAACAAGCAAATATCAAGATTCTTTGGAGGACTAATACCTAAATTGCTATGGCTATAACCTTTGTTCCATCAAATTAATTAATTAAATGAAAAACCAACCAATAAATATGTTACATAAATGAAAAATTATACACTTAATAGCATATATAAATGTATCTAACAAGATTAATTAATTCAACTCGTCTATGGTGCACATTGCAAATTTAAACCTTAAAATTCATTTGTAATTTTGCTTAGCATGCGCGCTGATCACGTTGTTCCTTAATCATGGTTGACATTATATTATTTAATTTGTATTATTGCATGTTCGAATAATAATATTTTAATTTAATATTTTATTTTATATATATGTATATTATGTGTATATGATTTATGTTAAATGGATATATTTAAAAAAATATTTATATATTTAATATAAATTTATGATGAAAAATATGAAATAAAAGTAAATGAGGGCTTATATCTTTTTAATAATGTGATTTTCCTTGAAGAAGGCTGACTTTCAGAAAAAAGAAAGTGCATCGATAATCATTTGCACGTTTCCCTTATCATTACAAATGATCACTGGTACGTTTGATTATGCCTGCACAGATAAATGACTTTTACTTGGTTGACTGCTGGGTGAAAATGTCACATCTTGGATGACAGTGATTATGCCAAATAGTTGCATTTTTTTGACGAACATTATTGAGTGCAATACGACAAAAATAATTCGGAGTTGAAGTCATGGTTGAAGGTAAAATAACCAAGTTAGATCTTCATATTTTAGACTTCCGACAGGTTGGAGTTAAAGTCCATATTGCTTTGGAATGATACAACATTGCCTGATTAAGGGCGTTGGGAGCTCACTTCTACTCTGATTATGTACTTATTTATATGAATATATTTTAAAATAATTTTATTAGATTTGTTGAGGTATCGTTATTTAAATTTTTAAAATTTAATTGAGGTTGTAGAGATAATTAAGGCTTTATTTGTAAGATATAGATTGCAATAAATATTTAAAAATTATTCGTTTTTTTTAAATCACTAATGATAGTATTTATAGTTAAAGGAGTAATGTGTTCTTGATTGCGTCACAAAATCAATATAACAAGTGATCATTTTTATTGCAAATGTGGAGAATTGAGTTGAATTATAAATTTTTAGAGTTTTTGTGTTTTGGGCATTGATGTGGTCAAATTGCATTTGTGTTCTACGAGTATTCCCCATAATGTTGAATAATCTTTTATTTTTGTTAAAAATTAGAGCTATTGAAAAAGTGAATAATAATTTTGTGTAGGTGAATGAATTCTTTTTACATATATTGTGGTGGGATTCTCATCAAGTCACACAATTAGACAATCCCAATCTAACATCTTGTTCTCCCAATAAGTCAGTTTGATTTTATTTTTGCAAATTGCAATATTAGAACTTAAAGAAGGAAAAATTAAAATTATCAGTTTAATTTTATGACAAAAAGAGAAAAATAAATAAATTAAACAATAGGAAAATACAGAAATACTGTTGTCAACTTGATGAAAGTTACTCAAAAATGTAGAAAAGGTAAATTGGACATCTTGCTATGACAGCAAATAAAGTTTTGAATATCATGTTCTAAAAGCAAAATTTTGGGGCATACATATATGTTGGGACGGGTGCAAAATATTCTAAGTAGATTTTTATGAATATTGTAGCTCCAAGCACTTAACCAGTCCAAGGCAATTGCAGGAAGTTGGTCTAGAAATTACAATAAATATTTTGATCACTTAATGAATAAATTATGCTATTATTTCTTTCTTAATGCAAAATTATACATTAAAACTAATTTTATACAATCCTTTTGCATTTTGGGTTGAAATTCAAATTCTCAATTTTTTTTCGAAATGCTATTCACTTTTTTTAATAATACTCCTACTGAACTCGAATTGTTGAGTAGGTCGCTGTCTGCGTTACAAAAAATCTTTAGAGGTATAGGGGTGATCCGACGAAAACTTTTCAATGCTCAAATCAATTTTAGAGCAAGTAAGTGTAAGTTGGAGAATTTGAGAATCGTTAATCGTATAATAAATTGCGTACTTTTTAATAATTAAGTTTAGGAATATTTATAGTATTAATATAAATTTTTTTAAATATTTGGGGCTTATAACTTTAACGGACTTTGCTTAAATTTTATAATCTAATTTTGTATATTGACGTGTTGACCTCACCATCTTATTTTTCGTTCTACTCGTGATACAAATGTAATTCTTTGGCTTAGCATGTTTTGAGTTCATGCTGTCGCCAACCAAATTTGAATGCCCATGTTGAATTGACTCCAAGTATACCTGACCCACATTGTTGTATTAAAATTGACTCCAAGTACACCTGACCCTGAATCCGACCCACTAACAACGTCCAAATGCTTGAAGATGAATACAAGAAAATGTCCATGTCACAAGTTATTTGGGCATATAGAAGCAATTATAAGGTACTATTTAGGTATCTAACGAACGTGGATAAGTAGATGAGGAGCAAAGTATATAATTTATCCAACTAAAAAGCAACAAAAACTGCAGATTCTCCATTTTAAGTTTCTTAAATAATGGTAATCCTTCACACTTTAGCTTTTATATATCCAGTTTCAGTCCCACACTTTATTTCTCTTCTCTTTGCTTTCTTGTCACTCATTCACTTTTAGTACTTTTAATTGATAGGCTCCCTACATGCATGCATCACTTTTTAAGGCCATAAAAAAGAAAAAAGAGCCAATTTCGATTTACTTTATTTTAAAATAGAATAAATGTGATATTTCTGACTCATTATTATTATTATTATTATTATTATTATTATTATTGATACCCACATATTTTAATTTCGTCAAACTAAATTTTGGACTTTCAAAATAGTTGCCCCCTGGAACATTTGAGGGGTTAAATTATGGGATATGTCTCAAGTGAATCTCATGTTTTCTTCACCGACTGTACACTTCTGCGTACAAGAAGTCGACACAAAGTGTTTACTGCATATCGAAATTCGATCGTAGGTTTCCGCTAAAATGATTGTTCTATATCAAAATCCAGCCGTAGGTTCCCAACTGAATTCGAATCTCCACCTTACCATTAGAAGTAAGTGTAGTGCTGATTATTCCACCATTTGAACTACGCCTCAAAGATATTTCTACTCATTATTGATTCTAGGAAACAAGGCTTGAAGTTAATATTTGGGAGCAAGAAAAAACTCTTATTTACGTTAACGTATTACGATTAAAATTATATTATTTTGATATAAGATAAATCTCGCTATAACCTGCATAATTCTCTTCATTGTTTGACTTCCATAATAAACTTGCTGTAAATAAAAAATTTTCGAGATCAACAATAGGTTGAGAAAATACACCTGATTAATCCAAGAATTACATGCTAAATTTGATGCCACGAGTTTGAATATAATCTTTGAGACATTTCTGCAATAGCCACTCCAAATTTAGTTTAGTTATTTTTTATTTTAATTTGTTTAATTTCTTTACTAACTTTTCCTTTGATGGGGACAAACCAACCTCAATTTCTAAAGCAAGAATCTTCATCGATTGTCACGCCAGACCACTATGTAATATTATATTATCAAAGTTGTGGACCTTTGGTACAAGACTATGGTCTTAATAATTTAGAGCAACGGCTATATGGACTTTAGAACCAGATTGGTGGGCTGGTTTAGAAGGCATAATTAATTTGCTTAAGATAAACTTAAGTGACAAGTAACAAACGTAACGACTCAATATTATAAGATGTATTATTTTTTGTTTCACTTAATTTATTTTCAATTATAGCATATTATATGCAGCAGTTGTGTCAAACCTCAACTATTCCGAGTTCCACTAATATTTTGATACTCATGAAATCCAGGCAAAATGGGTTTTGTGATCAAAGCTTAAACTTTACGTTCTCTATTCTATCAACAAGGTGATTAGTAGGACGCTATGTGCTCATTAACCCAATATATACTCATTAGTCATCTAAAATTTATAATCATCATGAACTAAATAGTGTATTGATAAGTAACTTGTACCTCTAATTTTATTAATTATAAATTCGAATTACGTAAAAGAAAATTAAAAAAAATCAATTAATTCTATGAACAGTAGGCTTAAACATTACAATTTAAGTTGTCAAGAAAATACGTTTTAACATAATTCACCAAATTTATAATAATATTCAAATGATAATAGCAAATTTGGTTGGTGAATTATTCCCATCGTCGAAGTATATCAATCGTTTGAATTGCATTGTATCGTAAATATTAATTCAACATATGAATCATGATTTGAAATCTTGAATAAAAATTATACACCTTCAGTAGTGCGGTGGCAATTTGGATTATACTAAATTGTCACCACACTAGCCATTGTCAATGTATGAGTAGGTCTTTTTTAACCTTCCGTATTAAGTAGGTGGTTTTAATGAATCAGTAGGTTTCCAACTCAAGTGTTAAACCCTAACCTATTCATCTTATTCTTTTATCTCAAATGTCAAACCCTAACCTATTCCTCTTATTCTTTTATCCGCCTATCACAATATATTCTTCGTCTTCCACTTTTTCCTCACAATCACTAACTTCTTTCAAATCTCAAATTTTCTCAGATTTCTCATTTCTTGCCGTGCTCCCTTCTCTAAAAAAGTTATATTTTGATTTTTTTCACAAAAAGAGAAAAAATATATATTTTGTCATTATATTTTTTTTCTTGTGATAGCAAAATTTAGGCAATTAATTCATGAAAATTTAGTTATTATATTTATATTTTGAAGACATTTTATTGTTTATTTGAATATTTTTTCGTATTAATTTAAATTTTTGTTAATACACTAAAAAGTATCTTTTTGCAATTATATGATCTTTCTTTTGTTGATTAAAACCATCAAACCGCCCACAATAATTCTAAATCGCACCTCTAATTTTAATTAAAAAAAATTATAATTTAAAATTAATTTTTAATAAAACTACGAATAACAATACAATTTAAAATTAATAAAAATAAACATCAAACCACACCAGGATCACCCTCCTCGTATCTAGCACTTATATTAGGAGGCGGAGAAGCAAAAAATGGCATAGGGAACACAGTTGGGCTTGAAAAAAAAAGGCAAAAACCCTGGAAATAACATGGATGTGTGGGGAGGTTCTCAATTCTTCCCCCCAAAAGCCTTGGATTCTGCGTTTCTTCAAAGTTGAAAAAAAATTAAGGACAAGTGTTGATGGCGATTATCCCCTTCTATCGAGGGCGTGGTCACTCCCCTCACATGCTTTACAATGATGAAAGGTGGTTGCCTTGTCACTCTCAAAGCCCAAATTCATACTATGCCCAACTTAACCCAATCTTTTATTGGGGCATCATAAATTCTATGTCCACAACAATGTCCGGTTGCCATATAGACAGACCAACAACTCTTTCTAGTACGGCATACATTGCATTGGTCCCTTTTTAATGTTTTTATTTTACAAGGTTGTTAATTATGTTGAGTTTGTACTTGTATTTTACTGTGAAGAATTTGTTTGTTTCTGGTGCATGAGTGCGAGAGCAATTCACTGCATTAAGACAAGCGAATGAGATGTTTTGAAAGTCTATTTCGAGTTTACCGTTGAGTATTTATTTCAAATACAAAATTTTACGTTAAATGATTTGAATTTTGGCTAAGAATAATAGTCTCTGGTAAGAATAATTTTATCTTACGGTCATGAATCCTTGTCTGAGTGGCATATTTGAATGGTTCAATATTCGATAATTGTGTTGATGTTGTTCAATTGATAAATACATACATATAGGTGGAATTTAAAGTCACAATTTTGTGGTGTTTAATAAGATGCAAATCCATTTTATTGTTGATGGAATTTGATTTTGTCATCCAAGAAATGTGATCAAACAAAGCCATTGCGACCCGATTGGATCTGGTTGTGAATGCGGGAAGATGCTGACTAGTTGTATTTGGATCAAATCCAGACAAATTCGCCCCGAATCCTTACTCCCAATTAGTCTATTGGACCACAGAGATTGGGCTACTTGCATTACATGTTGGATCACGCACTACTTGCAATACGGCCCAGTTATGATCCAATCATCTCCAAGAACCCCACTTGCAATTTATGAACTTGTGGTAGCCCAAAATATTTCTCAGTTCTGCAAAAAATGGCAGCCCAGAGTAATAATAATGGTGCTAGAAATTTTTGAAGAAAATTCTGTTTTTCTTTTTTTCCTGGTGAAGATTGAAAGCAACCCCACACAATCCAAATTCCGCCATTGAAATAACAATGCCAGAAAATTCAAGATTCTCCTATCCCATATTCAATTTTTCTGCTACATTGCAATAGTCGCTTGAAGAAATAAATATATCCCACAAATATAGTGAGCGAAAATTAATAGGAAAAAAATAAAATGAAAATGTTAGCTGCAACTTCAGCTTCTCGCCTTAACACTCCATTACTCTACTGCCCACTTAAGCTTTCTTCTTCGTTTTCTTTTTCGAGAAAATCCCTTAAAACTCAGCGGTCTCCAGCTTCATATCCATGTGTCAGGGCCGTTGATCTTGACCAGAACACAGTAAATGACCTTTTCTTGACGTTTATTCCATTATATTATTTGTCATTATTCTAGTTTTGTTGGTTTTCTTTGAGGCCATTAATTTTGGTGATGGTGTTTTTTCAGATCGTCGCAATAACAGTTGGGGTGGTAAGCGTTGCTGTTGGGATTGGAATTCCTGTTTTCTATGAAAACCAAATTGACAGTGCTGTAGGTTTTGCTCTTCTTTTTTTGTGGTTTATCCATTCTTTCCTTTTTTTCTCCTTTACTATATAAATTAGCCTAATGGGATAATGCCCTGTTCTATTATTGCCAAAGGTTGGTGTTGAATTGGTGAAGTTAAGGCATTTATGTAATGCTTCTATTGTTTCAGGCCAAAAGAGAAAATACTCAGCCATGCTTCCCCTGTAATGGCAGCGGGGCTCGTAAGTCATTCTCTTCTTTCCTGTTGTTGTTATTCTCATAGTTTTGTGTCATTTATAATTGCTAAAAATTTTGCACAGTGAGACTATTACCTGATGCAATAGACCTTCCATATTTCCAAAATCATTAGTTTGATGGTACAATGACATGGACAAGGGACACGGCATTTCTTTAAAAATTTAGGACACAACACGGCTCGCCGTCCAATATATAAAAATATTTATATATTATACAACTATTCATGTTAATATATACATATTGTTTTGATGTAATTATATACATTTACAGGCACATACATTTTTATGCAATTGGAAACATATTTATGGAGATCGCAGTGCGATTACAAAGAAAAATAAATTATGGTGTCAAATTCTACTAGTGTGATTTGTAGACTATTGAGGGGAAAAAGAAAACTTTTAACTTTAGTAAAGAAATGTAAACAGACTTAAAGTGAATTTAGATGAGGTAGCACTATTCTTTCAAGTAGTTATAAAAGAAATTGATTTTTTGTTATTTTTCTTATGACCCATAATTGCCGTCCGACACGCCATCCAAAGTGTGTCGGACAAGCCATTGGCCGTGTCTTAAGTGTCCGACACGACACGGTGCTTTTTTGGAGTTTTGGTGCATTATAGTGGTACACAGTTGGAGAGGGGAGAACAAAGTTAGATAGAGGTTGATACCACTATTTCAAATTCATAGTTTCCTGAATAAAACAATATTGGCATTTATATTATGTGGGATAACTTGAAATCGAGCTACAATGTCAAGTAGGAATGCGTCTTTCCCAACTGAGTGCACCTTATATTCATTTAGATAAAGATCTCATCTATGCTAGAACAAATAATAGTCCAAGAATCTTGTCTAGTTTAGTCATTCCAAACTAATGTCTGCTGATTTTCCTAAAATAAAACCTTTGCCATATACAGGATCTAATGATACTCCATTTGGCACTTATTCATTTTCTACACTTATTAATGCTAAACAGGATAAAACACTGACTCCTGACTCCCTAAGCCTTACTTCCCAGTAATTGCCAGGTGTTCTCAACCCCAAAATAAAAAGTCATGCCTAGTCATATCGAGATGATCAACACACAAGTACCAAATATGAAAAGTATGTCATTTTTCTGGAGTGCAATCCAGTGAATCACATTCATGAATTGATTCTGTTTAATTGGTGCAGTTTTATGGAAGAAATAGTTTAGCCACTTCATCCTGGGTGTTGAATTAGTAATTGTATTGAAACTAGTTTGTAATTTTTTATTTATTTTTTAACAATGATGTACAGTTTCTTTGTTAAAAATGCAATATTCTTTCCTACATGAAGTTTTTGAAGCTCCTCATATGACAACCTAAAGATTAAGACTGTCAAGTAAAGGACTGTTTCCTGCATTTGATTAGGTTGGATATGCTGAGATATCCAACCTAATATAATGTTTATTTTTACATGCCCATGATTTCATCCTTAGCTCAGTATAAATCTTTGTCTTGGTGGGATGAGGCGTCCCGCCTGTGAGGTGGGATGAATAATCCTAACTTGACTCTAAAATATTTAAAAGATTAATTGACAAAAATTCCTATGAAAATGACAGAAATACAAACAACCAATTGATGTTGGGTGTTGTGCCACAACTGTCACACAAAAACAGAAAAAAAAAGCAGAAAAACAAAGAAGAAATAATATTAAAGAATAAAAGAAACATAAAAATGAAAAAGAAGAAGATAAAGAATTTGATGTCTTGAAACTTGAAGAAGAAGAAGAAAAAGAATGAAAGAGAAAAATAGAAACTTGAAGAAGAAGAGAAATAGAGAGAGAAGAAACAAGAAATCTTACGAAGAAGAAAAAATGAAAGAGAAAATGGAAGAAAGAAACTAAAAAAGATGAGACGTGTGTAGAAGAAATGAGGAAAAGTAAAAAAAAAAAAAAAAAGGTAAAGAAAAATAAGAAGGGAACATGAAGAGAAAAAAAAAAGTGATAAATGGTATTTTAAGATACATTATTTTAATTACATTATTCAATCCTACGAAGTACCCCATGATATTTATTAGATAATTTCAATTCTATGTTTCACCGCATTCTTCATCAATCATTTATCATCCCAATTAAAAAATTAAACTATGCCCATCTTTGTATAACTGCTAATGTTCTGACAGCTGCCCTCTTTTTTCCCTCAATGAAATGATTAGTCCATCTTGTGACAGGTTGTTGTTACTAGGCTAAGGAAAATCAAAAGGTAGGTGAAAATGATTCTTCTATTAATTACTAAGAAATAGGAAGACATAATAGATCATCAATGATGGGAGCCTAGTATATTTATGAATTCATTTTGAAAAGAAAATGACTTCAAGTTCATTATTCTGAACTGGATGATGTGGGATCTCTATCTTGTTAGTTAGTTTATAGTGAAGAGCCTCGCTTCTCGTCATGCTTGTAATAAAAAAAAATGATAGCAGTCTTATTCTGGGAAAAATTTAACTGAGGCATCAAGTTGCAATGTTCTCTTAGTTGAAACATACTGAACTGCTTGCAATGTTCTTGAACTTTTTGGCACAATAACATGTTACTTTCTAAGTCTTGAAATACCAACCAAATTTCTCTGTATTTAACTATCAATATACTTTATTTTGCTGCTCTTTGTGTGTATAAGTCCATTTTTTTAATTTTCTTTTTTCTCTCTTTGGTATCTCCCAGAGATTTTATTGCAACCTAATGAGAAGTCACGTTTTATTTTCGAAGTTCTATTATGTGCACTTCCACTCTTCTATATAGTGACTCACCTATTAGTAATAATGAACCATGCAGCCTACATTAGCCTTTGAATGGTTGAAAAATAGGTAGACTGCAGAAACGCTTAGATGAACAAAGCACTAACCTAAAAATACATTAAAGATGGACAGCTTGTGTCTTTATCATGAGAACTCAATTGAATCCATCTTTTTCTTTTACCATCTGCATTACGGATATATGATGAAAGGCATGCAAATTGCTTTTTGAAAATTGATGATGATGCAAATGAAGGGTTACAAAAGATTTCTCATGAGCGTAAATTTTTATTTCCAGCACGACTGGTCACAATATATATGTGGTGCTTCTGGATTAGTAATCATTTCTTATAGCTATAATGTACTGTTAATATTACCTCTCAATTTATAAAATTTTCTGCAGAGAAATGCAGATTTTGCATGGGTACTGGTAATGTGACCGTTGAGCTTGGTGGAGATGAGAAAGAAGTCTCGCGATGCATCAATTGTGATGGGATTGGTTCTTTGACATGCACCACATGCCAAGGAAGTGGCATTCAACCTCGGTACCTCGATCGCAGGTGAATCCTCTGATCTTATCAGTGCCATCTATCTCAACCTGTAATGTACCCCCACCAGTCCCAAAATACCTCCAACATCAATCGACAGCTATTTCTAGCAAATATAAACACGCAGAACTGTGGGAACTGTCTTCCATTATCTTATATGCACCTTTTTCCAACTACATGACATCAATGCAGGCAGTAGACTTCTACATATTCTTAGAATTGCCTGGTTTTTACTGCTGATGATGAATACTTATGTTCTTTTTTTGGTCAAACAGAGAATTCAAGGATGATGACTAAGTGCTGTAGAGAACATGGCCACATAGAGAGGAATTTTTTGATGCCTTATTAACTGGTCGCGAAGTAACGTGGATGGGCATTAACACGTGTTCTATACGAACAACTTTTTCTAATGTATTTTCTCGACTTTGATGTCAGAATCATTCATGACATGTAATGGCATTTTACTAAATCCAGTTGTTTGTTTACTTGGAAATAGATGTAGTTGATGTGTGTTGGAGTACTCCAATGGAAAGGCAGATTAAGCGCATCTGTGAATGAGAGAGTGTTCTGTGCTCAGAGTCCTTTGTGTTTGGGAGATAGCATATGTTAAGATTACAATTAGAAACTCTTGGGGTGTACAAGACTTCAAGAGAAGACGGGTTTACTTAATTCGTTGTCAAATACTTGCAAAACCATATTACATCAGCCTAGTTTCTTGACTCTTCCGAACATTATTTCTTGAAGCAAATTGTGGTTGTTGTTGTCTTGTTGGGATTTGTGGATTTATTTGAAAACAAAAACTAAATTTCAGTTTTGTTTCATGAGAATATGACTTAACACTTGTTATTTGCCTTACAACGGTGTCATACTACACTTTTATTCATATCTTTAAGTATTCAAAACAAATAACCAAATCGTATATATCTCAATAAGAATTATAATGCATTGATAAATAAGTAAAAAATAGGAAAAAGAAAAAGGAGTGATAATTTGAAATCAACTTTCTTGAAGAGGAAAAAGTTGTTAAGATTGAAAGGACCAAAGAAAGGAAAGAGTTCAAGAAGGAAAAGAATCGTCGACAGCAGGGTTCGAACCTGCGCGGGCGAAGCCCAACAGATTTCAAGTCTGTCTCCTTAACCACTCGGACATATCGACTTCTTGTTGTGGCGTCTTAAACAAAGATATTCAAAATTACCTTTCTAAATTCATGCGCCTTCTTCCTGTCTCATGGCACTGCCTAAACCTGGAAGCAAAATCATATGAGGAAGTCGCGCCAGAGGGAAAAAGTCTATGAGCCACCAAAGTTTGTGATGATTATCACTGCAATTGAGCAGCTCTTGGAGGTGGAAAAAAATCAAAGAGAATCAGGTACTGTTAGGGGCATATTGAATTTTGATGCGTCTGTTTCTTTTAAATTGGGATTGCTTTCCGAGCGTATTTTAACTTTTCATAATTGCAGTCCCACTGCATTGGTTCGCTGAATGGCCTTGACTATTCACAAGCCATAGTTGGCTCGAACCAAAGTCATGCCTAAAAAGTTCTAGACTAGAATTGGGAGAAATGGAACAAAAGTCAGATTCTTATAGTTGTTCAAGGATTGACTGTGTTCCTTGTCTCTTGAACAAGATTTGCCGATATGCATGGGCTATTTTGTGTCTTCCAACTTTTACATGCTTCTTTCACTTAATTGCTTGCACTTCCCTGATAATTGAACAAATATTTTAATTTTGAGAGAGAGAGAGTAAAACTCACATTTGTCAGCAACTCAACAAACACTGGTCGCGTAAAGTTGGAGCTAGAACAGGAAAACAAACTTAATAGTACTTGGGTGCACGCATTACATAACTTATAGAAATAAAAATTAAAAATATGCTGTATATTTTGAGTAAGTTTGGAATGAAATCTTCAAACAGTCATATGTTTTTGGATTATATATGCAGATAACTTAAGTTCAAGTGTTTATTTGGTGCATGGGCCATAACTATGGTTCTTCCAAAAGCCTATTTGTAGAGAATGTCAAACAACCCACTTCTTTGATATCTGTGATGTTCCCATATATTTTGATTTGGTGATTTCTTGTCATGGTTGCTGAGTTCAAGTACAGATTGCGAATACACAATTATGAATAACTTTCTGTGATCAGAAATTGCAGCTATTAAAGATTGAAGAAATCTTGGACAGCTTGTTGCGAAGGAGCGTGCAGATGTTAGAGATGAGAAGTTCCAACCCATTAGAGGGTATTGCGGATTGAATCTACGTTATGGGCCTGGAAAGAAGAGTTGATCTTTTGATAGTAAAAAGATGCTTGTGAAGCGGAAGAGTTGAGTGAAGTGGTGGAGGTGATGTACGCAAACTAGCACATATGTTTAGCATATATTGAAGAATTGCATGTTTCCGCAGATCTGATGAATTTTAATTTGTGTTAATTTTCTTTTTATTGACAATTAAAAGTTCTAATGTGGGCATTCGAAGTAAATACGCTTTTGAATTTTTTTTTAATAAAAAAAATGGAAACAAGAAAACCGTACTTACATATTTTTTCTTCATTGCAAACATTAAATCATAAGCTCTCATAGTCCCAAAAAGATACATTTGGCACATGCCAGGATGGGCAACAACTGTAGCACCAAAATAAGTTGATAAATACCTTTTAAAACTAAAGATTTGTCATCTACATGACCTAAACATTTCAAAAAACTACCTGAAGATGTAACCTCACTATATACTTCTTCCAACCCTCACGTATCAAATGATTTTGTACATATTTACCAGCAACATATAAACTGATCCTCTCAGTCAAAAGATTTGCCACTAATGATATATAGACCTAGAAGTCAATTGCTACCATTGGGGCATAGTTGCACACTTTCCCTGCAACCATGTTAACCGTACATAATTGCTCTTGAGAGAAATGAAAGTCTCCCTAAAACTAGGATTCTCAAAGAGATCCAAGGCAGCATAATAAAGATTGTCTTCAATGCCTTCGATCTCATCCAGGGCTTTTATGCAGTTGCTAATTGTGAATCTTTCATCAGTCAGAGGCTTTGTAAACCTTCGCAACTTTGAAGAATTGATCATATCCAAAATGGCTTCTGCCATCGTATCACTTAATTCTTGATTCCAATTGCTTTGTTCAGGCAAAGAGCCTGCTTCTGATGGGCGCTTTCTCTTTTTATCAGCCGTGTTCTTGCTAATGTTTTGGGGTGAAGATCCATTCCATTCAAGCAATTTTGATGCCGATGGAGTTTTAGGATGTGAGTTTACACCTTCTGGACCTGACGGATCAACACCAGCAGACTTGTTCAATTCCTCATAGTGACTAGATTGGGCATATTTTCCATCCACACCTGAATCTGCAAATATTATGCATAATTGCTCATAAATAGGACACTCCTTGGTCTTTGCTGGTTCAATCTTGGATTGTGCCTGTAATATATGAAGATATAGAAAGCAGAATAATTGAGTACTTTAATGTATAATAATACACACATGCATTGCTTCAACCGTACAGATGAAAAGATAATGGAGCGATTGATACCCCAATGTCTTCCCATAGATCAAATCCCACAAAGCAAGGATCCTGCATTGGGTCATTTTGGTTAAAGGCCGACTGTAGATTGTGATAGCGCGTCCGGAGAACATCAAGATGTTTTCTCAATTGGTTGTTATTGAAACTGAGATTGGTCTGTCTATTGAATTCCTCACGGATCTGGTTCCATGTTTTCTTGTCGAAAACATTATTTGGCCTGTTACCCTGTTGAATCTGCTCCACAACTATGTCAGCAAAAATCTTATCAAGAGCTGGTGTCCATCTTGTCCTCAAACGCTCTTGCTTGGCTTGCTGGTCGTTAGCTTCACTATCCATCTGTAAAATAAGGCAAAGCATTTAAGAAAAATCACTCACTACCATTTAACACTGCAGGAACAATTTAAAGAAGGCGAGCCAAACATTCAGCTGGAATTACCACTTAACACAGCATACCATTCAAAGAAGAGCGAATATGTTTCAGTCAAGAAATACTTGAGACAAACTCACCTTGGCTTGATCCTCACCCCAAAACTTGCATATGCGATCAAAGTGTTGGCTCTGCTCCTCTGCAAGTGTGTGCCACATCACACTGACCACAATCTAGTTGAAAGTATACCTTCTTAAATTTGCCGTTCATATATTTGATAAATTAACTTTCCTAGTTAAGTTACAAACATACCATTCCCAAGGAAATAACAAGAGGAGAAACGGATACAACTTCTTATCATGTGTATAATATCAAATCCAAACAATTAACCGGAAACTACAAGATATTCATAGTTTTCTTTCTATTACTTTCATGTCCTATAGTGGAAAACACAAAAGGGGCAGTTAATGCAACTTGAAATGATAATACACTAACAGGGACATACTTTCAAACACTTCCCAAATAAGTCTATAAGCAATGAACAGTGAGTCAAAATTTGATGGCAATCACCAGGAAACCCTGGAGTCACATAAAGTGGTTAGAGGACTGAGCATGATAGCATCACAATGAAAACCGTGTGTGTGTGAGTAGACTTTAAAATCACTGCTATTTTATAAATGAAAATGCCCATATATAACCTCAGTCTTTCCTTCAGGCCGGTATCCCACCCCATGCCCTTCGCCATCTCAATTTCCCTTCAGTTTTCTCATTCTTTCCTACTAAAATGATGTTGATGAATGAGGAACAAACAGGTTTGGGGCCTCCTGTTTTTATCAGACAGAGAATACATGGAAAAACATGTGAAACCCAGAATTGGAAATACAGCCATATTCTATATTTCTATTATTGTATCATTGCTTTCAGGGTCTTCATATGAAATTAGCAAATGACATCAATATGGCGTTCTACTAGTCTTTTTAAGATCTTTCTCATTGTCAGCTGAAATTCCTTGTATTCTAATGCTTTAGAATGAATCCTAACCTACTTGAGCCTTTTGTCTCTCAATATTCCTTGGAGCAATACATTGGGTCAATTAATTCCCTCTTTAGACAAGATTATGCATACTAAACATAGTTGAGCACAACAAATTCCAAAACATATAAAGCTCTTGCCGTGGGTACCACATTAATTGATGAATAAATTGCACTGATGCGGACCAAAACCAATGTTGAACAAGAGAGTAAGGATGAAATGATGTTTTCTTGTTACCACATTATGATGGAAAATATTGACAAATTCTCTTTTTCCCAGCTAGATAGCATAAAATTTCTCTTGGTTTCTTAGTGTAAGTATTTATATTTCCTTTCTTCTCAAAGGATTTTTTTTTTTACTACGAAGACTCTTTGAACATAAAATGCATATGATTTTATTTATTCTCTTACTTCTCCTAGAGTAATAAATATGACATTTAGCTTGGTCTCCATCGTGTCCTCTTAGAAAAAAAAAAAAAAAATTACCACCTGAGCCATGACATTAATAACTCTTCTTATTAGTGCACCAATGAAAGCTTGCTTGTAACGCACATAACGAACATGAGACAAAATGAAACACATGTTACAGATGGTCAAAATAAAATAATGAGAGTGGGAGGGAAAGTCAATAAGAAATTTGTTTGACAGCCATTGCATGACAAATAGTTGAACTGAATTGCTAGAGTTTAAATCTTCATCTATATACACCATACCGTAATTTCCATATCAAACCATGATGCATATAGCCTTTGAGGTTTCTCCAAGAAGTTGTAATTTGATCACAACATAAACTTTATTTAAAAGAAAAGAAAAGGCAAACAAACACACACAAGCCTTACCACAAACCAACATCAACAACCTCCAACCCCCCCCCCCCACCCACCCTGAAAAAAAAAAAACATGAAAAAGGAAAACTTGTACAATCGTACTACAAGGAAGAAGCACATTTTCTGCACGTCCATACCAGGAAAGCTAATGATCAAACTTGCATTGTCTCCTAAACCCTAAAATTACAGCGCAGAGGTTTTCTTAACTGAACTTGCTTCATTGAAATTAATTATTCACACAATTTTTTTACAGTCAATCATAGAACAACATTCACACTTCAAATAGACATATCCAGAAAATAAAAACCGAAATTAAAATGAAAAAAAGAAAGGGGTGGAGTGGCGGAGAACATGTACCTCATCTGAGAGATCCCACAAAAGATTGAATTCAGACACAACGGCGACTCAGTCGAAAATTTGAGATTTTAGGTTTTAGCTTGAGATCAGTATGATTATGGCTAAAATAGGCAGAAAATCCAAGAGTTAAATGCATTAAATATGATTTTTCGTTTCGAGAGATGGTTATAATTATCGGGCTGAGTGGGATTATAGGGCCTGAGGCCCATTGGGGTTGCAATAAGGATTGAAGCCCAAGTTGAACATTGGGTTTCAATTTAATCCAGTTCAATTCTAGCCAATCATTTTCCAGAATGATTTTAACCACTTCAATTTAAATATTTTGAAAGATCTCTATAGGTAATGAATAGAGAAAATATTAAATTGGTTACTCCATTAGTTTAAGACCGAAATCAGGTGAATTACGATTTTTTTTGTATGAATCAATTACATATATTATTACATGAAAAATATTGTTATCAATAATTTATCTTTTAATAACTATAAAAAAATTATTATAAAGTACCATTAAAATTGGCATATATCCACGCATATGTGACACTTAAACTCAAAACTTGTAGATAACTTTTAATTACATGAGCTACTTGTTAGTACATTCAAATCTTCTATGACCAAATTGAATTAATTTCTAATTATTTGCTTCATATTGAGAAATTCATATTCAAATCGTATTTGAAATTTCAATATCCATTGAATTCCGCATCAATACAATTACTCCTCCAATAATTACTTACAATCAATTTTTTTATATTATTTTGTGGAACGTATATCAAAATTAGAATTGAATTCCTTGAACTTCAATCAAAAATTAATTTAAAATGCTAAGATTTGACTCGAATTCACTCCACTAACAACTCTTTTAGAAAGTGACTGCTTTACCCTTTAGCCATTCCAAACGTACTTCTTTTGTCCCAAAATTCCAGGTCCCGTGTTATTATAAATAGGAGTTGAAAAAGTGCAAGTTTTATATACTTTATCATTGTTGTTTAAAAAAATTCATTTATAGTTTTGAAAAAAAATATTTTAAAAATAAAGTTTTATTTTGAAATATATATATAAAAACAAATTTAAAATAAATAAAATATTACATAAGTCAAAAAATCGTTGTAATATTTAATTTTTTATGCATGTCCGAATAGTATAGTTAACAATATATGAAAATGAAATTATATAAAAAAAAGTTAAAATGATGATAGTTGAAAATTAATGTGGCACAAAGTGAGCAGACGTCTCATTGTAAGATATTGTCCGTTTTGCTCGATTTTATGGGAACTACGTCCCAACTTCATAACTTTAAAAAGCCTCCTGCAAAGGAAAGAATTCTACTCTGCATATACAATATGGGACAAATATCTTCCATATTAATTACACCCCTCGAAAGAGGTGTAGTGCGCTCGAATGGAGATCATTGGAATTCCGAGTGACGACGACGGTCTCATTTAATGTGGCACATAACAAACAAACGTCTCGTTGCAAAATATTGTCCACTTTATTTCAATTTTATGAGAAACTACTATTTCAACTTCACAATTTTAAAAATTTCTTATAAGATAAAAAATCATGCCCACTGTATAAACACACAAGCTACTTCCTACTCACCCTAAAAAATCACATGACAACTTCCATTGAGAGAATCTACAATCTAAAAAGATCAGACAATTCGACATGCTATTTCCAAATGTGGACTCCTCGTTAAATTGCATGGCCTAATCTTCTTGTCCTACGTGTTTGCTGGTATATTATTGGCAATATAGGCCTACCTTTTTATAATGATTATTATGATTATTCAATATAATTAAAAAAAAACTACCATTTCAATAAATTTATCAATCAAATTACTATCATCCACCCATCAAATATTCAAATCCGAAAGTACCCAAGTACCTAACCGGCAAAAATTGAAACAATCAACTAAATAAATTATCAAAAAAAAAAAAAAAAAGAAAGAAACCAACTAACTTAACTAACATATATGCAATCTTGTCGTTTCACAAAACTTTGATAGGAAGAAGGAAGAAAATGAATCATCGTTGATCAATATTTCTCGGTGCTCTGTTTTTTCCCTGCAGAATCCCATTTATCTTCAGATCTTTTAACTCCATTAAACCATCCACATTTTCTTCCAAACTTCCAAAAATTTCATTTTTTTCTATATTTCCCATTTCAGATTTTACCAGCATTGCCGTCAAGTCTTAACCAGATTCCATTGTTGCCCCTCAAATCTTTCGAAAAGGTTCTTTTTGAATAAAAACCCTGTTATCTGTTTTGCCTCGCCATTAGTCAATTCGGGGCGTTTGCATTGTTTGTTCCTTACCTCTAAATATTTTCTTGTTTCACATAATTTCAAGAATTAGTCTTTGCATGAGTAGATATTAGAAAAGATATTCGTTCTTCCATTCTTAGCTCATATTTTTTTCTTTGTTTGTCGAGAAGAATGGAGAAGAAAAAGCGATCAAGAGGGTGTTGCGGTTGGTTCTTGGTGTTAATAGTTTTGGCGGGAACCGCGTTTGCAGTTTTCGTAATTGTGAGACAGAAAATGCAGAAATCAGAACCAGAGGCTGCCCCTGTTCCTGGCCCTCCGGCGCCATTACAAAGAAATATGCTGATGCTCTTAAAATTGCAATGCAGTTTTTCGACATACAAAAATGTACATTTCCCTCCCTCTCTCTCTCTCTTTATTGTTTCCCTTTTTGCTTTATCTGTGTAATGTTATTAGACCTGTGTGTGTTATGTGATAAGAAATATCGTTCCAATGATAGTTCTACTTGGGCTGAACTTTTCATAGTTTGTCGATGAATATTATACTTGGGCTGCACTTATTTTGCTTGGTAATGGCTTGTCCGGTAATGGCATTATGTCTTAAATGATAGAGTAGACGTCGATGAATCATAGTTGAGTTATTGGTTGTTGTATTAATTGTTAAGTTCTGTAGACAGTTCTGGCACGAGTTGTGTTGAGATAATGTGTCTCGGTTTTGCCTGAAAATGTACATCGTGATTGAGTACAATGTTCTTTAATTTGCCAAAAAAGAAAAAAAATATTGTAGGGATTTTAAAAGCGTAGAATCTTTAGTTGAGCTTTGTTTCTCTGTTTCTTGATCTTATAAAGAGATTTTTCCATTGCTGGTGGGAACTTCCTGCTTTATGTTGCAGCTGGGAAGTTGGGGAAAAATCCAATACCTTGGAGAGGGGATTCGGCTTTGAAAGATGGAAATCAGGAAAAATTGGATCTTTCAAAGGGGATGTATGATGCTGGGGATCATATGAAGTTTGGATTTCCAATGGCTTTCACTGCCACAGTGTTGTCATGGGCCATTCTCGAGTATGGGGATCAAATGAAGGTGGTAAATCAGTTGGAACCTGCTCAAAACTCGCTTAAGTGGATTACTGACTACCTCATAAATGCTCATCCTACTGATAATGTCCTCTACATTCAGGTTAATTATTATTAGAATTATTTTATTTTATTTTTGCTTTTTTCAAGGTTTTCTTTAATCACTGAGTTAAATACTTATCTATCTACTACTTTAGTTTATTGAAAGTATTCTCTTTTAGTAGGTCACATTTGAAGAGTCGTAATAGAATGATAATAATCGTGAACCTATAAACTTATTTTTCTCAACTACTAAGTAAAACAATTTGCATGTCTCAGGAACTGTCTTTTCACTGATCTTGGATAAACCTTGATCTCTGCATTAAGTAGACAAATAACTGTTGTATTCCACCATGTCAAATATTTGGCAGGTGGGCAACCCTAAAGTGGACCATAGTTGTTGGAACAGGCCCGAGGACATGAAAGAGGAAAGACCTCTTACACAGGTGAATACCTCTGCTCCAGGAACTGAGGTTGCCGCAGAAACAGCAGCAGCTCTGGCATCAGCATATCTGGTCTTTAAGTCCAGTGATTCTGCATATTCAAGTTTGCTTCTGAAGCATGCTATACAATTGTTTACATTTGCTGACAAATATAGAGAATATTATAGCATCAGCATTCCTGAAGTCCAAACTTACTATAATTCTACCGGCTATGGGGATGAGCTCCTGTGGGCAGCCAGCTGGCTCTATCATGCAACAGGGGAGCAATCATATATTGAGTATGTGACTGGGAAAAACAGCGAAGACTTTGCTAATTGGGGAAGTCCAACATGGTTTAGCTGGGACAACAAGCTGGCTGGAGCTCAGGTATATTTTACTCTTTTCAGGACATGGAATATTTTTGCATTCTTTGAGAATTACTGTCTTGGATATTTCATTCTGTTCAGATTTTGATGGTGGAAAAATCTAACTAAATTCTAAAAATTTCTTTGGAACACAATTAAGTGGATGGCTTGTTAGTAAGAAAGTAACCAAAGTGCTTCGTTGCAGGTGCTGCTGTCCAGGGTTAGCTTCTTTGGGTCGAAAGACATCTTAAATTCCAATGTACTCCTGAAGTATAGGAAGTCAGCAGAGGCTGTCATGTGCAGTCTTCTACCAAAATCTCCATCTGCCACCTCCAGTAGAACTGATAGTAATCTCCTTCTGATGCTTGAATTTGACTTAGAATCTTATGTTGGTTTTTTCACTTCCCCCACGTTGGCCCATTTCTCATCTTCAATGTTGCTCCGTTGCAAGCAAATTTTCATTTTTCACTTCTATAATTCTTGAGCTCATGCAAATTTGGGTGTACATAAACATATATAGGTAGTTAATGTCAAAGTGCCATAATATGGAAATGACCACATGTAGTGGTAGCTTGTCATCAGCATGTCCTTCTACGCATCTACATTTGTTGCTCTGCTATAAAAACTTGATGAAAAACGAGGGAAGGTCTTGAGGTTCTAACGTTGGACTAGACCACCTGGCCATAATAACAATGCTCGAATAAAGCACGTCTAATTGGATTGCAATAAAGTTCCAAAAAGATCAAGCTGTTGATGGTTAATAGTAGCTATAATACTATGTTAGGGGTGTATAATTAGATATATCTTAAGTAAAGGTTTTGCTCTCACATTCAACTTATAAATGGCAGGTGGTTTAATATGGGTAAGTGAATGGAACGCTTTGCAGCATCCTGTAGCATCAGCTTTTCTAGCAGTCCTTTACAGTGATTACATGCTTACTTCTCGAACTGCAAAGATATCTTGTGATGGAGATAATTTTACGCCCTCAGATCTCCGAAAGTTTGCAATCTCACAGGTACACTTTCTTTCTACCATTGCTACTATACTATGATCATGTATAGGACATACTGAAATCTCTCGTCAATTCATAATTTGTATTCTTCTTAGGTTGATTATGTCTTGGGCAACAATCCCATGAAGATGAGTTATCTTGTCGGGTATGGGGATGAGTATCCAAAATATGTTCATCACAGAGGAGCCTCAATTCCAGCTGATGCAACCACCGGCTGCAAAGATGGGTTCAAGTGGCTTGAATCGGATGAACCCAATCCAAATATTGCAATGGGAGCACTTGTTGGTGGACCATTTCTTAATGAATCATACGTGGATTCTAGGAACAACTCGATGCAAGGGGAACCAACCACATACAACAGTGCAGTCATTGTTGGGCTTCTTTCTGGTTTAGTGACCACATCATCTGTGGTGCAATCTTTTGCATAAGTTCATGTTGCAACTCACTTTATACTGTATTTTAGTACTATATATTTTTTTTTTATATGCCATTTGTATGTTTAGCTTGCTTCCTAGGGACGAGCTGCTAAGACCGATATCTGCGTGTATACACGCCTCCAATATAGAGTTTGTAGCACTAATTTGTTGATATATTAAAAACTGTTAAAAATGTTGAATACTTCCTTGATGAATTTGAAGGTGCAAAGTGTCAAATTTTAGTTTTAGTGGGTGTTCAAAAGTGCAAAGTACCAATTATTCCCATTCTTTTTGATGAATTTGAATTATGAAATTGTATTTGTAAGCAATGGTTTGAAAATTGGTCCGTTTAAATCGGTTCAATTGGAAATCGGATGTCGGTTCGGTTTGGTCCGGTCCAGTTAGGCATATATAACTGGATTTCTGGTTTGATCGGTTTTTATTTTTTATTTTTTTAAAAATTTAAATTTGATATTTTGTAATATTTATGTAGTTATTTGAATTTTATATTTTGTTATATTTTTTTACTTAGTTATTTATCATTTTTTTATATTTAAAATGTATTATATAACAATTAGTTTATTATATTATTATTTCACATAATATAATAAAAAAATATAATCAATTTTTATTAGATCGGTTCGACCATCGGTTCCACCGATTGAACCGCTAATCAATAGCAAATATTAATTTAATTAAGAGTCTAATTATAATAGGATATTATTTTATGACGCCAAGGTAGGGATAATACAACACTAAGGTTGTGTATTCTTAAAAGTCAGACAAGTTTTAGGGAGAGTTGAATTGGAAGTTATTACATTTTAGGTTCCCATCATACATACCCTTTCTACTAAGCAAAACGGGCGTCTGCACATGCGCACTAGCAGTTGCACTGTTTCGTGTTCTTATCTACTTCACTGGCTGCATAAAAACTATGCGTGTGCACAGAGCAAGAGGGCCGCTCTACCACTCTTCAGCACCCCCCACTTTCTTTTCTTGTGTTTGCGCACGCGGCACCACTTCGTGCCTGCTCTATGGAAAATTTCGAAGAATGCACCTTTTGACTGTTGGATAGGTCGTTGAGCGCTTGTCTTAACACCATGCTATTCAATAGTGTTCAACAATTTTGCTGTCTCGATTTTAAATTCTTAGAATTATTCTTATTTTTCACGATCGATGGACTCTATTTCTATAACATGATTAGTTCATAATGCTTATTGAACATGTGAGTCTCACATGAATGGACAATAATTGGTAGTTGCATATCTTGAATTAGTGAAACAGACAACAGATGCAACATATTTGATCCAACATGAAATAGCGTCTAGTCTATTTGTGTACCCTTGTACTGCAAAGTTCTAACAGGGGGAGTGGACCTTTCTTGGTACCTCATGAATTAATGGAATAGTTTGGTGCATTCACTCTTGGAGTATGCATTTTATGCTTTATGCACATGTTTAACATGACACTGTAGGAACACCTAGATAGTCCTATCTGTGTGTAAGATAAAATTACATATATTGTTCTGATTATATAGCAATTGTTAAAAAAAATTAATAATTCATATTAATATTTGCACATAATCAAGTAATTAATATAAAAATATATAAATAGAGAGTGGAATGAGTATATACGTATACACAGTGGAATTATCCGGATACAAACCTCACTTTGATCTAAATACGAACATGTTCATAATTCATATATCCATTACTCGAAATCAACCATGAACATGTCTTATCTCGCAGTGTTATGTAATTACTAGAGTTAGCCACTTAATTACATAACTCAAATTATTAGAGTTTTATGATAATATTTCAAGAAAATACTTAGAAAAAAAACTGTATAAAAGAGAAATATAGAGAGAGTATTACGTTTGTAGAGATTTGATACATATTGAAATATATCCTCTTCCTACCTAAGAAAAAATTTCAATCCAATTAAAAAATTAAATCTCACTCAAATTATAAAATTAAAATTTATATCTTGATGTCAATTAGGTATGTGGCTCAAAAATCCGATCCAATTTCCAACCCAACAAAAATCGTGGGCATGATTATCAATTATGTTATCAAAATGCACTATAAAGTCAAACCCCACGAAGACATATGCGATTTCAACTGGAATGGTTGAAGCTGGAAGTCACTGCTCCAAAGTACGACTCCTGTAATGAAGTCAAGGAAATAGGGGTATTACTATTTGTATTGTGATTGGTATGAAACAGTATGCTTATGTCAAGAGTAGTGGAAGAAAAAAGTTTTGGGCCTTTTGGCTAAAGTAAGCAAACTGTGAACCCCACTGTGATATTAAACTCCAAAGTTGAAAAACTTTTCATCTTGCTCCATATATAATATCTCAGTAAATTCAAGTGGGTACACTTCATTTTTGGTCCCCATAGCTTTCAACTTGTACATTTACACCCCCATTTGTCGGCAAGGTCAAATTATTCAATTTTATATTTTTGGCCCCCTAACTTTACACTCCCATTTGTCGGCAAGGTCACACTGTTCAATTTAATATTCCTAGTTTGAAAGAAGGTAGTTTGGTGTTGGTGATATTATTTCTTCTAGAGATATAAAATTTTCCACAAAAATTATGATTGTTGAAGTTTTATATTTTTGAATTAATTATGACATTGCACAATTTATTTATTTTTTATCAAACACATACATGTCAATGAGCCAAGAAAAGTTGATTTTACATAATTTGATCACTCAAGTAAAGACGTATATTTATAAGCAAGCAAACAATGTCGTTTCTAGCCATACATCAGACTCACCCTATCAAGAAAATATTGTCAAATTTTAAACAAACGCCAAATATATATGCATGATAAACGAGTGTAATAAATGTTACCTAACAAAAATCAAGTTCTTGTTGATTTAGGTTAGCCCTAAAAACGGACAAAACAATCAAGGGTAACATTTGACAAATTATATGAAAAATCCACAGTAAATTAAAAAGGACTGCGGAGCTATATCATTCCTTAGACCTTTGCTTCTATTATGTTGCCTGTGTCAATTGATAAAAGTCCATATATGTACGTTGTCTAAAGACTTGAAAGTGTAAACTGGATCGGGGTCAACGTGCAATATCTGATCTTGTTGTATACCCCAATTGTTGCTCCTTCTCCCAACTCAACTTTGACACAGCCTCGTTATGTATCGGAACGTAATCCTACATGATACAACGAGGTCATACTAACGACTCGGGAATTATATAGAAGGGAGATAAATAATTTTGTTTTTGGATGAATAATAAAAAATAATAGAAATACTCAAAAAACTAAAAAATGTGTGGGTATATTTATTTATAAAAGAAAATATGATGGCATATATATATATACACAATTCATGTGCATTCATTATATAATCCGTGACAAGGATAATATGAATCTAGGTTCAACTTGACAACATTACTACAAAGTTGGGAGCCACGTGTGCACATTGGGGCAGGGAAATTAAGGAAAATGTATTCAGACAATGATGTACCTCAAGTTTAGACATAAGTTCTTGGGCAGTCTGGGCAGAGACAATAATGTGACGGGCAGATGGTGTTATGAAGCCCTCATCAACAGCCTTGTCTATGAAAGACAACAGTGAGTTGTAGTACCCATCTACATTCAGCAAACCCACCTGTAAATATTAAAATATAAAAAAAAATATCAGAATTCTTTACCAAAAAGAAGATATTAAAATCAAACATATGTCTTGAAAATAAATTAAAAGAAAATGAATTATTCCACTTTACTCATCTAAGTAATATTAATATATTTATATTTGTGTTCTAATAATTTTTTCAAGTTGATTAAATAACATTTAATGTTAAATTTATTTAAATTTTATTTTACTTAATTTTTAATAGTTTTTTTTTTAACTTAACATAATTGCTATTACATTATTATATAATAGGATATTTTTTATTAGGTAATAATACCCTTTACTTATGTATGTCCTACTCAAAGTAAATTAAAAAATATTTAGTTTTTAATTAGTAACAAATTTTTCATTATCAATGGAATTATCATAAGTTCCTAAGAATTGTGTTTAAATTCAAAAAAAGTCATTATAATTAAGTAATAGTAATAAGATTAAATACTAAAATAATAAAGATAGTGAGATAATTAAGAATATAAAAATAAAGTGATCAATTAGAATAGAAAGGAGTAAAGATAAATTAATCCAAATAAATATTAAAAAAAAAAAAAAAAAAACTATTACCGGTTTGTCATGGATTCCAAGTTGAGCCCAAGTGATAACTTCTAGCAATTCCTCCAATGTACCATAGCCACCTGCAAATTTTTTATTAGCCATTTGTGAGTACTAAAACATGTTGTCCCTCCACTAGACAGTAAGAGGTTCTTGATTGCTTCCACTAAGAGTAACATGTGTAAACTCCAATAGTCAAATTATTAAATTCAGTGGAAAGCAACTTGAGGCAAGAGAATTATGACAACTCATGAGTCCTATGATTAATTACCATTAATATGCAATGAAATGACACCTAATGATGAAGAAGATGAAATTACCAGGCAAGGCTATAAATGCATCAGCTTGTCTAGCCATTTCTGCCTTCCTCTGGTGCATACCTGACACTGCTCTCACTTCTCCAACAGGCTCTCCAGTTATCTGAAATCACACTATTGCCCTCTTAATTAGTTTTTTTTTTCTTGTGGGTGGGTGGGGGGGGATGGGGATGTTAAACTTTACATCATATCATGTGAGTCAAGTTCACATGAACCTGGCCCATTCATATGTACATAGTGTTGGCTATATTCTGGAAGGTACAAATTAATTACCTCTATGGGCATTAGAGTTCTGGGAATCACCCTGCAAGAAAAAGTTCAATATTCGTAAAAATTAAGGTTGAGGGGAAAAGAGAAGGAAAAAGAATATGCTGCAAAATCCCAGTAAGAAGAAGAAGAAGAAGCAAAGGTTTATAAAAATAGCTACCCTAACACGTGGCGGCCACCATCATACACAGCTTGGGAGATCAGACCCATCAATCCAATACTTCCACCACCATAAACCAAGTCTATGTTCCTTTCAACCTGTCCACAAATAAAGACCTCTTTTTTTATATGTATATATCTTCACATTTCTTGCATCAACACGCAAGCAGTTATGTCAAGCCAAAATCTTATCATTTTTAGTAGTAAAATAATTTAAGTGGAGAGGATCTTGATTCTGTTCTTAACAGGATGCCTACAATTTTCTTGCAACAACTGTATTATCTCCATGATCAGGCCTTGTTAGTCATTGAAACACCTTGTAAGAATCATCAATGATGAGAATTCCTTAGACCCTTTTTGTATGCATATATGTATCTATAGCTGTAAACTTAATTTCTTTCAAGCAAAAAGAGACTGAAAAGAAAAGCATGCAAATTTTTACTTTCTTCTTCAAATTCTTGAAGATGCAGATGATTGATTACATGCAGGTAATTATAAAGTAATTAAATAATTAATTACCAGTTGTTTCCCAAGCTGTATAGCTGCAATCTGGTAGCTTGGGTTCTTTCCTGGGCTGCTGCCACAGAAAACACATATCCTCTTGAATCTTGATGGTTTTGTGGGCTGCTGCTGCAAACTATTTTCCATGGAAACAAGCACTTAGCAACTACTATTTTCTTCTGAAAATGGATTTTTTTTTTTCCTTTTTTTTTTCAAAAAAGAATGGAAAAACGGGGGGCACAGCCACAGGTCAGCGAATTTTCTCAATTCTACTCTGCTGCTCTTTGGAATTGAGAAAGAGTGGGGAAACTGTGTAGAAAGGAATGAAGAGATGGTACTTTGGTGAGTAGTTGGTCCCCTTTTATATCCAAATGGCCATGGCTTGTCCAATCCCACCTCTACATCTGGCACTTGTTTTCTTTTTTCATTTTTTTGTTTTTATTTAATTTTTTTTTTAATAAATTTGTAAATTTTGGCCAATTTGGTGTCAGTTTCAATCTAAAGCCCTACAGAAAGAATGGAGCTAGCTAGGACAGTTGCTGTGCCTGCCTTCACATTTCTTTTATGGGTTCTTTTCTACTTCATAGGATTTTGAATTTATGCTTGTTGTATGACCCATGTTTCTTGATCCTCAAAAAATTTATTAAGTGGTTGGACTATGTGAATTCATGAAGGAATAAGCTCTTTGTACTTTATTATCCTCAGTTTTAAGCTCTGTCATAATTTCTTCTTTCTTTTATGAAATAAACCAACTATTTTGTATTATCATTCTTGAGCCATACACCAAGAATATTTTCTTGTCTAAGAATTCCCTCAAATATAATGAGAATTGATACTAAAGTAAAATTGCATTTAAATGAAACTAATTGGATGAGTTATTCTTTTGTTCTGTTCCTTTTCATCCAAAAACACGTGTAAGAAAATAATTTAGGACAAATGAAGTCAACATCCATAGTTATATCTATACTGTAAGTGAAGATCACAGCATAATTGCATTATTCACGAAAAAAAGATTGAAAAATACACAGTAATTGTCCATCCATATTTAACACGAAACGAGTCGTTTAGTATATATAAAAACATATTTCCCAACATGCAAAAAAATTTGCATCTTTTTAACAGTAACAGTGCAATTCCTACAAGAAGGCGTGAACACCACATGACAATGTTTCCTTACGTGTCCTTAAATTTTGATCAAAGAGCAAAAGAATTTATTTAGAAAGTCAACGACATAATAACACTATTCGTAGTAAAAGAACATAATAAGGTAATTTTCTTATTAATTAATGCTATATAGCCATTGGGGAAAACTATATTGCTTTGTAAGTTTATTAAATATTAAATATATTTTTTATTATAAATTTTATTATATACTTTGTTGTATTAAGTAGATTACACTCACATGAATCTTTGTACCCGTGTGATATGGAATTTTCTATCACAACTTCAATGATATGGTTTAAACTTTAAATATAATGGGCCATGGGGGTGGTGGGCCCAACTAGTAATGTGAAATCAACGCTGTCGTGACGGTGCCGTATCGCGGTGCACGTGCACATGACTGGAGGCCACACCTTTGATGGGGCAAAGCTCCAAACAAGCCATTCAAAAGGCCTTGAACCAGATACATACCAAACCTCAATTCTTTTAGCTAAACCATCTAATTTGCATATGATGTATCAGTGTTTTTTACAATGTTATTCTCCATGATGTATATGCAGTGAGTACAGTATTTATTTTTTAAATATTTTATTTTTAAAAAAATTAAATATTTAACTATTATTCGTATAATATACATTCAGTGAACGATGCACTTGATATATCATGGATTATATATACATCACAATATGTTCGAAATATGATAGTTATTTTAGTTTGTATTGTCATAAATTAAAAACCCTTAAAATACTTTTTTGGGAACCATGAGCTTTCTTTTTCTTTTAATATTTATTATTGAGCAAAATAAACATTTTTCATTTATTTGTTGTGAGAAGTTGAAACCCAAGTTTTTAGCTTATAAATAAATATCCTGATATCAATTTTCTAACGTCAAGTCTTAATCTTTTTATTTGATCTTTGCATAAAACTAATCCATTATTCGATAAATTCTTTAGTAGCAAAAAGTAAACGAAAGTAATTTCTTATGGAGTTAGTCATTGTAAAATATTTGAATATTATTAAATTATAAATAATTGACAACTAATAAATTTTCTTGGCACGTGTTTTCTGTGTCTTAGTTTTCTTATTTTCTTCGCCATGAAAAATATATATGCTACATAAAGAAATGGTCCAACACTTTCTAGTCACAAAAGTTACACCAAGCTTCTGGACCACCAAAGTTGAGAAAATAAAACCACGCAGAAAAGGACATTGAGGTAATATCTATGTCAAATTTTTGCCCTTGTTGTATGTATGGATGAAAATCTGGTATGGAATTAGGATTGGCAACGACGGTGGCCGTCCTTCTTTAACTTTATAAAATAAAAAAATTAAAATTTAAAAATTAGTAAAAATTATATATATATATATATAATTATTAATTTTTTAAAATTTTATTCTTCTAAAAAATTAAAAATATATTTTTATTTATTATTTTTTTTGAAAAAATCTCACCCATAATCTTTATTTTCTGACTCCATCCTTAATCAAGCATTTTGATTTATCAAAATAGAATATTTAAAAATAAATATTATACCAACAAATATATGTATATCAATATAACATAAGAATTGTCATTTTATACAGAACACGCATTCCAATTAATCCAATGAATATAATTGCATTGTTACAATTAATTAAACAAAAAGCACTATCTAAACAATAAGCAGACGTGTCATCCATCTTAATTAATAATTTAAATTTACCAATTAGATGATAATTAATTGGTCCTAAAAGCAAATGAACCACACACCTTTATTACTAGGAGTATTATGTTGTTTGGCACCGGGCGTTTATGTTTACCAACAACTGAGGCTAGGTTTTTTCAGGGACAAACTTAATTGGAGATATTTGTGTGGTTTGTCATAGGGAATGGCATCAGTTCTTGTGGAAACTACTAGCTTATTTGGTTTCATTTTTAAATTCATTTTCATATTTTCAATATCTTTATATTTAAAAATATTTTATTTATTTTTTTGTGCAAAAATTGATTATATATCTTTGAGAATGAAAATGTAATTTGTTTGATGGTATTTTTTGCTCGAAAAAACATAAAATAATAGTAGGTTTAAAAATAAATTTTGATAGGGGCATGAAAAATGTAAAAATTAATATATTTTTTATAAATAAATAAATAAAACAAACACAATTTTGAAATTGTAAAAATAAAAAATAAAAAATTACTTTTTAAAAATAAAAATATGCGGGCACTGCATATGCGAAATCATTTCGAATTATCATATCCACATGATTTAACGATGTCGGAGTACATGGACCTCAAAGTACGAATTTATTTTAGATTTTGTCTTTGATGATTCAACAAATCTTAACATCACCGAAATTCTTAGTAATAATTCTTTTTCTAATTTTCAAACTATCCTCAGAAAAAGCATGCAGAATAGGATAATTAATTCTTTTTTCTGAAAGTGACATCCAATAAAGAGAAAGGAATTTTATTTTAAATGTACTTATATTATCTTTTTTTTCATTTAAAAGAAATCAATTGGTATAAATATATATAATTACTGGTGTTAGCCCGTCACCATGAGGTCAAAATTCATAGAGTCCGTCTTATATGATTTGTTAATCAAATTTAGTAATAGTCATATTCTTGAATTAAGGTTCATTTAATATTAATCCTTTACAAAGTATGTGAACAAGTCACATTCATAAAGAAATTATATATCTTTAAACTTTTTTCTTTTTGATTTGTGGAGATAAAAATCGTGTGAAACGTTGATTTGGAATGTCGCAAACGAGGAAAATTGTACACTCTCTTCTTTCTTCAATCATTACTAATTTGCTTCATTTGACATTTGATGTGGGTAGTAAATGTAAAGGATAAAAGGACAAAATTATCCATTTGAAGTGAAAGGAATTATTATACAAGACAAGATCCGCGCATATACAGTAGTTAGATTCGATTCAAACTCGACTCGATTATAAATTTATAATCTCGTCCATAAAAAACATAAAACGTACATTATATTTTCACATGATGAGCTATGTGAAAAGACAAAATACTATAAATAGTCTTGATATTTAAGGTATATATGCATTTACACTATCACTCGTTAAATTTTTAATTTTTTTTAATTTATTCAGTTATTTGATATTTAACTTTAAGATCAGATGACTATAGTTGGGAGTCACCCCATCAAACTTAACGATCTCTTTTAGTTTAAATATATATTAGATTGGGAATTAAAAATCAAAAAAATCGGATCAATTTATATATATATATATATTTCTTTGTGACTGCAAAAAACAAATAATGATATTATGTTAATTATTTATTGCAAATCATTTATAAAAAAAGATAAATTTTTGAAATTAAAAATAATTAATCTTCTATGAGGCAAAGATTTTTTTTATTTTTTATTTTTTGTTTTCTATTTTTGTGGTAAAGAAAGTCTTCCCCTAAAAAAAATAAAAAAATAAAAAAATAAAAAATGAAAGCAACTTGACAAAGATGATTGTGAAAACGTAAAAGGAAAGGTACCGACTTTACACCAAACATCTCTTCACAAATTGTTTTCTTCTTAATTCCCCTTTTTTGCTGTAACAAAAATTTCAACACAGAGTGGCGTGAGCAATGGAATCTGTCTGACTACATGAGACTTGGGGGGAATATTCCAACAGAAAAAACCTAATCTATATTCATGAATATAGCTTAAAGTCAATTGCTTTCTTTTTCATATAAAGCTTTACGAGGTCTAGAACCGTTGAATTTTTCCTTATTGTTTGGTCATAAAATTGGGCACAAAAAGAGGTTGTACTATACCAATTTGTCTCCAAATATTCTTTATCCCACATATGCAATCTCACTAAAAAAAAATTAGTACGATTTGTACCTACAGTCAATGTTAAAACATAGACTTCAGTAACTTTAATTACGCCAAATTTATTTCTATACATTTTCATCGAAGATTACTTTATTATATTTTTAATTAAAAATAACACGTAGTAATTATTATGAGGTACATAGTCATAAAAAATCTATTATATATGAATAATTATTTAATTATGATTGTGTGTGATTTGAATTACACAATAATCACGAGGATTAGTGGAATAAAAGTTGGTGGGGTACTCTCTACCGAGTCTTGCCTCCTTCAATCCAGCCGTAAGCCCTGGTTTAATCCCCTTTTCAATCTCACTCATGTTTGAATCTTTTCTTTGAATTCATGATTCTTATCCAATCACACAGAATTTACCCCTCAAATTATCTAACATGCGTGCCCTCTTTCCCGTGTTTCCATTGCAGGTCAAGTTATGCAATCATGCGTTGTCGTGCAAACGGTTTTATGGAATTAAACAATCATGATTGTGCTTAAAAGCGTCTGCACGCATGTTCATTAAATGCTATACATTCATGTATTGTTAAGATTTTCAACCCTTTATATTATTAGGAATGATAAACGTATTCAAGTTAAGTTTTAATATGTTCTTGAAGTCAGTTTTAATAGTATAAATGGATCATAAATTTACTATTTTTAAATTTGACTTAACTTGATTTTTTTTTTAAAAAAAATTATTATATATATTTATATGTTATCGTGTTTACAAAATATATTTTTTTTAAAAATTTAATATTTTTTATATATAAAGTAGGGTGGGTCTGGATTTGGGCCTTTAAAAACCTTAACAAATCGAGTTTTGGGTCTATACAAAATCAACCAAAACTCAACCTATTGTCATCCCTATATATTATATACAACATGTAATCCATAAATGTATAGTAGACTAGCTAAAATAATTTATTAGTAAGTATTTTACATTTATAATCTTATTGATTATGGAAATGAGTTGATGAATCAATCATTATTCTTTATATACGTGTGTGTGTGTGTGTGTGTGTGTGTAATTTCAATTTGCTAAGTGTTAGTTTTTTTTTAACCTATCAACTTATTGTCAAGTTGATTAGGTCCATATGGCTTAAAAGTGAGGCACATAAGCATTTAGGCATGAAATCACACTATCCATCTCTATAAATATTATATTATATTATATTACATTAAACATATATATGAATGATGACTAACTGATTGACACATTCATTGTCTTTCCACAAAGAGTGGGGTTTGATCAGTCTTTTGACTAAACCAAAAAATACAATATAACAATAATTAAGTTGTGTCACAATGTCTTGATTATGTGGTTAAGCAAAGTACAAATCTACAAAGAAAGAGGGGGTTGTCATCTTTTAGAAAGGAAGGTAGAAGAAGAAAAAATCCCTAACCACTCCCCCACCCCACCCCCCAAAAAATAAAAATAAAAATAATAATAATAATAAATAAATAAATAAAAAGTTGGAATATTGAAGTGGATTGTGTTGGTGAGTAATGCAAAAAGTGTTGGGCAGTGACAAAATACTTTTGGAATTTGTATGACCTTTTGGAGTCTCAAACTCATGCATCAATCCCTCCCTTTCAGTTTGCTTGGTCAGATAGCTTTCTGAAAAGATAGACAATTATACTAATATAATTTCTCCATTAGCCGAATTGTATGACTTTAGTTATGATCTCCACGTGTCATGCAATTGTCTTCAGATAAAATTTAAAAATTAATGAAATTAACATTCAATGGCATCCTTGTATTCTCCTACTAATCAATAACTAGTTAAATTATATGTATATATATGTCAAATCGAACGAAACTAGTATGAAATTTCCCAAGTATATATGCAGCTCAAAATCCTTGAGAGTGTTCGATATTTTATTTTGTATTGTATATGATAATGTACGTATATAATATATTTCTATATTTTATATATATATATATAACCTAAAACTTCAAAACCCTATCGTTTTAGGACCTCACTAAGACAATCGAGAAACAATTAAGGATGCCCTCTTGTGAAGGGAAATATATTGGACAACCAAATTTTATGATTGATTAGTTGAGCAACCATAGGAGGCTAACTAGGCTTCCCATGGTAGCCAAGTTACAGCACAGTAGGATATCACCAAAAAAAAAAAAAAAAATGTTTGTGCTGATGCCATTGCAAACAATTTTCTACAAGAATTAGAATTAAATAAGGATAAAAATACTAATATAAGACTTTTAATTCAAGAAAAGAGTCATGGCACTTAATTACTTTTGCTTATGATTTGGCGAAGTTTATGGAGAGACTAAACGCTAGTTTGTTAACATTTTCAGATAATATTTTTTCAATTTTTACTATTCAAACCTCGAAGCTACATTTATTTTTATTTTTATTTTTAAATATTTTGTCAAACTTAAAAATAAAAATATACCTACTAAATACATTTTCTTATCTACTAACATTTTATATCTTTTCATGTAGAGAATATAATAAAATAAATATATTTTTATTTTTAAATTTATATAATCAACATGAAACATAAATAATTCATATATTTTTCTAATTGTACATAAAAATCTAATAAAAATATTTATACTTTAAAAATATTAAATATATAAAAATAAATTTGAAAATAAAACAAAACGAGCTGTGAGACCATGAAAATGTAAATAAAAGGACAAGTTAAAGTCTTTATAATTTATTGTGCAATGTCCTTTCAGGAAGCCATGTTACCGTCATTATTATTACCTAAAAGTGTGGAAATAATTTCCACATTAAATTTGACAAGTCAGTTTGATTTCTCTTTTACTACTATTAAGTTAGGTGATTTCAACATCAAAAAGGTCAATTTATGTGTAACTAAATTCTTTTTTATCAAAATATTTCTGTAATAATAATCTTTTTTTCTTTTTCTTATATTGAGATAGAGCTATACAAATATTTCTTGGTCACCCTAACTTTTAATATTGTGGTCACCTGGTTTTTCGTCAAAGACTATGATGTATGGAAAGGTAGCAGCTGCTATTGGCTGGTTTCAAATATAATAAATGAGTTAATCCTCTTACGTCTGTCAATACTTTGTTTGTTCATATAATATATATATATATATATATATATGTATATATGTATATATGTATATATGCGTCACCTGTGACTTCATAGTGAATGCATGCAATGGTAATTCCTAGCATGCATTAATTGAAAAATTAAAGTCTTCTGTTTCACAACCTTTTGTTTTATTATATTGCCTTTTTTAAATGAGAGAAAATGACCTAAATTGTTCATAAATAGCCAAATAATAAATGATGTTAACGATTGGTCTATCACTTGCTGTAATCAATTGACTCTCTCCAAATTCAAATTACAATAGAATTTCTTAATAACATAAACATAGATTATAGATTGATTGTTGCTTTCTACTGGATCCAAAAATGGAACCATTTTATACCACCAAAAAAAAAATTATTCTTATCCACACTAGCCCTTTGGTATCTAATAGTATATATAATTTATTCGCCATGTAATTATTCTGAGTTGGGTCAGACTAAATCAAAACTGAAAATTTCCCACCTGAATTAGATTTCACAAGGCACCCTTTTGAGGCTTAAAACAAGATTTGGATATTGTTTTTGTTTTTGATTAGCTTTACTGGTAAATTCCTAACATGATATATTTCCAACTTTTTAAAACAATGTTTAAACCTTGGAATTTAGAGAAGAAAATATAAAGAAAATAAAAACGCACAAAACACAAAACACAAATTTATATCATTTCAAATGAGAAATTAAATTTAAAAAACCACTACAATTCAAGATCCAAATACACGTAAAAGAGGAATTAAAAGAAAAGAAAATGAAGGACCAAACAACAAGAACTTGAAAGTTATTTTCGTCAATGAGACGCACGTGACGTTACTAGAAAATATCATGCAAGTAAATCTACTGCTCAATATTGATATTTTCCCATTGAATTTGGCATCTGCACAGTTTATGGGGTACCGTAATCTCTTCCGGAGAATTCAGCAACAAATAATAAGAACCACAATTGTATTCATGTGCTGACCATTGAGTTTGAATGTTAGAAACGAAATTGAAGAATAGCACCTGACAATAGAACACAACTTGGACTGACAATAGAACACAACATCCATAATAATTTCGACCTCCTCCAACCTTGCAACCACCAATTCGAAGCTCTTAATTCCTAAGGCAACCAAACACAATTAAACAAGATCTACACATAAGTTGAAATAGAGAGAGAGAGGGGCAACAAAACACAATTAAACGAGAAATTATACAACACAAGATCTTACGTGTATTATACAACACAACCAACGGAAAGATTCAACAAATTGATAAAAAGAATTTGAAAAATAACACCTAGGGCCAAGCTATTTCTACGCATCAGCCACTCAACCTATAACTGGTATTGGCCTTCGCCACTGTTGCAATAAACCTGTCCCCTAATTAACCAAGATCGATCTAATCTACAATGTAAAACACCAATATCCGCACCATTAAACTTCTATAGCTAACACTTGTACATCGTCACTGTCGTGACAGCCACAAGCTAGGTTAGGGTAAACAATAATGCCATTATCTGCGATGATCTGACTGTGGCGGCCGTCTGCTTCCTCCCCTACCCAAAGCCGAGAATTGGTTGCCTGGTTGGCGAGGAGGATTGTATCCTCTGCCAGCATTCGAGTTAACTGGAGGCACCCAGCCGCCACCCTTATGGTTATAGCCGCCCCCATATGATGGAGCAGCTTCTGAGTTATTGTATCCACTTGGTTGATGATAATAAACACCTGGGCGAATTGAAGCTTGACCTGCATTGCCAGGAGGATATGGGGCATAACCATGTCCACCATGTTGTGGTTGACCTTGAGCATAGTATCCATGTCGGGGGTAATCTCTAACATGAGGCACAGACCTATCATTTAACTCATTGCGAGGGTTTTGGAATCTATTATATGGGTTGTTATAAGTAGGTGGAGCATATGGTTGCCTGTAAGCCATGGAGCTTGATGGTCTCTGGTGAGAATAGCCCGAACTAGCTCGCATCATCGGACGTTCTCCACCAGGGTATGTATGATTCTGGTAAGGCTGATTATGCAGTCCATATCCAACAGCATGAGGAGGATGTGGAGGATACACTTGACCAGCTTGGCCATTCTTCTCTCCCCTTAACTGTAAACTATTAGCAACAAGGCGATGTGCAGCCTCTCCCAGCTGTCGGCCAGATATGGCTCCATTCGTGTTATTGTGCCTGCAAAGAGAATTGCTAAATGAATAATCCCTTTAAGAAATAACCGAAACTGTTGCATAGCAATCAAGCCATTCATCTTCCACCTAATACCAAATTCAACCAATATACCTTCCATTGTCAAATGGCTTCCTTCCAGAATCCTCATGCCACAGTACAGGCTCTGGTTTTAGATCACCCATTGTCACAGTCTGCAAGTAAAATGGTAAAGAAGTCAGACAGCAGATTCAGTAAACTGAGGTCAGGAGTTTGGCACACTTTCACATATTGTGTAGTGTGGCCAAAATAATCTAATATAATTTGGGTGTACTAGTATGAAAAACAAAATGAAAAGGGGAAAAAATGGCAAAAATTAAACTGAATATTATACCAAATATTAATTCTTTCAATGCACAATTTCCATGTAAGTTTTACTAGCAAGACTAATGGCAACAGGCAATGCTGGAAAAACAAAAAATATGGAGAAATCAAGTCTCTAATATCAAATATGTGTGTATCACTAACTGACTGCAGAACATCCATTCAACCAAAAGTAAGACCAGATGAAAAAGAGCATAAACCAACTAATTTCTCAGGTAGAGAATTAACTGGAATTAACTAAAACAAAGAGGACTGCCTACTGGGAGAATGAGAGAAAAGATCCATCTCATAGAAAGAGTATATAAAAGTTGGAGCTGAACCACAAAATATCTCTCTTTCCCTCTTTTTATGTATTTAAAAAAAAATCATTCTCTTTTTACCATTTTCCATTGTCTAGTGATGCAGAAAAAGGGATATTTTTTGGTGTGCGCAATTGGGGCACATAGATGAATAACATATAAAAAAAGGGAGAATAGATGGTACAACATAGGTTAAAGGTATGAAGTTCATCAAAACACAAATGGACAATGGAATGCACAGTAAAGCTGGGGATAAATTGTGAAACATGAATGAAAAACCATCCCCAGGCAACACACCATCTCGCAATTAAACTCAACGAAAAAGGGCAGCATCATGAACTGCTCTTCCACACTACTTCAAGGACACCTCACCCCACCCAGAAGAAGGAAGAAGAGAGGGAAAGAAAGAAATCTCACGTGCAATAGAAGCACTTGACTCTCATACTTATTATAGCTTGTGCTGGTCGGATTGAAGAGGAAAAAAAATATTATTTACAGCCTCAATCTCTTGCCAAGTATGGTGTAACACCACAATGAATTTCCACCCAAAAGAAATACATCAACACCAATGTGTATTCAGATATAAACCAAAATTTGTTATATCAAGTGCATAACACATGTATCATAATGCCCCTACAGCTCCCCAACTAGGATAAGGTCCTATAAAGATCCATGCATTTCAAGCCACATCATGTAAGTGCAGTATGAACATTCAGATCTCAAATCACTTAAAGTCGATCCACAAGAAAAGCAAAATCATTACTCTAACTTCATTATCTCCACAAAATCACTATTAAATTGTGAAAAATACGAGTCGTGATATTGAAAAGGGAATGGTGAAAAAGCCCTTGACCAGCGATTAATCAGATAGTTTGGGCACGTAGGAAACGGCTTCCATGGGCTTTCAGTTTGATTGCATAAAAGGCCCAACGAATTGAATTTCCTATTGACCATCTATCGTGCAAGTAGATATAGTAATTATGAAGAGGATTGGTGACAAGATAATGACTTTGGAGTTCATGCGGATAGGAACCACGCAACACCAGAGACGAGATATATCTTCCCATGAACAAGGGGTTCCTGAGTAAGTGAATGCATTTGCAGTCCCACATATCCACTCTTTTTCCTACTCAGAGATCAGCCCCTAAATCCAAGTTTTCACATCAAGAATTATTTCAGATGAAGATATCAAGGGGGTTACAAGTTCCACGCTAATATGCACCATGCATGGTCTATTAGGCTATAAATTGATCTCATATCATCAAGTTTATAAAAGCAAGCAATCAATTCACTGACATCAAATCAGAGGGGTAAGGATGCCTCTTACAAGCAAAACATCCAAACGAATCTTCAGATAAAATATGCAAAGCACAAAATACAACTAAAGAGCATATACTCCAAAAATTACATAAAAACAAATATTACTCAAATTGAAGACAAACAAATTCAACTAAAGTTACCTTCTTTGGGAAAATAACACCTGCGGGAGGTCGAGTAATGTGCTTATGAACATCTGGAAGTCTATATATAGCACATCTGAATACAAAAAATATTAGAGGTCAAGGCTGAGGATGAAAAGCAGATTAAACGGATTAACTTCATATTCTGATGGTTTCCAATGTCCAATGAAACGCGTTGGAGCTTACATGACTTGGTTGTTCATAATATCTTCCATCCCTAAAATAGGTGATCTGAAGACAGGAGGGCAAGGATCCCCGGCGCAAAGGGAAATGTAGCCGTTCATTCCACCACTGCATGTAGCCCTAATTAACATCAGAACAAAAGTCCAGAGAGGATTTCAACATATCACTGGATTAGAAACACATTTCATAAGCAATCAGTTTACTTCCAACATTTGCAGCATTAGATTTAAAGAACGGCCACATTATGTGCAGACACACATACACATGCCCAAAAGGAAAAGGAAAAAGTCTTATTTCCTACTCCAAACGAAAATTTTAAGTCCAACACACAACCTAATGTTGATGCAAAATTGAAAAAACGCCTTTCCTCAGTTCCATGTACAGTGTGAAATATGACCCATTTTTCTTCAATTGCCTCAAAAATTACTTTGGCTCGCACTTGAGCGCAAGTGAAGATCCAATGGTAGATCTTAAGGAAAAGTAAAAAAAAAATTGGTTAGTGTACGCCCATGGGTATTTCAGGCATTGACACAACTTCACCTCCAAACTCAGGGCCATGCAACTCATGCTCCAGCAAGGGGATCCCAAGTTGTATGATGATGCGGGAGGAATTCATTTGAAACAGAAAGAGGAATACTTGAAAAGTTCAAAACAGAAAATGGAGCTATGGTTCAGAGCTACTGTAACAAGCAAACCAATATCTTGGCACTTGGTTTATCAGAAGTTATATTAAATATACAGTCTAAGGATGTCGAGGACAAGTTACATATTTTCCTTTTTGCAAATATGGCCTTGTATTGTAATGTTTCCTTACACACTGAATTTCTAGAATACAATATTTAAGGGAATCAGTTTCTATAAATGTGCAGTTAATGCTTCCCGTACTCTGATTCATAAGAGTTAATCAAAGATGGCAGTCAAAGGCCTTCTCTGTGAACATGCCAGAAGTATTCAGCATTTAAGATAATCACATATCAGAAGACATGTGAATAAAAATACATATTGGCATGCACAGGACTGGTAACGTGCTAGACTACATGGCTGTGGAGCATCCAGCAAAAATAGAACAAGAAAACCAGTTATCTTTACATAACTTCAATAATATCTGCTCCCAATGTAACAAATAAATAGATTATTTTAAAATAAGATCACGAAAGACAGTGGAGATATCGAAGCAATAACTTAAGAATAAGGGTTTTTCTGTCCATATGATTTTCGATGTCACTGTGCATATCAAAGCAGGAAGATGATATCCAAAAACCTTGAAACTTATGAATGACCACACAAATGCCCTAGTGTTCATGCAAAAGCAATTCTAGAAAGACAAACCTGGCTTCTGGATCAAGCCGCTCCTTAACCTGAACTCTTTCTCTGTCTGTCAGCTGCTTACAGCGATCATCAAGAGAAAAAATGTATGGGGATAGAGTGTGAGATAATGACACAAAAAGCATGTCAGACATCACACTGTTTCTTCGTGCTTCCTCTTCCTGCGTAAAGGTGATCTCAATAGTTGAAAGAAATATCCTACATACCAAACCAGGTTATGATCCAGAAGCGAACGAGTTACTGTACCGTAAGTGTGTGCTCAATTTTTGCCACTTCTGCGAGTAGACGGTTTTCATCAATGAAAGGCAATTTGGCAACACCCTAAGATCGAGAAAAAGCCAACGCATATGATAACAAATTCCTGAAGCCATAGTGATCATGTGTAAAGTAAAATCTGACTGTTAGTAACTAAAATATACCTACCTGCCAAGAAAACCGTTTACCGTTCATGTCCACTTCAAAGTCTGATGAGCAAAAGGACAACAAGAAAGATAAGAGCAATATCTTCTTCATATTTGGATATAAAAGCATATCATCATCAGGCACAAAAGTATTTAACCATACCAGTAGGATAAAAATCAATTATAGGTGACTGTGGATCAGTCATCAATTTCCTATACTGCTCAGGTAAAGCATGAGAACTGCAGATAAATCCAGTTAGAGCAGCAAAAAGACATAAGAGCAAACAAAGAAAAATCAGTCCAACCTTGCGGCAGGGAAAACTCCCAGCAATTGATTGAACGGCTTAAATGGGGTCCCTAATTCAAATCTTATGTTCAACTGTCCAAGATCCTTAAGGTCTGAAGCAAATGGTGCATAATGGTATGGATAAAACCTGCAAGAGTACAGGTTATGCTGTCAGACCTGTATTATAAGCAAGAGTGACCAATTGAAAACGCATTGCACACGTGCAGATGTCTGGAGACGGGGAAAAATATAGAGTTTAAAAAAATGACTGAATATACCACAACCCACCAAAAGTATAAGTGTTCACATGACAGAATGAGTCAGCATGTGACAGTTACATATCCAATCCAAGTAATGTGTTTAAACCATCAAACTAACAGTCCTACAACATAATGATAACATTTGCAGGATGCAGGTACACTGACAATCCTTGAACATCAAAAGCCGCGTAAATTTTGTGTTATTATTCAAATACAAACATTTAGTAGCTATGCGAGTAGAAAGAGTTACATAGTAAGGAATTGCAAGATAGCCTCATGGCTGAAAGACAGACTCGGGAGGTAGCATATTTCCTTTTCTGAACTATCTGGAAGGAAAGGGAAGGAGTGTCTTTTAAGGATCAAGAACCCTTTAGGGGGAAGATTAAATATCCAGCCAAATTAGTTGCTTCTTGACGTATGTAATCCATCCCAAATCGGAATAGGATTCCTGGACAGATATCTGAATGAGCTGTAGAAGGTGGTAACTTAAGCAATCAATCTTCACTTCAAAAATAAGGTGCTATTCCAAATATGATCTATATTATATTTGAAAAAATTAGTTCCTCCTACACAGTTGGGGAAAGGGAAACTAAAAGGGAAAAGGCAAGTGGGCATGAACCAAGAATCAAACAAACCAGCAAGTTTACTTTTTCACTTTTCCTTTCTCAATCAGAAAAGAAAATGTAATCGAACCAAAAAAGGAGAGAAACTTTCCATTGCCAGGAACAGACCCCTTCATAGTAGTAGTGCATAACCCAACACAACCCTTCTGTGTATTTCAGAACCTGCAAATAAATCAATTAGTGAACTCATTACTCATACAAACACTTCAGGTTTTAGTAAGTTATGATGAGCAAGGTGCAAATACAACATAAAAGTCACCATATATTTATATTTATCTACAAACATATGCATACATATAATGTACGTGGGTGTATGTATATCTATTTATAAATGGCATAGCTACCTAACTTCTCAAACTTTAACTGTTAATGTTATATGAAAGTGGAACCTATTCCTCATTTAGCAATCCTTTTCAATCAAGGGAATCAAGTTGAACAACTTACTACATCTCTTCGTATTGCTTCAAGTTCCTCAGGAGATTTAGCAGAAAACTTCTCTTCGTAATACCTCTCTTTCCACCCTGGATCTCCCAATTTGACCTAGAAAAAGCAAATCAGCGAAATAATTGCCAGAATTAATCATGGTAGCAAGGCAACCAACATCCTCAATACCATAGGACAAGCCTTTCTTTTTATTAGGGAGTTCAGCACACACATATTGTATTTATATTTTTATATTATAAAATATAAAAATATTTTATTTACTTTTCTGTATGATTCTTCAATTGTTTAAAAAACTTCAATGTATTTAATTGAATTTTTGCAGTTAAGTAAAAAAGTTTAAAATGAAGTAAAATTATTGAAGAAAAAGGAAAATAAATGAAGAGAGAAAGAGAAAAAAGAAAACAATAGAGATGAGAGAGGAAAACACACAAAAAACTACGTTGACATTATCCTTTTAGATGGGGCTAATTCTGTCAACTCATTAGATTCACATACGTAGGTAGTTACTCTAAGGTTCTCATGCTCTATAAATTGTATAGGTAATTAACATATGATCAGCGACGTTGAGTAAAGCAAATATATAGCCCATGCTAAGGAAGCAATTACAATCAAATAGCTTCTTAAATAAACAAATAAACTCATGAAAGGTTATATAAACAGGTAAACTGGGTTTTCAGTTCTGTTCTCGCCAAAACTTAATGTCCCACTACAAAGTTTACCAATTTTTTTCCCAAAAAGTTCTTTCTTCCACCTAAACAAACAAATTACGTGCACATTCTCCTGTGGTGGTTCACACACTATGTCTTCCAAACTTTTCTCATCCATAGTTGGGATTTGTATGTAAACTGTGACTCATATGAAGAAAAAAAAAAATAGAGTTCAGCTAATGCTTAAACCTTGTCCTCCTCTGGACTGTCCATATTAAATACATCAGACTTCTCGCGAAGTAACTCCTTAAGCTTTGATTTCAACTCTTCTTTGTTTCCATGTACCTGAACGGCAGCATACATAAAAAACCAGTTAATCAGGATTTAATAAATTTTGCATGATAAACAAATTCTAAAATGATAACAAAAAAGACGATCCAAGTAATGAACATCGCATCTCAGTCCCTCATGGTAAACCTCATATCAATGAAACTGACCAATAGAAGTTATTCCCAAAGAGTGGATGGAGCCAAAATTACATTAAACTGCCTCTCCCAAAGCAGGAAAACATACATCAATTTCTAGACTGTTCTCAGCTTCAACAATAGCTGCACCTATAGTGGCTCCAGAATCCACCCGCGCAACTTTTTGGGCCCTGATGTAGGTATTCTTATCCTCCCTTGTTCCAGATTGTTTGCACTTAATGTCAAGACCGGACAAAATTGAGGTAGCTTGGCCAAGTTGATCATGTCTAAGAGATGTTAAAGAATCCTTCCGTTGATAGGGTGAAGGCGAAGGACCAGAAGCAAGGCGAGAACCATGGAATCGAGCAACTGGAACAAGAGATTCAGGTCTATTTATTGGTTCAGAATCATCTCCCCTTTTAGCTTGAGACTTCTCACGCTTGATTCTTTCAGCTTGTCTCTGTATGGATTAGCAGATCATAATAGTGATCAACATGCAATCAAAAGGACAGGAATAATGCATATAGAATCTCATGCTAATAGTCTACCACAAAGTAAAGCAGAAGGCATACAATAAGCACAGTCTTTTAATAAATAAAAGGCGAAACTCACAAACCCAACCATGAAGAATTTGAAGAACTTACAATTACTACAATCCCAGATAAGTACTTTTTGTTTCCTTTGGGGTTAAGAAAATACCAGATAGGTCAGCGCAATTAATAAATTCTAATAGAAAAAGATTGACAAGGCTCACATCGTATACAATATTTTACTTCCAAGAAAATACAAGGGTTAAGTACTACCTCAATAGATGCTACGAACCTCTAATACTGAAAGAAAAGTCGAAAGAATAAAAGTGTAAATTGAAGTTATGCACCATCCCAACATCCTGCAAGTGCTTTCCTATTTCAACCAAATGAAAAAGGAATTCATTTGGTCTCTAGAGGCATATCCCATTGTTATATAAGTATTATACACACAGGGACGGACAGTCCCACTGTCGCAGCTATTCAAATGCCTAAATTCCAATTAGCAGCACTGCATTTAACATTGTACTATAAAATGATAACTCATGTCCACTAGTTGCTGCACACAAAAAGGCAACGGCCCATCACCATAATTTTGTTTTCTCATGCTCGTCAAGAATTTACTTGGATGTACCATTACAAAACTTAATAACGAAAAAAGTAGGGAAACCAATTCGAGCTGCTTGCTTAGGGGATTTTGTGAGACAACAAACTAAGCATACACATCAAGCTCATACTAGAATGCACAAGAATATAATGTCACAAAAATACATGGAAGATAATATCTGCATTATGGTACAACTACAAATAGAGCATGTTACTGATTAGACATGAACAGAGTGAGCGGAAAAATAAGGGTATAACCAACATGATGTAATCGGGCCCTTTTCTGAAATATTTTATCTTCATATGATCCCACAGCTTGAATGAAGTGCTCCACCCTGCTCAGATTCGGCTGAAAAATAAAGGAAAGAAACAGAATATAAGATCAAGCCTCAAAACTATTAATAATCAGGGAGACACTAGAATGAAAAACAGGATTCCCCAGACAACATAATGCATACCTTGCTTCCATCAGTCAGGTACCCACCCAAAACCCTAAACTCCTTCTTATAAACAGCCATCAGCAAGTTGATTGCACCCTATGTATGAAAGAGAATAAGTGCATTAAAAATCAACAGCACCATTAATACTTGTGAGGTTCATGTACAAAGGCAAAAAAAAACTCCAGAACAGCGCCATTAATACTTGTGAGGTTCATGTACAAAGGCAAATGAAACTCCAGAAATGCCGCAAGTGTAATCGCACGATTCTTTGAAAAATAAAGGTAAAGCAGATCGTCTACTCAAACTTGTACTGATTTTGGTAGGCAATTTTGAATGTCATAAATCAGATGGTAGAACAGATGCAATCACAACACAATCTATTAATAACTCCAATAACAACACATTGTATGATCATCAATCAATTTGATATTTTTCTTACGGAAAACCACCACTAAGAATCTGTCAACATAATGATCTTAACAACACTCAACAAATTCAAGTTACACAATTCCCACTAAACCAATTATCTACCTCTTCATCATATATTAGTTTTCAGAAGCAACTTTTACCACTGTTTTAGCCCAAGTTTTACCCCAACAATCCGAATTTATTCAATTAACCTAGATATTAAAAACCCTCAATTGGTTATTAACATTATACAATGCATTTGATAATTTTTTTTCTTCACTCGTAAAAACTGCTTCATGAATTAAATTTGAGCTGAGAATACCCTATGTTTGCCAGCATTCCTTGATTTCAATCAACATTTTAGTTAAACCTTCTAAAAGATTCAATTTGTGGTGTCAATGTGGTTTTTATTGGGGAAGAAACTAAAGAAAGAAGAACTCCACTCATTCAATTCTTGGCTATGGCTCACGCTAATTTTAGCTCTGTGTGTCAAGTAAGAATGCATGCAAAGCTTGCACTGATTTAGGAAGTCAAAGTTTACAACACGAAAAAATAAATAGATAAATAATACTACCAAATAACTATGCACAAAAAGCATCTCCAAAACACACCTCACGAATCTCGAGTGTCGGCATATGCGGCAAGAAATCATTACCGACGAAGAAGCACATGAAGATAAAATCATCAATAATGCATTCCAAATCAATCTCGAAAGGAAGATTAGGAATCCTCATCTCATATTCTAGATATTCACGAAGAGTCCAAATATTCAGGAACTGCAAAATGAGGGCAAATTAGCTTAAGAAGTATTTATACACACAAATCTATCGATAAAGTTCTTTCATAAATATCTGCTTACCTGATAAGGCTTTTTAGGCACAATTTCAGCATCACCTTTCTCATCAAACTCTCCTGCCTTCCTCTTTGCCTTCCCTTCACAACCTGCAGCTAAGTGACCCACTTGACCACAAAGAAAGCATTTGTCTTGTTGTCCTGGAGCAAATACAACCTTGCAAGCACAATTAGAGGAAACACCCATCATTAAGAAGAATGTTCAAAGTTGGGAAGAACTAAAGCAGCATATCCAAATCTCTACACAATAATCATATGACCCCATCCATTGCAGCACACAATTTGACTCAACCCTCACCCTCACTGCCAGCCATTTTCAACATGAGACCATTAACTCTTTCTAAAAGATCTGAATCAACTGACCCCAAAAAATGCTACTGAGATAGTGAGGCAATGTCACAGTGTCATTTAACGAGGGGCATAACAAGTACCTCTCTAAGTATGGAAAAATGAACTTCATGAGTGGCCAAACCCAGCATGATCAGATCGGCATCCTGTCATGCAGCACCAGATGATAGACAACAATTGAAAGAATGCACAAGAAACGGAAAATTTACACACAATTTCAACCGAAAAAATGAACAAGACACATACCAACCCATACAGACAATGGCGGGTATTTGGATCATAACCAGCAAGATTCCTTTGGAGACGGATGTATGACATGATTTTGTGTTCCCCTTCACCAGGAACATTTGCATCAGAAAGTATAACCTTCATGGAAGCAGAGTAATTTGCATAAATTGATGCAGTAGTTGTGCACATCTAGACATGCTAAAGGCGAACACACATTTAAAATTTTCAGTACAAAGGTAATCAGAGTAATTTGGAAAAAGCACCGTTAGGTGATCCACAGCAACAATACCTTGACATTTTTCCATCCAGGGTCATTGTTCAATCTGAGGTGAATGTAGTATTGCAGAGCAACAGATAGAACAGCCATAAATGGTGTTCCAGGTGTGATAACATTAAAATCAAAAAGTTGTGATTCCTGTTTGGGAGGAAGCTTCCTGCCTTCTCGCTCAAACTCCACACGTAACCTCTCCTCTTCAGCCGCCTACAAAGCAATATTGCACTATGAAATCAAAATAATATACTTCACACTAACTGTGTTCACAGTAATTGAATAAGAGGATGAATACCGCATCTGCCGCATCTTTGGCAGCTCTGAAACGCCTTGACCGCTGTTGATTCATCTTAGCCCTTGGCGCCACGCCATCTACCAACAAATACCAGTTTGAAGTTAATGAATTTGACCTATATCAGCTTACATCAACTTTCCATTTACTACTCAATCATTTTAAACTTTTTACCCACCAATAGCCATGTAAAGCAGTTTTCGTGGCCGCACCATCACAAAAAGCCTATCTATATAGTCAAATATGCATTGAAACACCTCATCAAAAGTGGTTGGAGAAGGCTGCAAGAGAAATTAAGTTTATCAGTATACTTATCTAGAAATAAATGAGGTCACAATTAGAGAGAAGAAATGTAATGACTGATACCCAGGAAAGCCTAAATAATCAGAAATCAATTCTGAAATCGCATCATATTTCAAACACCCCATCTTCATAGAAGCATGGATGGAAAGAAAGCTCCCACAGCTTTCAGAACTATTGTTCTGACCTTGTTACCAAATTGCAACAAGAAAAATCGAAATAACTATTTGATGCGATTCATTGGAAAGAAAAGAAAATAAGAAAAAGATTATAAATGAAATGTCAATTAAATCCAATCTATAGTATATCTAATACAAGCATTGCAGTACTTGAAGCATATCATCTGAAATACTTTATCCAGTCAAGTCAAAACAATTAACAAAAACTTCACCTTTTTAATATTTTCTCAAGCTAAAATAACATATCACTTCAACTCGTATTTCCAATGTCATACTTATAACAACAACTGGCTCTTCACAATCTTATTTTTTCTTTTATTACTTTTCATTTAGTTATACCTAACCCAACCCAAAGAAATATTATAAGACGAACTTATCCTCAAAACCATAGTTATGAGATTTACCTCAAATCATCACATATGGGGTACAATTTAAAAGAAACACCAGAGGTAACACTTGTATCCAAAACTTATTGAATTATATAATTCGTATCGAACAAAAAAAGCTCAGTATGGGTCGTGTGCTGTGAATGGTAATCTGCCAGTCTTCATTGCGAGATATGTTGTTAATGTACCTTAAAATTTAGGATATGTTGTTAGTGTAACTTGTTTTTAAGATATGTTGTTAGGGTACTCGGAAATTTAAATATTCCAAATGACATATACTTGTTTAATTAATCACATCCATGCCAAAGTCTACATAAAATAGAGTCGCGTCACATAGTTCATGATGGATATTGCAAAATGATGAGCTTCCAATCAGTAGGAGATTCTCAACCAATGAATGACTACCAACTGGTACACTCAAAGCTTGTTTAAATAAAGGTTTCACGTGATGGATTAATAATTACAAACTCCCCAGATTAATCAATGGTAGGTAGCGAGAAATGAAGGAATACTAACATGGGATTCATAGAGTCAAGGACCATTTAACGAAGGTCCATGAAATATTGACAGGAAACTTGCAGTTACAACATTTCTTGCAATGAAATTGCAAGCAATATATGATTGATTGCAATAAAATGGTAGTTCAGTACGTCTCAAATAAGATCCCATCCTTAAACACAAGCTTCGGTATGATTGATCCACCATACTTCCCTCCATATGGAGGCAGTAAAGAAGCCATATCGGCTCAAAATTAGGATAGATATAATAAGTCATCAAAATCGGAAACAAAGGAACCAAAGCAAAGAGACTATAGAATGGTACAGCTACTTTAAAACCTAGAGCTAATAGCAAGAGAGGGGCAATTGTGGAGAGTCAATTACCAATGCTGCATAGTGACAAGTACAGATATAGCTATCATAGTTCTAGCTTACTCAAACTGCAATTAACCCTCGTCTCACCCTGAGGCTGGATGCCCACAATTCTTAATTCTCATTGTTCGCTCTTGACGACAGATAATTCAGTACCCAACTAAACCTTTTTATTCACATTTCGTCTACTTGGAAAAAGAAGATACAACCACAAGCTCCATCTCAGTACTAAAAACGTGATACACACACACACACACACATACATAAATAAAGCACTCCCATGTAGCGGCAGTTCACAATTAACACATTCTTCTAACCCAAAAAAAAAAGGCTCTAAGAATACGTGATTTAACAGGCGGAAAACACCAAATGCTGAAACTAAACATAAATAAAAAAAACATCAGAATTTACCACAAACGTTATGAAAGTGCAGGTGCTTAAAAAATTAAAAAAAAAATAAAAATTAAAAAATTAAAAACTTACGCGGTCTTCAGGATGAAAGCAAGGATGAATAATTCCATTCATATCCAGATACAAATTATCGTATTCGATGTTGTTAGGGTTTGGCTTACTCGTATCCACCGGAATTTTAATCCCTTCGATAACCACCGGCTCTTCTTCAATCACATCCACCACCACCATTGGATACTTCTCCGCCAACCACCGGTAAAACGCTGGAACTCCCATTCTCAATCAAACAACAACAAAATTAAAAACAGCCCCCCTAAGCAAAACAGATTTATTAAAAAAAAAAACCAAACCCAATCGAAAATAAACAAAGAAATTTGACTCAAATGCGGGGAAAAATGGATAGTGGTTATATGCGAGAGCTTGAGGAACAGAATCGATTAACAGAAGAAAGAATATGCGAATGAGGAGGAAGAGATTTAGGGCACAATGTTGAACCGATTGGACCAAAAAAGCCCTTTCGTGTTTGAGGGTTTTATGGAAAAATTGAGGAGCTTTTCGGTATTTTGTACTGTAGCCGGTGGCTTAAAGTTGCATTTTGTTAGTGTGGGGAGATATTTGAAATATCCCAAGATATTTTCTATGCTCACACTCACAATTATTTTATGCTTGTAATAATGTGAAATTTGCCAAAAATCAGAATTTTTTTTTTCACAACATAATTTAACAGCACAAAATCTGAGAAAAATGTGGTCAGAATAATTTTAAATTTTGACCATGAATTTGTTCCATTTATGTCATGAATTATTCAATAATATTAATTCAAAAGTAAATTAATTAATCTAAATAATATGTGATGATTATTCAAAAACTTTTTTAAAATCGATAAATATTAGTAGTGTTGTGCAATTTTGTATCTAAGTTTGATATTTTATACTTTGATTAGTTCTAAAAAATATTTGTACACATTATTCAATTATTAAACAAAGCCTTGTACCATTGTTTATGTAGCGTTATAGGGAGTAAAGTTGGCAATATGATAAGTTTATCAAAATAAGGGTATCTTACTAAAATTTTTAAGAATTCAAACTCATTATCTTCTATAAATAGTAGCGTGGCAAGTTTGTCAAATTCAAAACCTGTTCAAGATCCACCCCAAACCCGTCAAATTGATATTAGATTTGAATTTAGATCCGTCTCATTATTATTCCTAGTTTTACTTTAAATCCATCGGATCTAACCAGACATATTAACCTACTTTTATAATTTTAAAAACAATAATATTATATAAATATATATGTGTTAAAATAAAAAATAATTAATTAAATAAATAAAATAAAATTGAAAATAAAAGACCAGGACCTATCCTATATCCATATCAAATAAAATGAATTTGAATTTGAATCGAAGAGGCAAAGCTTAATAGGTTGAGGCCGTAAGTTCTTTTTCAATATAACTTCTGATATGGGAAAATTAGAAAAATATCTGACCCAGTGACAGAAGCCCAAAATTATTGTCACTCCGTAAACGAAACTAGACATTACAATGAAAAACTAAATGGGCTTCTACTTCAAGGCCCAATTTCGTGGACAAAATTGGGTCATATCTAAATAGTCTTGTGTATGCTTGGCGGAGCCCATGAAAATGTGAGAACCTGAGAATACTACAAATACTAGCAGATCTTAGCAGCGGGGCCTCGGCTGTATAATAAAATAAATGCTTTTATAAGTTGATCAATAATTAAATTTATTTTGATATCAGTTAATGATATAATATATTTTAAAGGTAAAAAAGGTTAATCAATTAAAAAATATCTAATAAAATATAAATTTTAAATAATCACATATATATAATAAAATAATAAGTTTATGCTTCTTAAAAAATAAAAATAAAAACTTAAAATTTGGTTTGACTGGTTTGACTAGTCTTTGATTAGTTGAATTGAAAATTCGACTATTTAAAATTAACTAGATCAAACCAACTATTAGATTCCAATTGAACCAATTTATCCGTTTCGATTTTAAAAACAATAAATGAATTCACTATTATCAGTCTCGATAAAAATTAGTAAATTTTTGATGTAGAAATAAATCATTTATAATTATTTAGTTCACTATTAGTACATGAAAGATATTTTTTATTGTATTGTACAAGCATATCAATTATTATCAATCTAAATATGAATATGTTCATAAATAGAAAAACCACATATATGAAAACGTTGAGATAATTTTAAAAATTCACATAAGATACATGAGATATAATTGAAGCATTTTAAAGAATTATGCATATGCCCAACATAATACTCAACTTATTAAATAATATGGAGGAAATGCATCTTTTTATTCAAAAAATTTCTCGAACCTCCTTTAAAGAAAAAAAGGAAATAGAAGCTCAAGAAGGAATACCAAGCCTAAAATCCACTCGTGCCACACTACAAGAAGATATGACAAATTTATTTTCAGAAAAAAAAAACATTCTTTTAGTAAAAAAAAATATTATATATCGAAATAAGAAAAGAAATACCAATATTTATTCGATCGAACAATTATTCATGACATAAAAGAATGATACTTTATAGTCCTAAAATTTGCCGCGTATTTTGAAGTTTAGAGCCTCCCTTATATGCATATATGCAGTTCAGATATTTTATTATAAATTCGTGTTTCATCTTCTATTTAACAAAAAATGTTAAAATTTGTAAAATATATTCTTTAATAAATAATTTGATTGTAAATCTCATATACTTGACATTACGTATATTTATGAATTAAAATATATGACATAATACAAATTGAAACGGATGATTCAAATTCCATTATATATGCATACAATTGTCTAGTAATACTAAATATGTGCCATCAACTATCCAAAGTACAATTGTTGCACTTTATGCTAAAACCCCACTTAAATGTGTTTCAAATCATTTTCTCAAATTCAAGAAGACAAAACGACTAGCAAAACACATACCCATTTTATTATCAATAAAATTCAAATCCAAGAAAAATTAACGAAGTTATGGATATATGGAAGCTTCCTGTCCTAAATCCTTGTGAAAAACTAATTCATCCAGGTTGGATTGGACCCTCCAAACAGAGTGCTGCTCCCTTTTGTTTGACTTGCCATTTAGCACATACACATATAATCCTACAATTGTCCAACACTTGACATTAATTAAACGTGTAAGAATTGATTATCTCTGTACTTGTTCTTGGCCAGCAATACATGTGATGAGGTATCAATGGTTGAGGTACATCCGTAAGTCCTTTGCTTCTCCGGTTCCCACAGCTTAGCTGTATTGGGCCAGATATCAACCTCTCAACTTCTTTGAAAAGATTTTGGTTTTGTCATAACAACCTAATTAATCAAGATACCTATATACACTTATCAACAGAACTCCAAAGTTAAGTGTATTTGGATGAAAATAGTACTAAGACGAGAGATTTTGGAAACTCCTTGTATTACACTCCTTAAAAAAAAAAAAAAAAAACTTCTCTTGACTTGAATTTTTTTTTTCCAGTAGTTGGTGACGAGCCACTTTCAGCTACCCGATCCATGTTCATGGTTGCCTACTTGAGGTGTCGATCCTCCCCTCTTTTGGTTGAACAAACATTTGCCAATTAGCATACGAAACTTAGTGTTACTCGTTTGAAAGTGCGATGACATCCCTCCATGTTTTTTCATTTGTAAGATGTTCTTGTAAGAGATGGAGGGACATTGCCATATTAGAACCTAAAAATTGTCCACCCTATTAATCACAGCAAGAATTTCATTTCCATCCTTTGGGAGGTGTTTGAGTTTGGAAGAATTCTTGGATTGTATAAGCCAGGCATGGGGGGTGGGGGTTGTTTGGCTGACAGAAACTGGTACATTTCCTTCTTGTTCTTTACAAGAGTAAAGGGAGGCAAAAGTAACATGGCCTTCATGTTGTCAAAGCCAATTATTTCCCTATCTTCCCCTGTTCCATTTTTTCCAATCATTCGTCTCAAATATTAAAATCTTTTTATATAAATATTTTATAAAAATAATAATATATAGTAATTCAAACTCAAGATCTCAATAGTACCCATAAAATGTGTTTAAATTATTTTTGTATCCATTTTTTCAAGAAGTCCAACCTTGAAATAGGACTAGAAAATTGTGTACCATAAAACCAAGCCAAAAGAATTGTGGAAGTGAACCCCTCATCCCCAAATTGGGACTGCCGATTAGATATGGTATCCAACTGCCTTTCGGTGAGGAAATGGTGGGGTCTTCAATTCCTTCTATTTTCCACAGTGTTTGAATGTCACAACCAGCAACAAATTTCATTCACAGAACATGGGATGGCCATTCAAAACAGGGCTTTTCATGGCCCCAGTACATTTGTTGCCTTCTCAACTTGATTTCATAAAAAAAAACTCATATTTTTTAATTAATTAGAGCAAATTAGCAACATTTTTTAATTCGAAAATATTTAATAAATAACACCATATATATATATATATATTACTAATTCTCAAGTAAAATGGATAATTATTTTTAAAAAAAAATATAACTGCCACTGGTAATTGCATTATTTTCGAAGTTTTTGTGCCCATCTTCGGTTTGAGATATCTGTTGATTTCTAGTAAAACGAGAATACTATTTTTTAACTTTGAGAGAATAAGAATTATATTTGTGTGTAGGGATCTTGTATATATAGATTGAAATATATATTTCCTCAAAAAAAAAAAAAAAAAAAAAAACAGGCCATGCACCAAAACTCTTGATTTTAGACACATGCAGTTATTTATTCTAATGATTTTTATTAATTGACTATTACTAATTAATAGACACATGGATCAAAACTCAAGGAACGGCAGAACATTCATTTCGACTTTTTTTTTTATATTTATTTAGTGAGTTTAGTACTATTATGGAGCGTCTATCAGTCTAGCTAGCAAAGAATTTTATAAATGGAGAACAAGGGATTCACGGTTTAGATTGATTAAACTGAAAATTTCAGTACGTGATAAAGTCGAATTAAAAAATTAAGTTCAATATTGATTTTTATTTTTATAAAAATTTGATATTCGATACAAATTTTATTTTTGGTTTTAATTTACAAATCGTCTGAGTTATATTTTTATATAATTATTATATACATATTTCATATCTAAAAATAAAAAATAAAAAATAAAAAATAAAAAATATAATTATGATTTAGTATTTGATTTTAAAAATAATTACTTTTTTATGAAATCGGTTAATTGAAATACCAAAAAAAAATAAGATTATAACCAATTGAACTGACTAATTTAGATCATAACATTTTAATATATTAAATTTTTAATTTACTAAAATTTTAGTTTATACAGTTCAGATTTATAGAATGAACACCCTTTAGACAGCAAAAAACACAAAAAAATAAAAATAAAAAATAAAAAATAAAAAATATAATTATGATTTAGTATTTGATTTTAAAAATAATTACTTTTTTATGAAATCGGTTAATTGAAATACCAAAAAAAAATAAGATTATAACCAATTGAACTGACTAATTTAGATCATAACATTTTAATATATTAAATTTTTAATTTACTAAAATTTTAGTTTATACAGTTCAGATTTATAGAATGAACACCCTTTAGACAGCAAAAAACACAAAAAAATAAAAAATAAAAAATCACTCAAAAAAGCATTTATCAAAGGCTTGTACGAGAATTGCAAATCACATGTGCTCTTATTAGCTTAGATTCCAATGACTTAGTTCATCTTTCCTTTACCATATACCTCACATGTTTTACAAATTAGATCAAATTCTGCATAAAAATTTATCCTCCACATAAATTATGATTTTCTTAGATCCTTAGAACCTCAAAACAATCATGTAAAAGTCAAATCCCTTCATGATCTTAGAATACTTTTTCCCATTATTAATGTTGTTACAATATTATGTCGATGAGATTATTTTTATGTCTATTATCACAGTGATGTAATTAATGTAATTAATATTATCTTAAATTCATCTTAATTACAATTGTGGAAAATACTACTCCACGACAATTCCGAAACGTAAAAGTTATCATAATAATTATTTTTGGTAATTGGTTGAATTTAATTTATGTCTTGATAATGACTTTTCTTCCAAGGAGGTGCGTAGATTAGGTTAGGAGTGAAAGGACCACATCAAACGTCCTTTGATACGGCGCAATAGATAACTATAAAACAATATTTTCCACATGAAATGGTCCCTTAATTAAACAAAAACAATTCTCATGGTAGTGTAATCTAATTTAATGGTCCAAATGAGTATGTTATTATTATATTTGACCGTTGAATCTTTTAAGATTGTCTCTGGTTAAAAGTTGTAGTAATTAATGATTTTTAAATTTATAATAACAAATTTACTGCACATATTCGGATCCTTTTAAATTATTATGATTTTTAAACTATTTTTCAATCATCATAATACATTTAAAACTTGTTATGATGTTCAAGTTATTTAAAATTCTTACTTTCAAATTTAAATTCTTTTACGCAAATACTAACTTTATAGAATCACACAATAAAGTAGTTCAAGCCTGGTTTATAACTTTAATTTGATCACTATCTTTGTCACAGTTTAAAGCATTAATTATAATTAGGTTACATGAAATACAACATTAAATTAGTCCTTGGTTTCCCTTCGAATAGGAAAGGAAAAAGAAATTAAATTAAATGACACTCAAATTTTCATGAATTTTTGGATATAAATTCTTTTAGAGAGATTTTAGTGATTTTATATTTTCGTGTTTTAGGTTTTAACTTTTAAATTGCGATTAAACTAGTTGTTGTCTTTTGGGTCACATGATTTATACCACATAATCGCACGCCTAGTTGCATAATGTCGGGCAAAATGATTTTGGAACATATTTTATCAGTAAAAAAAAAAAAAGATATTAAGTAAAAATTCAGACTTAACACTAACAATTTACATTAAATGACTACTGTACCTGCATTACTAGTACTCAATTATAACGATTTAAATAAAATCTTTATAATTATTAAATTTATAAACTTCATTATTGTAATAAAATAAATTTTTTTGTTATTTATATTATATAATTATGACAATTTTCATATTATCAATTAACATCACATCATTAATATTCTCTTTTACTACATTTATGATTCAGTGTATATTTCAACAAGAAAAACAGAGATGCATGAATCTAAATAGGGGGATTGTGCATGCCTAACATGGGGATTCAGACGCTAACTAAATTAAGCTCATTAATAGTGAACATAAATTTTAACCATCACTTGTACGGTAAAAATTATCACTTGAATAAACTTTAAATGTCAATTTATTTTACAAATTTGTTTAAATTGGAATGAAAATAGCAACACTAAGAAACAACTCAATATTAGGAGGTTATCCTAATAAGACGAAAAAATATTTCTTAAAAAACTACATGTAAATCAACTAAAAAATGCAGTAATATTATGTTTTGATCTTAAATTTTAGTGAGAAAAATACGCAAATGGTGTAATTTTATGCTTTATATATTTGAGGGTGTTTGTAAACCTATTTCAAATGAACTTTTAGATATAAAAGTTCATTTATAAAAAAAATTATGTGTTTGATGATTATTTTTGAATGTACTTTTAAAATAAATCACTTTTTCAAAAGTTCATTTTGAAAAAATATAAAATGATGGCTTTTAAATTTTTTTTCTTATACTTATACTAAATAGGTGTTAAAGTACATTTTTACCAAATACTTAACAATACTTATAATCTTTTTTTAAAAAAATTCATATTAAAAAGTTCATTTATAAATGGGCGTTGATTTAGAAAATACTCCTAAACATGTACCTAATATTTTACTTTTTTTTTTATCTTTTTTATTTTTACTAAAATTCAAAATATAAAAATAGCTTAAATTATGAGGAAGTTCCTCCACTTGGAAGAGGTCAACAAAAGCAGGAGAAAATTAAAAAGAAAATAAAAAAAGAAAAAGAAAAAGAAGAAGAATTATTTCTTGAAGCGAGGGTTAAAACTCAAAAGGAGGGACCCTATTGTCCTGATGAAAGGCAACAAGAATTAGTAAACCCGATGGCTTTGGCTCCCTAATACACAGTGCCCAAAAACACCCGTGGTCTCTTCTTTGCCCCTACAACCCCACATGCCCTTGTTTTCCTTTTTTTTTTTTTTTTTTGGGGGGGGGGGGGGGGGAATAAAATAAATAAATCTCTCTACCTATTTAATTTTCTTCCCCACTTTTCAAACGCTCCCACTTTATATAAATAGAACACTGACCCTCATTTCTTTCTCACCACACCCTTCTTTTCCTACTCTCTCTTTGAAAGAAGAACCCAAGAAGAGAGAGTGACTTAATTTCATCATCGTATATCAAATCACAACAACAATCTTATTCTTGGTTTCTTCACTTTCTTACACATAAAAATCTCCAAAAATGGCTATCAGAAAATCCAACAAACTCTCACAAAAAGCAGTGATCAAGCAGATTATGAAGCGGTGCTCGAGCTTGGGGAAGAAACATGGCTATGTAAACGAAGAAGGGCTGCCGTTGGACGTCCCAAAAGGGCATTTTGTGGTGTATGTAGGGGAAAACAGGAGCAGATACATTGTCCCAATCTCAATCTTGAGCAGGCCAGAATTCCAGAGCCTGCTTCAGCGTGCAGAAGAAGAGTTTGGTTTTGATCATGACATGGGCCTCACCATTCCTTGTGAAGAAGAGGTTTTTGAGTCTCTAACATCAATGTTTAGGTAGAAATTTATTTGTGTTGGAGAAGTCTGGACTTTAATTATTACTAGACTGCTGTAATTTTTTTCTTTTTACCTTCTTCTTTTACTATCCCTCGTGGGATTTTTTTTTTTTTTCATTTTTAAATTTTAGCTTGACTAGCTGACTAGAAGAAACCCATGATGATGAGATTTGAGTGGGTTTTTTTGGATATATGTATGTAAATGTAGGGAGAAAAAGTTTGATTTTTCCTCGCAGTGGTGTTTGGTTGTAATTAGATTATTACAACCTTAATTTGTGTACCCTGTGAGAGTACTCTAATATCAAAGGTTATCTTTGGGGATTGATTTGATGTCCCTCCTTTTCTCACATTCTATGACTATGGTGTCTTTCTCTTCTTTCTTACTTATAATTGCACATTTGTATTGATGTTGATGATTTGTTAGGAGTTAAAGAGAAAAAAAAAATACATGATAATTGGACCACTTGAGAAGATTTAATTAGAAAGAAACAAGAGAGGAGAAAAAGGATAAAAAAAAAATTGAAAATGGAAGTATGGGTAAAAATGGAATATCTGATTATGATAGATAGATAGTGTGACATGTTAAGTTGTCAATTTTTTCGCATTTATTTCCCATGTGATGTGCTATTGATCCTCATACTGAATAAATTGGTAGAGCTGCAATTTTCATTATGTAACTTTTTTAACCATTTGGAACCATTGATTTGTAGCATTGTTTCTTTTTGTACCAAAGGTTCTTGGCATGCATGTTTGAACATTAAAAGAGGGTAAAAGGAAAGTTATTATATACATCTGCCAACTACCAACCATTTGGAAGGTAAGTATTTCCTAAATCTTAAGCATAGTAACAAGTTTTGGATTTTAGAATAATTTGTTAGCTCTTAAAAGTAATAATTTAATATGTTTGGGATGCTTAGTAAAAAAATGAATAAAATTATATAACAAAATTCGTCTTTAAAATTCACGACTGATTCATGAATATATCGATATAAAGTACCTAATTATTTTATAAAAGTAATATATTTATGTGTGAAAATTATCACGAAAGATTATGTTATCTATAAAACTATATATATTGAAAAAAATAAGTTAGTATAATGTAATATTAAAAATAAATTCTTTTATTAATGAAAAATCGGGAGATTTTTTGTAAATATATATGTAGAATTTCAGCGTCTTGTAAAAATATTGTGTTTTATTTAAGTTATTATCAAAAAAATTAAAGGCTTTGTTTGGTGTTATTTTCGGTTGTTTAGAGGAAATTAATTTGAGAGAATGTATTTTGGCAATGGAATTGGAGAATATATGGAAAATAAAAATATATACGGCTGTTTTGTTGGATATAAATGATGTGAAGTATTTTTGAGAATATTTTTTTACATTAGATATATTGTAAATATTGTTTGTTGTATAGTTTGTGAAAGACATCAATTGTTTTGTTGTAGATAGTAAGGGTATAAAATGGTATAAGCTTATTTGACCATCGTAATAGATAATTAATATTTTTAGAAAACAAAAATATCATTTTCAGAAATTATAAGTAACAACACCGTTTTTATTTTCGAAGAAGGAAAATGTAATTTTGGAAAAGAAGCCCAACAAAGTCGAAGAATTTGAAGTATTACTCTGATCTTAAGTACAATATACCTAATAATTTTATATCCACTCTTTTGTTATCTGCATTAACAAGGTCTTGTGCACGGCAACCTATAATAATCACTCATGAATCAATATTTCAAGATTTTATGTTTCCCTAACATTTTGAGAAGGCATTAAAGCAATGTCACGCCTGCTTACCTTTCTCTTAAATAGTACTTAGACACTGAAATCGGCCAAGTGTACATAGATGTAACATGATCTTCTTGTGCTATCTCACGTCCATACAATTATTGATGTCGGGAGAGTACAAAAAAGGGTTCCTTTTGATGCTTTGATCGACATCCAAGTTTGCAAATTGAGCATCAGATGTATGGTTACACGACAACATTTTTTTTTTATTTTTTGGTAGAGCTAAAAATCTCTGTTAGATTATTAAATGGTTTTCAGGACATTTTGTCCTAATCTAATTAGGTTAGCATAGATATACATAGCTTTCATGTTGCGGTTTAGGTAATTAAGCTTAAAAACTTTTTCCATAACATTATTAAGCCAAAGAAATCGTAAAGGGTTTATGTGAAGCACATTCATATATATATTGACTGCTTTTTGCATAAAAAATACTTTAGGTGAAATTCCCATTTTGACCACTCCCAAACCAAAAATATATAAATAAATAAAAGGGCTCATAAATTAACCTTTTGCCACTAAAAGAAAAAAAAAATGCTTCAGAAAAAAGTTCGTTTTCTAAATGGTATATTTTCATCCCTTAATAAAAATTAAAATACAAGATTTTCATATTTAACACTTTGAATCTTCTTTTTTTATATGGTATTTTATTTAATATTTTATTTACAGATGTAAAGTATATATTTTATGTCAAATATATATTTAATAAAATATTTGTAAATGACTTACATTTGTAAAATAAAATATAAAATTAAAACAGATAATCCGAACTTGGGGATCAAATAAGTAATCAAAGAAGACGTATGGAAAACAAATAATCTATCTATAAATCTGTCTCAAATTTGTGTAAATTTCAAATAAATATATATTGTCCCAAAATTCCATGTCTAAAATCATGTTGTCTTACTTGCCACCATATATCATCATTACACTTTTCACAAAAAATAATTTCCACATATCATGGCAGTGAATAAGTCTACGCACCACTTCAATTAGTCACAGAAAAAAAGTCAAACAAAACATTCATTTCCATAATAATTAACAGCATGAAAATTCAAAGTAGACTTAGGAAAAATTCAGATATTAATACGATACATATATATATATATATATATAGGTCGGTTTTTAGCTGAAGTTTCTTGTGGTAAAGGCAATTAAGCAGTGAAGCGCACCTAGAGAAATACGATATCTGTGTGGGATATATTTTCCTGAGATATGGGCTATTACTAGACTTGACTTTTTGCAGTTAAATTTATGGTACTGTTATCACTGAATCTATAGTCCATGTTTAAAAATCCTATCATCTTCATCAATTAATTTATATGATGATGCATTATATATGAAGGTGGTCCTTTCACTTTTTTTTTTTCTTTTAATTTGAATCTCTCTTTGATTTGATTAGATTAATTAGTGGGCCAAAAAAATATCCGTACCGACCGGACATTCCTAACCGTTTGATCTTGAAAACTACTTATAGCTTTCAAATGTCCCGAAACAACTAGTAAGAGATAATTGCACTGATGTTTTTTTAACAACTATATTTAAATAGATGATTATTTCAAATGCATGAATTGGTATAATTTTATTTTACAATGCATTTGAAATTATTCAACTCCAATTTATAACAACTTGGATTTGAAATTCACGTAATATAGATTAATTTTTTAATTTATTTTTTTAAAATCAAATCCTTTCATCAAAATGTTGCTTTTATATATACCAAGTATGATTGATAGTAATGTGCATTACATTTTATCACATATTAGTTCTCAAAATTTAATATCAGTGAGTACAATTAAAGAGATGTTAAACTCAATAATGAACACTGATGTGCATCTCACCCCATATTTTATACACACACATATATATATATATATATATGTATATGTATATAAATATATAGTAAGATGTATATTTAATAGACATTATCAATCGTAATATTTACAAGACTTGATACTTCTAATTTGGAATTTTATTTTATAGAGATACGTATCCAATATCTACTTGTACTAGATAAGGTATTAAACCAAATTCCTATTGCAGAGGATCAAGTATATGCGCACAACTTGCAAGTTCAAATTAAACTGTATTCTAGTTATTTCAAGATTATCTATTTTTTTACTGTTATTATTATTATACTATCATGACAGGTGATATTAGTTTATTAGTCTTACATTGTACGCACATTATCATTCAGGTTACTTCGTACTTTTTTTTTCCTCAGATAATGTTCCAAAGCTGCTACTATTCTTTTATGTCTTCATGCACATCTAATTTGTATATTTAATTATTTTTCTCCAGGCCCTTTTTTTCTTTAATTTTTTTAATCTTTTAGGAGATTTTAAATATTCAGGAAAAGATAGGAAGCCAGACAAGATTTACAAAAGAAGACAATAGTCACATGCAGTATAGTAGCAAGATTCAACATATGTCACACATACATCTATTTCAATCAGATTAATTGGGGTGGGGGAGGGGGTGTTATATTGTTTCTAGAGTTTAATTTTAATTGAAAAAAGTAATTGGATTTTGATGCGTCCCAAAATTGCAAGAATAAAATGTTGGAATGTAAATTGCATAATTTAAAGCCGTATATTAATATACAAGTCAATTACTAATCAAGTAATTTTATTAAAGTAAAATTCTCTTTTCTTATCCCAAAATTAGTAGAATTATACTATAATTCTAGTTAGATGAGCATGGTTTTCGATATTTTACTGAACAATGACTTATCAACTCGGATCTATTCAGGTCAACTCAGATAAGACTGTTAGGTCATATCAGACCCATATAAACGTTCAGAACTGGTTTATGGCACACCAAGTAGGACTCGTATGAGCGACACCATTCGAACAATCTTTTTCAAGAAGTGTTGTTCAAATACTTAAAATGCAATCAAACTATAAGAGAGAATGATCAAAGTCTAATTTAACCACGTAACATTTGTTTTTCATGTCCTTTCAATGTTGGTGTTTAAGTGTAAATTATTGAGCAATTCACGTTTGTTGCTTTTCAACTACTTACCATTTTCATCGTCATGTTGTTTCAAATTGGCATTTCAGAATAGTTCTGAGAAAACGATGCACCAACTCTCTCTTATTCCATAGTATTGATACAACTGTTATCACATGCTCATAGCATTTTTCCTTTCTCTATATGTAGCATAGGTTAGTTGAATAAATACACACTTTTTGTTCTAATCCTTAACTTTATCTACTTGGTTAATTTCTTATGATAGGGAATATAATTGTCATTGATCAAACACAATCCTCGTCATGATAGGTAGATCACATGCAGTGCATATCAACGGCTTCAAGTTACCCTTTTCAGTTGTGACATGCATGTGCCTCAAATTGTTTGACAAGTAATCAAGTCGTGCTCAAATTGTATTGACACTCCTCTTTATATCTACCTGAAGGATTTTTGATATAATTAGTAGCGGAGTCAAAAAATAAATATGGAGAAGGCAAAAATTATTTTTTTCTTAAAGTAGTAAATGAAAAGATATTTTTTATTATTTAAGAGGACAAATTTTTAAAATTTAATAATGTTATGTATAAAAATCTATATTAATTTTAAAAAAAAAATTGAAGTTGAGGGGTGCGGACGGCGGCCCTAGGTATAATATATAGAATTTGTATCGTATAATTAATATTTTTATAATCGAATTAGTAATCAAATCAATTTTGGTATCGATCGACCGATTCATTCGACGAATCTAATAAAAATGATTATGTTTTTTTATTATATTATATAAAATGATAATATAATAAATTAATTGGTATGTATTAAATTTTAAAAACAAAAATAAATAATCAACTAATAAACACAATTAACAAAATTCAAAATCTAAATAATCATATAAATATAATCAAATATCAAGTTTAATTTTTTAAAAAAAATATAAAAAATACAAAAAAGTGGGGGCCGGTGTTTGACCTATCGACAGATTCTTTCGGTTCTGGACCGTTCCAACCTCATTTTTTATTTTTTAAAATTAATCTAACTACTGATTCCCGATCAGTCCGGTTCTAAAAACAACGCGTGGAATCTCGATGTCAAAACCCACCTTGTCAAATGTAAATCTTTTCTGAAGAAAAAAGTAAATAAAACAAATTTCATATTAATGATGTTTCAAGTTTGGTGGCTAACACTATATGAGCACATGAAGAAACAGTTGCCAAGTTGCTTAATCAACGGAGTGTGTTTGGAGGAAAAGTGTAGAGAGATCTAATAATGATAACAAATGTTTGAACTAAATAATAGATGGACTTACTGTGAAAGAATAAAACTATTCTCCTTTTGACATTCTTTTGAGTTACCATATTCTTCGAGCAGATGATGTCCTAATTTAGGGGCTAATTATTACATTAGTAATATATACTTTTCGGTGGCCTTTTGTTGGTCACTTCGTGGAATAATTAAGTGATTCGCTTTAAGCAGGTCCTTTAATTGAGGGGATAATGACCTAATTAAAATCCAGAATCCATAGTCATTGACAGGTTATTTCTATTCTTTGTCCGTGTACTAACTGCTGTCTTCTGCAGCAACAACTTTAGTCATAGAAATTAATATTGTACACCATATGTACTCCCTCTGTGTATGTATTTTGGGATAAATTAAAAGTACTTGTGGGTTCAAACAAAAACTGAGAGTTCTTGTTCTTGCCCAACTTTCTTGGGATTATTGTTATAAATACCTATAAAAACAAGTTAGTTTTCAAAACTGTCATTTGAGTTTGATAAAATTAACGTTAAATTCAGATCTTGAAATAATTTTATTTACGTGAGCTCAAATACAATTCATATTTTTTTTATGATCCTCGTGAACTTTTTTGATCGTTATTGTAAAGGTGGGTCGTCTCAAGATTTACCATAACAATTTTTTTAAAAAAAAATTCTTGATACTTCAAGACAAGTAAGACTCTTTCTTGGAACAAAGAGTATAATGAGGAAACTTGAAAATTGCAGAGAGATTAATTTCTTACAGATTTAAAGTTGAGGTGATAGACAAACTGGAGCCAGTTGTGCTGGATGATGGGGTTTGTTTGTAGGGCAGACATGCTGGGATTTCAATAATAGTCAAGTATAAAAAAATGAACAAAAATTCAAAACTGGCTGAAATAGTAATTGCTTCACCTGGATATTGTAAGCTATTCTCCCCACACACCTTTCAGCACTCCAACTAATAATATCTTTATGTGTTCTGTGTTCTTGTTCCAAGTGTATTATATAAGGACTCTGTATCACAAAATAATGTGTCTACTTGTTGCATGACTCAGGCACTTGATCTGTCCTAGTCAAATATATCCCAACAGGCCAAAACCATTTTAATTTCTTGAACAATATATCTTTTTTCAATTAATATTAGTTCTTGACATAGAATAGATTATCGTTTTGGATCTAGTTCTATATCCTTTTTATTGTTTTAAAAAATAAAATATCATACAATGTAACCTAGGAAATGTGGCTATGAATCATGGATATTATGTAAGATAAAGTAATGGTAGGACACAAATGTCTTGCAGATAGATAACTAGTCCATGATTATATAATACATTTATTAAACATATAGTGCTCATCCCTTAAATTTCATCTCTATTTTGAACAGCATCAAAACCACGTCCATGGAGCCCAGTTTACCGTCTTTGTACTTTCGGAGGAAGAGCATGAAGCTTCCCGCATAACCACAGCCTTAGTTCCTACAGACCAAAGCATAGTTCCTATCCAATGGGGGAGCCAATGTGAAGGGGGTTGGAACTATCACAAGTTGACCCATGAGGGTCGAACTTTCCTCCATATACACATTAAATCTTAATGTCATCGAGAACAGAGGATAATACTATGGACAATCGATTAGATTTGAACTTAGTTTTTTCCTAGAACTAACCCTATTAGTTGGTGAATGTTTAATTAATTTATCTTATCATATGTCGTAACAGTAAAAATTCTTTTTTACCTGGCGATGATTCATTTTAACAGAATATGTACTTCTAACACAAAAATGATTGAAGAGCTGAGCCCATTTAATTAGCTAGTGGTCCATTATGTGGGCCTAACAAAATAAAACTTGCTATTCCCTGTATTAACAAAAATTAAGCAAATGGGCTTCAGTGAATGTGGCCTGCAAAGTAGTTAAAGTCCACATCAAGGCCCCAATCAATCAAATGGACAAAAAAAGTTAAGGTGGTACGGTTCTGTACAGGTCGTTGTCCCGTCGCCCCGTAGCCCCATCCAATTTCAACCGTAAACTAAAGACTTAACAAATGATGGAAAAGAACTGTGGACTGAAGAAAATCTGGTTGTGGGCCCCAGTGAATTCATTTTGCTATAGATTGGTGGGGATGAGCGTCACGTGATCATTCAACCTTTACCTGCTGAGAAATGATGGAATCAATGGGCATATGGGCCATTTCTCACGTGGGCTTGAATAGAATTTTTTTTCGTGCAATTAATTTTATTTTTCTGTTTTTTCTTTTTGGGTTTATTACTAGATTTTAACCTGAACACAGATCCAACGGCGGTGTGAAAGTTAAAAGAGATGTGGTTCCAAGAATAATAATCAATGTCTAGCAGCCAAAAATAGCCAACTTTTGTGGAAAAAAATGGATGCCTTGGTTGGCTCCACTTAAAGCTAGTACATTGGTTAACCAGCATCACGGGAAGAAAAATGATTATTATTATTATTATTATTATTATTATTTTCGGGAGCTCGAATGTAAGGAGAGGGGGAAGGAGAGGAAAAGATGAATTCAACCCTCTAAAATGATATATAAGATATGAGATCAGATACCATCACATTTAAGAATAGAGCAAGAAATGAATACCGAATAAACAGTTTCTTTTAAAAAAATAGTAAATAAGAGGCATTTTCCATTTTTTAGGAAAATAAATTTTAAAATTTAATAATTTTATGTATAAAATTTATATTAATCTAAACAAAAATTAGAGTTGAGAAGAGGCACCGGCACGCCCTACCCCCTAGCTTCTTACCTACCACAAGGGCTTATAAGAAGAAGAAGGGTTGGAGCGGTCTTGTTGATTTTGTAGGGTTGAGTTTCTTTATTAATAAAATTGGAAGGGTAAATTGGATAGACAAGGTAGCAAATCCTTTAGCCATGATCATAAAAAGTATAGATCATTGTAAAATGTTTAAATTAAGCTATTATTATTATATGAATCATGCCACTGTTTCAAGTTAGTCTCACAAATGTGTCGTTTTTTTTTTTAAAAAAAAAAATTCCTTCATACTCATCTATCTAATACTGAACCTCGTATTTATATTTATGGGTAGATAATAAATAATCGTATATTTTTATATCTTGTATTCGTGACACAAAACTATATAAAACAATTTTTTTTCACTAAAATAAATAAATTAAAATGCAGAGGTTTCATCATGAATGCTCCTTACAATCAGACCTGAGCTTGAACTGGCAAATATGTGACGAGGAAGAATGAGTGCTAACCAAATTATATTGAACACAATGTACTAATAAAAGAAATGTGAGATCCCAAAAAGCTCTTAAATTTCCAGTGTAACGCATTTTGTAGGTTGTTCAAAGAACAGTCATGAACAAATTCATTATAATTATATATATATATAACTTTTAAAGAGAAAAGCTTACAACAGTCAACAATTAATAAAACAATTTCAACTGACCAAAAATGAATCGAATAATAGGTACAGCATCATGTCCCATTGTGTAGCACAAAATTATCTTACAGTCATCTGAGAGCACCAATTTTAGACTCAAAGCATGCTGAACAACCCTTGACTTGAACTTCCTAAAGGAAATGTGGTTTTGAATCAAAATAATGCGTAGGTTTTTGTGGCATGAAATGAAAGGAAAAACGATGATTCTTGCGTTTCTTTGCATGCCTTCCTGTATCAGTAGGCAGGTTCAGGAATCAGCAGTTGCTGGTTGATTCACACTAAAGCAAAAACCACCCTTCAAACTATAGCCAGATTGGACGACGACTTTCAAAAGAACCCTCTCAAATCTAACACCAAATTACAAGTATGACAAGTTGGAAAGGATCTTGATCATTATTTACAGAAAAGCTTTAAATTGCTTCAGCTATATATAACTATTAAACAGCCTGCTGAACCCACATTGTCGTATTAAGCTAGTGAATGCAGGCACTACTGGCCATTCTTTCCTTTTGAGGAAAAGAATCTGCTAAATCCACGAGCATGTTTCTCCGGTGTTGGGGTAGATGAAGCAGAAGAGGAACCTGACTTTGTGGGGCGGTGTTTTGGATACTTTGAGCTGACTGGTGATTTCAGTAAGTTGTTTGCTTCAGAGTCAGATGGACTAAACGGGGCATTGAACAGATCCATGGGGGACTCTGAGCCAGCTCTATGCAAATGGAAAGAAGTGGCAGTATCCATTTCAGATGGATCAATATCTTGCAAACTCATGCCACTTATAGTTGGTTCTTCCTCAACAGAGGCTTCAAGTTTTTGACTCCTTCCATTATTCGGGGAACTCACAATGTCTGTTTGGGGACGCATAGCTTTCAATTGCTTACCAAGAAGAAATATGGTTTCCTGACACTCCGCCAGCTTTTCAGCTGCAGCCGCCAACTCTGTCTCCTGATATATAAGAAGATAGGTGCTTTTAGTTTTCCAGAAGCTTAAACAATTGAAAAGGAAAAAAAATAAAGAGCTTATTGTAATTATAAAACAAGTAAGACAGGCTTGTTTGTCAAGGCAATTGCGCAAGCTTTTACTTGATATTATAAATCTCCAGCAATTTCTTAATCCATCAAAAATTCAAATTATATGGCTTTTAATACAAACAACAGAAAATATTGAAATATAACAAGCCTTCATATGATTCACCACAACAACCATGACTATTAGCAACCTTGCTCTTGCCAAGGCGAGATGCAAGGGTCTGCTTATTCAGTTGAATAGGAGGTCACTGTTTCATCATATTGGTTGATGGAAAAGGACGACTATAATAGCATCCTCATTTTTTCAGCTGCCAATTATGGCAACTGGGAGGGTATAAGGCTAAGCAGATTGTCTCAAATTTTGGCGGTGCTCTAAGAAGTGAATGCCACATAATTTGACAAATACAATGAAAAAACTGAGGAAAATCATTATATAGCATCAGAGGAAGAAACTGGGTCATGCAAGATACCATTCTACAAGCTCATTTTGGAGAATTAGATATTTCAAGAGATTTTATATAGCAGCGAATCCAGTACTGTAGTAACTTGCAAATTAGAGTTGAAATTCTACTTCAGGAGAGTAGCTCTGGGAGAAATGTCTTCAGAGTAAAAGGTTCGAGAAATGACTAATTAGAGTTGAAAATTCAACTTCAGGAGAGTAGCTGTAAGGGGAAAGGCATCTTCAGAATAAAAGGTTCGAGAATTGACAAAGATGGTTTGGACACAATAAAAAAAGAGCACAGCATCCGCGATTTGGGTAAGGCTGATGCAATTGTACAAAGGCAAATATAAATTAAAGTAACATATGATTCATTGTGAGCCAATGAAAGAAGTTACATTCTACCAAGAGAATGAAAGAAAAGGAATCATGTAGCATCCAACACCAAATATAAGCATAAGACTTAATCAAGTTTCAGCTTCAATGCAGCTTTCTCAAGGACTTAAGGGAGGGGAGGACTAACATTCCTATAGAGAAATAGAGTTCAATCATTTCTCAAAATCATCAAACTAAGGTCTATCATTCATTTCACATACACACACACACACAAAACAAAAGGTTTATCAAGGCTAGGATCCTCACACAAATACCTGGCCCATGGTTTTTGGAACAATTTTCATGCCTCCTGCTGCTTGGGTGAGTACCATAATTGGTACAAAGGCATGATAATCATTCATGATTAATAACTAAAGATGACAGCAACACAAGTTTCATTCTTTTATTCAATGCCATTATTTTCTGTTATCTTATTTATAACGTAATGTCCATCTCGCAAAACTAAATAGGTTTTCCGTACGACCAGAAACAGACGTCAAATCAGTTTTCTTAACGTGATATACAATGGGCATAATGCTCTCTCTCTCTCTCTCTCTCTGTGTGTGTTACTACCATGTGAAATTTATCTCATTATAAATGGGGCAACCTTCCCTCAATTTCTATATCATCAGAATTTATGGTTCAGCTCTTTCTGAAAACACCACCATATTTGTGAAATCTAACAAAATTTAAATTGAAAAAAAGCCACTAACACCATTAAACCTGTTGGAAATTGATAATCTCCTCATGGTAATATTGATTTCATATCATTGTTTATTTAACAAAAATGAATCAATTAGTTTCATACGATTTACATAGCTTTGAGTTGCTTTCAATCTACCCACCCCATAAAAACTTTTCTGGGTTTGCCTCGGATGAGACTTCAAAAGGCAGTAGTGAACTAATCACAAGGAGTCAAGCCGTCATGATAAAAACTATCCGAATTTAATATGCATATGAGCAACAACAATGTAGTCAATTCAAGGTCAAAAAGTTATTAAATTGCAGAAAAATTAAACATAATCCTGCTTTCAGAGTTCATAAAATCTACTCTGGAATTCTAAAAATGTAAGATGCAAGTCACTGGACTCGAGTTCAAAAATCAACATCAGAATGGACATGCAATCTGTTAAAGAGGACATTCTGACTAAAAGAACAATGCACTCTGAATGACAATATAAGATTTGCAGAGTTGAGAGACTAGAAACACAATGAGAATAAAACTTGGATCTAGGTACTCAGTATGTGTAACAAGGACTTCATTAACTTTCTAATCAAAGTGGCAAGAATGAGCAAACTTGTACTAATATGAGGCGCAAGCTCGCCGGAGTTCTAGACACCCAAAGAGATTGAGAACAACATCTCAAACAATTTTTGACTGATTGAGAAAACTTTAGTGACAAGAAGTATTTTATAAAAAATAATGTGAAAAAGAAAAGGTTGTTCGTTTAATAAATACTGAGCTATGTTTCAGCACCATAGTATCCATATTGTCGAAGCAACTATAGGTGACGGTCTTTAGCAAAGCTTTGATAGCAGATCAAATAAACATTTATAAAATAAGGTCATAATAATTGTAGCAACTCTACTTATGGGGAAAGCAAGATATTTTTATAAGCCTCACCTGGCTAGTCTTGTCATCATTATCAGCTGCTGCAAAACTATCAATCCTGACATAGAAATATCAAGACACGCATAGTCAGATTAGAGATAAAATAAAACCTTTGGTATTAACAATATTCTCTCATACTAAGCAACAAAATCAAATTGATAATATTAGAATCCTGAGAAGAGGTTTGGATAAACAGACACTAAAAAAGACACAGCAAGAACTATGCCAATAAGAAACCAGTTTCAATCTGACAAACATGTAATGATCAACTATGAGGGTATCACAAGAATTAAGCCCCATTAATTCAGGAAGTACAGCATGTCACTGCTTCGCAGAAGTACGGCACAAACAGTCATATCTATTAACTTTTCTATCAGTGAAATTAGGCCATGTAATTGAAAGCACCAGTTACAGATTCCAGAAAGCACTTAAGAAATCTGATGTGCAATCCAACAGGCTACTTTCTTACTCTCGTGGTTGTGCTACATGTAGATCGTAAAGGATCAATTACAACATGGACAAGAAACACAGAAGTCCAAACTAAAGCAACTGCTGTATAGTTCTGTGGATTTATTACAATTCAAATAATAAAACACCTTACAAAAGTTAAGAGGCTTGTTTGTGAAGTCAAGTTTTTATTTTTCTTTGCTGAGTTGAAAACCCCTTTAAGAATCACTCATTTAAAAATTTTTAGGCCTCACGCTCAAAGGTTCTAAAATCCATCACAAAATAAAAAGGCATAGGAAGACAAGAAAAAGAGTATATGTATAGCCTAAATGCTTGTTTAATAGATTTAGTTCTCAGGTGTATATGAACAGCTAGAAATGATCTTTTCATACACCTGAACAAATTTCAAGCCCTTTTTTAAAAACAGGCTAGAACTATCTCTTTCAGACATTTCAGAAATCAAGTATGTGCACAACGCCTGCAAGATAACAGAAAATTATTTACTACCTTTCCAGCTGCTCTTGAAGATCTTTGCATCTGTTAAGTGTCTCTTGGTGACTTCTTCTCTCCTCCTGTAGTTCATTGTCCAAACTTTCTATTTTCCCTTGGAGGAGATGTACTTCAGTCTTTAATTCCTCTGCCCGTGTTTCAAGTGATTTGTATGATTCTGCCATGCATTTGAGCTGCGTCTCAGCCAAGCTGTTGGACTTCTGAGCTGATGTTAATTGTGACTTTACCTCTGCGAGAAGCTGTTCTGTTTCCAGCAGCTGAGACTTGGTGTTTTCAAAGTTTTCTATGCATCTAGCAAGATCAACTGCCAGGTTATCCTTGTCCTTTTTCAATTGTTCAAACTCCTCCAATGAACATTTCCATGAAGTAGCTGTTGATTCAGAGGTTGGGACAAGATTCCCGTCATTTGGAACATCAGGATCAGATGCAGAATCAGAAAAGTGGGCACAACCATTTGGATACCTCTCTTCTAATGAATCCACAACAGGCCTGTTCTCTGGTAGTGCGATCTTGTCTATACAATCAGAACTACTACTTTCCACTTCAGAACATTTAAATCCCAGGACATTGAAGTGCAGCTCACTTGCTTTGGTTAATACATGAGAAATGTCAAGAACAAAATCAAGTAGATTAATATCACTGTTTATACCTTCACTATATTTGGCAGAGAACACATTAAGTTTTTTATTTAGTCCATCTCCATCAGGAGTTGTTGCTGGGACAGACTTAGCCTCTTTACCAAGAATCATTATGAAGTCGTAAATCTGAGAAATGGCAACTTCTAATTCTTGACTGATGGTTTCCACAGTGTTGATACATGATTTGCCATCTCCAGACAATGATATCTCCTCTGTGGCTGTTATCTTGGCACCCTCAGCAAGAGTATTCAGATGACTTATTGTGCCAGAACAATGATCTGCCTCAACAACACCACTCACCGACAGGTGATGCAAAGTATCATGCATATCCTGCATAACGCGTCCAATGTCCTCTATAACTTTTTCCACGTCTTTCTCACTAGACATTGACTCAAGTACCATGGATATTTTTGATTGGAGTTTCACAAAGACTAGTGGATCTGCTTGCAGTTGACGATTTGCCACAGTTACATCTTCTTTAGGGGATACTTGAGGTTCCAAACCATGCTGCTCCTCTGATTGGGAGTCTGTACTGATGGTGACTTCAACTAAAGCTTCATGTTCAGATCCTGCATTGCCAGTATTACCTGAAAAATCTGCCCTTAAAACTGTTCCATTTGATCCATTCGATAGATATGCCAACTTCTCCATCTCCAGAAAGTCATCCATAAGGCCCAGATGATTTGCATTTTCAGACTTGTGTGGACTGTCAACGTTCTTTTCCTTCTTGAAATGGGAGAGCTCAGACATCAATCCAGTAGCCCATGAGCCAGAACAGCTTACATTATCATCATTTCCATCTTCAGACAGAGAGGTAAAACTTGACGGATTACTAGCTTTTTGACTATAGAAACCTTCAGTTGGGGCCTGAGTATTAGATCTCAGAGGACTTCTCTGTTCACCATTAGCTTGCAGTTGTGCTTCTAAACTTTGAAGCTTGCTAGCCGTCTGTGCACAGATACTCCTAGAAGCTTGTAATTCACTGTTACGCTTTGCCAATGCTTCCTTCAGCATCTTTGTTTCTTCCTCCATTGCTAGTAGGCGTTCTGTGAGTAACTCATTCTCTTTAAGGAACTTCTGTGCATTGTCAAGTGAAAATTCAGGCAGTTGGGACAAGTGTGGAGTAGGAGGCTTCACAGGAGACCTCCTTAAACGAGATTCTCCATAGTCTCGGCCCAAGTTCTCAACTTCAAGTTTCATTTGTGCTAGTGCAGCTGGACCAGGCAATTTCTTCCGAACAAGACCTCGTAATCTTTGACACTCTGCTTCAAGCTTAGCAATTTTCTTCACTCCTTCAAGATGCTGCTTGTTTGCAACTTCTGCAGACCGCACGCTCATGTTCTTTTCCTCATTACGAATTTCCACCTCTTTCCTAGCAATATGGAGTTCATATTTGAGTGAATTTACTTCTTTTTCACAGGACTCAATGTTGCTCTTCAAAAGTTCTATCTCAGCCTTTGCTTGTGATTTTTCTTCACTTAGCTGGACCAGCATGTTAGAGCGTTCTTGCAAAGATCTTGATAATGTGGCATTTTCAGCAGCAGACCTCAGTAATTCTTGGTCCAAATTAGCTATTTTTGCTTCAAGCTCCAGCTTCATCTTGTCAAACAGCTTTGTTTTGTTAAGAACAACTTCATGCAATTTTTGTTCATGTTCTTCCTTCAAATTCCGTATCTGCCTCATGCATTCCTTGAGAGCACCATCCAAATGTGTTGCCCGATCTTCAGCAGTAAGCTTTAGCAGTGTGACAGATTCCAGATGATTTTTCAGTGCTGCAGCTTCTGCCTCAGCCTTTTCCCAACCTGTGCAAAGAATTTGTGGCAATTAAGTTCCACCATCTTCAATTTTTATAAAGAAGGTAGATATGTAACAATAACTTGAAACCTGAGACAGCCTCTTCAGCAACTTTGGCGTGTTGTTTCACCAGGTTTTCTTTGTTAGTCATTTCAGAATTGGCATCGGATAACTTTTCTTTCAGTTCTTTTACTTCATCCTCTAAGGTCTGCACTTGGTCTTCATAGGACTTCACTTGATCCTCCAATCCAGTTAGATGTGTATACGATTCCATAGAAATTTGAACATACTTTGGCTTTTTATTATTATCTTGTTTCACCTAAGAATAGGACAATAACATATGCACAAGATATAGTGAGACAGAGAAAAATAAATCCAGTCTCATGGTTCCAGGAGAAACACCCTAAACTTTTAATCTGTAGTTAAAAACAAAAATAATAAATATTAGAAAACTGTGACACTGAGCTGCTTTAATGTAGGGGAAAGATAGAGAGTACAGGCAGCTTTAGGAAATTTTTCAGGCAATCAACGCTTTCAAGTATAAATGCGAAAGGGGTGAGGATGGAAATTGTAGTCAGAATGGACATCTAGCTCTTTAATCTCAGAACTGTTGAAATGTTGAAGTACAAACTCATCAGTTGACGAAATATAAGTCCTAGAAAACACTCTTTATGAACACCACCAACCCATCCTCGTATGTGAAAATCAGAACAAATTGTGTGTGAAACATGCAGTGTGGAAAAGTAAGAGAAACCTAAGCTGACCACCAGTATCCTACTACAAACAGTGGAATTACAGAATTTGAAAGCTACCTATTGATTCAGCTGCTTCTGCATTTTTTTCTCCAAAAAACAAGATTTCAGCAAGTGGACAAAAAAATTATTTGATATGCGCATGGTTCCTTCTCGGGTTCGTTATTCCAAAAATTAATAAGCAACTTCTTCCAAACAAACCTAAAATGACTTGGGTTGGAAGGGCTCCTATTTGAAGAATAAGAGAATCAAAAGAAGGGGCAGGGGATGTGGGGTTGTAAAACAATGTGGGCTGAGAGGAAAGAGAGCTTAAGAGATTTTCATCTCATTGATTGAATATAGTTAAGTTGCCAAATTTTAAGTGTCTAAGATCAATACAATGACAGGGCTAGCAAAATAATTGAACCTAATCAGTCAAATACTTGAAATGCCTCAATACAGGGAAACAGAAAGGAATATAATAAATTGTCACGTAAAAAGGTAACTGTAGTCACCAAGATTGGGTTATAACAATGTAGAAAGATGTCAGTGAGCAAAGGGAGCAAATGGTGGGATTAAATATGAGAATCAATCACGATAATACGGACAAACCTTGTCAACTTGAGCTGCACCCATGTCTGAAGCAGCTGTAGAAGAGTCTGATGCAGTAGCAGCTGCTTTCTCAGCTGCTTGCTTATCAGATGATTTTTTCTTCCAGGGCCAACTCCTTTTGTCCATTGTAGGCTGTTGATGCGAACAAAATTATGAAAATGAGGCTAGAAGTAGACTAAGGTAGAAATAACATCACTTGAACAGCAAAAAGCATCTATTAATCCATTGACAATAAAGAATAACATGAGGTAGGCCAAGGCACAACCACAACATGTTCATCTAGCACTGAGTAACAGTTCATATGACAATGTCAGTCTTTCCGGTCAAAGTCATACCCTTGTGTTGATGAATTTGCACATGCATTATAATAGCTTCTTATCGACATATATAATTAACTAACTACATTGGGAAACTCGTGCTATTAAAATCTATTATATACCTGTCAAAGATACAGTACTACAAACTGAAGTAACTGTACCTGCCGAAAACTACCATAGATTAGAATTTAAATTGCAGGTGACAATTAGAATTTAAATTGCAGGTGACAAGTACGGACGCTAATGCACACAAATTCAAACATGACAAGTATTCACATTAGGGTGAGCAGGCATGAAACCAAATCAACAGACTTGTCTTAAACAGAAAGTTTAAAAAGGGTCAGAAAGTAAGAACATACTTCATGATCTATAATGTTGAAACTCAAAAAATGATTGTCAAATTTTGCATCTCTTTTAACATTTCATAACCAAGGGAAAAAATCTAGAAAACACCTTTGCATTTTTTTTTCATTTTTTATTTTTTTTGGTTGTTGAGAAAGATTATAGACCAAAAATGACAAAGAATTTAACCGATAAGTCATAAACATTTCCAGATCATAAGATTAATATCAAGGGAATAATTGGAGGGTCATATATACAAACATGAGATATTCCAGTCAAATCTTAAAATGCAGATTCTGCATTACGAAGATGATTAATTTTTTAAGAAATGCAACTAGCCTAGATAATTAAAAATATGATAATGAGGATAAAGAAAAGGATAGGCCACCAGAAACAATCAAACATGAATGACATTCCCATAATCTATCATTAGAAAAAGAAAATGATAAACCAGAAAGTCTTGGTACTCTATTGCAGAAATTTGGTCTAAGCTGGTATATTACAAAAATATGAAACATAAAGTATCATTCTAATGAAGTGATTAATAAATTCAGCAATCAAGCTTTGATCACAACATAAGAACCCGAATATGTAACCATGTTGTTGCCTCCAACCTTAGCTACGTGTAATGGTTTAAAATTCCATGTCCTCCAACAATTACAAAACTATAAAAAATCAGTAAACTATTATCTTCCAGACCAAAAAATAAATAAATAACAAAAAAAAATCAATATGCCATAGCAATATCTGCATCCAAAATGAATACAACTGATTAGCTCACAAAACATTCAGATATATTCTTAAATTAGAACTTAAAGAGAAGAATGACGACCCACACCAAGAATCAACAAATTGCAAAGCTAGTAGAAATCAAACATGACAATAGCAATTCACAACAAATTAACAATGATTTACAAGACCTCTGAAACCGAACCACAGCTCTTAAAATCCTAAACGAAATTGAAGTAAAAGGGGGGAGGGGGTGGGGGGGATCCCCTCAAAACACAAAACCCAGAAGCAAAGTGAACAACAAAAAGTGGGGAAAAGGAAAAAGAGAAAATGCAAACAAACCGACATAAAAAGGAAAAAAAGATATATGCTCTCAAGTTTTGTGAAGCAGGAAAGAGAGAGAGATTTCAAATAAGAACAAAACGAAAGAATTGCTTTCGGCACACAGAAAACAAAGCAAACGTAAAAGTCTTCAATCACTCGCTCAGCAACGCCATTCACTCCCAAAAATAGAGAATCAAATGTAGCAGAAGATCAATCAGACTATACATACACACACGTGTCTGAGCTACAAAAGTCCCATACTTACCAGCACCAATGCAGTGAATTTGTGATTCAATTAGAAAAATAAAGATCTGTGTGGAATGCAGTTCGTTTAGTGTTTTTTTTTTTTGTGCTTTCTGTTTTCAGAGAGAGGAAAAATGGTTGTGGTGGTGGAGTGGTGGTGTTTGGGTGGTGGAGTAGGGGTAGGGGTGGGGGTGGGGGTGGGGGGTGAAAGTGTTTATGCGTTAGGTGTCACTTAAAAGGCAAGACGTTGGAAAGCTCCAAAACATCAGCCTTTTAAAATTTGAGAGCATAATTTCGGGGAAATAAAAATTTAATGAAAATGTGAGAGTTTTTAATTTTCCTGAATGGACAGCAGCGAGTATTTATAATATCTGGGTATTATGTGGTAATAGTGTATACTGTAATTTTCGGACGTGGTCGTGGAATGACCAAATTGCCCTTCGAAACTGCAATATTGGCAAGTGGGTGACAGAATAAAAGGTGAGCTGTATTTTTGATTTGGGGGCGTGGGGGTGGGGGTGGGGGTGTGGTGTTGGACCACCGTCAATTTGTGTGGTGAGTCAGTCCAGCTCATAATTTGAGCGTGGCGCGTCTGCGTCTGCACTTTTGGTGCCATGTGCAGCCGTTGTATCTGATTCTTTTCACTCGTTCGGATTTTATGGATTTTGACTTTTACTTCGATTTTTTTCCTTTAACAACAGAGAAAAAATATTATTGGATAAAGTATAGGAAACAGATTTTAGAAATTTTGAAAAAGTCAATGTGTTGATTATTAATAGGAAATAATTAACGTATTACTCAGTCAAATTTTAAAATTAGTCATCCTTCAAATATTTGTCTAAACAATATTTTAGAATAAAGCCATCAACATAGCAATTTTCTTTAAGCATGACCATAAACGTCCAATGCTGTTATGGAATGCTTAGAATCACTAAAAAATTATGAGCTGGTAGTTATAACTTTGTCAAAATGTCATTCATGTTAAAATTCGTAAACAATAAAAATAATAAAATTTTAAATTACTATTACTAACAGAGATGTATATACTACAATAGGCTAAATATGAATCGAGTTTGTTTGGTTTGATTGCGATTAAAAATAAAAATTCAGGATTCGATTTAAATTTATTTATTGATAAAATCCATCACCAACAATGCGATTTTAGGCTATATTCAAATTTTGACCCATCTCATTATTTGTCCAATTTCTCGTGCAGCGTCAAATGGAACATTTAACATTGAATTTGTATACCTAATACATATTGCGAGTAACATAAATTCAACAACTAAAAAGTTGTAGCAAATATTCTTCTTTTAGGAGAAACAATGAGTCAGCTGGAATAAGTTGCCACTCTAATGAAAATGCTTTCCTTGTACAAAGCTTATGCCTGAAGAATTAATATAGTGAACTAGAATAGGTATAGTGTGCTAGTTTTAGAGCCTATGATCTTTGGATGGATCACTTATGTGCACTTCAATGCTGACTGTTTTTCTTTGGAAAAAGATTTCTAAATAACAAAAACATTTTTTTCTTTATAAAATTTTCAGAATTCCGAGGATAAATATAGTACTGTTTTTTTCATGGAATCCAATGTTAGTTCCGCTAGCTGTGGTTTTTTAAAATAATTACAACTTCATAGGGGAAGAGAAAAAGCACAACTTTGGCTTGAAAATAATTATGGACAGTGATATGTTCAAAAATACTTATACCTTCGTCCTTCTCGACAAAGGAAAAATATATATTTTTGTGATCTTCCTCCTAATCAGAAAATAAATAGTAGAAAATGAGTGATAAATGAGATTCTACTCAAGAACAAATAGTTAGGAGTATCAAGGGGTATCCATCTGATATTCAAATCACTTATAAAACTCGAAAGAAAGTGAAAAATCATAATATAAAGACGTATCTTAAAATAATAGAGAATTAAAGTATTTATAATATATATCGAAAAGTGTAATTTAGTGTAGTATAGTGCAAACCATTTGAATTTCATGAGCTGTGCACTTGAAATGAATATATTGAATCTCGTGACTTACCAAAATTGGGTCTCTTGGACTATGTCACATAGACAAGAAATGCAGAAAACTTGATACTATATAAAAAAAAAAAAAAATGATTTTAAGCTTTCTTTTGGTTAATAATTAAAAGCATCCCTCCTTAATTTAATTGTACTATTTTGGTTGTGTTTATATACAACCTATTAATTATTTATAAATTACTGGATCGATAAATTCGGTAGCTAGCTAAACTTATTTATGGTAGTTTAAAAAATCATAAATGATTAAATAGGAGAAAAAAGGATAATGCATCTACTTAGACATCATACTTATTACAAGTAAAGGTGCTAAAATTGATTTCTTGAATAAAAGCTTTCAACCCAATACCTAAGAAATTAAAATGATGCTTTTATTGTGGTCCCAAAAATTAGGCAACCAAAAAATTATTAAAGACTAACAAACAAATTATTTTTTTTTTTCACCAAATAAGAGAAAAGAAATGTACTTAGTTTGGAGGCTTGTTGTCCGTAACCATCTAATTATTGTAATGACTCTTAATTATGAAGTCCAATAATTAAAGGGAAGGACTAATTATCCCCGAGCGCTGTACTAGGAATAAATTTAATTATAGAAATAGTTTGTTGTTATTATGTTGGATTTTAATTTCGTATTGTAGACGGAAATAATAAATTTTAGAACAAAATGTACAATTTTAAAAAAAAAACATACTGCTTATGCTTAAATATAACAAAAATTGGACATTTTGAAGAATTTTTTTTCCTACATTTTCATTGAGAAATGGCCAAAATTTTAGTCATCAATAGACAAACAAACATGTGCATTGGAGAAGACAATAGCAACTCTGCATAGCAAAGAGTCAGCATCTACTCTGGAATTTGGAGATAGTTTTTGGATGTGGTGCGTCTTTTTATGAATTAATTGATTAATTAATTAAAAAATTAATTTACTATCCTTTTACTTTTCCTAAAAAATATTTTTATTCCAGTAATTTGTTTGCATGATCATAAGAGGATAACATATCCTCCCCGAAGAAATGCACATAGCTCGCAACCCAAAAAAGTAAATTAATTTTTTTTATATCTAATATAATTAAATCATAATATAATAAAATATAAAATAAAATATCTTTACGAGGAGAATGATAAGGTTGTCACATATATGAGTTTAACCTAAACTCGACCTTAATTCTTCATGGAATTTGATGTGATTGTTTTAGACGAAATTGGTAAATAAATTTATGTCTGCATTACGATTACCTGTTAAATATCCTGGATTGTTTCAACAATAGTTCTCAAACAGTTAAATCATAACTAATACGAATGAATTATTTATAAAAGTAGTAAAATACAAAATAAATTCAATGGCTATTTATCTATTTATAAATATTCAAAAAAAAAATTATATTCTCGTGTATACCTCTTTTATTCTTGAATTTGGAGTCAATGAACTCTTGCACCCGAATTATTATTGATCCATCAAAATTAGTAAAAACCCATAGCTCTCTAGTCGATGAAATAATTGTTCTTATAATTAACAAAAATCCATACTAAAATCTGCAGCAAGAGTCGATGAAAAGTACTTGTAATAAGTGATGTCCTTAAAACAGGTACGAGTATCATTGCACAGGGAATAGATACCTCTCCCCGAGTGTATTTATGGGGAAGAGCTTCAATGTTTGGACCACAAAAAATTAAATGTTGTGTCAATAATTGATGGCCACCAATAGTGAGCAATGAAATTGCATTTGGTTATGGGCTATAAATAGCAACAATACATGGCTTCATCATTATGAATTTATCATTGGCTTCTCCAAAATCTGGTGGTCAGAACTCAGAAGTTTAATGATGAAGCATGTTTTGTTTTTTCTTTCTTTTTTTTTCATGATAAATAATTATTGCAAGGTTGTCTGTGCTGATAATTTAGTGGGGTAATTGTTAGAGCCGTTTGTTTTTGTTTTTATAAAAAAAAAAAAAATTAATTTTTTACAATTTAAAATTAAAAAATGTATTTATTCTATTAAGTTTTATTAGAAATATAATTATTATTTTTAATTTTTATCTTCAAATCTATTAATATTTCATACTTTTTAATACACATGTTATACTCATTTTCAAACTTACTAACATTTTACGTTTTTTTATGAATAAATACCATGAAATAAATATATTTTTATTTACAAACAATTATATTTTACATAGGAACATACCAAAATTTATATATATATATATATATATATATTTATTTTTATACGAAAATCTAGTGAAAAATATTTTCAATCCTAAAAATATGAAAATAAATTTGAAAATGAAATCAAATGGGCTCTAAATATTTTATTATATTTTTAAATGAATGAAATTTTGATTATTGATTATTATTAACAGCATAATTTAATTAAAACAGCTCCTTTTTTTTTTGTTGGGGTGGGGGTGGGGGGGGGGGGGGGTCTGTTTTATTTGCATAAATGGATATGTTGAGCTTGATCACCTTCTAAGAAACTCATGTATTTCATTTTTAGATGTTAGCCTTTTGTATGGATCCCATATTGGAACAGCATAGTACTGAGCATTTAATGGATTTATTTCCCAAATGGAGCGCCGACAATAATTTACCTTCAGATTCATGATTGCTACTAGAAAATTGAAGTAGATAAATAGCATTCAAGACAATAAAAAAAAACAAATAAATATTTGTTGGTGTCAAAGTTGAAAATGTAATAATATCTGACTGAAACTAATTCGGAAGGTGCCGTACGTCAAAGCAACCCATATTTTCGGGCCCTTCTGTTGAATTTCGTCGCAGGTACCCTTAATTTTATGGGAACCATTGAGAATTTTAGTTGAATTTTATTTAAAATAATTCACCCAGCTTGTCTGATAGTGGAATAATTTTTCCTATTCTCTAAGGTAAAAGTTATTTGCAGCAAATTATCCGTTTTGATAGTTGTAAAAATCAAAATACCATATAATTAAAAGGTCTTAGGTTCAAACTCTACTAATATGGGTATTAATCTCATATTAATATTTGATATATATTATAAATAATGTAATGAATTTGAAATATAAATAAATGATATGTATTATACTGCTCCCTCAACACAAAAAATATAAAATAAAAAAATAAAAATCACCTCCTCTATCAATGATGCCACCTTTTTTCTAAAATTCATAGGAGATAATCATTACTTTAAATTTAAGTCGAACTGTGGAAATTTTGACTGAAAGTTTAGGTTTCTTAATTATTTGATTTTGCAAGATTTTGGAATTTCCATCAAAATTTCTAATTTTTTGAATATTATTAAAAAAATTATATCTTAAATAAGATATAATACTTAATAATAAATAATTAATAAAATAATACTTTCAATTACTAACTTAATAGTGAAATAATAATGTAATAAATATAATTAAAGATGAGAATGAAATTTCAGACAATTTTGAATCAACAAGATTACAAAACAAAGTTCAATTGGTTATGGATCAAATTCAAATATTTAATGTTATGTGTTAGATATTTTCAACATCTAACTAATAATTTATATTCGGCATATAAAAAATGAATGTAGAAGAGAGACGAGCGATAATGATTTTCATCCCTAGAAACGTGTAGTGGTTCTGAATTATGGATCTTATCAATATTCCATGCATTTTGTTTTGGTAAGTTTTTATGAGATTTAGTCAATGATTTATTACCAAGTTATAATTATTTTTATTAATTTTAAATTTACCACAACAACCTTATATCATACCATTTATTATAAACCACTACAAATATGATCATATATACAAATATTTATAGTTTAAAAGATGCATACATGTGTTAATTAAAGAGATTCAAATTTTTTAGTTATATCTATAAATTTATATACATTTTTTTAAAATTGAGACCAAATTTTGGATATCCTCAAAAAATTTACAATTTTACAGTTTAGAAAAATGTATCTATACTGATATTTACTACCTTAGGATACTATGCTAATTAATTTTTCATATGAGCTCATATCACTAGCGAATTTTCAATTTCTTTTATCTTCTTTAATTTTTGTGAAAAATAATTGCAAGTTAATTTTTTGAATTAAATAATAAGTTAATACCTTTCAAATCAGTGAGAAGTAAAAAGTCAATGAAAAAATTATCTGGTAATGTTAGTGTTTTTCTTTTTAAGAAAGGTCATACTAAAAAACAAGTTAGAATTATCTTGATCACAATGTTAACTTAAATACAACATAATTAAACTGTAAGTTGTTGGAATATAAATAACAATGTTAATAATTTATTTTATAATAATTTTTTTATGTGTAAATCCAATAACTCTCATATTTATTCAAAAAAACAATATGTAAATGTGTTTTACAAAATTTCCCCATAGTAAAACGGTATTCATATTTCATTTCACGAGCAAATTGAATCTGAAAAGCTGAACAGTTAAGACCGTCTAGAAACCCTATCATAATCATAGGCATCCTAGTACGTAGAAAACAGTAAATGCTGTCAAATCCACATGGAATAATAAATTTGGACATCCTAGGTTTTTTCTTTCTTTAGAGTCAACTCCTGCTAGGCTTTTTAAAGAGTTACCAGTATCTATTTTACCCTTTCCACTGCCTATTTCACCCTACCTTAGCCTGGTTTTAGACTCTCCTCTTTTAAGTTGGAGTTTTGATTGTTGCAATCAGACCTATCCCCCTACACTCCCCCCCCCCCCCTAAAAACCCAAAACAAGAGATAAAAGGAAAAAGGAAAATATTTTTTAATTTATATTACTCTAATTCTATAAAAAAAAATAAAAGAAAAGGTTTTTCACAGCATTTTAGAAGTAAATCCCAATGACAGAAACAGATAAAATTAAGAGGAATTATAGCCATAGACATCACTTTTTTATAAATTTTAAATAGTATTTTTGTGAATTGGAAATAATTTATTCTTTCTCATCAAATTAATGAGGAAATAAAAAGATAGGTGGAGTGTAGAATTTATTTTTCTTTTATTATTATTTAGATGATTGATTTTGTTATGTCAGAATTATTTAATTTTTTTTTATTATTATTGTTATTGTTGTTGTTTTTGTTTTTGTTTTATTAAAAAAAATCAAAATAAATATTTAGTAGAGAGCAGAGCAGGTAAATATTGCACCATCACAACAGTAGGGGTGCAGTTTGTGAGAGACAGTATGGTTGGGTAGGTATGAGACCAATGAACCAGAGTTTAATTAGTGGAGCCCCCGCTCATAATTTCATCACTGGCTGATTTGTACTACCTCTCTTACAATTGGCGTCCTCTGATACTCTCCCCGAGTCCTTTTTGTTTGTCTGATTGTTTCTATTCACAATTCCCAATTCCACATGATAAAATGTCCTTTTTACTCTTTTTTTTTTTTTTTTTTCTTTTTGACTCGAATTATATAGGAACTCACAGAGTAGAGCAAGCAAGAATATGAGATAAAAATAAAAGTATAAAGTTGAATTAGTAGTTTAGTTTGAATCCTTAAAGACTACCAAAAAAGAATATAACAAGTAGTATTTGGATTTATTTTAAGTTACTAAATTATTTAATTTAAAAGAATATTGGACTATTGAAAGTAGATATTTAAATATTTTGATTTAAAAATTAGACTTAGCAAAAAAAAAAATACTTGTCATTTATTTTGGATAATTTCAATATTTCTAATTTATTATATTTAAATTAGACATGTAACATGAAAAATATTCAGAAAAAAAAAATATCGAAGAAGAAGAGTAAATGCAACTTTGTGTTAATTGGATTTAACTTCCAAGTAACGGTAAATATTATTTTTCTTTTGTGTATGTTTTTTTTTATTTTTTAAAATCCGAACCCTAAAATATAAAAATAAAGGATTCAAACCCTAATCTTATTTATAAGAGGTAAGACCACGTAATACCACCAAACAACTATTTAAGGAAGACATTTAATTAGTTGAAAAACTAAGAAATATGATTCTAGTAAAGTTGTTTTTGAAATAATTATTTTCTTAGAATTGTGTTCAGACAAGACTTAAAACTAAAAATAATTCTTAGTTTTTAATTGACAAAAGTAATTCCAAAATCACATTGAAAGTTCAAAAGTAATTTTAGTTTTTAATCAAGTAGATTGTGAAATGCTCGATATTATAATAAAATATTAATATAATTATATAATTTAGTGATGTATAATTATTTTATGTAATTTAACATCTCACTAATACACATGAATAATAATCAAATAACTAGCATTTCACAAACCAATTTAAAATTAAAATTGAATCCCAAATTTTGCTTTATTAAGCGTTAAACACTTTGTTATAGGATAATTATCTTATTTTAAAAGACAAAAAAACATAAAATGCAAGGGAGAAAAAGGGTAGAATTACACCATTAACGTTGTTTGAAAATCTTAATCCTTCCAACAAGAAAACATGATGGGACCACGAACCACACGTTTCAGTGAAGCAGACGCTTCTTCTCCATTCAATAGGTGGGGGCCACAGCTAGGGGTGTCCAACGTCACCTCCAGCGCACAGTAGCCCATCTGACACGCGTTCGATCGCAGCGACCACCTTCCACATAACCCGTATTTCTTAGCTCCGAATTAGGAAAACAAGTATTTGTCGGCAGAGTTACCAGTTCCAACTAAAAACGCCAAAAAAACTTTAACCTAGTAAAAAGGAAAAATACAGCAAAAAATCTGTCTACAAAAAGAAAATATTGTGGGAGAAAAAAAAAAAAAACAGATAGTGATGTACCTTGACTAATTTGTCCTTGGGAATTTTACAAACACCAATTGGGTCCCTCAACATGCATTCAGCGTGGAGTGAACGGAATTGTGGCCAGTAGTTTGAGCAGTTTGTTCGTTACGTACTTGTCCGAATTTGAAGAATAGGCCAAAATGCCTATTCCTCAAATACTCAAAACACTTTATCAAATTTTAAAATTAAATAAAATTAAATTTACATGTAAAAGTGCAAGGAAAATAAAAGGGGTGTGTGTGGGGGGGGGGGGGGGGCGGGGGGGGGGTCAATTTGTCTGAGTACTATATAGGAGTGGCAATTCAGTCTTTTCCCATTGTAAATTAGATTTTAAATAATTTATATATTTTTTCTTTTGTAAATTCTTAAGGTAAAACATTCATATTAATTGTGTACTCTAAAATTATTGATTTACATATCAGGCCTTAAAATTATGCAATTTTTTTTTAAAAAATAAACTATTTTTGTTCGGAAAAAATTAAATTCCCAAAGAAGTGTCAAATGGTTGCCAGTCATTTTTTGTGAAAAAATGTTACATTACCAAACAATAGCCCTATGCAGGGCTTATTACATTATTTATTTTATAGTCTTGATGTTATTTCTATATACGTTTGGACAACATGAATGAATCAATTCAATAAAAAATTGTACTTGGGTGTGTGATTGGGAAAATAGTAGTTTCCTTTGCTTTCAACTGTTTATCCATTTTTATGAATACTTTGTATTGTCTGCTCTATGTAGTAGAATTCATAGTCACATCAAATGCTAAAAAAAACAGTAGACTGCAATAACTGCGAAAGTTGTACATGTCTTCACGTCTAACTCATGATGCTTTTATGCAATATTTAATAAACTTTGAAACAATGGTATATAACAATATCATAGTTATGTTTATCACACACAGTTCTCACAATTATAATAGTGAAAAAATTACTATTTTGTCATCGTTATTTAAAATTAGTGATATATTATAATGAAAAAGAAGTGGCGATAATTTTTGTTATTATCAATCTCGTCACTGTATTTTTATTGTCATTATATGTATCATTATTATTTTTGTGACTGTAATATAGCTATTACTGCAATAACACGAGTTATTATTATTTAATATATATAATTATCAATACATGATATGTGATTATGTTTTTGGGTGGTGGATATCGTTTTTTAAATAGTGAATATTGAACAACTTATCAAATTTCATGATTTAAATTTTTTATAATATCAAAATTGTCAAAAAAAAATCAATATAATTAATCGGAAGTACAAATTATACTAATTAGGCTGTTTGACTATAGTATAGCAAATTGTAAATTTAAATATGAATGGAAAAGGCAATGTTTAGAACTAAATCAGGCTTGAGTTACACAAAATTAGTTGGGATACAAATTAATCTTTCTCTCTTTGATGTGAACTTAATATATATATATATATACACACTTTTTTTGCACTCTACATATACTCAATATTTCCATCTTTACTTTCAGTCATAATCATGATTAATGACAGTTATCTCAAGGGCCCGCCATTTTGACTTTTAAAAGTTAATTCGACACTTTATCCGTGCTTTAATTTGAAGCAAAACCTAATTAATTTATAATTTCCTTTTTTATGTAAAAAGGAAAAATTGTCTATTATGGAATGGGGTGTGAATTGACAATTTTGTTGAAGTTGATTGGTGATGATAACTTTGAATAAGTTCAATTACCAACCCAAGTTTTCTTGCATCTCAAATATCTTACCCCATCAAGTCTACAATTGTGTACAATACGATGCCTGAGTTATAGGTGACAATGGAGCGATTTGAAATGTGAACTTACTTCACACTTATCTTGTTTGAATCGATTTTTTACTATTATAAATAAGTTTGGAATGAATTTTAAATTTTTATTTTCAGACTCGTCATGCCCCATCTCATTTATTTTTTTAAAAAATTATTATATTTGGATTTACATGATATTTTTTTAAATATATATTTGATATTTTCAGTGTATTATTTTTTTAAAAAAATATTTTTTTAATATTTTAAAATAATAAAATGAGCCTAAAGAGTTAGTGAGTCTAAACCACTCGATTTGGGTCTGATTCCAAAAAATTCTTAATAAAATGGATCTCAAATTCATCCTATTATCATCCATAGAGTCAGTAAAGTCCAAAGTTCAAACCTTGGTGGTGTTTTAATTAATGTTGTATGCTCCAGAATATTATTCCTTTCAAACTAAATAAGTTACATAAATTGTGACAAGGAGGAGAGCAAAAAGATGGATCAAAAAATTTTAAAATATAAGTCACCTTAAACCATAAAATCGAAAATTCAATTTGACAAAACTTTTATTAATTGAATTGAGAAGTCGTCCACAAAACACGTTACACCCTTTCTATTTTGGATACAACGATGTTAAATATTTTAACCGTAACACAAAATATGATTTTTTATTCTCATGATATTGACGCCCACTTCTATTGAGTGATGATTATTGCCTAAATGAATAATTTTACAAAAAAAATAATTTTTTTTTTATAAATTGCAAAAATGGGTGAGGCTAATAATTCTTATATGTGGTTAAAATAAGGTTTATCAATAAGATCAAATGGATGCCATTCAAATACAAGATTGTTACATCACTCGGGTCCATAGTTTTATACTTATGTTTTTTGATGGGGAAGTAATCTCCTACAAAACTACTTCCCAAGTTAGCATGATTGGATGAAGTCATTGTAGTGGACTTTGGCCACATTTATTAAACGTCATCAATCAGCTAAAATATCAATAAGTAGTACTAATCAATGGCAATTAGTATGGTAATTAATGTCACAATTGATTGAGACAGTTCAATCATGCAAATGTTAAGCTTAGCTGGCCATTTAATGCTAATGCATGTATAATATTTGAATATAGATAGTGTGTGTGTTACACTAATAGAATAAAGAAATACATACTCAATCCAAGATACGAAATATGTTTATAATTATATTTTAATTGAGTTAATTTATGATTTAATTAATTATGAATTCGAGTTATTTTCAAGAAAGTGGAGGACACTTATTTATTAAAAAAAATACAAGAGCATGCATATTTTAAAATAATCAATAATTTAATATATAAATCAAAAATTCTAATCCATTTTAGACATGGCCAATCCAACCACTTATACACGAGTCTTGTGATTTTGAACTGTGAACTAATCATGTAACACGATAAATGTACAATTAATTTTGGCAGGACCAAAATTCAATGAGAGCTAGATATTTAGATTAATCAATTTTAAGTGATTTTCTATAATATTTAATATTTAATATAAAAATAAGAAAAAAGAAAAGAAAAGATTGAATGTACATGGAGAATAGAGACAGGTTAAGTGAGACATAGTGCAAAGAGAAAATTCCATTAGCCAGCTAGAATGATAGCGTCTTAAAAATTAAAAAAAAGAAAAGGACCTTTTTATTTTTATTAGCCGACTGTCAAATAGTATACGGATAACTCCATTGTCCCATAATGATATGTCTAGAAATGCTTCTGCCACAAGTTTCATTTGGCAAAAATTATCTTCAGAATCATTTTTCTGGTTTTCCACTCTGCTTTTCTATCTTCCAAAACTCTTTCATCTTTGGGGAATAAAGAATTGATGAGTTTTTTTGAAAAATAAAATTGGGGTCTTGTAGATAAATATTTTCATTTTGACGAAGCATGAAATTCAGGGATGAAGTACAAAAAATGGAGGATGAGGGGAAAATTTATTTTTCTTAAAAATAATGTAAAAGTAGTATTTTCAAATTTTTTTAGAGGGGGGAATTTTAAATTTTGTAATTTTATGTATAAAATTTAAAATTAATTTAAAAAATTTATGGAGTTGAGGGAAGGAAGAGGGACGCCATTGCTCGGCCCCTTAGCTCCGTCTATGATGAATTCATTTTTAAGTGTGTAAGTACGTAGAAAATCAATATGGTATGATCATGTATTCCATAATAATCGTCTCTTTTTTGTTATAAAATGCTCATTATTTTTTTCTTTTGGAAAAAAAAATATACTTTTTCCTTATTATTTATTTTTTTCTCTATCTTTAGTTGTTTCCGACAACCATCAATACTAGGCAGAAATAGCACTAAATGTATTGACTTTGGCTTTGGCCACAAAATGAAGATAAAAGTAAAAAAGGGGCATGAATATGTAAGAATAGAGAGGATCGTGGAATAAAGAAGAATGATGAGGAACATGGGAACCTCATTTAATAACAATTTCTTCACCTCTTGTACATGGAAACTTTCAATCTTTGCTTTGTTGACACGAAAGGCTATTATGAGATTGTTATAAATATTTTATATTGAGGTTTCCAGGTTATATAAATTTGAGGTTTTAGGTTTAAATTTTGTCAGATGTATAAATATTTTATCTCACTTATATAAATTTATTATAATTAAATTATTATTAATTATTATATTAAATTAATAATTTATTAATATTGTCTTGTAATGATGTAATTATCTTTTCTTTTAAAAAATAATGATAATAAACATAAAAAAGAGGGATAAGATTAGGAGCCAAAATTATACCAATGGACCCCTCCCCTCAGAAGCACAGGACAGCTTTAGTCCACCACCCCCTTTGCCTTTTTGATGCCAAACCACGTTGTTTTTACCTCGGATTCGAAATTGCCTTTGGCACTTACCACCAACTAATTTATCCAAAAAAAAAAAATTATCTTTATTTATTCTCAATTTATTACTGCACATTAACAAATATTTGTATTTAGGATTTATAAACTTTTAAGAAATTCTACCACAAATTCGATTTATATTTACACACGATTACTCATCATAAAATGTAAATCAATCATATATAACAGTATATATCATTTTAATTTTAAATAATTTCGACCATGATCGCAACTACTTGTGAAAATAAATCTCTAATCTTTGCAAGTGCATGCACTAAACATTTTCTAGAATATTGCTTTTGTCCTTGGGTTACTAATTAAGTGTTGTCAAGTGTTGTAAGAGTGATTAGCATCGTGTTAGTCTAATAATACGATGAATAATCCTAGAGCACGATTCCGACAGAGTAATTAAGATCATTGATGACAGATTAGACTTGGGTAAAATGAATAATGTGACTTTACAAAAAATTAATGTACAATGCTACATATATCTGTCTCATTAAATTGAAGATGGTTCGTCTATAGAATTGACTTCCAATCTGATCAACCTTTACCTCCATTGACACAATCCACAACAGCTAAAAGTGTGAAAGAGAAATTTAACAGCAACCATTATTGGGTTTCATTGTTGTTAAACTCTATGGATGATGATGATGATGATGGGTTCTTGACCAAGGACAATTTGGTAAATTTTAATTAATCGAGCTCGTGATTGTGAAGAGTTATTCAAGAAATGTCTATAAAGACATGTCAATGAGTTTGGTTGTTGCCTAGCCATTCTATAAATGATGATAATGATGGGTTTTGGATCAAGGATAATTTGGTAAATTATAATTAATCGAGCAAAGACATGCCAATGAGTTGAATTGTTGTTTGGCTCGAAAAACTCCCAACATTCAAGTCGTTAGATAATTAATGAATAATTAATTTCAAAAAATTAACGATTAGAGGGTATTTATAAGTACGACAAATCTTTGAAGTAAAATTTGATTGGGCACCGAACTAATCTCCTACATCATCCTACTATTTGTAGATAATGAACTTTTTTAATCACCATGTCCATAAAATTTATGCTAAGAACTTGTATTCCCATCCAATCATGGCCTTAGAACCAATATGATCAAAATGTCCTTTAGGCTTTAGGCAATAGTAATACTGTATTACCACTAGAACTGTTACCCCTGTGGGGGAAAAAAAATAATGAAATTTTTGGCCATGGACCAAAGGACCATTGTCTTTATCTGTTTTTCTTTCTTTTTTTTTTCCTTTTTTTTTTTTAAAAAGAACACTTGTGGAGTAAAAAATAATTGCATTTTTGGCCATGGCCCAAAGGACCCTTTGTCTTTATCTGTTTTCCAATCTTGCACTCTTTGGAATCCTAGATTTTCAAAAATCATTTTGGTTGATACTCTGTTTCTTCCAACTTTGTCTGTTTTTTTTTCAGTTCTTTTTCTTTAATCATAACAACCCATCAGTGACCCAGTGTTCCCAAAAAAACCCCTCATTATTTCAGAGATTTTTCTTTTTGTTGTTTTGCAGATGGAAGTTTTTCCATGTACAAAAAATTGTGGGTTTTGCACGCCTGCTGCACTGAACCCGCAAATCTTGGACAGTGCCAGAAGCCTAATTAATTTAGTGGTTCACATGTGCTCCACTTAAAAACAACCACGTGGTTTAGTTTGACATGTGAAAGCCTCTTAATTAAGATTTCTATTTGGGTCTAAACATCCAAAAATGCTATTTACTTTGGGCTAAGCCCAGTTTGGCATGCACAGATTACTAGGAAAATGTCAGATTACTACAACTAAATCCAGCAGCACCCATTACCATGGTTGTTGACTATGGATGTTGTTATGTAATGATAAATGTAATCGTTTTACCAAAAATAATAAAATTTAAAATAATTAATAATCTCTTTTATTTCAAGAAACTAGTAAATTGTTGTATAAGACGGTAAAATTGTTGGTGGGTTTAGAATAAGATTCATTTTTTTCGAGTTCGAATATTTATATCTACATAAACATTTAATAATATAATCTTGACACGATCGACATATCATATAATGAAAAAGAGATAAAAATCCTCGAATTTAAATGCCCAGAATTAGAGAAATGTCAAGTAAAGAAGTGCACTTGTTAATATTTTGTTTAATAAATTTGGGTTTATTGTGCTAGATAAATAGTCGTGATTATAATAAATAATTATTACAGATGATGTGATACGATCATGATCATTCAATTAATAAAACTGGGTCCATCAAGTGTAACCAGGTATCAATCAGAATACATTGATGAGTAGGCCCAATTTTAATGTGACAAATTTAGATATGAAGATGTGCACATGGACATGGGGGCAAGTGTCACAATTTCCACATTTGCAAAAAATGTGAACCGACAATAACATAAACTTCAATAACTTATGTTTAAATCGTTAATTCATTTGTTTTGCATTTAGATCTTTGGTTTCAGTTTATTGAGGAAAGTACTAAAAATATTATTTTGTTCTGTTTGATTTTGAAGAAAACTACCCAAGAAAATATTTCTACAAATTTTCATCATAGACATATTTATCAATTCACACATTTGTTTAACTCTTTGTTATAATATTTATTTTATTTAAACAGAAAATGTGGTGAAATCTAATTTTCCATGCTTTTCTTTTCTTTCCTCCCCCCCCCCCCCCGGCACCCACCACCACTATAATTTTTTAAATCATTTGGTGAGAAAATAGAAGTTAAGTTTGGGCCAATTTCTTAAAATTCAATTTTGGGCCTGTATTTAATGATAATGTTGATTCAAATCTCACATTGGTTCAATTTGGGCCTGTATCTCAAGGTGGGCGGCCTACTTAATTGCTATAAAAAGAAAGCAAAATATAATGATGCATCATATTTTATGAAAAAATAAAATGGGCTTATATTTTTTTTCCGTTGTTTCCCACTCTAACTAATATTTAAAGTAAAAAAATTCGGAAATGAAATGTCACTTTAAAGTCCAAAAAAAAAAAAAAACTCATTGTATTTTTATTGTTCTCTGAGAACTTGATTGTGTAAATTTAATACTTCATACCTGCTGGCAATGGGTGATTAAATTTAAATGTATCTTGACCAGGACCAAAATTAAATATTACAAATTCCAAATTTAATGGTTATATATATATAAAAAAAAAAAAAAACAGTGGGAGTAATAGAGAAGACCATAATACGTTCAGGCCATGCTGTTGTCCAAATCTAGTAGTGGGTCAGCTGTAATACTATTACTCGATATTCCACTTGGTTGTCTTTGTCCTTTGACAGGCCCAAAATGTTTTTTGATGTGAGACACTTTATTTCATCACCCGTGGGCCTTTACCCCTTTTATTTCTTCTTTTGGGCTTTCTTTTCGTTATGGCCAACCAAAAAATAAAAATAAAAAATAGTTAAAATTCGATTTTATTTCATCCACCACCGATCACCCATTTCCACCACCTACCTCTCATCCATTTTTCATAATTTATCTACCACAGGCATCTTCCAAAACCTTTTTTCCTCCATGGTATACCAACTTTTTTAGGCTGATCATGAATTTTAAAAAATCATCCAAATTATATTGTACGGTTATGTTGATATTGATTTACGATTAAAAATAAAAATTTTAAATTTTAAACAAAACTGCATTGGCATGGAGGTGCGGTGACATTTTGAAGAAAAAAAAAAACTGCATTATAATCATATCGCCCCTTGTATAAGTTAAGTAATTAATTAAATTTATTATTTATTATTTAATATTATTAATTGTACAATGGACTACTGACAAATTTCAATCAAAGTTCAAAATTTAGCTCTCAACCCTCAACAATCCTTGCATTACTTATTAGGTTTATCTCATTTAATTTAGGTAGTGCAATTTGCACTAAATATTTTAACTTTTGTAATTTTGAAAATTTAGTTCTTATATTTCTATTTAGGAGACACTTTAATGTTATTGTACGGATTTTTTTTTCAATTTACATTTTTACAAATATTCTAAAAAATATTTTTTTTTAATCACATAATTTTTTTTTAAAATTAAAATCGTCTTAAACCACACATTTAATTTTACTTAGTAAAATCGCATATGATAATTCAGTTTGAAATTAATAAAAAAAAAATATCAAACCGCACTGTGTAGTAACTTCTATCAATAATCAGTCAATTATAATGAATAATAAAACAACAATGCTTATTGCATATAAAAAAAAATGTCAATAATTAATTGAATAATGCTCACATCAATTCAATAATCATATTTGGAGGTTGTTTAATGGCTTCATTTTTCTGTTATTTGAAGAAATTAAACAAGATATAATTTCTGACAAAACCATGTGGTTTCCTCATGCTTTGACCACTCTTCAAATTGACCCTTTGCATCATCGGATCCTTCAATCTTTCATAAAACTAAAACTTAAAATTCTGAAGGAAGTTTTACTTTAATTGAACCACTCGATTATTTCTAAATTAAGACAGAAATATTATATCAGGCATGTTATACTAATTTTTTTATTATTCTAGTGGGCACTAGGCTAGAAGCCTAGAACTTATTAATTCATAGCTTAATGATTGCACTTTAGATTATTTATTTTAATCTTGTATTTATATAATATATACACATTGCATTTATCTAATTAATTCTAGGTGCATATTTTAAAAAAAAAATACATGTAAGTATTGTTTGGGTAATATAAAATTAATTGTTATGCATCTCAATCATCATTAGGACATTCCTCTAAGAAAAAAAATATTGAGTAAGTGATATATATAAGAAAAATCATGATGTAGGAGTCAATGTTGCCAAAATAAGAAGAAAGTAATAAAGAAAGATGGAGAGAGCATAGCGATTGACGTGAATCACTTCATCATTTGCGACCTCTCTTTAAAAATATGGTTAAATAAACAATTTTTTATTTTTTTTGTAAGGGTCTTTGCAACAAAATAGAAACTAAAAGATGTAGGTCAAATTATTTTCATTAGACTAAGCCCTCCCCTCTCTTTTAATATGTTGCATTATATTTGTTAAATTATTTATCTTGCTATTACATTTAAATAATACTCACTTTCAAATTTGTCAATAAATCACTGATCTTGATCATATCAAAGTGTTTGGTTTAGTATAGAGAATTTAATACGAACAACGACTGTCACAATTCAAAATATATTTCCGAAGTATTTTTTATTATTATTTTATTTTTTGAAAAAATAATGTTGACTGATTCCTAATTCCAGAATTCGAATCGATGGCTAAGTAGCTCATAGGTACAAAACGCTTATTTGTGAACAATTTTATCTCAGTCTATTTTGAAAATACTATTATATATATAATAATAATTTCTCAAGGGTTCGTCTTGTCATATTTTATTGTCACCGAACATTTTCTTTTCTAGGTACCTATTTTTGCTATACCCATATATATGAGTCATGAGTCACAGTTAGAGACACTAAGATGATATTTTAGTAAAAATTGGATCTTTGTCATTTATTTAACCACAAAAAACAACGTAATACTTTAATTTGTACTTATGAGATATTGTCTCTCGTGGTTGATCGAGTGGTGTTGGGTAGGAATTTGAACCCAAAAATTTCTAGTTCGAATTCGCTACACCACTCAATCTTTGGTTTCGTACCAAACTTTGTCTAATATAATTTATTCTTTCGTATAATTTGTAAGTTATTGTACGAAAATAAAATTTAACCAATGAATATTTCAAATTCAAATAGTGGTGGGTCGTCAAACCAAAATAATACCAAATCAAGAAACAACCTAGTCTAAGCTCGATACATCCCAAATCAATTAGCAAACAGAACAACATTATCTACTATACTACTTTGTCACGTCTAACAATTGCCCCCATACAAAACTCAGGTGAAACAAAACAAATAGTTCCCTTCAGAAATCAAAGCCAAAAGCTAAAAGCATTTCCCACAGGTGCTCTCACATGGGCTGCTGCTGCTGCCTCTATAACTCCCACAACTCCTACCACGTTATAACAATACTATATTATTAACTATATATTCTATGAATTATTCGAAAATGAAATTTCATAATACTTATATTCTGATAAATAATCAACCTCAGTACATAGTCTTGAATTCCTTTACAATTTCCATTTTAAATGAATTAATAAAAATCGCCACATTTCATTTACAAGAGGTGACCTCATCGTCAAATCATCTTTATTCTTTGCAGCGCATGATGATCAGTTGTTGACTCCACTCCGATTCGAACCCCGGGACGACTCGGTGGTGACTCGCCCACCTACTTGCCATCTCCATCATATTAATTCTCCGGCGCTGGTGTCACTCAGTCGTTAACTCAGTGACTCACCACCCCCATTCGAAATAATTTTACGTACAAGAATTACAAAAAAAAAAAAAATTGAAAAAAAAAAAAACAAAAGTCATCCCCAGTAAAAAAAACCCACCTTTGGAAACTCAACAGAGAGTGTTGAGATGCAGAGCATTTGCGAGCATTTTTGCTGTGTGAGAGAGCTAACTCGGACGAGTCGACCCGGGTCAAAATCCGAAGTATTCTTGAATTTGTTTTGTCTCTAAAAAGTCCAATTTATTTCCTCACCAAATGGACTTATCGGAACCTCCATGCAAAAGGGGCCGTGAATCGGCCCAAAACTCAAGGTTGCTTCTGAAGCCAACATGGCAGTATCTTTGGAAGTCCTCAAAGCTCATGAAACGGGCCGAGTTGTTGATATTGGACTCTGTTCGGGCCAAGTACCGAAGAATTTCCTCAAAAAGAGACTCATCGCAAGGGATGGCTAATGGGCCCGTGTTAGTGAAGCCGTACTCTTCCTCAGCCTGGACCAACAATTTCTTAAATACAGGGTGGTTCAGGTACGTGGTCCGGACCACGAACCGCCTACAACTCGACCCCACGGTCACCGCCACGTGTCCTGCTGGCACGTCCGAGGGTGCTCGACGGGCTGCCATCGCCGCCTTCTTGCGCCACCGCCGGAGCATCTGGCGAATCCGGACAATGTGGCGGATTTTGCTGCACGCAGACATCTTTTGGGGAAATTCTTGTTTCGAGGAGAATTATGAGAGCAGATGGAACTATATTGTTCCTTAGAGTTGTGTTCTGTTTGTTGGGGGTGGGTTGAAATGAGAGAGTGAGGGAGGATTGATTGATGGGAGAGAGATGGGATTATATAGTGTTGGGAGTAGAGGGTATGCCCTTGGTTTTCGGTGATAATTACAAAATTGGGATGACAGTTGGTGCTAATTGTTTTTTTTTTTTTTTTTTTTTTTTTATGCCTGTGATTGGATAATCTGAAAAATATACAAATAGGGGATGGTAAAAGCTGCACCATGGTGGAAGAAACTTCAATCTAATGGCAAAGCACGTTAATATTTCACATTATAATTATATATTTATCGTATATAAATACAAAATATAAAACTAAATTAGAACAAAAAATTCGAATTATATAAGAATTTGAGGTCTTAACTGAAAATTCTGTAAAAAATGTCGGTATTTATCTATTTTTTATAATAATTAACTATTTTAAATTATTGATTCATTGTTAATTGATATTAATATATATACTGATGTATTTAATTGTTTCACTCAAGTAAATAAAATTTTAGTAAAAGGACAAAAAAAAGAAAGAGGTAATTTTGCTTTGTATTTATGTTTCTTCCTTAACTTGGCGACTCAATAGTTAGGATTCGACTTAAAGGGAGCATTGAATTCCTCACCCCTGGCTTTAAAACCAAAGAACCACAAAAAAAAAAAGAGGTAAAAAAAAAAAAAAATATGCTGCATTGATACATGTGGGATAGGTAGGACTTAGGAGTACCATTTTCGAGTATGATAATTGATTTAAATCTCGATTTAATTAAGATGATTTAAGCAGGTTCAATTATCAACTAAGAACTAAACTAAAATATCACTAAATGCATTTAAAGCTCAAATTATAGAGAGAATTATTGTGAAGCCATGAACAAAATTTCGAGTCTAGTAGTAGGATATAAAAATTTAGAATTACCTAAATGATTCGATTCACAATTAATGTCATTCCGGTACCATTTTGATTCGGTTACTTTAGTAAAAATTAATGTCTAGATGCCATATCAACCCAACGTAGTCAGAGTAACAATTTATTACAGAAAACCTTTCAGTCTTCAATAACTTAATATCATAAAAAAAAATATCCTACACTGCAAATCAATTTTTTTTGTTATAATTGATATTCGATTTCATATTACAATATTACCAATACATAATAAGTATATAATTTTTTTAATTTTTTTTAAATTTAAAATAAAAATATTGTCTAATTCTCCAACTCCCCTCCAAGTAAAGCGAATCAATGACTAAATATGTTGTAGGTGTAATGTGATTACCAACAAGTTACTTTGTCTTGTCAGAGTGCATATTGATGGTGTTATTCCTTCCACTTAGTGTATATTGATGGTATTATGGTAATATTCATGTTATACCACATGTATGGTATATTTAATGTATGGATGAATGACAAGTGTCCAATTTTATAAAAAATAAAACACTTATATAATGAATATATACATTTATAAGACTATAGTATTACAACCAAAAAAATAAATATCAATCAATTACATAATAGAGGATTTGAGGTATCTAAAATGGACAGTAAAATAACACCATTCCCATTAGCAAGTCAATCGATCATCTTCAAATCCAAAACTGTTACAAATATTTTTCACAATATTTTACATCTCAATCTGAAAAAGTCCTTGAATTTAAGAAATTATGACATCGATCAATTTAATATATTTATCTTAAGAATTCCCTTGAAAAAACTCGATCCCGATTTAAATTAAGAGATTTATTTATTTAATTAAGAGCCCATCAACATTTCTTGGCTATTTAATGTAATACAAGGAATGGAAGAAGGGTGCGGCCGAAAGATTTGGAAATGGACAGCAGCAAAGCAGCCATTATGGTGGCCGTGTGATGTGCTTTTTAAGCACACGAATTCTATACTCTAAAGTCCAAAACCCCCTCCAAAACCTTCCACATGCTAAGTTAGAGGGAAAACAAATTTTAATCAAATCCATTATGCTCTCCAAGAGGTAGTTGGCTTTGGCCTTATGCAAAAAAAGATGCCCTTTTTTTTTATTTAATTGGCCCAAAAATAAAATAAACAAACTTATATTTTTTTTGCATTTTTAAATGTTTCCAAGAATTTTTTATCCTCCACATCTGGCCATGAGCCATGTGAATGACTGCCCCATCTATCATTTTCTTTTAAATTCCTTGGCTAGCAGCCAAAACTTGCCCCTTCTTAATCAATTTTTAAATCTTAATTTGGTACTCCATCAAGATTAATTATGATTGGCTTAGAGTACTATGTTCATTAGGGCTTGACATGTGTCATTTATTAGTATGAACTCAAAAAAAATAAAATTTATTATTATTTATTTTTTTGGGTAATTGGTGTTGAGATTTAGAGGGCACTTATTGAATGGTCAAGAAGGGTGAGTAGGAAGCCAAGGGCCCTAAGGGAATTTTCAAGCACAAGGGAAAATGCATCCCCCTAAATGTATAAGGGCACTTAAACTGTCCCACTTGTCAAGGTTTAAGGATCACAACATTTATTAACATTGTTCAATGGCTTCATCAAATTTTGCATCCCAACAAAGTTGAATCCATTATTACCAACATAATCCTACATTATCATTTAAACTCATCATATATTCTTGTTCCCTTGTTTTGTTTCATGACATTGATTTTGGTGGTTTCGTTTGCAAAGATTTGGGGAATATAATCTAGCATAATTATTGGATTAACCAGGATTAGGGCTTTAATCCAGGAAAACATGCATGAATGAGCAATCCTAATTCTAAAACGTAGATAATTATGATTTACTTAAACACTCAAACTATCTTAACTGTAAATTTGAACTATACACCCTTCATTCACAATCAATTCAATTTAACTCTAATAAATCATATTTCAGAGCATAATTCACTCAAAATTGAAAAAAAAAAAAAAGCCTCCAAAGGGAAAATCATGTTTTGATTTAAAAGAATTTTCATTGAGTTATGGTTAATTTCCCTTACAATGATGAAAAAAATCCCAATTTTATTTATTTACTAGTGTGGAATTTTAGCATATTAAGTTTAATTTGAAACAAGGGTTAAAAAATATCCAAGGATATGGGTCCCACTCCCTTGCTTAAGAAGTTGATGACGTGGCACGAATCATTGTTATCCGCTACAAGAGGGGGCGCGTATTTCAAAGAATACCGTTATCTCACGTCAGACTGAGAAAGTTGACATGGCACCGTCTCGGGAGACTTCAAACCCGCCCAGTTTGATCTCTGTTGGATTTTGGGCCCCATTTTCATACCACCGCTCTTCCACTTTTAATTTTCTGTACTCCATAATAATTTCCACCTCCCCATTTTCTTTTTTAATATTTTGGTGCATTTATTAATATTACCATTAATTATTTAAAGTGATAACGCATAGTACCAAGTTCGACAATATTATCTATTAAATTTCTCTTCACTTTTTAGTGAAATTTTTATAATTATTTTGATTGCATATCTATCTGAGCAGATATCGTGGTTATTGATACAAATCTAGTCGATACTTATTCTCAAAATACATCATCATTTCTTTTTCAGGTAAGATAAAAAAGTTTATGACCTCGTCGGCTTTCTACCTCCACACGATATTCTTCGCACTTTCACTCATTGCAGAAAAAATCTCACTACTATCTCCCGTAGGAGTTTGGGCTATGTTTCAATATCAGTATGGTTAATCATACACTAAAAATAGTATTATTATTCTATTTGTCCTCATTTATTATTTTTATTTTTACACATCTTAAATAAAGCTTTATTGTGTAAAATTGAATTTTTTTCTTCAAAATTATTCTATTATCAAAATAATAATATAATATTATTAATTCTAATAATATTTATTTTTTTAACTTTTATCTAAAACTAATAAACTAAATTCATAGAATGAGTCGAGTATAATTGTAAAATTTAGCCTCCAAATAGTGGTTATGTGATGTCAAGTTGGACGCATGAAATTTTAAGTGGGCCCACTTCAAAACAGTTGGCGAAAACTTTGGGGGATGAGAGCTTTTTTTCCATAAAATTATAAAAAATGTCCAGGTTCGTTGTGTGCTTAGTTGTACTGACTGCCGTCACGGCCCCACCCGCCCCGTCTACCCTCTGGTACGGCCCATTTTCAATTTTATTGGTTATTTTTATTTCTTTTAATCAAGTGGTAAAAATTTAGCAAAAAGAAAAAGTCTTTTTTGGTACTACAGTACGGTTCACTAACAACCTTTTGTCATGCAATGAAAATAATTTCGAATTCGTATTTGTTACATGTATATATTAATGATATTATTTTATATATTTATCATGTTTTGATAGTTATATAATAAAAAATGTAATATTAATTGTAATAAAAATTTAGAATATATTTTATGAAGGATTATTTGCATTAATCTCTCTTGATGTTTGAAGTTTTGATATTCCTAGTTTGATTTTTTTTGTCAAAAACTTCCCTTTCAAAACGATTAAATTAAAATTAAAAAAAATTATATTAAAAGACCAATAAACCCCTAGCCTAACTCGATATACTTAAAAATAATTCATTATTTTTAAAAATTTAATTGGAGCCATTATCTCAATTACAAATATTAAGAAAAAATGAGAAACTTGAATTCATATTAAAAAAAATTCAATTACACACAAATTATTAAAGATTAACTTGGATAATTTGTGCTAAGGATGACGTGCACGTGTCCCCTTAAGCTCAATATTAATGAAAGATTAACCGTGATACTATCTGCTAATACGTGCATTTTTTGAATCTCTTTAATTATCCTATGTTTTTCCTTTGGCTTTTTCATATTGAGGTTGGATTAAGGCCGACATTCTGGATTTTTTTTTAATTGCTGATTATTTGATTAAATTAATTTCATTTAAAATCTTCCCTTTTTTTTAGTTGTATTTTCTTTGTTTTTAATGTTTTTTTTTTGACTGCCAGACTGCAGGAACAATTAGCAACACTGCATCGAATAAAAAGAGCTTATTCTCTGAGTTGTGCTATTAAATTCTTAATCCACGCAATTTTGGCATCATGCAAAGCAGCTGTTAAGAGGCTGCCACGTTGCACTTTTTCCAATTTTCATAATTAGTAAATTTAATTATTCTAATCTAATAATACACCATCTTTTATTACAAATCTTATTTATTACCCGTCAAAATTTTATTTGTAAAACTTATAAAGAAGATAATCCATAATCTTGTTTAGCCACAAGATTAAGGGAGAGCTTATGCAGACAACATATGAACGTGATGTCCTAAATCGTGGTGTTTATCCTTCGACGCATGCTTTACATAGATTGTCACGTGGGACTTCATTATCAACTTACATTTATTAAGGTTACATGTCAAGAATTTATGTGTACTTTTGTATACGATGAATGTAATATTAGTCGTGTTCACTGAATATGATCAATCCCAGTAATTATTAAACAAATAAATTAGGATATTATCTCAAAATCTTTGACTAGCAGTACATGCTTGTATGTACAATCACATGCACTTAGATTAAGTTAATTAGACCAAAAAGTTTCACATGAAATGAACCTTAATTATTTGCTGATTCCCGGGTTTTAAGGTAAATTTCTTACTGACAAGAAATTAAATAAATTAATATGTATGTGATTTTCTCAAGTGAAATAATGTCTTCGTGATTCGAAAATTTCCATGTCAATAAATAGCTATATTAACTGAAAATAATATAAGGCAGCTGATGAGGCGTAAAAGTATTTTCTTTTTTTATAAAATAAAACAGATTAATGGAAGACTAAATTTGATAAATTTTGGGGAAATCACTAAAAAAATTTAAATTAAACTTTTATATCCAAAGACCATCAAAATATTTTTCGATCCAAAAAATTCATTCCATCAACTTTTCATTGTAAAAAACCCAATAGGTGTTTTTTTTTTGGACTAAATTAGCTTTGACTTCTAAAATTAAGATTTTAATGAATTGATTTTTTTAATAAAAAAAATTCTTTAGGTTGCTCAAATGAATTTGTATTAATGTTGATTTTAATTTTATTAAATTAAGTTTTTGGAGAAAAATATTTTCTTAAATGGCTAGATATATAAAGCATAGTAGAGACAAAATAAAAAGATTAAAAAAATTCAAATCTCATAAATTAAAATTTTCCAAAACTTTTACAAATTCTAAAATGAATACAATTAATAGTGAAAACTAATTTTTAAAATTGTATATCAATAGACAAAAAAATTGTTCATGTAAGAAGTTCAATAGTAATTTTATCCAAAAATAGGTTAAACGTTAGTGATTGGGTTTTTGAAATGAAAAACTAGTGCAATCAGTTTTTTGGACTGAAAAACAATTCTATGCTTTTTTTAGATATAAAAATTTACATTAATATCTTTTTAGTAAATTTTTCTTAAATTTTCAAGGCATATAGTTTGTTATTTTAGTTGCAAATGACAAAAAATATATTAGAAATAGTATTTTTATAATCGAAATTAAACCGTTCTTATTAATAATTAGCGGTTCAACCGATTGTCACACCGATTTAATTAAAATTAATTATATTTTTTTTATTATATTATGTAAAATGATAATATAATAGACTAATTATTATATAATATATTTTAAATATAAAAATAAATAAATAACTACCTAAAAAAATATATAATAAAACACAAAATCCAAATAATCACATAAATATAACAAAATATCAAATTTAATTTTCTTAGAAAAATAAAAATAAAAATAAATAATAAAAAAAAAGATGAAAATCGGTCAAACTGATTTTGGCCGATTTGAGGTTTTGACTGGTCAAACAATTTTTTGTGTTAATCGAATTGGACCGACCTCCAGTTTTCGATTGAACCAATCGATTCGATCTGATCCAATTTTAAAAACATAAAGTAGAAGTATGGGATCACACATTCAAGTATAATGTCTTAGGTTCACTTCCACCAAACGTGTAGGTTCTTTGGTCTTACTCTATGCTTATTTCATTATTCGTTATAATTAATTAATTATTAATGAATGTATGAATTTGTTATTCATATCTTAATTAATATAATTAATTTTTTTACTCTAATATATATATATATATATATATATATATATATATAGGTGGAAAAATGATTGTGTAAGTCTTTTATAAATTAGTCAAGTCGCGTAAATCATTTTTCACAATTGCACTTCCAAATGAATTTCAATAAATTAAGTAAAATAAATTATAAATTAAATTAGGATATCATTTTTTTTTATCTTTTCTTTGTGTTTGGCACCATCATGTTGAGATGCAGCAGTTGCACTGAATCTTTTGCGAAAAGTTGGTCTGTCATTGTTTCCGTACCCCTTGATAAGCTGTAATAAATTTATTTAATTAAACCAAATGAATTAATTGAGAAAATACAGAAAAAAAGCCAGCGCAATTAAATTTGTTTGGTAGCAATTTAGACGTAATTAAGATATGATAATTGTTTGGTGCAAAAGAAGACGTGTCTCAAAATCAGACCAAACTGTCCCAAATATTCTTAGGAAAAAATTCATATTACAGATATGATTTATTATGTTTGGAATTATTAGTGTCGGAAAGCGTGATATTATTATTATTATTATTAGCTAATGCAGAGTTGTAATTTGTGATTAGAATAATAATCCGTATGTGAAATCATGATAATAATGAATAGAACGAACTAAAAGTCTAACACGCTATTTTTGGTACTCATTACATGCATGAAATACGTAATTAAGGGTAAGAAGAGTATTCTCATTTGAAGGGACAGAGCTAGAGACGGGACGACGGCTCAACTGCACAAAATTTTGGAATTAATATAGAATCTATATATTAATTATTAAATTTTAGAAATTTGGTCTTCTAAAAAGTTAAAATATTTTTTTAAAAAAATAAATAAATAAATTTCACGCAAGTATTTGAATGGAGACTAATGTATAGTTTTTCTTTGTCAAGTTGGCACAATTAAGGATCAAACATCTTAATTATAATTGTTAGATGGTCTATTTTATTTTTAATAATATACACCAACCAAAATAAGTGGATATAAATCATTAAAGATATGAACAACTACTTGAATATAGTAAAAATTGTTGATATATACATATATATATATATCCTTTGAGAAAAAAAATAAAATGTTAATATAACATTTTTATAGTCTGTGGTTTTGATAAGAGTTCAATTTGAAACTTTGTAATCTTATCATCTCAGTTTTTGCAGAAATTCATTGTGAATTTTCTAAACAACTAAGAGCGGAAGTAAAAATACGACCTAATCAAACACTCACAATTTCATTTTTATTAGCATGACAATTAATTTAAGTATTATTTAATATGATCATCTCATTTAAAATTTTAAAGTTAAATGAAATACGACAATTATTAGTACGACTCAACTATAAACACTGTATGAACAATCGTCAAAAATAATAAATTTTACATTAATTGTTATATATTTAAAGAAATATTTTATACAAATAACATATATGTATTGTATATAATATAAGATAAAACATCATATTTAAATAGCAGATTTTTTAGTTATCTAGAAACGCTGAAGTAAAATCATGGAAATATAGTGTTCAATCCACATATATACACGATAACGACTTACCAAAAATTATAGAAAAAGGGTGTCAAATCCACATATATACACATTAATGGCCCAACAAATTGGTGCGTGTCATACAAATGGGTAGAGGTCAAATACAACTTCTAACACCCTCTTTCACATTTGACGTATCATGCAAATGAGTCGGAATCCAAACTTATCATCACTTTAAACTCTGGTGCTAGGGTTTTTAGTAGAACTCATCCCAAAAATCTAGCTCACGAGAAAAGAATATTCATCCACATATATACACATTAACAACCTAACAAATTAACAATGTTAAACAAATATAATTTCTAACCATCTCTTCCATTCCAAGAACAAAAGAAAGCAACTTTTACAGCCAATTTTTCCATTCATGTCTACATATATTTTGTTTATTCTGTTTATATAAAGCTCCTACCTCATCAAAAAGAAAGAAAGCCCTACAAATTCAGCAAAAAAAGTTGAAGACAGTACAGATGGAGGTTCAATTGGTACGTACTTTGAACCTCAACAAATTTCAACAGAATTGTAGTCCTCCTACCTAAGATATATATGTAAAGCATTTCCATTTGTAATGGTCCTAAGAAGACAATTGTGGGCATCTTATCTTGATTATTACACAACAATTATTCTAATGTGAAAGGGGGTGAACGCACGCTCAAACCGAAAGCTTCCAATTTGTTCCAGCTTTTCAGACCTTCTGTTTGGGGGCGGTGGCCACTGACCAGAATCTACATCCTCCACACTGCCAGCACTTTATTCCCCAAATAAGATTCTTGCCCTATATTTTTAATTATATTTTTTATCAATAATTTAAATAATTTTGAGAAGAAAATTGGAGATTCAGTCTCTATCCTTCTTATTATCAGAATACTTGATAGTTGGTATTCTTTCATAAGTAGCTTTTAATTTGAGATATTCTATTAGTATATAGTGTGTTTGTGCTATATCATGTACACATGTCTTAATGCACGAGCGAAGACATATTACTCAGTACAAAAATAACAATAAGAGATAATTCAAGCTTTAAAATGCTCAAATTCCAACATTCTACAATCATGATGTTTTGACCTTGAAAAAAAAAAATTAACTAATCACTTATCTAATTTTAGAAAGGATTTTCAACTTTAAATTAAAAAGGTCTAATAAATTTACGCTATATATATGGCCACGCGAGCTCTAATTATAATAAAAAGTTTTAGGGCTTCTTAACATGTTAAAACATAATTTTCTAGCCTTTTGTGAACAGAACTTTATGCATATGAGCTTGAGTGAAAATACAATTTTTTGAGTTTATAGAATGAAAATATCACCAAGTACATAGAAGTTGGAAACCTAAACCCACGCACCATGAGCATATTGATAAAAGGTCATTTTAGCATGTTTGGATCTTTTTCTCCGTGTTTATCTTGCCGCACTGTAAATGAGTTTAGAGGGAAGAAAAAAATGATGCAAACGTCCGATTCAAATGTGTATAGGACGTGTTATCGTATTTATCCAAAAAGCAAATTAGGGAGAAAATCGTTCTCTCCCAAAATTAATCAGTAAATTTGAAACCTAAATAAATGATAAAAAAAAAAAAAAGCACCATTTGCTACTGGCCAGGCTAGTGTGTGAGAGAGGGATGGCTGAAAATTATATACTAACTATTTCTACTTTCCTATGTGAGTTGAGGATTAGAATTTGATAGCTCGTTCCCGAGAAATCCGTAACATCTCATAGATCATTACTTCCATACCTCCCATCAAGGAGCCACCCACTGCCGCCCAACGCATTCAGTGACAAACAACGATCCCTCCAATCATCAACCCTCTTAGATTTAAAAAATAAAAAATAAAAAATGAATTACGTCTCTTATTATAATCTTTACTCATAACCATTATGGTGAGTGATTATTAAATACTTTCATTATCGTATGTTAAGTTATTAGTTAGTCTCGAAATTTACTATTCATAGAATATTATGATTATTGATGTATGAGTCCTATATAATCAATAATTTTTATGTTCCATATTTCATATCTTACTGTTCACCCGCTAAAAAGAATCATTTAACAACAATTGAAAGCTTTTCAGGTGATGATCTTCAATGCAAATACAGGACTCGATCATGATCTTTAATGTGATTACAGTATGTAATCAGAATCGGATGAAGATTTGTTATTTTCAGATGCTAGCAAACTTGCTCGTTAGCAAACTTTATCTAATAAGATTTTTAACAAGGAAGAGGACGGAGAGAAACAGGTTTTTCTCTTCTCCTAAGCCTTAACATCATTGCTAATCATACAATTGTTACACGGTTGATTATCAGCATTAGACATGCTTCCAAGGAAGCCCCTTGACCTGATTGATTAACAGGCACAATGATGTACGTTAACGAACTTTATTCGGACACCACGATTTTGGCCGGTAAGATGTTGACGTCTGAATTAGTCTTCAAGTCCTAATAATTTCCTTTAGATTATGATCTTTCAGTTGAAGCAAATGATTGATTTTATGCAATCTTTGCCAATTCTTCAAAGTTGGAGGATAATCATTAAACGAGACTCACAATGTGAACGAGTAGAATAGTTGACCAACAACTCGAATTCAGTACCATTTGCTTCCTTCTCAGCAATGCATTGGCCATGACATAGCATCTTGCACTACTCAACTATGTTTGTCACACCATATTTGATTAATTGGAATTTAAAAAAAATCGTACAAAATTTTAACTGGTTTTCAATTTTCATCAAATTCCAGTTCCATAAAACTAATGTACAAAGCTTAAATACGGCCAAAAGAGAACATAAATTCGTTTCAGTCAGCTGAAAATCTTTCATTTCATCAGCTGCAATGTCGATTTGTTCAAAAATCTAAAGATGCCATGATCGCATCGGCAAAGATCCTTTGAGAATCCCTTTTCACCAGAAGATAAGAGGATGTCGGAAGTAGGTCAATTTTATAATTTTATGAAGGAAAGGAAAGGTTAACCAAACAAATATTCGAAGCAAACTACTACTACTACTATCACAGTTCAAATATTTTGATAATAATATAGCCTGTCAACTAGAAAAGATATGGCCTTACGGTTTAAAATTCATATATAAAAGAAAGAAAGCACGTTAGGAGGCCTGATTACACGGGAAATATTGTCACAACCTTCTCTGTATTCTTCTGATTATAAAATCCTTCTGCACATGGGAGGAAGATGCAATTCAGAGCATCATTTACCAACCTAAAATCTCCCATACTATCTCTACACCTTCAATGGCCCCTCCTATAAAATCCAAATGAAAATGAAAGATAATTTTTGAGAGAGAGTGAGATAGAGATAAGAGAGAGGGAGAAGTTATAGGACTAGTTTAAGAAAACACCACCATACCTACGATCGATAATGATTCACGATCCCACTTAGATATGTGGATCAGCTGTCATAAATTCTCACACACAAGATTGCTGAAATAAAGATGATGTTCCAATCATAATTTCATGACCACAATGGAATGTATGCTCGCACCCCATGTTCCATGTGATTTAAGTAAACCAACAACAAAAGTTCCTGCTTCTGCCTCTTCAGGCATATGAAAATCTAATGCAATTATGAATTTTGATCTAATGCAACAAAGCACTGGTCTTCGGCATCTGTTGGTATAGGAGCTAGGTACACTTGGTAATCATAAAGGTTCCCCACAGCAGATACATTCTGTGTACAACTTTGAAATATATTTTCATCACAAACCTCAAAATCCTGTCCCTCTGGTAGACCCAAAAATGCTAGCTGGAGCTGAAATAGATTGTTCAGCAAAAGCAACAAGCAACTAGGACCTCCCCACTATCGGATGCACAAATTCCACATTCAATGTTCAGACAAACCACAATCAAATTCTACCACTCCACTTTGACCAAGCTCCCACACACCGATGCTTTGTATGAAGAAACTACGAGTTACACTATCCAGAAGTATTATTCTGACAAAGAATTATAGCCTAGCAATAATTTAGCCACAATTTTAAGAAAATTAAAACAGTCGTTGATATTTAAAAACAAAAAAAGGATCAATTATTGCAGCATTCTCTGGAACAATGATAGTTAATTACATAGCCAATTACAAATCTCAATTAGAGCCCTTTAATCTAAATTTTCTATAGCACTTAAATAGCAACGACATCATCCTAGTGAGCCACACTGGTAATCCACATGATAATCAATATACTGCCTCCACCTTTTGTCATGTCCAATCCATATGAGAGCACCAAATAATGTCAATCATTTGATATTCACCCCTGGAAATTAATTTTGCATACCATGCGTGACAGTCAGCAGTAAAGTATGCAATGATCCCGCTTATCCTCATCCAACATAAGAAATATTGACGAAGCACAAGCTTAGGGGGCGGTGGTCTCTTTCCTCTGATATAGATACTTAAAAAACTGTGGTGGCAGCATGTATACTTGTATGGTTAAGATGCCAAGGAAAAATAAACTTTAAAATGAGTAATAGTAAAGAAAAATTTGAGAATCAAATAGGCACATGAAAAATAGTTAAATGAGCTGTTCTAGGCATGTAAAAGCAGGTTTCCAGGGAATACCAGAAAGAGGAAAAGTCTATAAGCATTGCACATAAATTTGGAAACATAACACGCAATCCAAAAGCCATCAGGAGGTCTGAAACATTTATGCAAACTTAACACCAAGAACTAAAATATAGCACGCATTTATAAGGACCCAAACCCTCCCATCCAACAAGGACACAGACTTCATGTCAAAACCAAATTGATTAAAGAAACATAATCCAGACCCTTCAACACAGAAGAAAAGAAAAGCGCGGACCAACTCAACAAACATCCTCTAAGACAGTGCAGTTTACAGAAATCTTAAGAACGGGAATATCATTGACTCATCACACGTAAGAGGTGATCAGAAAAAATAACCAAAAAAACTTAAGCTTTCAGGTAAGTGATCTAACTCATGTTAATTTCAGTTCTCAATTGACTCCAGTAAATATCATTTATGAAATCAAGACATATAACACCAAAATGCGAAGCATTGAAGGGAAAAAGAAAAAACAATAACAAAAAAAATGGAACTGTGTGGAAAAAATATGATAATTCATGACAAAGTGATTGAGATAGGGAGATAGAGAGCAAGAATAGTAGGACTCATTAACAAGCCTCAGAAGAAGAATTACCTAAGGAGTCTTGTCTCTTCAAAATGCAAGAGTGTATGCCTGTATGCCAACTTTTCAACTATGGTCTTTTCTCCTTTTTTTCACCTTCTTAACCTGCTCGTCATTTTTCAATGAAGATGTTTCCCTCTTCATCAACAATCTATCATTCTCTGGCTTTTCATCTTCTCCCTCTCCACTTTTCCATTTTTTAGTGGTACTGCAGCATCATTTTAAAAAAATAATAATTCAGTAAATTGGTCAAATGCAAATGGCAATACACTCTAGATAAACTTCATATAACTGGCAAAAAGTTCAGTCACAACCTATTAGCTTGAGACCATTCATCCAAATTTTTATCCAACCATTGAGCGCATCCAGTACAGTCAGCAACCAAGGATCCTGATATATGAAGTATCTCCTCATCAAAGCTACAACAAAAAAGCAGATGAATGAATTCACAAAAAATAACAGATTACCTCAAAAGAAAATGAAATGAACATTCAGCATTTCTTTTCTCCTTTTCATATGAATGCAGAAAAAGGAAAGCTTAGGACTGAATAAAGCCAACCCAGTACATTTAACAGAAACATTCTTTTTTCTCAAAGTACACGGGCATGGATTGCTGATGAATGACTTAAAATTTCTCTCCACTAATTTGAATCACACTGGGGTCTTCCCTCTATCCAATGCTTTACAGAATGTTATGAAGGAAAGTTGCATGAAAGATTGATCGCCACTACACATTCTCCATGAGTAGCTTCATTCTTTACAATAAGAAGTGGATTTCGTTGGAAACTATCTTTGAGTCAAATCATCAACTGAATCATTGTGGGTTAATATTGCGATAAATTATGAACCAATGTTAGTTTACGCATATGGAAATTTGACACGTTCAAGGTTCAACAAAGATACTTGCCTAAGCACTTCCAAATTACATAAGCAGCAGCGTTTTTTGGAATTGCACAACCATTTTGTCTTAGTGGTGCGTAAGAAAAAAAGGGGTGAGTAGGGTTAAGCTATCCAAAACCATAGTTTGAGATATAGGACTTTAATCAAACATGTTCAGAGAAAGTCAACTCTGACATCTCTACAAACACTAGTAACTGTCCTGGTATAAGATGAAGATTTTTCCCAGTAAAAGAATTAAGGCCAGTCCCACAGGTAAAATTTTAAGTGCTCATGCTAGAATGTGTAAATTAAGGCATAAGAAACCTCAGCTTCATTGTAGGACAGTACAAGTGATTCCCGCATAAAGTTGAAGAAAATTAGTCCATGAAGTGACTCAATAACCTAAATGAAAGAAACTTAAGGGCCTTCTTTGGACCATAATAATGTTAAGTGAAAAATCAGTATTCTAATATTTTACGTACTAGGGAAATTATTTTTAGAGCACCATAATCTTGCCTCAATATATGTTTGGTTAAAACCAATTCTTCCCCTAAATTTGATGCAGAATGAGACGCAGCCTAGAAGTCAAGGGCTTAAACACATCCTTCAGATAAAGAATCTTCAAATAAAGTTCATCTATCAGTTGGCTTTAATGTATCCTACTTCAGCATGCACACCTAATAAATGCATGTACAGGAACCATCAATTCTTGGATGCATAGTAATCAATCATGAATTAGTTCATTAAACCAAAATTTGACTTGTAATTATCTATTCCTGGATTAGTGTGCACATACACATAAATTGTGACCTCAAAACCAATTTCTTTTAGTTCAGTTCATCACTAAAAGCAAAGGGTTGAGAAATTACACTAAGTATTGAATTTGGAAGAAACCATAGTTACACTAAAAGGGAAAACAATATTTCACCTCTTCATAACAAATCGTAGAATAGTTCCAACTTTTATCTTATCTTTCTTATGAGATCGGCTAACATATACTTCCTTTCCACGTCTCTGCAGGAGAATGAGGATACACAAAAAACACTGATTAAAACTTCTCAAAACTCTGGTTACAATGCAGCATCTTTCAAGATAAGCCATTTACAATTTTATGCTTGAAATAATTGCGAATGTCTTCATCTGCTATAAAAACAGACGAAAAACCAAGAACCACAGCATGAATTGACTGCGGAGTAATTTTAACCACCTCTCCCTCTGTCAAATAAATGGGAAAAAATCAATAAAACTGATCCAATTAATGTTTGCCATCTCATTTCATTAAAATTCTCTGCCTCTTTTATCCAAAAATATTAACACTCCGGTGCACACCACGCCTAAAAAAAAAAAATGGAAAAGGAGAAGCTAAATTACCTAAAAGCTTGTCGGGCGTCGGATTGAAAAGCAACAATCTAGCTTTCAATTTCACGCCAAAATACGGATGAATTCCTGGTAGAATCTTCGCCAAATTACTACAACCATTCGGATCGTATGCTAATACAACTCCTTCAAAAGTCTCACTGTACCTATATGAAAGAAGAAAAGACGCAGCAATCTTCAAGCAATTATAAATCCCGAAACTAACCCAACAAAGGCCAAAATATACAGAAACATATATGGCACTATTACTCATTCTCTGTCACAAAAGTGCAAAGATAAGAATCAGATGCATCATAATAATAATAAAATAAATAAAACAGTTTATATCAAAACTTACGTGAACAGCAAAGAGCTGAGCTCGCTGAGGATAGCGTCGTTCGCGCATTTAGCCTTGGACGGGTGTAAATACACAACTAAATTTGCTTCGCATTCTTTCAGTCCCTCCATTAATCTTCAAATAAACAGAAATTTTGAAGTTTTTTCTATTGTTAATTATGTTCGATTCCAGCTGATAAGGGCTTCAGTGTAATTGAAAGTTGAAACCCCGAAAACCCCTGATTCTGTCCATTTTGCCACTGAGTTGGGCCGAAGTAAGTGAATGACCGTTTAATTTTTTCGGCTAAAGCCCATAGAAGGGAACAGGCAAACATGATTCTGTCGAGATTTGGATCAGTATATTGGGCTACCAGCTTGTTGTACAACAAATTTGCGTCAGGATATTGGGCCGACAAAGAATACAGAAATGAAAATTCCCATTTAGGTTCAACTCAAGCAACGTATATGTGAACTTAGGCAACTTAATTTATCATAGTTGAGTTTCGTTAAATTATAGAGGGCAATGGAAAATAATGAAGTTCTATTACACCATGCTCAAGCTCAGTTCTTTATTTTCAGCTTGGATTATTGATGTGCCATCACTCCTTTTAGTAGTATTTTTGTTGAACTCGAGTTGTTAAATGAGTCACTACGTGTATTACAAATAAGTTTTAGAACAAATAGATGTAAGTCAGAAATTTTAAAAATATATAAGTGCATAATTAATCGCGTTCTTTCAATAATGAAAACTGGGGATATTTATAGTATTCATATGAGGGTGTTCGTAGGATTGAGTTTTATGGTCTAGTGAGCTTAGTTTAAGTATTATAGTCTAATTTATCTATTATCTTATGAAACCATGAACTCGGTCTATTGGTCTTGTCTTTGTTTCGAACTATAATCCATACGAAAAATTTAAATTTAACTTCTTGGTCTTTTTTTGGGCTCATGCCCATCAATTATCTATTCTAGTTTGGCAGTTCATACACTTGTATTTCTAGTATATATTTACGTAATGAACAAAGAAATATACGTTTAACGTGTATTTATAATATTCAATACAATATAAAATACTAAATTAGAATAAATGATTTTATTTCTTCATTTCTTTTATAAGTCCGTCATATTTAAGATGAAGTAAAAGTACTTGTTTAAACCAAACTTACAAATAACTTTACCCCCATCCCACCCACCACACAAAAAAATAATAATAAAATAAAAAATTAAGAAGAAAACATTTAAGGAGTGGTAATAGAAACTTATTAAGTCCTAAAACTCCAAAAAACAATTGACAATAAAAACCCTTATAAAATTTATCATCCACCATCATATATCACTTTTGTAAATAGAAAAAAGTAACGAGGGGGAAAAAGAATGTAGCTTTTCTGTAGATAGTTGTGGAGTGGGAAAATCGAAAAGTGAATGCCCTTTTCAATCCAAAAAGCCCAAAAAGTAGCCTCAAATTCGGCCCACAATTTCACAAAAATAGACAAAATGGAGTTCTCTTGCATACAAGAATATGTCTGCTTACATCCCTACATTGTACTCTGTTTCCATGTTCCCCTCTTTCGCCACGCCTATTTTTTTGGTTCTTTCCCTTTCAACTATCATGCTTGGACCCCACTTAGTCTCTGCTCTTTCTACTTTTTCTATTTTCTGCTTATTCTACCCTAATGAATTTGGGTATAATGACAATGATAATCTTAATCATTTGATTGTTACGTTGATATTAAAACGACAATGGACATGGTAAATTGGTCCCCTACCAGTCACTTCGAATATTATACTCAATATACATATATTTAAATATATTTTTTTTCAAATATTCTTAATAAAATATAAAATATTTGATATAACGAATAAATGAACAAGAAATAAATTTTGGGATAGGATTTAAAGAGAGTTTCCACGATTAAAAATACCTTGTAATATATCATAAGATACTTAACTAAATTAACCTATAAGGTTGTTATGTAAGGCCTAACTCCTTTTGTCTTCTTCAATTAGTACCTATTGGGTGGGTGTGGCATAGTTCAACCCCATTTTAAGTTCAAGATTTCCTTAACTTTGATTAAAGTTAAAGTAAATATGGATTGAATTTCATGAATATTGTCTCTTGAGAGCGAACGATCATTAATAATAATGATCATTATAATCACACATTTAGTGGTAACATTAAAGTCAAATCCAAAACCAAAAGTGAATAGGAGATCATACCATAGAATAGCCTTTTATTTTGTGCCATAGTCAATGGGGGTCAAAACATGCTGCATTCCTATGATGGCTTAGATTCAAATCTTCCCATAATCTTAGTTAATATATTATAACCCAATACTAATAATTACACAAGGGTGGGTGCTAATGTTTTTTTCATGATTATTTTTATTAAAATATTCCTATAATTATCCCATATATGTTGGATTACAGCAGTCACACAATATGATTGAATAAATCTCATTTTTTTCAACCATGAAAATTATTGAAATTGACCAAATCATGATAATTATGATTTGTGCCGTATTATTAATTGGTGCCTCAACCAAAATATATATTTTTGGTTTGTCTTTCTTAGCTTTATCATGATGTTGATGCCATGATGATGTATGGATGGTGGACCATTGCACTAAAAAGGGTTTTTTTTTTTCTTTTCCTAAATTAATTCTTTGCGTGACATTCTAAGTTTATTTTTATGCGACCATTAGCCTTAATGTAGCATAAACTGTCGATTTTCTATTGTAATATCTTTGTTTCTTCCTTGATTTTAGGATTTATCACACATATGACATATTTACCCGTATATATTATTTGTGTAGTTCACCACATATTTATACATATATATATATATATATATATATATATAAATGTGTGTTTATGTATGAATGTGTAGTGAGATAATTAATTTATTTATTTTTACGTAGTATCTCTCTAATATAGTTAAGGCAAGTTCAACTTAAAATTATTTTTCTAGAAATGTTTATTCTAGAATCTTCCCTGAAAAAATTAATTTATGTTTAATTATTTTTATTATTAGCCATGTAATACATGATGCACCTGGAGTGGATCCTATATTTGTGAAAATAAATAACTTGAAAAGTGGATATTGCACCCATTGCATATGTGATGGGTGTGGCATGTGCACTGTTATTAGCATTATTTGGCTAATAGATATGTGGGAAAAAAATAAAGGGCTCAAAGCAATTTTAAATTAAAAGCATTTTGATGAAAAATGTATGTTTTTTTCCCACATGTTTGTATCTGGATTTTCAAACAATAAAGTTCGAAATTTATTACCGAAAAGTATAATAACAATTTTTACATTTAATTAAAATATAATCTAAAGTAAACAATTTGAGGCAATTTGTATCAGTAGTATCTAGACTTCTATGCTAGCAATGCAGGTTATCATATCCATAAAACAATAGCAAGAAGTAACTCTAATGTGGTTTTATTCAGCTTCCATGTTTGCTTGAACTGTAGTAAACAAGGAGTGAAGATGCTTCATACATAGCCAAAAAGTATGCGAAATTTTAAAACAGTATATTTTCAATTTTTATTATTTGAAATTTTAAAAATACATTAGTTTTATCAATTTTTTAAAAAAATATCACTTACTTTTATTTTTAAATTTTTTTGGGTCAAAGTGAGACATGAAAATACACCTACCAAATATTTTTTTAGACCTACTAACATTTAACATATTTTCATGCACAAAACATCATGAAAACAGTTACATTTTTATTTTCAAACTGATATAGTCGATATAAAATCGTAATTAATCTAAATATATTTTTACTTCTATCCAAAATTCTGTTGAAAATATTTTCAATCATAGTAATATTGAAAACTCGAAAATAAAATTGAAAATGAAACCACTTAGACTCTAAAAAGTTGGAACTATTCCACATCAAAAACAAAAAGAGAGAGAAGATATTTTATAATCTTCCCAAGCTTAGGTGTGACATTAATTTTAAAAAGTGCTTGGCGATTAGGAAGGGTCAACTATTTTTTCTGAATTTTTGGTCAGTCATATTTTTTAAATAATTTTTTTCATTTTATTTATCATAAACTCAGATAAATAGATCAAAACAATAAGAAAAGATATAATAATATAAAACCAACAGAATAAGTATTTTTAATTTTAAACATTACTAATTTGAATGGAGTGTGACATCATATTCTATAATTAACAAAAATAAGCTAAAAATATTGCAAGTTCTTGAATGAATCCAACCCATTACCCAAAAATTCATAGAATAGCTCTAACGCATTGGATCAATATCATCCTCTGCATGTTCGACACGTGGATCACGGTCAACGGTGTTGGAAACAAGAGAAGAAACGGCGTTTAGGAGTACCGAATTGAGGAATAATCTGCTGGGATTGCGGCGAGTTGTAGTTCCAACGCCCTCGTTTACTGTGCTAGAGTGACTAGCCCGGCGTGAAAGCTCCCATCACAGAGTCGCCTCCCCGCCGTCAGATCTCGTCGCTAATCTCCACGAACGCACGCGGGGATGAAGTGTGGAGCCCATGGGTGCAGAGACCGTGTATTGAGATAGATTCCTGCGGTGCGGTCTCTGCAGTGAAGTGCTTTTCAGGTGTTGTACGTTATGCCGCAGTGGGCCCCGCACGTGGACTGAAATCTGATTGTGGTAGAATTTGTGAACGAATCCAATTTGTGGTAGATGATTTTAATCTGATTATTGCTGGTTTCTTGATGAGTTATTGGGATTGGCTTATTGTACCCTATTTTTACCCAGAAAAAAATAATACTCTTGCCCTTTGCGTACCCAACATATGATTCTTATATTGAGATTGTAATTTTTTAAAATAAGATTATTATTTTTTTAAATGGAAAGTGTTTTCATTTTGATCATTTTGAGTGCATTTTCATTTTCATTTTGTTTTTGTGAAATAAAAATGTGTTTCACTATAATGTAGAAATATTTATTAAAAATAATTTTTAAATATAAGAATAATAATTAATTGATCTCATTAATTTTTTATATTTTATTAATTATATTATATTTAATTAAAAATTATTATTTAATTTATTATGAGTACTAAAGCATTCCTATCATAGAGTACATGAAATTCTTGTACCTATGTTCCTGCCTTTCTTTTTTCAACTTTCTCGATTATCTTTCATTCTATTTGATGGATTCTTAACAAATTCGTCAATTTCTTCTTTTTAGTGTTTGGCAAATAGTAGTAGCTAATTATTTAGTTATGTCTTCTTTGTTTTAAATCTAGAAGGAAAACCATATAGATAGAAAATATAATCAACTATACTTTGTTTCCTTAACTCAAAACAATGATGGGATTATGAGGGTGTTTGGGCATATTTATCTAAAAAATCTTATAAATTTTTACATTTTATAATAATTTAAAATTTTATAAAATATTAAGTCATATCATAAAAACAGATTCTCAAGGTGTTTCATCAATAAAATAAGATAATGTAACTTATAAAATGTTAACAATAATAAATTTTAAAAATAAATTAGAAATTATTTAGTATTTTTTAAATGAATTTATAAAATTCTAGCGTCTTGTTTTGAAACTTACAAACTCATTTTTTTTGTTTTTTTAAAAATCTTACGCACAAATGCCCTCTATATTTATATACCTTCAACATAGGATTCCCCCCCCCCCCCCCCACGCGCAAAGGCAATTGATCTAACCAAGTATATCAATCTAGACACCATTCTCAAACAATAAAAGTATAAGTGAGCTTAAAAGAATTTCTTTCTTTTGGTACTAAACTTTTGGCCTTAATGATAATGAGAAAATATTTTCTTGTTTCGTGATCAATATTTTTATAATCAAACTGATGATCAAATTAATTTTGTTGGTCGGCGATTTAACTGATCGAACAGGTTTAATCGACGGTCCAACCAATCTAAAGAGAAATTGATTATATTTTTATTATATTATATAAAATAATACAAATTAATTATTATTTTAAAAATAAAAAATAATCAACATATAACTAAATATTAAATTTTAATTTTAAAAAAAATAATTAATTTTTTAATCGAGTTTCATGTTAATTAAAGTCAAATCAAACCGAACTGCTTATTCATAATTGAATAGGTCAATCCAATAAAATTCTGTGAACATTTCCCCATGCATGAGGATAGAATTCCTCAATCATTCACTTTAATCCCATTTAAATTTTAAGAGAATGAAAAAGAAAATGTGAAGGGGGTTAAGAAATAAAATATTTGCCCAACTATTCTTACTTTTTTGCCCTTTTAAGACCAAAAGTAGGAAGTTATAAATCCTTTTTGCTTCACTCACACTTATTTTTCTTTTTCTTTTTCATTTTTCCTCAAATTGTCATCTTTGACCACTACGTTCGTCTAAATTATTAGCCCATTATTTACTCCACTCCTGAAAAATCTGAAAATAATAATAAAAAAAAGTCACTTGGATTTCCATATTTGAATAAAAGAACCAAATTTCTATACGTCATACCATAATTTATAGTAATGCATTGACATGGATTTCATAATATGGCTAGGTCATCCATGTGAACAAATTCTTACTCTTTCTTGAGAGGTTTTTGGCTTTTCCACGTCTGTGACAAAAAGGTGGTATTTCTTTTTGTCACGTGCATTTCATGTTTCATTTATTTATACAATCCAATGATTGCTTCATATTAAAATGCATCTGCAGGTTCTCACCAGAATTCGAACCCCCACCCTACCGCTGGAAGCAAGTCCAAGTCAATTGTTCCGCTAGTTGAGCTGTGTCTGGGGACTTCATGTCCCATTTATTACACCCAAATTAAGAAGTGTCTTAATTGATAACTTAGGAATGATCATTTGAATTGTTAACGAAAATATTTGTCTTTACCTTAAAATTATAACTGCCTAATTATAATGATTTGTTAATTTCTTGGTCCATATCTCATTTTCAAAGTAATTTGTAAAATCTAACCGAATTGCTAGTCAGAAAAAGAAGTATAGCAAAGTGAGTGATAGAGCGAATACATGCAATGATCAAAGTAGAAGTAAAAATTTGCTGATTATTCACGACAACTTTAAACTCTAGTGTGTGTGGATTAGTGGCTTTACAACAAAATAAATAAATAAAAATTGGGTGAATTATAAAAATTATCTTATTGAATTATTAAAAAAAAATATTCATCTAAATTTGTAAATTATAAATACTCTTTTAATATTTATTTCTATTTTATAAATTGCACCTATTGAGTGAATATTTATAAAATAAAAATAAATATCTATTTAAAATTTCGAAAGATAACTAAACTCTTTAATAATTAAGCTAAACATTAGGATCGTTTTTATAATTTACCCTAAAAATTGATATAATAGAAAATACGTTATGTATGTAAATAATGAAGAAGTATTCATTTTATAAGAAATTAAATATTTATCTATTATTCAATTATCTAATATACATTACACCAGATATACTATGAATATTATCAAGTTTCGGACATAAACATATAATTTCCCTTAGTACAAGGATGAAAGATCCATCTCTTTATGTATCTTAAAATATTTATTTTTTTCTTTAGAAACTCTCCCTCTTTTTATTTTTCACAATTTTAGAAAGCTTTGAACAAGAAATATTCGTATTTCATTGCAGTTGTGTTTCTTTTTATTTTGTTTTGAGTGAAATATTAGGAGTACGATTCAATCATTAAAAGCTTGAGTTATGACAACATAATTATAAGCTTATGTAACCAATAATCAACCAATTAGACAGTCCATAATAAAAACAAATTATTGAGAAATAATTCATGCAGTACTCTCTAGCTGCTAGATCCATGTACACACTACTAAACCTAGTAGTTGGATATGAATATAGTACTTGTTGGTCTTAATTACGTTATTTGCAATAACTATACACTACAATTGTCGCATCAAATAAATATTTGAAGTTGCGTTTGGGTAAGATTTTAATTTGGAGGAAAAAGATTAATTTAGAGGTAAAAATTCAAATGACACTAATAGGGATTGAAAAATATAGCGTACAAGGAATTTTAAAGGATTTATAATTCATAAGAAATTAAAATTATTCAAAAACAAACTAAATAAATTTGGTGGTTAATTTAAAATTCTTAACTTTAAAATCTTAGATAAGTATTAGCACGTGCTACAATAGATTTTATATATAATATCTAAGGGATTGCAAGAAGTTATATTACACATCATAATATTAATATTTCATTGTATGATATTATTATACACGCATCTCACAGTTTACAAACTTATTTAGATAAAGTGGGCAGCATAATTTTTTTCATTTATAGGGAAATTCATAGTTTGTAAATCGATCGAATCGAATTTAAATCAAAAATTCGTTACGTATTTAAATTGAATTGAAAAATTCGATTCGATATTTAGTTTTGATTTTTGTAAAACTTCTGTATTCAGTCAAATTTTGATTTTTTTTTATTAGTTTACCGAATCGAATCGAATATCGAATAATATTTTTATGTACATATTTTTATTTAGTTTTATAGTATTTTTATTTTTCTTCCTTGCCAAAATAAAAAGTAAAAACTAAAAAAATATAATTTTAATTTTAATATTTAATTTTGTAAATATTTCTTATTTTTTAATAAAATTTTGATAATTGAAATATTGAACCGGAATACCAGAAAAAAAATTCGATACTTAGCACAGTTAATCGATTAATTAGATTGTGTATTGTTTTTTGACATACCAAAATTTTTTAATTTGATTCAAATGACTTGTGACAACAGAAATGTGCTCAAACAAACAATGTATACTCATAATTAATGAACCAAGAAAGAGAGATATGGCCACATATTTGATGTCAAAGTGCAAGACCAAATTATAATAAGTTCATTAAAATGCAACCTAAGGCCATGTGGCAGTACTATGTTGATTATTTGGTTTTAGATGATGGTACTATGAAACAGTAAGGGGGCAAAGCACATTCTTAATTGAAGTGTCCAATTGAGACCTATTTTCTAGTTCTATATTATTAGAATTACTATGAAACAGTAAGGTAGATTACTAGAGTGGTCTTATCACATATGATGACTAAATATTTTTTATTATTATTTTAGATGTAATATTATATGAATAGGTTAAATTCTATGTGCCCGTTTGATTTCATTTTCAAATTTATTTTTATATTTTTAATATTTTCAGAATTAAAAATATTTTTATTGCATTTTTCTGTAAAAATAAAAATATATTTTGATTAATTATGTTTATAAGTAGACTATATAAGTTTAAAATGTACTAGTTTTATGGTGTTTTTTTATATAAAGAGACGTGATATATGATCATATTTGAAAATGAAAATAGTTGATGCATGAAAATAAGTGGAATATTAATAATTTTGAAAATATTTTTTAAAAATAAAAATAAGTGATATTTTTGATGAAAATGAATAAAAAAAATTATATTTTTTATTTCAAATAGTAAAAAATAAAAAGATACATTATAAAAATGAAACTAAATGGGCTCTATGTTTCTAACTAATTACCTAATTTTTTTCTTTGTAAAATTATGAAAAGTTATTGAATTTTGGATTTAGTTAGAAAAAACATTAAAAAAATATTTTATTACATCTTATAATAGTACTTTATATATATATATATATATTTTAGTATGCTTTTTTTTAAATTATGAAAATTCAAGATTCAAACTATATATATTGAATTTAACGTGGAATTTGGTGTAGTTAAATGTTTTCGATAAAGCTTCCATTCACCAAGAGCTGTTCTAACGTGCGCCGTATCATTAATTTGTCGTGAACCACACGCGTGCCCAACGGTCAAAATATCTGAAAACCTCACAGGAATACTTCAACAAAGCCCGAGAAAAACCGAAGGATAAAAAATCAATCCCGAAGCCCACAACTTGGATTGGAAAAAATAAAAAAAAGTCCGAAAAGAATTACGAGTACATTACATACAAAAGTCTAGTCTTGAATCGCCCAAACATGAGATTGGAAAAGAATCCCTTTCGCAAGTTACCTCGTAATCCACGTGCTAAAGTACGCCTCTCTCCTTGTCTTTATATCTAATCCAACCCCCGCCCCTTCTCCCTCCATTTCTTTATTCAAAAATACTTTTATCAGGTCTTGTAATTTGGGTTTGAAGCAAACAATACACAATCTTGTAAATTTTGGTCAAAAGTAATACGCGCAGATATTGTTCAATACTTTTATAGCTGTAATTTAGTTTTTGATGATTTTTCTATTCAGAGACTGTTTTTTTATTTCAAATACGCATACACAAATAAATAATCAATGTAGGATGGAGTACCATTTGTCATAAATTTTTTTGTATATGCTTTGATTGTGAGAAGAGTAGAAAACGAGAAACATAATAAAGATTGATTTAAAACATTATAATCATTGGTTTTTTCTTCAGCTTTAATCATACCCCACTTTTTCTTGTATAATTAAAATAAAAAAGAATAAAAAGTAAAATAAAATAAAATAAAATAATTTATACCAGGAAGACATATTAAAGAAATTACTATAGCTGACGCCACAATCTGGCAATATATGCATGGATATATTATACAAGCTCAATAAATAAAGATAAACCATTCTTGTTTTTCATTTGTCAAGTTTTTCATTTTTACATTCTCCAATGGAATAATTACATTTCCTTCACAATAAATATTACAACATTAGGAAAGTATGCCTAGACTTAGTACTAATTGCTATATTAAGCACACATGATTTAGCATTATTACATTTTATGAAATTTATTTTAAGTTGTTTTTCTAAGTCAAAGAATTTAAATATGGAGTAGTTTATTTGTACAAGCAAACCATGTCTATTTTATTTCACTTTTATTAAATATCTGACTCATTTCCCTGCTAAGCATAAGCACGAGTACGATTTCGTGTGGGAATAGCACTGCTCTGGTTATGCACATTTCTTTATTCATTTCTCCAGCTAAAAAAATTTCTCAGCCTAAAGCTGCAACAGATCAACTATTTTCAGCAATTGTGCGCGCAGGTTAAGAGAATGCACACTCTTTGCCAGTTTTGAACCGATTCCATCAAATAAACAAGTCAGATATATTGCAAAAACTCAACAACAGTGAAAGAATCATGTAAAGAAAGAGGAAAAACAAGAGAGAGAAAAGAAAAGATTGAAACTTTTGGTGTTATGTTGATTGAGAAAGGCAAAGGTGAAGGCTTCTGTTTTCTCAAAGGCCACTCTTTCCAGTGAAAGGTCAATTTCTTTTGGAGAAGAATATAAAAAAAAAAGATGTAGGAAAAAGGGGAAAACACTTGATAATCCGACCACCCATGCTTTGGTCCGCGTGCTTTGATGCAAAATAACTGACCCCTCTAAATTATTTTGTGTGTATAATTTTTGGTTTTTTAACTGTACCCTTCTTACTGTTGATAGTTTGTTGTTGATAGCCCCACATGGATGTTTCAGTGGCTTTTTTAGCAGTTTGTGTTGTGTTCCCTGGTTTTGGATTTCTAGAGCATGCTCTCTTTGATTGGTTCCTCTCATACTACTAGATTCTCTGAATAACTGTCTTGGCTTTATTCTTCTGTACCTCCATGAAATACTTAGTGGTTTCTTTAAGGAGCCTCTTCTGCTGCTGCTGGTGAACAATATGTGAGTTTTCTTGAAGTGGGTTATTTGCTGTTTCTCCTTTGTGTCGAAGAAATGTATGGAAACTGTCTTTGGATGGAAAGATTCAATCTTTCGGAGAGTTTGATGGTTGGTCTAATTGGTTCATGAAAAAATGGGTTCTTTAGGTCTCGGGGTGTTTTTGGGATTGAAGCAGATAAAGGAATAGAGCATACAGAGATATATGGCTTCTCTTGAAGAAAAGCTCAAACCAGGAGGTTTGGTCAGTGGTTCGCATAATCTCCTTGAAGGGATGAAATTGTTGAAAGAAATGCATGATCATACTGGTCAGTTTATTTCCTCTGTTTTCTTACTGATATATGGCGTGCCTGTGTAATTAGATTTTGGAGTAGACTATAAGCTATATGGATATAAGTTTCAGTGAAAACTTGAGGCAATCCATCGAAAAAGCACCTGCAATGGACTTAAAGAAATCTTTTAATCAATTTCTTGTGATTTTTTTACCTTATAGGATTTGAAATCTAATTAGTTGATACTGGTTCACGATAGGGGTAAGAAAGCAAATAAATTCTGAGTTGTGGCATGCCTGCGCTGGTCCACTGGTCACCTTGCCTCAGGTTGGAAGCCTTGTCTACTATTTTCCACAAGGACATAGTGAACAGGTTCGTTTATTCTCTCATATATTTCTTAACAAATTTGTGACATTTGAAGTACTTTAGTCCATATTTACTGTTTTTTCTACTGCTTTATTAGTGAATTGTGCCAAAATTGGGAGCACACAAAGTGGCATGTCATCATATTGTTTTTTACTTCATTGTTCGGAGAAGAAAAATGAACTAGATTTTATGACATTAAATTCATTTCAAGAAAAACCTTTTATAGCTAATTGTGTGCTCTGCAGAGTACTTGATTAACTTCTTATTTTCTCCAATTTTTCACACATGGAATTCTTTCAGCATTGGCATTGCTCACTGGTCTTCAACCATCTTGGTGGAATACTCTCTACATTCCATTTATGTGTTTCCTTTTGTACTAATCAACAAAATCAACAATTGGTAGCTGTAAGGGTTCATTCTGACTGAAATGGAGTGAAATTGGAATGATTACTTCAAGAGATTAGTAAGAATATATCTTCCATTTAAAATGTGCCAGGTGCTGACCCTTTTGTCCGGGAGTGTCAAAATTTGGCCTTTAGGAGCATTTCTCCAGAATAATATACAAGTTTAACACTAACTCATAAAGGGTTCTTTGTTCTGGAAACTCTAGCTGTGTGCCAGTAAGAGTTTTTGTCTCCGGAAGTGTGTTTTTGGGGAAGGAATCCCCTTTTCAATTCTTGAAAACCAATGAGAAATTGAAGTTTTTGCTTAATCCTTATTTGACAGAACATCTTGGCTGGATTTGCCAGAAAACATTGCCTTTTCATGTTTAAATGAACCAAAAGATAACTCAATATGCTCTTTTTCCAGGTTCTACTCTCAGGGACCACCTCACCTCTGCTTGTGTTTAACTGTATCTTTTGCTTGACATTTGAAAGAGTCATACAGTCTATGTAGTTCTGCACAACATATTGAGTTTCATGTTTGTCATTTTTCTACTAAGAGACTTTATTGTACGCTAATTTCTCTTGTCATATTACACAAATGGGATCTTGCATGAGCTAATGTGCTCCTCATTTCTTTGCAACAGGTTGCAGTTTCCACTAATAGAACAGCTACGACACAGATCCCCAACTATCCAAATCTCTCTGCTCAGTTGTTGTGCCAAGTTCACAATGTTACACTCCATGTATGTCTTTCCATCAAATTTTTAATTTTTTAATTTGTTAAATTAAAGTAGAGAAACTGGTTTTTATCCTGAAATAAGCTGGCTATGTTATTCTGGAATATTTATTGTTTTTTAAACTGTCTTCTGATCAATAGGCAGACAAAGACACAGATGAAATCTATGCACAAATGAGCCTCCAGCCTGTGAATTCTGTAAGTCTGGCCACTGCAAACTAGTTTTCGCATATCAGGGTGCCACTTGATAAAAAGCTGAGACAATAGTATGTATGGAAAAGTATTTAACTAGCATTCCCTATGGAGTACTTTTCATCAAGAAGCTTCTAAAAAATTGGCTGAGAGCGTATTCTTGGATTTTTGTCATCACCATGATGCTATATTTTTACTTCTGGTTCAGGAAAAAGATGTCATTCCTGTACCTGACTTTGGACTAAAGCCCAGTAAACATCCAACTGAATTCTTCTGCAAAATTTTGACAGCCAGTGATACAAGTACGCATGGCGGCTTCTCAGTTCCTCGAAGGGCTGCAGAAAAGCTCTTTCCACAATTAGTATGGTTATTATAAATTTGGCTAGCTATTTATCTGTCTATTTATATCTGGGTCGGATTCCATTATTAGCTTGTGATATATAATTGTTGTTATGTGTTATACCTTTCATTACATCAATTTAATCTTCTTAATGTCTATTTCAGGATTACTCGATGCAACCTCCCACTCAAGAACTTGTTGTCCGTGATTTGCATGATAATACCTGGAGTTTTCGTCATATATACCGGGGTAAGCATGCTGTGATATTTTCGATTCATTTAGTTATGTTTTTTCCTTTTGTGATTGCCCCTTTTCTTGGCTTTGGATATTTGTTCAAAGCTGGGCCTTCTAAAGTTAGTTCTGCCAAAAGAACCAGTGCTACCCAAGTTCAGCCGAGAAAATCCTATATTTTTGTCCGTTTATCTTCTCTCATTCATGTCTGTGGAGATGCTGTCTTCAAATCTTACCTTGATGTCCCTTTCCTTCTTATTTAGGGCAGCCCAAGCGACACCTGCTCACAACTGGTTGGAGTATGTTTGTTGGTGCTAAGCGGCTTAGAGCTGGTGATGCAGTTCTCTTTATCAGGTAATTTCCTAAACAATATGCTTGACTATCCTACAGCTGTCCACCCAGATATTTCTATTGTCTATCTGGATTATTTGAATGTACATTGGTTTTCTTTTCAGTTGTCCAATATGAAGATTTGATTCTATGCCTTTGTTTGGATTTGCGTCAGTTACTGTTATTTTGTATATGCTCAAGCATTTATATTTAAGTGAAGAAAGTCCTCTTGAAATATGTCTCTTTAGCCATTCTTTTGTCAGGGTATGTACAAATAGCGTATGCTCCTGCAATACCACCTAGCCTCCACCAACTTAGTTTGATTATTTTTGACAAAATGCAGTTTGAATGCTCATAATAAATATCGAATGCTTACACCGTGAACTGTGATAAATGTAACTCTGTGGCATTGTGTAACACCCCCATTACTACACAACTAGATATATATTATAATTTAACATGATAGAACCTGTGTGCATGCATGGAATATTTTTTTTTTTGTAACACTTTAAGAAAAAATATATCACTTCTTACATGCACAACCCTGTTTAAAATAATTTCTAATACATATCATGTATATAGCAGGATCAATATTTATATAAAAACACAACACCCATAATAACCCAATATTTACATACTTATTTACAGTAAAGTTGTAGTACCAGTCTAAAATATAATACAACAGACTCAAAATATAACAAGCCAACAAAATAGCCCAACAGGTCGTCATCCATGTACACACTCTCTCACAGACACCTGCAGGAGCTCCAACCGCCGCCCAGCCAATAAAAGATGCTTCAGGTATCGTCGTACTCACCTACAATGCATAAACTATATGAGCTAACGCTCAGCAAGTAAAGATTATGCATGTCAAAGAATAATCCACAATATCGAGTCATGCATCTCAACATGCTATGCCCATAATGCAATTTTATGCATCAAAATATTTCTCTCAAAATCATTTCTTTCTTGGGCCCCTGACCAACGCTACTATCCCATGCACTGGAAAAGAGCTCTGTATACCGCCATAATCCAATGGCTAATAATCATATAAGCATGCAAATCCATGCATACTCATACGCATGCAAATCCATGCACACGAACCTGCAAATCCATGCATAAACCATGCAAATCCATGCATGCTTCGGTGCACTAGTAGTGGTCAGTAAAATATTTTCCTCAGTAAAATATTTTCCTTTCTCACAATCATGCCGTGCAATGCAAGATTTATCACAATGCGCGTATATGATGCATGCACGTGCCAATGACAATGCCCATGTATGTATGCTCAATTGAGAGTCCTCTACTATGCACATATGATTTATGATATTACATATAATTCACACATCTACTATGTCTATGCATTGTAGTTGCAAATGAATCTTTACTTACCTTTCCCTTGGTTGGTGGCTTAGTCTAAATTTGTTTAGTATTCCTCTCCAACCTTAGATGTAAAATAGCCTGTAATATTACCCAACATCAAGCACCATTCCCAATTTGGCAAGTTGAAAGCACAAAATCTCATACTAGACCTTAAACACCAAGCTATAAGCTAATAATCAAGCTTTCACAAACTAGAACCCTATATAGCCCCTCAAATACCTCAATTTCTCATCTTAAATGCATGCAAACATCATGTAATTGAATTATTATAACTCTAATAGCATGTACCTAATTGTTAACAATCAATAGCAACATATCAAGGTTGAAACATGCTAAGTGATCAGATGTGGCAGATTCACATTTTCATATTTTCTTGCTATCAAGTTTAGTTGCATGATAATTTTAACATCCCTAAGCATATCCAATCACTCCCAAATTTTTACCACACTTATATAACATGTATATAAATGTAACCATATCATAGAATTGCTAAAAATCACGGATATAGCTTCCCAAGTTCAGCTCTCTTCACGACATACTGAAACAGATTGTTTCCTACCGTGACAGTTTTGCACACTTCATGACATTAATGGTTTTGGCACCCTTAAGTATATTCAATCACTCCAACATTTTCACCATACTTAGATAACATATATAAGGAGACAACCAGGTCATATTATTACCAAAAATAATGGATTTAGCTCCCTTAATTCAGTGTCCTTCACAGCACACCAAAACAGATTTTGCTATTTTGGCAGTTTGAGTGTTTCTCCAATATCATTCTCTATTTCAATTTCCAACTGATAAAACTTCATTCCAATACTCTTAACTCATATATGGTCATGTAAATGGTAATAATTATAGGTTTTATTCAACATACCATACACTTTTGAAGCCTAAAACACAAGAAAACAGTAAGATGACAGTTTCTGCCACAATTATTTCCTATTAAGTGTTTGTGATCAAAAACCCTTTCTTTGTGCACCAAAGTCTAACTAAAAACTTCCTAACACTTTTATAAGAGATATTGAAAGCTTAATAAACCATGAAACCATTCATAATAATCTGAAAACCAAAGGCAAAACCGTAGATAAGTGTTACCTATGCAGATTTTGAGGCTAACTTGATGGTAATCACTTCTTCTTTGCTTTTCTTGCTTTTATTTCAACTTGGAATCAATTTGGATCACTTGGAGACCTTAGGTGTGTGTTTGGAAGATGAAAATGGCTGAAATGAGGGTCTGGTCGTTGCTTAAGGGTGAAGGGTTTGAGGTGTTAGCTTGAGATGTTAGCTTAAGCTTAATAAGAAAGCATGAGGTGGCAAGTAAATGGCAAATCTGATTTTCTCCCTTATCTTGCAGCCCTAATCTTGTGTGTCTCATCTATTTTTATTTGGTTGCAACCTATCTTAATCACCATTCATTTCCATAGGTAATTCCTATGTCCGTTCATTCGATCTCGAAACCGATTCGCATCCGATTCTTAAAGAATTATCTAGTTTGCATTTCTAAAATCATATGCACATAAGGGCCTTGTAATATGACACTTAAATCATATTATATCATGTCCAATATCCCAAGTATGCTAATTTACAAATATATACTTTTGAAATAACTTGATCAAATCAAATTAAACCGTATAAGGTTACTAGTAACTCTTTTAGCACTTCCAAAATTATAACCTATATATCCCATCTATATCTAATATTGATCCACCTCATTTTTTTCTTATTTCAATATAAAATCAACTACTTAGATTAAGAAATTCAATAACTAATACCGTGCAAGAGCTTCAGAATTAAGTTTAATATTCAAGAATGTCGTATAAAATGAAATAAATTATGCAATGTCAATAGAAATGCAAATAGCATATAAAATTAACATGTAATGCATGAATCATATTTGGCCATGTGAGTAGTAAGAGGCTCGGTATCACACATTGCTGACATTTCCCAATTAGAAGTGTCAAATTTGTTTTCTTGACTAACCATCCTTTCCACCTCAATTATATGTTTATGCTTAATTCCATATTGGTAATGATTATTCTTATTGGTGGAGTGCATTACTCAAATTTTGCTTAAATTTTCCAATTTTCGATATAGAGATGAAAAGTCGCAACTTTTGCTGGGAGTGAGACGTGCTAACCGTCAACAAACAGCTTTGCCATCTTCGGTTCTGTCTGCTGATAGCATGCACATAGGAATCCTTGCTGCGGCTGCTCATGCTGCTGCTAGTAGAAGCCCATTTACGATCTTCTACAATCCAAGGTATCTGAGATATGTTTAACCATAATGCAATTCTCCTTCAGAGATGCACTTAAGAACATCTAATTTCTGGTTGTCCTTTTGTTTGAGAGCCACTTTGCTTTAATTATATTACGCAGGGCATGCCCCTCAGACTTTGTCATTCCATTTGCCAAATATCAAAAAGCTGTTTATAGTTCACAACTCTCCATCGGTATGAGGTTTGGTATGATGTTTGAAACTGAAGAATCCAGTAAAAGGAGGTAATTTCACATTTGTTGGGACCAGATGAGCTGTTTTCATATGAGACTAGCTCATACTTTAATTGTCTTTATCCTCTGCTATTATGTTGTTTGAAGTTTCTTTCATTCTACAGATATATGGGCACCATTACCGGTATAAGCGACCTAGATCCACTGAGATGGCCCAATTCGAAGTGGCGTAGCCTTCAGGTGGTCAAAATCAACATTAAGACTTGTTTACTTGAACATAATTATATTTGTGATATAAATGCTGTGCAAGAGCCTCAGAGTACTAGAATTCCTGCAGCACTCTCTCTTGATTGGTATTCTTTTGATTAAATACTAATTTTTAATAACAGGTGGAGTGGGATGAGCCCGGGTGTGGTGATAAGCGAAATAGAGTTAGCCCATGGGAAATTGAAACACCTGAAAGTCTCTTCATATTTCCATCTCTAACTGCCAGTCTGAAACGTCCTTTCCAGTCTGCTTTCATTGGTATTTTGCTATTATTCAAAATGATTTCTGCTTCGTGTCTTTGTGGCGCACCAAGTAATTATAGTTTTCTTGTATCAGGAGCACAAACAGAATGGGAAACTTTGATAAATAGGCCTTTCCTCCGAGTTCCTGAAAATTCACCTGGCAATTTTCATTGTCCCTCAATATCAAGCCTGTGGTCAGATCAGCTAATGAAAATGCTTGTAAAACCTCATAGAGTAATCTCTCCTGGGAACATTGCACCTTCTATGCAAGAGGCAAAGGATGCTGCACCTCAAGAAGCGAAATCTCTGATGCAATCAGCAGTCAAGCAAAAACCTGGGGTGGTCACTCCAGATGTGTTTCCACAAGGAGAAAACCATCATATCACAAACTCAAGTATATTACTACCAGGAAAACCAGCGATGCCCAACAAACTTGAAAACAAAGCATCTTTGGGAACTAGTTCTGAATTGACCAAATTAGAACATGTACTTGCTACAGATCAGTTAATAAGCCAGTTTCAGTCACAGGGACAGTGCAATGAAGAAAAACTGCCTGTGAAGCTGATGAATCCACACAATCTCATAAATGATTTTGCAGTCATGGACCAGAATAATGGCCCGTTACCCTTGCAAACAAGTGGATGGATCACACAATCACGTCTGGACTCACACATTATTCAAACTCAGCAAATTGATCCGTCCCAAGTAGAGTCTGCTAGTGCAAATGCATTACTTCAATATCCCGGACTGGTTGAATTTAATTCATATCCTCCAATGTGTTCTTCTCCATCTGGATCTTTCAGAAATCCAGGATCTTTCTCCATGATTAAGAAATCTGATCAGCCTTCTACATCATCAGACACTGCCTATCCTGTGCTGCCTTCATTGGGCCAAGAATTGTGGGATCCTCATTTTAACAATGTAAAGTGTGTTTCCCAAGCCAATCTTCCTATCCTATTGCCTCATGAAGACATGTCTAACTTTCAGTATAGTTCATGTGGTTTGAAAGACTTATCAGATCAGAACCATAACGAGAGTGACATATATAGCTGTCTCAATCTTGATGGTAGTAACAGTGGAAGCACAGTGATTGATCCTTCTGTTTCCAGCATAGTCTTGGAAGATTTTTGTACATTAAAGAATGCTGATTTCCAGAGTCCGTCTGATTATCTTGTGGGAAACTTCTGCTCAAACCAAGATGTCCAATCCCAGATTACATCAGCTAGCCTAGCAGATTCTCAGACATTCTCTCTACAAGAATACGCAGACAACTCAGGTGGAGCATCTTCAAGCAATGTGGATTTTGATGACAACAATATTTTGCAGCATGGCTCATGGCAGCAAGTAACTCCAAGGTTCCGAACTTACACAAAGGTAACAATTTTGATTTTTTTATTTTCGAGAAATTATGGGTCCACAAATAATTCAAAGAAAGAAGAGTTGGATAAGTGCTATGAATATACTTGCCATTTCTGGGACACCTGAAGTAACTCGTCAACACACTGAATTTGGTCCTTCCTGCCTTCTAACTGTTATCATACGCCTGCATATGGATAATACTTCAATGGGCTCATTTGACGCATAGTATTTTTCACCCCTATTTCTGGAATTTCTTGTGTCAGGCTGAGTTTGCACCTTTGGTAATTTTCAAGTTTGCCTTGCAGTACTCTTGAATTTTTTATCATTTCTGCAATCTTATTCACACATTGTTATACTTCTTGATATGATCCAATGAAATATATTTGACAGATTCAAAAGGCAGGATCTGTTGGAAGGTCGATTGATGTCTCAAGTTTTAAAAACTATGATGAACTACGTTCTGAAATTGAGCGCATGTTTGGTCTTGAGGGCCTGCTCATTGACTTGGGTTCCGGATGGAAGCTGGTCTATGTGGATTTTGAAAATGATGTTCTTCTTGTTGGTGATGATCCTTGGGAGTAAGTCCCGTAATCAAATAGCCTATTATATTGCTATATATTAGAACTGAAAGTTATTCAATCTAATGTGGCTTGACTTTTGTAGGGAATTTGTCGGCTGTGTAAGGTGCATTAGAATTTTATCGCCATCGGAAGTTCAGCAGATGGGTGAAGAGGGAATGCAGCTTTTAAACTCTGTCGGGGTGCAAGGTGTTAAGGGCTCAACCTCACAAGTTGGCTGTGGTAGAGATGGCTCTAACTGATTGATTACAAAGCAACCCATTTATTCTTAGACCAGAGGTTCAGAAGATCTGCTGTCATCTTTGCTCGAGTCTACACTGGTATCTGCTTAAAAAGTTCCACGAAGCTATGCTGATTTAACACAGGTGGCAAATCCTTGGTCCTGCTGTATTAGAGATTTGGTTTTAGCATGTCGTTTGTAAAGCTGCGATTGTCGTAATTATGAGTAGAACTCTGAGAAAGAAGCACTTTTTTAGCATTTTATTATTGTCTTATGATTTACTAGTTCGTTTATGCAATGAAACTAGCATGAATATGGTTTCAAGTGGTTAAATGAACAGGTCACATCTATGGGAATCTATGTGAGTTCCATTTTATTACATAAACACAAAAAGGGGAAGAATAGAAAAGAAAGGAAGAAAATGAGTAATGTCAAAGCCAAGTCTGACTAAATTTGTCTTCCAAAGATACTAAGTCAAGCACAAGAGTGGTAGCAGACACAACATGTATAGTTCCCTTACCAAGAAAATGATGATCTTAAAAAAAAAGAAAAAAAGCTTAATAAGCTGTATGGTTTATGTTGTTTGAAGATGTCGCAATACTTAGCTATAAATTCCTCATCCTTCCATGTTCTTACTTTGACTTCTGAGAGGAATCCTTTCACATGAGTTAGATTTTTCTTAATCTTGAAACCAGAGCATCAAGAATGGGTGTACAGTAGCATAGCGTGTGCCGTTGCTTCCAGCAGATGCTACAAGGTTTCCACTTGCCAGTGATCAGTAACATCAAATTAATGACTTGGTAAGATGCAACAAGGTTTCCACTTGCCAGTGATCAATAACATCAAATTAATGACTTAGTACCAAACGCATATTAAATGAGCATATTTGGATACTAACTTTTGGGGAGATGTTAAGCTGGGAGCTGTCATTATCAACCTAAGACATTGTATTTAAGCCAGCATAATGTCAGGATTCTGCATAAACAGAATGTTTACAATAGGGAATACAGGCATTGGACAAGGTGATTATCTATCAAAACAGGCTAGAGTCTCCTCCATATAAAGCTTCAGGAATAACAAGAGAAAAAAGATATTAAAGCTCAAGAAGATTTCAGTTTTCACAATGTAAGTCTGGATTCCTGCATGCTTATGCTATTGCTGAACCACATAATGAATGGAACATTTTAATAACAGAAATCATCAGCCTGCGAGATACTGATGCCTTTCAAGTCACAAAAGACAACAATCGAGTCAAAAACCTCAAGAGGGGGAGTTTCTCAGTTTCCTTGAGGCAAGATACCCAGTAAATCCTTGATGTTGGAGATATTGATTAGTTTCACTCCGGCTAATATGAGATGTGCATGAGTTGAGAACATGAAGGTTCATCCAAAAAGTACTACTAATAGTTTTAAATGGACCTCAGGAAATGAAACTTAGAAAAATATATTCCATAATCTAGCTTAGAGATGACTGACAAGTCGAGAAGAGTTGGATGATTCTCCAACATGTGCAGCAATATGTGCCAGAGATACTGGACTAAGTTATTGATCAGAGACAAGCTCTGGTCAATTTAAGGTTGTGCGGCTCATCTAACCACAGAAAGAAATAATAACATAGCCAAAGCACATATGAGAAGCTTGAAATTGATTTATTTGGTCATGAAATCTCTGAATCCACAATGTAGCTGAGCAGGAATATAATGACTATAACGGCAAGAGGGATTGTATCCATAGAACTACAAAGTTCTATAATAAACATCACTGTTTGACATCAAAATATAAATTCTATGGATTAGAAGGCCCCCTATGATAGTTTGAGGACCACTTGAACTTTTATAAGCTTTTATATAAGCTTTATTACAGTTACAGGTACAAGGGAGCTTAGCAACAGCAGTGACTGCACCTGATCAGTAAATTTTTAAGAAATCAGCTTAAATGCATTTACTGGTCAACAAGACTAGAACCAAATTCCAGAGAATGAAGTGGGTACCCAACACACTGCCTCTGATTTTTATCACAAGCATCCCTTTCATGCCACTGCTTTTACTTGCATCAAGTTCACAATATTAAATGATAATTAAATGGGAGAAAGATCAAGTCATATTTCAGTTTAAGTTTTAATTATTTAATTTTGGTATGGTCTTACGTTAGGATTTAAGAACTAGAATTATACAAACATGAAGTGAAAATTTAAGAATAGACTAGTTAACTACAACCAAAATAATAAATGGATATCTAATATGACTCAAGGAAATTATCGCATCCTATCAAAAGAGGTGGTAGTACACCTTGAAAGGTACTCACATACAGTACAAAATGCGTAGAATTTATGATACTAACTTTGTGGAAGAAAGCATCAGACAGAATAAAAGAAATGGAAAAGATTGGACGATCTTACAGCATATAGTAAATGCCATGTTGCAAATATCATGGCACCTCAAACTACACTAAATCATATTAAAGTAAAAGGAACAGGAAATATTTTATTGTAATGTCGAATGAAATGATTTCTGCTACCATAAAGAAGTTATCTGTTCTTTGGTTCACATATTTTTGTTTGGGAAATTGAACTTCAGATATTAACTGCAGCAAAGACATTATAAAAGGTATTGCCACACGAATCCACTATAAAAAGAAAAAAAATATCAATCAGTGGACTTATAGACATAAGCTACATTAAACACTCTTCAAAGAGATATATCTGTCAACAAGAGGCTTTCCCCAGTTTTCAAACTAAGACTTATGCAGATACATTTATCAACTCAATGCCAAAAATTCAAATGTTACATAACCAAATAAAAGTTGAATCACAAAATGTTATTATTCTCTTGTCTATCATATGAGTGATGCAAATATCACAGATGGAAAAGCTACTAGACCTTACTGCAGAAAATCGCACCTTTTTAGTTGCAAATACCAATAACCCTATGGTCAGCCTTTGCCCTTCACTTATTTGACATTACCAAGAAATCATGAGCATATAAAGTAATGGACTTGGATGAATTCTACAGTATGGAACAAGAACTACTGCTGCAAATCTACTCTCAGCTCCTCTATTTCCCAGGAGAAAATGTTTTCACTATACCCTGACCGGTTTCTGCAGAACAGCAGACAAGTAAACTTCTGATTTCCCCGAACCATTAATTTTCTCTCCCACAACCCACTTTAATTTTTTATACCCAAATCGTTCAATCAACCGAGTTAGATCCCTTTTCTTGTCATCAGTGGAACAATAAAAGTTGTCTAACCAAAACAGTCCACCTGCCCTAAGTACACGATCAATATCAAACAGCAAGAACTCCAATTTCTCAGGTCGACCTCCCACATCCAATTCATTAGCTGCATGAACCAAATCAAACACATTATCATAAAATGGAAACCTATGATCCAAGCTAAAATACAAAGGGAAAAGACCCCTAGCAGCAATGAATTCATTGAACGGTGCATCCACATTCAAAGTGGCAGTGACTACAGTCACATTTCTCTCAGCCATTCTTGCAGCAAAAGTCCCTGAGCCACCACCAATATCGAACCCAATCCTAATCCCACCACTCCCCATACCCAACACATCATCAATAAGGAAATCATTCTTGCTTCGAGCCTTAATATATTTTTGCGTCTCATAACCTTGAACAATATCAAAACAACCAGCACAATCCCTATTCAATTTCTTACTGTTCAAACAAGCAAGATTCTTGCATCCTAAACCACTCCAGCTATAAATCTTTTCACTAACATTTTTCCAAAGCGAAACAGGAAAAGGCTGCAAGCCCACCTTAGGGATTGTCTTGCAAAACACCTCCTCCTAGGCAAAGGCTCACATCCCTGAAGAATCAGCTTCTGGCCAAGACTCCAGTCATCAGGGCAAAGCCCACTGACTTTATAACTCATGAATTGAGACAGCAAATCCACAGATTTCTCACAAGAATGCCCCACAGATGCCACCATTTCAGTGATCCCAGTTCTTGAATCTTTCCCCAGTGGCAGCTGATGGCGGTTTAAGAACTCTTTAAGCTCGTTTGCAATATTGGGCCTTGAAAGATCGATGCTTTCGTAGCCTAAGAGCTCTTTCTCCATCTGGGCTAGCTTTTTTTGCGAAGATTCAATCTCTCTAAGGATTAAGCTTACTTTTTCTGAGATCAAAGAAATGTTCTTGGGATAGTTGTGATGGTGAACAGTTGCGGGGCGGTATGTGAAAGCATACAAAGCAAAAAGATTTGTGGTGATTACTGAGAAAAGCATAAGAAAATTTACTGCTGAGGAACACACTGATGCCCTCTTGAATCTTGCTGTTCCATCTCCTATTTTCAAAGAAACAGAACCCATTCTTCTTGCCCTGTTTTCACCAGTCAATCCTAAACGTGAAGTAGAAATGGTTGTGAGAGAGAGCAGCAGTGAAGTGAGAACAGTGCAGATTCGAGTGAGTGAGCAAGTGGAAGAGAAAGGATTAAAAGAAAGTTGATTAGGATAATAATTAATGTAGTAAGCAGAAATTAAGATACTAAACTTAGTATTAGGTTGTCGGTTGGTTTTTAATTGGTGTCCAGCCGTACACGTGTACGTAGATTACGTGCAGAGAGGCCATATTTGTGGGTTTTGCCCCAAATTGTGGAGATATAAAATTGAGTTTTGATTTCTCAAGTCCCAACTTCAAAACCTTTTCTTTTACACAACATGCTCTACATTAATGCAAAAACCCCATTACATACAACCTATGATTATGAGCAATTTATCCACATTGAGACAAAATATTTCAATGACTTTGTAATAATCTGTTTTGAAATCCAACAATTTATTTCAAAGTACAACCAATTAATATGCTTTAGGTATCCGACAATTATCTCCATATATACAAATCCATGAACACACAAAAAGATGATAATCATTGCGTATCAAAATTAAAATTAAGTATTTAATTTGAATCGATATCGAGATAACGAGATTTAGATGAAAATTGGAAAAGTAAGAATTTTAAATATTTTTATAATTTAAGTGAGTTATTTTTGGGTAAAATTTATAATTTTAAAAAATACTAGTAGAACTTTATTTTAAAATATTTTAGTAATAAAATTGTAGTTATATATTTAAAATAGATGGAGTACATTTTTTCATTTCAATAGAAAATTTCAAGAACAGAAACTGTTTTAATAATGCCGACATGAAAAATTTGCAGCTAATTATGAATCGACACGTGAAATATATTTTAATTTATTAATGTTATATTTTTATTTATTTTTAAAATTATTATTGAATTTCAAGATAAAATAAGATATTTTATTGATAAAAAATAAATATTATCATATGTCAAATTATAATATTTTGACAATAAAGATCGTATTTTTAAATTATGAGTGAATATTAATATTTTATTAATTCAAATTATATTTTGTGATTAAAACAGTAAATATCTATCAAATCCTGAATAGCCAATCAATTTCTCCTTATATCATCAAGTAAAAATAGGAAGAACGTTCATCTTACATATATAAATGGCAGAAGAAGTTCAAGTAAGAAAGTTGTTAGATGAAGTTCTATTCCATAAAATTTAAAGAGATCTAATGTGTTCAAGATAAAAACAAAGCGTTCATTGTGAATACCATAAAAATTATAACGTTTAATTCGAAATTAAGTTGTTAAATCCTCAAATTAACCTTGAAGGAGCTCGGATGGTCGATTCTATTAATAAGTTACCAAATTCATAAAATCAATATTATTGAGATCCATATGTTAGAGTAGGATGCCTAACGTTCCAATTAGATTGAGTGTATTATACTCTTTTGCTTTTGTAAAGACAATCTTATTGAAAATCATATTAATAAAAAGACATTTTCTTTATCTTATGTCTTGCATTTTTTATTTCTGCATATTAGATAAAATCCTTAGACCAAATTTAGCTACGGGGCATGGTCGCGCATATGATGGCGATCATGGAACATGCCTCTAAGGTTTTTGTTTTAAATAAGTTCCGAGTCGAGAGTTTTTTGAGATGGGACATCAAATAGCTCAGTAAGACTCGTACATATAATGCATGCTTGTGAGACGAGGATGTCACATTCCATTGGCATTAGCGTAGAGACGTAAGTGCATATATGTGGGTGCTTATTAGGGAACAAGTACACCGAATATGGCCCGTAAGAAATTCTTAGTTAGAGGCTTTGCCCGTCGAAATAAGAATTTCTGTGTTGCGATAGTACACAACTAGTCCTCAGACTTGAGGCACGATGGTAGCCTTGTGTGCATCCTGCAGCACTTTGATATATCTTCTGATTGCTTGACAATCACAAAGGGGGTATGTTGGGTATTGCACTGGTGTGCATGGAGGTTTGTGAGTGGCCAACATAGAATTTGACACTTGTCTTTTTAAACAAGGGAATCTCCTGTGTTTCATAGTTCGTGATTCAAAGACCTTGGTCAAGGCAGAATGAATTGTGATTCATCAAGAATCATTGGAACTTGAAATGGGATCACAACAATTGAATCATTTAGGGTTTCGACTTATAATTCATGCCTTAGATTCAATCAGGAGATTAGCTGTCGAAAGGACCGTACGTGTATGGTACTCGCAACTGAAATAGGTGTACTCGCTATTTCACCTAAAACTAGTTTGTCATGATTACTTGCTAGGTGTTTTCATGGATAGTGAGGATCTTGGAATTAAGGAGTTGATTCCAAACGAATTAATTAATTGGATTAATTAATTGGAATAATTATAATTCATAAGTTGCAAATGTTGTAAACCCACTACTAGCTTAGTAGTGAATCTAAGAGGGTCACACATCTTTATGAAAAATAATATTTTTAATTTTAGATTTTATCCAATGATTGTAAATTAATTAATTAATACTGATCAATTAATTAATTAAGGGTTCTATTTAATTTAATAATTAAATTAAATTATTCAATTAAGTAATTGGATTATTTAATTGGACCTAATTTGATTAGGAAGTCGAATTGGAGTAAATTAAATTAATCAATTGGATTGATTAAATTGGGATTGAATCAATTGAATTGATTTGGGAATTTTTGAGTTCAAACCCAAAATAAATGTGGATCACTTAAGAAGCCCACTAAAGTATGAAGAGAATAAATTAAGTAAATATGATTTATTTAATTAACATATTTATAGATAAATAAATATAGTGATCAATTTTATAGGATAAAATAGGCCACTAAGATTTAATTTATGTATAAATATAATTATAGTATATATATATATATGATATATATCTATCTTGATATTATTTGAAGAGTTCAAATTAATATCAACAATGTATGTAGACAATTTTGATGATTAATGTAGTCTCAAATTAGTCCACATACAATAGAAGAGTGAAAAAAAAAAAAAAGAGTTGTTGGAAGATTTGGAATCCTTCCAAGATAAAGTTTTGAAGTAGTTCAAAATAGAAAAACTTTCCAAGAGTTGGAAAAGTATTAAAATTTTCAGCCTTATATATATGAGGGATGAAAATTACATAATTCAATTCAAAAATTTGAGTAAAAATATTTTGTTTAAAGTCTTCTATTTTTACTCTTCAAGAAAAGAAAAGAAAGGAAAAGAAAATCAGTTTCTTGTTATATTCTTCATATTATTGTTTCAAAAACTTAAAGAATCAATCTTTATTGTTCTTGAAAATACACTCCGGTTCTAGATTAGTAAACAATTAAAAGGATACTAGCAAATCCTTTTGATTGGTGTTGCTTTCCGTATCGTGGACCTGATAGAGGGGAGACACTTGGATCGCTGCGAGTTCTGATAGTCCAGGATAAGCAATTGATTGCTTTATTCCCTACAACAACCGGAGTGCACGAAAGGTATAATCCGATTTTATATTTATTTATATATTCACTTGAATAAGCGCGATCGTTAAAATCGCTTTCGAATCAAAGGGGTTAAATTTATGTTTGATAAAAATTTAAATTTTTCGCTGCGTATACCCCTACGATTATAGCGAACCCAACACCATATTCACTCATCAAATTTAATAAATTTTTATTTATATAATATTTTTTTATTTATAATTTTTGTAAACAATAAATTTTATGTTATACACATAAGCGTGAAATAGAGCTTAAAAAAACCCAGATATAATTGTTCGGTCTCTCCAAAATTAGAGAATCTAGCTAACACGTGAGGACAATTATGCCATTTACATTACTATAAATTGAAGCATGGCGAGTAGGAAGAAGAACCTGGAATAGAAAGTAATAGAGATGTAAAATTGACAGCAAAACCATGGGATGGATAAGTAAGTTTGATCTGAAACAAAGCCAAAGTTCCTAACAATGGACTCTTAGTCTGCAAGACACCCATTTAGAAGGAATTCAAAAGGCACACAGAGAATAAAGGGAAAGATAACGAAGAGCACTTAGCGTTACAAGAATTTTTCACAGTCATCAACTTGCCATGTAAAAAAACAGATGCTTCTTATGTGTTTATGTGAAAATTTTAATTGTTGACTTCATTTATATTGTAAACTGTAATAAACTAGAAATTGTTGTTGTTTTTATTCTATTTTTTGAAGTTCAGAAGACAATACTATGATAGTTGCAACTGTAGAAAAACACGAATTAGATGATAAAGGGAGTAATAGAATAATTATCTAATGACAAATATGTTCTAACATAGTTGATGATAAAGAAGAAAGTTCCAGAATGATTTATCAAATGATTGATGAAGATATACAATTCGACAAGAGTAGATACTCCTTCCTGCTTTCCAAAACTATTGAAACATAGGCATTATATCCCTTCCCAAGTTGACAAGCATTTGCATCAAATAAAGCTGTGTCTAAATCCTTGGGAAGATGTAGCCATTCTATGTACATAGAAAAGAATGATTCAGAAAATACATTATGTGATTCTTATCTCAGCTTTTGCATGAGAAGCCTCTGAAAATAAGACAACTTAGCTCCCGTATACAATGTCTCTATTACAGTAAGGACATGGATAATTGTGGGCCTGGTACCCTACCAATAGTCACCACAAGAACAGATTCCATGTTTGAAATGGTGTAAGCATTTTGAATCACTTATATATATTTCACAGCCATGTGTTTTAGAGACCAATTTTGCAAACCTATGGCAGTCGTCACACATTCTCAGGTTCTTGACAATTCTAATAGTTCGAAATGCTTGAGGAGACTTGATGAGAGCAAAAGCTAAGGCTAGTTTTTCACTATGAATTCCAGCAGTTTCTTCTTTTTCCTCCTCTTGGATGCTAAGAATGTCATGGTATTTTGTTTCCTTGGTATATAACTCTATGCTTTCTATCCAAGAATGTAGAGATTTACCATCCAGTTGGCGCAGATCACCAGTGACAAAAGTATGAACTATGTTTTTGTCTTCAGTCCAACTCCAGCCTAGAGATTCCGTAGCATCTTTTCTTATTCCAGGCCTTTTTATCTTCAAAAGATCCTTGGAAATCCCACGTAAATCATATAGCTGTAAAACCAACCTTCGAATGAAGGCATTATCTGGCTCCAGTTCAAGCAACTTTTCCCCTGCGTGGATTGCCAATTTAACATTCCCATGCCTACGACATGCTGTGAGTAATGCTGACCAAATAGAGACATCAGGTTCTACGGCCATACCTCCGATGAAGTCAAATGCTTCATCAAGCTTCCCTGAACGACCATATAAATTTACCATAGCAACATAATGGTCTAAACATGGTAAAGTCTGATACTCTTCAGTCATGTTGGAAAAAATACATTTCCCTTCATCAACTTTCTTAGCTAGACCATAAGCCGAAATTAGACTAGCAAATGTGCTTCTATTTGGTCTATACTCCTGTTTCCTCATACGTTCAAAGAGCTCAATTGCCTCGTGGGAACATCCGTGTAAAACATAACCAGTTGTCATTGTATTCCAAGTGATGATATCTATGGATGGCATCCCATCGAATATGGCTTTCGAGTATTTTATATTCCCGGACTTTGCGTATGTGTCTATCAGACAATTTGCAACTGAAAGCTCAGACTCTAAATTGCTGCGTAAGACACAGCAATGGATCTCTTTCAGCTTTTTCATTGCAATTAAATTTGCGCATGCAGGTAAGATGCTCAAAATAGTAACTGAATTGGGTTTGACACCACAAGATTGCATCTGCCAGAAGATCCCCAATGCTTTATCTTTCTGGCCACAATGCAAGTAGCCAGCAATGAGAGCATTCCATGAGGCAGTGTCCCGCTTAACACCCCCATTCTTCTCCATCCTATGGAAAAGATCCATAGCCTGATCCTCATCACCATTTTGAATGTATCCTGTGATCATCACATTCCATGTGATGACGTTTGGCAAGACATCTGATTCTTGCATTTGTTTGAAGAGATCATGTGCAATGCCACAGTATCCAGCTTGGTAATACCCTCCAATCATTGAATTCCAAGTATAGACATCTTTTTCTGAGATCATATTGAAGACCTGTCGGGCAGCCTCAAGTTTCCCACACTTGGAATACATATCAATAAGTGAATTCCCCACAAGTACATGTTCACCATAACCCAATTTTATGGCAACCAAATGAACTTCCTTCCCTTTTCTAATATCCTTCACAGAGCAACAAGCTGAGATAGCACTCATGAGCGTAATACCATTTGGTTCAACCCCAGCCAGAAGCATCTCCTTAAACAATTTTAACGCCTCCAACCTCCTATTATTTTGAGCAAAACCCAAAATCATACTGGTCCATGTATAGACATCAGGCTTCATTCCACAGCTCTCCATCTCATTCATCAATTTCATTGCAACATCACACTTCCCCAATTGATTACATTTCGAAATCAACACATTCCAGGTGACCGCATCTTGTTCAAGACCTTCTTTGTGCATCAACTCAAACAATCTCTGTGCCTCATTTATCTTGCCCGCCTGACAATACCCTGTAATTATTGCATTCCAAGAAACTCTGTCCTTCACTTCCATCCCATCAAAAAACCTCATGGCAGAGCTCAACCATCCACATTTAGCATAAGCAGCGAGAATCGAATTATTCACACGAAGTTCACTATTCCTCCCGCGTTTGATCACCATCCCATGTATCAATCTCCCCGTCTCCACACCCCAGAATTCCCACAAGCCTGCAAAATCTTTGGAAACAAGAAATCATCCGGAACGACATCACCATCGTCCATCATACAATAAAATAGCTCCACCACGTCACCCCACCTCTTCTCCCTCGAACAAGCCCCAATTATAGCGGACCACGTGTACAAATTCCTTCGAGGCATTTCCTCAAACATCGCAAATGCATCATCTAATGACCCGCATTTGGCATACATACCAATCAACTTGGTTTCGACAAACGGGTCTGGTTGTTTTATCAATTTCTTGACACGGGCATGGAGCTTATAGCATAAATCGAGTGAACTGGAGTCAGTGCATGATTCAATCATTTGAGAGAGAGTGCTGTGCCTTACGGTGGAACCGCAGGAGTCTAAAGCGGAAATAGCTTCGCTCAGGCGGCCGAGTTTGCAGAGTCGCTTCAAGTAGGCGTCGTTTGTGAGTTTTGGTGGGGTATTTCTGGAAAAAACTTTGGATTTTGCGGGTTTTTCTGGGATTTTGGAGGGTATTATCGTTTTGCAGGGAAGAATTACGGTATCCATAGGGTGGGTGGGAGAGTGATTTTTTATTTTTTTTCCTCCGAATTTCCTTCGAATGTCTTGTCGTCTGATTGAAAGATAAATGCTGAACCAGAATAATTCGTGATAGCCTTGGTTTTTATTTCTTTATCTTTTGTTGAATTATTATCTTTCGCCTTTCCATATATAATATATATATATATATATATATATGCATATAAAACACGAATGAAAGCCCAAATTCATTAGGCCCCGTTTTGTTTGTCAGATTGGGCTTGATAGAGTATCTAATCAGGTTGGTCAATTGTTGTCATCTTGGACTTCAGCCCAAGATAGATCATGGGCCCGGCATGGTAATGATTACATATCCTGAGCTCAACCCCAGATTGTGTAGTCCAAATCTATGCGAACAGATCCACTAAATGTGAATTTACTTGTTTGCACCTGAAATTCAATCTGATGTGACCAAATTACCCTTCAAAGCCTAGTATTTTCAACCATGCTTTCCTATTAATACCCCCACCCCCAAATCTATATTTACACATAATGAAACCTGGCTCGCGATGAGATAAAGTCTTGTCTTAAAATTCTCAATTGATTGAAACTTTATAAAAAAATTACAAAAATAAGATTTTGTATAATTCTACACTATTTTTTTAAAATTTTACGATTGTGATGCTTTCAAATGATAAAAAATCTTGAAATTACTTTGTACACTTATTTCTTACCATGTTTGAACAATACAATATTCTCACCATATAAACTTTTTGTTGCTAAATTTTTTTACTATTCATATATACTATTATGTGATATAAATATTCTCACTATATATATTTTGTTGTTGTTAAGTTTTATTTAATAGCATAAAAAATTACTTAGCACTTGTATTTTTCCATGTAGAAAGATGAATAATTTCATTTATTTAGTTTTATATTTTTTGAACTTATTTTATACACTTACTTAGATATATAAATATTTCTTTTAAAAAAAATTCAAATTTTATATGTTCTTATGTTGATTATAATTTGAACTCATATATTGATTGCCTCATATTTATATGTTCATATCCACATAATTTGCCCACCACTCTCATCTTTAATTGTCATTCAAGAATCGAGTCTACATGAAAAAGCTTTTACGAGAATAATTGGATACACAACCATAAACAAGTACAAATTCTGAAAAAGCTAAGAATGAATAATTGAATAAGAATTGTGCCAATATGATGGAACCAAACATGTATAGTCCTTTTTTTTTTTTTTTTTATTTCAAGGTATTGAAGATATTTTGTCATTAGAATTATATAATCATTATATCAAAACATAGGATAGTGAAATTAATCTGTTTTTTCTAAATTTTCAATCCTACACGCCAAATACATTTTAAAAAAATATTATATAATTTATGAACAGTATAATCATGTACTATCAAACCAATCTTATTAATCCCATATTCATATCCAAACAGGGTTTAGTGGACTATGTTCTTAACATATAATTTTTATATCAGTTGGTCAAAGTTCTCGAAACAAATACCTTTTCCCAACCACGATATCTATTAACATTACCTACAATATATATATATATATATATATATATTTATATAATTCTTTAATCATTACATCATTTTAAATATATATATTATATTATTTCAGTCATTACAAAAATAAATTATACAAATATTTATATATTTCAATCAACAATTATTACTTTAATATAAAAATAACATAAAGTACTGTAAAAAAAAATTGATGTAATACCATTAATTAATAAAATCTTGTAAAAAAGACGTTTCCAAACAACTCATTCAAAACACATTTTCACCCCCACATATTCCCCATCCCACTCCCAAAATATGTTTCCCCAAAATATTCTCTCAAACACCCAAAATAACATCACATATAGTGGAGGTTTCTTTCTCACAATTTGCAGGTCATCGTGGCAGCTGAAATAAGTTACTTATGGAGAATCTTTAAGTGCTGCTCCTCCAGCATCTCATTAGCAGGCACAGAGAACGCTTCTGCCTTAAAAGATTAAACGATCAAGCAAGAATTTTACATGTTCGGCTGAAGAAGAACCAACATACCAGCAACTACGGCTAGCTAGCTATTTGACCTTGAAATTGCAGCTTTTATTGTTTTGTATATGTAAACAATTCTAATCGTATATAAACATAAGCGAAAATTCGTTTGATTTACTCTTAATGAACAGTTCACCTATAAGTCTCGATCCTTCTCGCTCTTGAAGAAAACAAATATAAGAAGAGAATTAGAATAAAATATGAATGCTCTTTAGTGCAAGGTTTTCCTTTCTTTTCATCCCTTCTTTTCATTTCTTTTATTAAGAACAAAGAAGGCAAAATTGAAAATGATAAAAGCCGAAACAATGAGGAGTACTAAAAAAAGTCAAACCGCTTCCATGTGCTTGTGATTATTTGTGCCCATTCACACGCGACTTGATTTTTATATCTACTAACATTGTCTACGATGTGCCGCATGATGTTTGAGTCCACTAACATGCGACTTTGATTTTTGTGCCCACTAATAATATACAATAGATTGAATGTCCCTACCTAACTACCAACCTTTGAAAGAGTTCTTTCATCATTCCCTCACAACGCTTATATCTTTTTATCTGTGGTCATCAAAATGATTGAGACATGCTGAATTGGCAAGGTGTAGTCACTGATGCTTCTCTTCTGCTTTCCTTGGCTGCAAAAAGAAAGAAAAACAAATAATGAAGTGGAAGGATACAGCACCATGATGATGACATTAAACAAGTTAATATTTGCAGTCAACTCCGGAAAACACAAATGACTAGGAAAAAAGTTTCTCATTCTCGCCATAAATAAGTTAACTCAGACCATATAAAATACAGCCTCAAATGAGAATCTGACTGACCATCTTCCTGGATCGCAATGAAATACTGGCCTTTTAATGTATGAAGATAACTAGTTATAAACTAATTTCCCAAGCACAGTCTCAGCTGAGTTTATGAAAGGACGAGTTCTCCATATACCATGGTATGAGTAAGAATTCTGACGATCATGAAATCAAAGATAAAACACTCAATATGCGGTAGTGCCAAACCTCATGAGAGAAATTCAACAGAACAAGGAAAGTTGGTACAAGTCACCACTGTGAAATCCTTCCTATTTATCAGTGAAAACAAATTTCTGTTCTTTCATTTCACATAATCATGGATCAATCATCTACTCCAAAGAAGTGCCAGTCCTAGGATGGGGGAAAATGCTTAACAATTATTATAAAATATTCTGCCCCCAAGCTAAAAGCTAATAATAGATATAATATAATAGAATTATACCTAAGGTGTTGCTACTCACAATAACAACTGGCAACCATGTACTCGAGATCTGAATGATCAAAGATAAAAACAAGCTTGATGGGATGCCAACTCGACCAGTCTATCTCTGCAAATATACATTGATTAATGCAAAGTTATAAATTATGCCCAAATCCTGTATCCACACCATGAAACCCCACATCTCATACAACGCTTCCAGAGCATGGTGTTTCCTACAGAAGCCAGGGTTGAGGACAAGGGGGGATCTGTAACGACTATATTTACATAGTAGTAAAAACCATTTGGGACTCATCACTGGTATTGCTTTCACTATACTAGTCTGAAGATAGAAATGGATATGTTCCATTACAGCAAAGTACTGCACTTAAGGAGCTACAAAACAAAAATATCTTGTGACAAGCACACCACAGCGAATCAAAACATGATCTCCTAAACAGCATTGCGTATCTCATACTGCTTCTACATTGATTTGTCCAGCTATTAATAATCTCAATCTTATACAAGTTCAAGATTGCAGAGAAATTGACAAAAATCAAGTGTTCAAAATTGCCATAGAAATAAATATTGATGACTTTGGCGCTAGCATCCAGAAGAACCTAGACTAATAATATACTCAGACGTGCTGCACGCCACTGATCCCCAATGCCCTTTGCTCTCTTTCTTCCAAGGATGACATCTATGATAATCCATGAATATGCCCTTGTGTTCTTCACTCATTATTTATTGTCAAGACATGCTATTCTAATTCCATCAAGGCTTACGTCAAACCCCAAAAGCGGAAATTTGTTTCCATTCTTTGGAAATTCCCATTCTTACTAATCATCGGTAAAGGGCGGCAGGTGCTATAAGATGCTAGAAGAAACTAACAAAATGCAAATGCAACAGAAGATCTAGCAGCAATTAAAAGGGTAGAACCAAAAGTCAAGTTGTGAGCATGATGCGCAAGAATAAATCATAAACGTAGTATAAATGTACAAGGACACACAAGCTCAAACTGCGTTTGACATGATTCTTTAAATAAAATGAATCACATAGTTCATGTGTGACCATAAATGGACTTCTAGCAATTTACAAGAAATTTAGAAACTCCAACACAACAGAAAGCCGACAAAGCATGAAATTTGAGACTGATGTGAAGGCTCAACAATATAAAATAGGAAAAAGTTGAAGTTCTTTCAGCTAAAATGCAAGTTTAAGTTTCTAACTATTATTAGCACAGTAAAATAGTAACAAAATCAACATTTACAATATAAGTGCTCAGACTAGAGGTCTCACATAGATTACCTCTTGATTGAGATGTCACACATGTGAGGAAACACAAGTTCTTCATAAAAGTAAATTACAAGCAGCGGATATCAATGTGGTTGTCTTTTCAAATGATAACCACAACTGACTTTTGACCTTGACCTTCAAATTGGACACAACTCTAATAGCTTGTGACAAATCACTAAATCAATTGCATGTTCAAACTTCAAAGCCCCCTCTTCAAGATGAAAAATTTGAGTTTCATCAACCTCAAGTCTCTATTCAGTAACTAAATCTTACAAAATAAAAAGAACTACTTACTTCACAATAAAATAAGATGATCAGTATGTAAATAAATCAGATTAAAGTGGCCAAAGATAAATGAAATTAAAAACCTCTTGAAGTCTGGTAATTGTAAAATTAAAAGCTAAAAACAATAAGTAGAGCAAAAAAGAACAACTAGAATGACGGCTTTGAACCCGAGTCAGAAAATGCGCCATCTGTTCGACAAATTTCCAACCAAAATCCCCATGCACACCAAATTACTTGCAGCATGCAAACCAGAAAAAGGAAAATTTTCGACCAAGAAATAGTTCACACTCGATGAAGTCCATAATAAGAAACCACAATCCCACCCAAAAACCAACCAAAACCCATTTCTATTCACACCCTAGCACAAAGGAAATTCATTCAATAAACGGAATACGGACCTTAATCTCAATAATCGGTTGTCGCAGCTCTTCTTCGGGGATAACAACAGGCCACTTCTCACCCGCTTCACGAAACATCTGCTCTGTTTCAAGAAACTGACCCTTCTCGAGAATCAAGTTGCGGATATCCTCGGCTGGCGTGGAGGCGGCGTCGAAGGTTTCCTCGACACCGTTGACGAAATTGACGGTGATCTTGGGCTGGAAATCGTCGGTGCGGCGCTTGACTTGAACCTGGCAACTCGGGTTCGATTCTTTGGCTTTGCGGGCATTGCACTGCCTCAAGAACTCCATGCACGATGCTGTGCGTGGGTCCAGCGCGTTGAACTCGATCTTTACCTTGGACAAGAATTTCAACATTCGGTTTTCCCCTTCTTTTTCTTCTCCAGAGGTTTTGGCAAATACAATTTTAGAGGCTGTTAAGATAGTTTTGTGTAATCGTCTGAAAAATTGATAAATAAGAAAATTAAGTAGTAAAACATTATTATTACTTGATTATGTGTTAATCACTTTACTTGCGCTTAGAGTATTATGTAAACTTATAATCTCTCCGTTCGAAAATTATTTGTTCCCTTAATTACAACATATTAGTTTTTTATTATTTTGTATTATTGGAATTTTGAATCATAATAGTTATATATTTTTACTGATATATTTAATTTGTGTTGAAAATTAATTAAATTATATTAATCACTATATTATGGAAAATAATTAATTTAACTCGTTCCGTATAAAAATTTTAATCAACCAAAAAAAAAAATTATTTTTAGTTGGAGTTTCATGGATATTTTAAGAAATCAGATTCTCATTTCTCATGTCAAATGTATTGAAAAACATTATTAATATATATTCATTAATGATATTATTGAAATAGGAAATGAAGTATTGTTACCTGAAAACTTATTACTTAAACCCCTTTTAACATTTTTGCATTGGTTAAAGTATAATAAATGTTAAACCAAAGCAACAGGGTCATAGGAAAATTCAATCACAACCTCATCTTCATCAGCCACAAACCATTCATATATAACCATTTTACAATTATCATTTGATTGAATTCATAATTTTTCAAATGACAGGTGTAATTTCTCTTCAAGTAACGATTTTTATTTTAGGATTTTTCTTTTCCTTTTTTTCTTTTTTAACTCACAAAAACTCTAGATCCGATCATAATCAGAAAATATTTGTCCACTTAATGATGGGTACCAGAATTAGTTAATATATACAATTTAGCTGATTTTAGGATACAAATATATCCTGAAAAGAACTATAAATTATCTAGAGTTCCCTACAAAAATTTATCAATTTGAATCATCTATTGCAATTTTGTATTATATCTTTTATTGCATATCATACATACATGTATGTTACGCATATAAAATATTTTCTTAAATATATAAATATATATACGTGTCGTGATATACAATACAAAATACAATATAAAAAAATAATATAAAATTATGAGCTAAATTTGGACAATAGCATCAACATTTAATAAAATGGCAATCAAGCTAGATATAATTCTTGATTGATACATGGGGAATCTGGAAGAAGGTAAACAAAGAAAGGCAAGGAAAATACTCTAAAGAAATGGCCACAAGGGATGGTAAAAGTGTGAATTATGAGCAAGCCCATTACAATCTTTTTATCTTTTTCTAACTAATTTCCATTCTTCATTTGCTGCTACATTCCAAGGCCTGATCCATAAAGCTCTTCACCTGTCAAGTTCTTAAATCTGCACTTGTAAATGGCAGCTGATGATGCCCTTCCCAATCATCACCTGGACCAAGTTTGGACAATTTCCACTCTTTTTTAGAAGATTTTTCTTGTATTTGGATAACCTAAATTCCAACAAAAAAACCAAAGAAAATAAAATTAATATTTAGTACATGCTCTGCATTGATCTCGTGAAGAAAAAATGATTATTATTATCCGTTAGGCAAGCACATCAGCTAAAATCTCAAACGCGACTTTACAATCAGCAAACTATAATAGACCTTTGAGACAGAAAATACTAAAAAACCATATTGTTCCACAATAGTTCACTCAGGTCAGAAGTATAAAAGTAGCCCCATCTAAATCTTTAGGAGCCACATCAAACTTGAATTAGAAAAAGGAAAGAAAATGCAGCTCAATATCCTTAACTTCAAAATTGAGGTAAAAACTCTCATAGATATGAATAAACAAATATGAATTGATCCTCGGTGCAAAGAACATAAAGAGAAGGCCAGGAATAAGCCATCACTCCCGTAAAGATATACATTGCATAATTATGTACCAGTAATTTCTCTATCCAGTTTCACTCTCTTTGTACTTTGAACCTCTGGAATACTAGCAACCTTTTGCTGGGATGGCATATCATGCTGATAGGCGCAGTTAGCTCCATTCCTGCAACCTCTTGAACTGTTGAAATAGATGCAAGGCTTCATTATCTTTGGTTTTGAGTCTCTTGGTTTCATCATTATATTCAAAGGTTCTTGACTTGTCACTGGCGGTTGGCTGCTTTGATGAGCAAATTGCGGCATAACCTCTCTTCTTTCTCCTCCATGTTGCTGAATGAGGCTCTTATAATAGTTAATATCCTTTGTTATGGGAGCTCCCACAGATGGAGAGGGTGCAGAAATCAGATCAGGTACAGATGGCCGTAGATTAGGGATGGGTCCTATCCTACTTGGAGGATAAAAAGAACCAGTTGCTGTAGCCCTAGGAGGTCCAACGACTTCTGGTCTAGTAATGTGAGCAGAGAGAGGGTCACTTCTATTGATGGTAATGTTGACTGGATCAAATGAACTCTTCGGCGGTGACCTCACATTGGGAATATACTGTGTGCTGGTGGATGGCATATTATGCATACTGGATGATGGCATACTTGGTGTACTGGAAGATGCAACATTTTTCGTTCCAATGGCTGGCATACCCTGCAAGATGGATGATGGCATATGTTGTGTACTGGAGGATACAACATTTTGCGCTCCAATGACTGGCATACTGTGGAAGCTGGAAGAGGATGGCATATTCTGCGTGCTGGATGATGGAAGATTTTGAGCACCGGAGGATGCACCATGGTTTGTAACAAGTTGCTCAATCATTTTTGGGTCACTAAGAATTTTAATGAGCAACCCACGATCTATCAGATTTCCCTGATCACTGTTTGACATGACTGATGTCAAGGCAGCTTGCGCAGCTGCCACAATATCAGGCTCCACACCTATTGCTGATATTCCATTGGCATGAGGATTAATAGCAGCACTGCCCTGCGATGAAAAAGTTCCATGAGACAAGTGCAGTGGCTGGGAGATCATGGGATTGTTGTTGGCTGCCATGGAGCCAAATGATGTATCCAATGCAGTATCCTCATCTTCAATTGGTGTGATGGGAACCAGAGGAGTGTACTGGTCATTGTTAATTGAGTCTTCCACACCAACTAATGCAGAAGGGCTGTGCAAGGGTAAAAGCAAAATGTTTAATGCACATAAGAATGGGAAACAGAAACACACAAGGTGACATAAAGCCTAATCACCACTGAAGATTGTACCCAAAAAGGAAACATCTAAAGAGAGGTATGCTTCGCACTTTGGAGGAATGGCCGACGGGCGTGGATAAATTGCTTCTAGCACTCTCATTTCCCGTTGATTCTGGGGTTCTGTTTCTCTACTTTCTTCACCAGCAACCACTCGCCAAGCACTATTGACTTCAAACTGCAATACAACAAGAGGTGAAATACATGAGTATCAGAAAACATGCTCACAAGTATATAAGTGCTCTATAATCGTGTTACAAAATGAACTTCCCCAGTCACATTCCACATGCACTATAATTAGAACTCGCTCACTGTCTCTTCTCTTTCGCACCGGGGTGCCTGGGGAGGTGGTGTTGTTTGCATTAAGGACAGCAAAGACTTAGTTTAAGCATTCCATCCATCTTGTAGCAACATTCAATAAGTCAAACTGTTTCTTTTCTCTCACCCTCCCACAGTACCCACACACTAAAAAGACAGAAGTTGAATCCAAATCTAACACTGAATTTATCCCATGTTTGAGAATTGCTTGAATTAGGGGACAAATAAGTAGAATACAATCCACAGGACCACATCAAACACTACAAATAAGTTGGTTGTATGAAATGCAGGAAACCACAGATAAAGGAAGTAAAAACTCAATCCAGATGGCTATCGGTTAGAGAATCCGAGCCCCTTCCAGTAGAATTTTAATGCCCTAGACAGCTGTAGGGGAACATGAAAAAAATACCTCTACTCTTCAAAAATTGCATTTGATAACTTCATGAAAAAAGACAAAATAATATTCAATTAGACTTACTCTGGGAGGGCATTTCCATTTCAGCAAAGGTATTTGAGAAAGCTTTACTGTCCAATGATTTGCAGGCTGGATTCCCTCAAAGCCTGGGGGCAAATTGTCATCAGACCCCATACCACCTGTCTGTACTGGCCATAATGCCTTTGCCTGGAGATGGTCTTGAGTTCCCATTCCAACTTGTGAAGGAGATTCTTCCGACAAAAACAGCCTTACCTATTAAACGGAATGTATTAGTCCAAAAGATAGCAATATTGGCTGAATCTCTCATAATTTAATCTGTAAGTCAATCTACAGATATGAACATGAAGTAAATTATTCTATAGCCAATTAATCTTGAAGTCCTGATTGAAGATATATTATATTGGCAACCTGACAATAAGAAGATCGAGATCACACTACTAGTTTGACGCAACATAATGGTAGGCTTTGAAGCACATGAAGTAGCAGACAAATCGAGAAAACAGAAGTGAACAGAAACTCTAATCAAAATAAACTTCATAACTCAAAGATACTCAAAACAGATCAAGGGGGCATATGCACTTTCCACCACTGTGCACAACTGAAACAAATTCACACCGTCGAGGCCCATTTATAAGTTCATGTCTACCCACTTAACTAATAACCAATGCAACACATGTGGGACACTCTCTTCACACCCTCCATCACAGATGATCCAAGTTCACATATGTGGCCAATTACTTTTTATATAGGATTGATGGCAGACTACAAAAAAATGCAACAAATGTAGGGCCAGGTAGACCGTATGACTTGTAAACCACTTCAACGTCACACTAAAATTCCACGTGGAAGAAAGATTTGCCACTCTCTTCACAAAACACAGTTAGATATCTAGCAAATGCCATGAATATTCCACACATCCTCCATTGCATTAGACATGCATGAAATACTGCAGCAGACAGTCACCATTCTGACTCCAGTATATTTAAGAGCAAGGAGGCAATTTGCTTTTGCCAGGATGAGCATAGAAGGAAATTGCAAATGCAGCATAAACCCAACATACAACCTCATCATTATTGATTTCCAAACTATTCAAAATCGCAAAGAAGAAGAAAAGAAAAAAAATCCCTAAGGCAGCCATGAACGGAGTAAATACAAACAATAGGTCCATATCAGGCTCGTTGATATTCTAACAGACCATCAACCACAGAAAGTTTATAATAATCTCCAGAAGAATGTGGTTGTCTGGATCTAAAACACCAAAAAGAAATGTGAAATCTATAATCCATCACTACTTTCTTAACTAAACAAACTCAGAATCCGAGAAAAATAATGTGCGAATCTGAAGCCTTAGTGACTTGCAGAACAAAAAGGGGGTAAACAACACAGAAGGGTTTACTCACCATACCTTTCATTTGTTTCAATCCAACCATCCTGTCACATGTCACTCAAATTTACTCCCCCAGCCCATTATGATTTTCCCATTTGACTATACCCAAAAAAAAAAAATGGAAAGTGCAGTAATGTTTTGTTGTCTTGTGCTTTTAACAACTTCTCTTCAGAATTACCCAACTTCTTCAAGGAAGTCATGAATTAATTGCATCCTTAGAGAAATATCACACTTTAACTTAGAGAAAATTATTACCGTAACCTAGTAACTTAACAATTTGAACTTTTTGAACAAGAAAAAATTTGTAACGTCAAAAAAGAATAATCTGGAGGAACAAAATCGGACATAGGGTTATTTAACAATATAAAAGAGGGTGGGTTATCAACTAATCCACTCAGGCCCCATATACTTAGAGAGACGGGATGATGAATGATAGATAAAGTGATTGATTAAAATAAGTATAGTGATTATTTTATTCATGTAATATCATAATTAGTGAATGATTGAAAGAATAATATGATTTTTTTTTTCTATTTTATATTTGATTTGAAGATAAAATGTTGTGATTAAAGGTATATTGTCCAAAATAACTGTTGTCACTGTTCTCTCTTGTCCTTCAAATGTTTTCCCTTTTTCTATCATTTCTCTTTGATTTTTCTTCTTGTTTCATTCCAAGCCCCCAACTGAGCCACCCAACCTACAACGCACCCTGGTCCACACCGCACACAGCGTCCACACCACCCCAACCGCAGCCCCCACCACCACCACCCACACATGCAAGACACAAATAGCCTGACTCAAGAATAAACAGAATTCCTATTCCAAGATATGTAAAAGAGGAATTTGCTTTATGTTTTTTGTTGTTCTTTGATATTAAGATATGAACCAGCACATCAACAAACACACACACACACACACACACACACATATATATCCTGGCAGAAATGCTGCCATATAAAACTCAAAATTTGAAAGAGCAAATCATCTTAATTTTTTTAACTCTCCCTTGTCCAGGGTGGAGAGACGTTAGATGAGGGGCGACTGTGAAAGTGCTGAGAGAAGAAGGTAGGGTTTGCTGTGATTCAACAAAAAGGGGACCTAAATTAATTGGGGGGTATTTGTGTAATTTCATAGACAATGTGAAGGTCTTTTATGACTTTTTGACCTCCCATTAATGCTGCCTAGCTGGACGGATGAGGGAATCATAGGTAGCATTTCCTCCTCCACTCTTCAAATTCAGTAGTGGGCCGAAAATTACAATGTCTCCATCACAAAAAAAAAAACACTGATTAAGTAGGATAAAATAGTTTACCCCACCTAATGCTGCAAAATAAGCGCTCCCCCAAAATCTTGGGTCTTATACAGTATATACCAGGTTTTGACACTTCAACAACTAAACATAATGACAAATTTAAACATGTATAATGGGCTAACTAGAGCTGGGCGACCTAGTTCACCTAGTTCATTTCTAAAATATCCTACATATTTAATCAGGAGTAGGCGAAGGGGGGCAAGATTTGTTGTAATTGAACCAAAAGGTTCAGTTCAGAATGCTACAACAGCAACAATAGTAAGAAAATTCAAAAGGGAGGGCCGGGTCGGGGCGGTGGTGTTGTGGGGAGGGGGCTATTTTGACTATGTGGCCGCTCATGGATGATGTAAGCTTTCAGTAAATTGAAATTATTGAGCCTTATCTGAACCCATAGATTCTTAATCAAACTACTTTATATTACAAGAAAGGCTTCAAATAAAACAGGTTTATATATTCCCAACAAATTTCAGTTGAAAGCTGCAAGAAAAATTTGAGACATGGTTGCCAAAGGAGGAAAATCTTAACTTCCTACTGCTACAACTAGAGAAGAGCATATAGCTGCATAACTATTAACTAACAACTTGAACTGCCACCCTTAACAAACAATAGACATGATGCTCACATTCCTATCTCAGACCTTAAGAGAATCATTGGCGTTGTAACACATTTCTTCCATTTTAGAAGATCAGAAAGCACAGTGACTAGTGAGTGATCGATATTGTCTTATACATATCAGATAACAAAGCACAACATTTATCAATTAGCACTGAACAAATCTTCAAGCAGCAGTTGCCTGATGACACGAGACCAGAATACTTTCTGAGAAACAGAAAAAACACCTATGGTAACCATGTAAATAGGCAGTTCGTTTCAAGAGTATTTTAAATTTTCTAGTATCAAGGTCAGGCAACTCCATATAGCATCGTGAAATGGAACAGAATAACTAGAGGAATCAGTGGAAGGTGTATGATAACCCAAGGAATAGATTTTAGGCCCTACCTCTTAGACTAGGTTTGCAAATAACATTTAGATTCCCTGCTGTGGAGTCAAGTTCCACTGGGGCTTAAAGAATTTTGAACGGGAAAATTAAATAAGAAAAGCAAATACACAAGAACCATAGGATTTTTCTAAATTTACCAACTGTAGCATACTCAAACTATAACCAGAGAGGATAACCACTCCTGATTAAACCAGTAAGAGTTCGGGTATTGGTTTCTGTTACTCAAGGGACTCATCAATTTTGGTGATCTAGGCAAGCAAGAGCGACAGATACTAATAATCTTTACTTAAACCGTTGCACCACTCCACAGAGTTCCAGAAATGCGATCTTTCTCCCTGTTTCAGTAGCATCATTTGTTGGCTATTTTCATCTTTAGGGAGTGCTCTTGATAATACCTTCTCAGCAATGAGGGAATTATTTATGGGTCTTCCTCAGTAGATACTAGCTCTCCTCTTCAACTTCTTATCTGCTTTCCCAATTTCAACCCAAACTTAGATTTTCCCATGTTCCTCAGACCACACTTGTCACACTTCTCAATAAACTCTTCTCCTCTTCAACTTTTTATCTGCTTTCCCAATTTCACACCAAACTTGGATCTTCCCATGTACCTCAGAACTGACACTTGTCACACTTCTCAACCAACTAAAGGGCTCAATGCTTTTTTTACACCTGGTGAAGCCCTCACTTCACCTTCACACATCCATCGTCAGTTACACAAGAAATTGTATATTATAGATGCTTTTCCTTTCACTCATTTCAATTTCTCTGGTGTAATCTTTGAACATAAAGCCATAATCTTTTTGAAATCCATGAAATTTCATATACAACTCCGATCCTAATAGTTACTATCCGCATCACCCGGGCATCCACAAGAATCTGTGACTCAATCAACTCAATCACGCTAACCATAGCAGTGCTGTTAACTATCGTATTTCTTATGCTACTCAAACCACATAAGTTGGATACAGACGACCACAAGACCTTATAACTGAGTACTCAAACCACATAAAGTTGAATACAGACGACCACCAGACCTTATAACTGAGTACTCAAACCACATAAAGTTGGATACAGACGACCACCAAACCTTATAACTGACTGTCAGCACAAAGAAACTGCAACAACCTTCCAAGATACTTCAAATATGTCACAATTTACTCATTATTTTTTATTCTACTCCTTATTCAACTCACACTTCATTTACTAATGCAATGCATGGATAAGGTTGCAAAAAACAGTTGTATTTGATTCCCCTTATCTTGAACTCAACTTTAACTTTATAGTCATTAACAGACACATTTAAGCAAAGTCCATTTACTTAACAATGCTTAAAAATGGTGTACTACACTGAACTTACCAAAAAAAGGTAAGTTTCAATTTATCAGTTTATCTTTCTACCTTTCTCATTTGATAACTTTGAAGTGATTAAGACTAGTGTATCAGGAAAATTTGAACTGTGATAACATGCATTGTGCAGCACAACAAAGCCTTTTAATATTATCATGGTCCACTAAAAAATCAAATATTTTTCTGTAATTTAATCATCTCAAATCAATGATGAGCAGTTTTTCAGTTAGTTTTCGTCGTGGATTGAATACACAATGTCGGGATTAAGAGACCAACACAAGACATCTCCATTCAACCATTTGGATTAATTACTTCTGCAAATTTAATCTTTTTCCCATTTATTAAGAAGTCCACAATAAAATTATTTATAAAAAACAGTCAACGAAAAGAAGAAATTAAGGATTTTTATAAAGATTTACCTGACATAGATTAACATCTGAAGCCCAAGTAACCCTTTTTGATTTCTGCGATCCTCCCATATTAACAAATCAAATAAACGTGATTCGATTCTCAAATATATGGATATATATCTTATAAATTCAATCGCTTTTTAGCAATCAAATCGCCAACTTCCTGTGCCGCAAATCTTTATAAAAAAAACCTAATTGCCGATTAATTTTTAGTTGATTGCTTTTCCATTGAAGTGAACTGTTGGAGAGGGGGAAAAAAAAGGAACAGAGAGACAGAGAGAAAGAAACAGAGTGAGGATAAGCCCAAGAAAACCCTAGATAGGAACCCTAGATCCTCCTTTTCTTTTTTCTTTTTTCCTTTTTCCGCACTAATATCTTTTACTGTGCGCATTATATATGGCTGTGCCTGCAGCCTCTGTGTAACGCGTGTCAGTAACGTTCTATTAGAGCGCGTGGTGGAACCCCCTACTTGGGTCTTGTCTATCTGTTAGTATTGGATTGGCAACTGTTTCAATTTGACCACGGTGTTTTGACTCATAGTTATATATATATATATTTCATTTTTTATGTTATTGGAAATCTGATTTTAACATTTTACTGTAATCCTGGATTTTATAAAGGGAAGTGAAAAGAGAAAAATCAATTAAAATTTAATTTTAGTAACATTTGAGCATAGTATTCGTTCAGTTTCAAAATTGGAAGAGTTTGTAGTTCAATTAGGGTTGGCAATGGTCGATTTTTTATTACTTTATTAAAATTCATCACCCCATTAAGATTGTTAAATACTCAAATTCAAATTAAGATGGTTAAAAACTCAAATTCAAATTTGAATCTTGGCGGGTGAATTATTATATCCGATGGATTCGCTTTTAAAATTTTAAAAATATTATAAAATATATATTTTTTTAAATAATACTATTAATTATTTTTAAAAAAATATATCTTTTAAATAAAATAATTAGGGATGTTGATGATTCAGTAAATCGATAGAATCGAATCGAAATCGAAAATTCGGTACGTACTGAAACTGAATCGAAAAATTGGGTTGGTATTCAATTTTTATTTTTATAAAAATTCGGTATTTTGTTCGATTTTGATTTACCAAACTATACCAAATATTGAATTATTATTTATATATATTATTTATTTTTATTATTTACTTACCAAAATTAAAAATATAATATGATTGTAATATTTTAAATTTTTACTAAATTATCGAACCAAAATACCGAAAAAATTTCCAATAATGACCAAAAATCAAATCGATTATTTCAGTTTGATAATTGGTATGTCATTTTGGTGTATCGAATTTTCGATTCGATTTTATTGGATGAACATCTCTAAAAATAACATCACATAAATGTATATATAATAAATTTAAAAATATATAAAAATTTAAAAAGCTCAAATCTGAATCAATTGATTTAAAAATAAAAACTCAAAATTTACCTTAAATCCATTTATATTATTAAATCCTAACAAGACAAATCTGAGATGGGTTCGAATTAGTTGAACAATAGTTATGCACAAGCCAACCATAGGGTAAATTATAATTGTTATATAACTAGTTCACGTTTCATGGAGAATAAGTAATTATGAATAAATATATATTTTTAACTTATATATATATATATTTATATATAATATTATATAATTAATTTGACTGGATTAAATTAAGTTTGGATTTTATTTTTTTGGGAAAAAAATTATAGTCCATGTGTCCCTAGTTATCTGTGTTCATTCTGAAGGTCCAAGAAAAATAAAATCAATGTTTTATTAAAAAATAAAGGGAATAGTGAACTAAGAATTTAAAATTACAGATTTACAATTTTAATTTTAGAAAGCACATTAACCTTGCATCAAAATATGAACATTTTAAATAATTTGGATGTTAGTATACTTATATAATAGTTTCTTCTATTAATATTTGATATATTGATGTTATAAATGATAATTATTTGTATTCACTGAATTTAAAATTTGCATGTAATAATTCTGTGTCATTTCCTTCCAAAAAAATGAAAATTTGAAATTAAATTCACAACTTCTAGAAAAGTTAATCATCTTAGCATCCAAATATGAAAGTTGTATGGTTGCGATCGATTTTTTAAATATTACATTTGATAAACAATAAACCTAGTGTATGGATTATAGACAAATATATCATTTCTTATAAAAATATGACAATTATTTATTATTCAAACACCCAACACCCAACGTACATTACACGTTGTCTAAAATGAAATTTATTAATTTCCATTTTAAATTGTTAGACTACTTTAGTGTATCACAATTGGGCCAAATCCGTCCAATAACATCCCAACTCATCACGTCTGCAAAGGTTCAATGCAATAAAATTATTGATCCAACATTAAATTGAACAAACATTATGTTGAAATCATGGCCTTTAAAGATGGATATATATACCAATTGCAATCACCAAATTACATATATGAAGCCTTCAAATTGCCAAAATATATTGCTTAAAACGAATCTTCCATTTTCTCTCAACTTATTACCGCCTTTAAAGTGATGATTAGTTGTGTTCGAGAATACCTGGCATTAGTCGAGTTGATTTCTGGCATATGGTTTAACTCAACTCATGCTGGAAATGAGTTGGTGCCGAACCATTGTGCAAATATTTTACGCTTCATTACAGCCTGCTCTTTCTTGAGCATTCAACAATAAACATTCAATCAGAAGACAGCTTTAAAAGTATGATTGTGCGCGTAATTATATCTCTACTGTCTATATATAATTTTAGAAATTAATATGGCTTAAATGCCTGAGAGTCTTGAAGCCTTAAATGCTCGTTTGGTTGGACTGAAAAGGGAATGCATGATAGAAGTGAAAGTATACTTGAGTGTGTAAGGAAAATTTACTTGTTTGGTTTGAAAGAATAATTAGAAGAGAAATAAAATAAAAAATATACAAAATCCCTTCAGAGCCCAATTTTTATGAATCATTTGAAATGAAGAAAACACTTTAATACTTTTAAAATTCAAGGACGAGACATAGCCTAAAATGTAACAACAATTGAATTATAATTTAAGGATCAAGTGTATGAGTTTTGAGAGGAATGTGTTGGGAAAAAAGACTCATGGATCATGGTACTGTACTGGCCGGGACATGGATTTTTGGCGAGAAAAATATTACAAATTTTCTCGTTTAGTATCAAAACTTGTGGTCAAATCCATAATCGCCCGACATCGATGGATTAGTATCAAGACACAAAGCAAACACAATAAAACTTGTGGTCAAATCCATTTTGCAGATAGGCAGATACCTGTTCATTAACGTTTGGGTGCGTTATTAACTATATGAGCGTCAACAAGATCTTTATGATGCCCGTGATCCAGATGTCTCAGAATTGAAGTCAAAATGAGACACATCCAAAAGCAAATAACATTAGGCAGCCAAAATACAAGTTAACATACATACAATCAAGCTCTTTTTTGTAAAAAAACAAGTAACAATCAGATAGATAAAAAGAAATAAAAAACAAAAGAAACAATATGGTAATTTACACCAGAAATAATACCATACCGACAGCTTGTTCACTTTCTACATGCAAACAAAGCAACAGAATTCGCAAAGCAGCCGAAGTGCAAAATACTCATCTAGGACTGGTCAAATACCATTAGCTTTCTCACCACAAGAAATATATTCACCGCCGCCACTTCCGGTCTGAAACAAAGATCCCAGAAACAAGCACACAGGCCATGCCAAAAATTAGTACAAGGTGATATAACAAATTAAGTTGACAGTGGGATAACAACAATTTAAAGAATATGCAACTTACAGCAGATCTTAAATAGAACACATCAAGAGAATGTGACAGAATGAACCAAGATACATGAACATGCAAAATCCGTACTCAGGAGGTGAGCAATAAATCTACGGCCACTATAGCAACCCCCACTCTAGCCCCAACCTCTGGCACATGTATCACGAACCCTGTTTGTGTTTGTTGAGCAGGACCACATCAAATGTGGATCTTATGCTGTGGTATTGCATCAAACATGATATTTTTTCAGCAGGCCTACCTCATAAAACAACTTTTCTGATCCATAAAAGTAATAATCATTATCAATCAATTATGCTTTAACAGCATGGATGGTCTGAAGTGGTTCGCAGCAGACATCCAATGGAATCTGTAGATTTCACTGGATGGTGAAAGTTACTATCACGGCATTGGAATTAGCATCCATGATTAGAAACTGCCCAAGCTCATTTATAATCAACTGAAGTTACTGTCGTGGCATAGTTTATGATCAATTGCCCAATTTTATTTCCATAATAATCAAATGGGAAATAGCATCCGGTTAAAAGCAAATATAGAACTGCATATTGGACACATTGCTGATGATTTTAGTGAGTGTCTTATCATGCATTTTATTCCCAGTTAGAAATAAGAAAAACCAAAAGTATCTTAAGTGGAATTTGGACAGTATATCAATTCCATACAGATAGTATCACAAATTCAATTATATAACATCTAGCTCTAAGTTGTCGGCTTTGTAATGAGTTCAAATTTTAATCATCTAAAGCCATTATAATTTGAGCATGAGACTACTTTCAGGCATAAGGGCAACTGGTTCAAAGCAATTGGCATGAACATTTACAAGACAACAAATATGCAATGGCATGAGAAAATTTAGATAATACCTTGAGGAGATTGGGTTGCATTTCCCTTTGCATTCTGTTGTGCCTGAGACAGAGAGCGCTGAATACGAGGAGATCCTTGCCTCTCATTTGTACCAGGTAGGGAATGTCTCTTTTTTATGTAGATATCCTTGTCATGCACATCTGGACTTGACCTTGGAGAGCCATTTGCAATAGCTTTGGCTCTTGCAGATTCAGTGGCTTGCATGTAACTGGGTAGAGAATTACTGCTACTACTATCTCTTGGTTCCTGCTCCTTATGATCAGGCTTTGTTGAACCAAAGGAGTTTCGCCTCTTCCCACTTTTATGCTCCTGCAACTGCTCCAAACTACTTCTAGAAGCAGAATCTTGATTACGATTTGAAAGATTTTTATCAGCTGATGAAGGCTTATTCTTGCGACTGGACTCACTTTTTTCACCTTTCCTTATCTTGGGTTTGACAGACACTTGGCTAGAAGGTGTTGCTTGAGATTCAGGGACTGTTGTATGGCTTCTTGGAGAAGCTTCAGGTGATGACTTGTTTACCAGGTGGCTTGCTTCAGATCCCAGCTCCAGCTGCAGGTCGCTTGGATCTTCTTCTGGCTTCTTCTCTAGATGTGGTGAGTCTGCAGCAGTGATAGAATTAAGAGATTCACCAGTAGCTGAGTTAATACTTTCACATTTCTTCAACTTATTTGTTTTAGTATATGATGGATCAGTTTCCAGTACAATGGACTTCCCATTAGCTTCAAGTTCTAAATTCTCCCCACTTCTAGGATGGTCAGTCTCATCTGAAACTTTTGCATCCTGTTCAATGTCATTGACTCCAGCCTCCGACCTATCTGGTGAATCGAGGGTAGAAGAAATGGAAAGTTCAGTTCCACATTCAGAGCCACCAATTTGAACTGCTGAAGCATTGGAAATGGCATTGTCAGCTCCAACATCCCTAGACCTGACTGGTTGATCAGTAGAAGAAGAAACCTTATCCAAACTAGATTCAACTCCAGGATCATGACTGGATGAAGAGGATAATTTTGCAGATGTGGCAGCCAAACTCAGTTCTTCAAATTTCGACTGTGCAGCAATGAAAGCAGGATTACTTGGTTTTCTTGAAAAAAAATTCGCCTCAGTTTCAGGTTGCTCGGTGGAAGACTGTTTCGAATCAGGTACATCTCGTTCAATTCCTGTTTCTTCCTTATCAGGAAGAGATTTCACTTCCACCATCTCAATCAAATCTGTGTCTTTCATCTCAACAGGAGCAGATTCTGTTGCATCACATCTTGAATTTGATTGTTCCATACTGTGCAGCTTGGAATGACTGGATGAAGGTGATAAAGATTTGTTATCTAAGTTGTTCACCTCATGACTGATCAAATTGTCATCAATCTCAGATGCTTCAGCTGATGCAGCCACACCAGATTTGAAGTCTGTTGACTCAGAATAACAATCAGATGGAACTAAAATGTCCTCTTTGACATGAGAATGTCCAAGATTTTCATTATGCTGCTCCACAGCTGATCCAGATTCCTGTGGCTCTTCATTGCTCACTGATGAAACTGACATCCATCTTTCAAGCCATTTCCAGGCTGAGTCGGATTTTGAGGGGTCACACTTGAAGTTGATAGGTTTGGTCCTTGGTGTTGATTGCATAAGCTTACATAAAAATCCAGTAAACATGTCAAGCTCTGAATGAATTATTTACTGGTTCTATGGAATGAAAGTAAAATCTAACATTAAACCAGAATATAAAAAATGTCAGGCCCATCTATTTACCTGACGAGCAAAAGCATTGCTAAGTAGCTTCTCAATGGAAACGTAAGTGTATGTGCCGTTTGGTTTGGCTTCTTTCTTTCTCTGAAATTGAAGTCTGGCATTAGAATCACAAATTATACCAAGAAACTGCAAAGATAAATCTTCACACTATTTGGCCCATGTTCCACAGTATATGAGACGATAAAGCGCCAGTAATTGAGAGGAAAAAGTCTTCCAACTCCCAATTTGCAAGATGACGTTAAAAAGCAATCTAATCATGGAGGGCTCCAAGGGGGCAGGGAATAGTGGAAATTGATAAGCTAATTAAGTTAACTGTGGTTACCAAGAGGGTCGAATCATTATTATCCTTTCCATTGCTTTCACTCTGCTTCACAAAATCATCTGACCCTTGGACGAGCCGACGGGTACGGCGTGCTCGCACAAGAGCTTGCATTTTAATAATGGCTTGAACACACCGAAGAGTTCCAACAGCATGCCTTCGAACTAAATGTCCTCTTACAGCAGCTTGCAATTTAATTATTTTCTTCTGCTTCAATAGCACTCGTTGAGCCTGGTAAAATATAACAAGAATAATGCATAACTATGCCTATTTAACTTAATAAGTAACAACCATAACATGGTATCAAGGCATACCAGCAACCCCCTAATGGCTGCCTGGATTATAATAATACTGGGCTCATCAAGGGTTGCATTTGCCCTACAGTCATCCTCTCTGGCAGCTAGGGTGTCTGATAACTTTGAGTCCAGTTGAGCAGACAACTCAGTCTTCTCTTCTGTCCACTGAATTACCGAGGTCTTCTCCGGAACAGTCAAGTCAGGCTGCACTTGGAAGTTGACAGCAGTAGATTCTGGGGTTTCCTTGTTTGCAGACGAAGGAGCTTCTGAAATGACACTGTTACTCAATACTCGATGTCTAGCAGATCTCTTCCGAAAACTCCATCCACGCCTATCACTTGAACCCTTGCTCTGCAAATAAGTTCAAATAACATTAAGAATAAATGAAACAGATATTTTCCAAAACTGCAAATGCTTGTGACCTTAATCTGCATATCTTGAGATCAGTCAAAGCTTCACAAGATCATATCTACTAAGTCAGATGTATGTATACAAGTAACCATCATTACAAATGCATGCAGAAATTTGAGATTCAGTTAACACTACTTATTAATTTATCTAGCTCTTACCAACTGATCTAAAGCATGCAAGTACCCAGACTCAAATAAAAGCAAAATCAGCTGCGACAAAGTTCAAATGAAGACTGTTTTGATTTCTATTTTAATCAATTGCAAAGCCCATGCTCGATAAGTAACTCAAATGTTTGAGACATTTTTCCAAATCAGTTCTATGTCCCAACTCATACTGCTATATTTAATAGCAATTTTTTTCATAGAACATCCTTCCAAGTTTAATTATCAGAGAGCAAAAATTCCATTATTGCCTGCCTTTGTGAATTATCCTCAATTTTCATATGAATAAGATATCTACTAAAATCATGATATGCGACAAAAAACGGGAATAAAAACTATGACCACATGACATAGTCTTGAAAAGACGTGTTCATTCGTAAAAGCTATAATATGGAATTCCAATTATGGGTACAGATGTTAAAAAAACATTACGGGAAATTGCATTTAATTTCCTATAATGACCAAAATTTAGGTCATATTGCAGGTACAAACATCTTTTTCCATAATAAGAAGATAAGGAATGAAAATACAATAAAAGGGCAAGTAGATCTTATCAAACCTACATAACAAGTGCTATGAAGTACAAATACTTTCTATTTGAGTCAACATAAAAATCAAACAAATATCAGCAATATATAACAAGTTTACCCTAAGTATAACTCATTACAGAGTCAAGAGAATATAGAGCATTTTTTCCAAAATAAAAATAAAAATAAAAAGACATATTCCAACTACTTCCCACTGGGAACTAGAGACGTGGCATGCAAATAAGACTATTGTACAGTGATGTTATCCATCAAATGACAAACAACAGAGCCTCATGCCACGATATTATAGTTGCTATGGGCTGTCACCTAAGCGACAATGCTCTATCACAATGCAAAGACAAATATATCTTAGGCCACAATTTTTATTTTCAAACATGTGCTACTGAAAATGTTATATATACAAAATATAGGTGGTTTATATTCTTCTACATGCTGTTTATTTGTAACTTTTATCAGTTACATGAAAAAGTTGCAAGTACATGTATGTAGTAGCAGGTGTTACATTTGTACAATATACCAACAACGTAAATAATGAGAACGAAAAGAAGAAAAATGAAGAAATATGTTATAAAAGTTCATGTCAGCAAAGATAAACTTTGCTTCTTGTTTATTTATGCTTTCATTCTATTACAAAGTCCTCAAAATTTTTTGAGCATATTGCTAGCGACCATGTCAAATAGGTGATGCTCATTGTCCAGTCATGTGTAAATGTTTTACAACTATGCAAAACATTTAGTGTTCTTTATTTTCTTTATTGATGTGTGTCATGATGCACAATGGTTTTCTTACTTACTGACAAGATAGCAAAAACTGAAAGGAAGAGGAAACCGAATTATGAGATGGAGAAGGAGCAGTTGGATCCAGCATGTAACAAGCATCAGCTTCGTGAGGGAGAAAGCACATTACAACAGTGAAGCACCATCTTGTCTTTAATTGTGATAATTAAGTAGAAATAGTAAGAAGAAACTCATCCTTGATATTATGTATAGAATCATACCACGGGAATATATCAAAACAATGTAGGGGACATAGAAGATTGCCCTTTTGCTCATGTCAAGGAATCCACATGAAGCATATCATAACAGGCTTACCCTTAGGTGATGAGAGATGTCTGTAAAGAATCTTCAACAACTTGTAAGCTCTGTTAAGAGGAATACACCTCACATGTAGATTGCGGGAAAGACATTAAAGTCCATTGAAAGAGAAATTAAGCAAAATACTAGCACTCTCAGAGTCAAGGCTTCAGCATACATCTTCATTATGCATCTTTTTCCTTGAATCAAGGTGGTGATATGATTTGATGCCCACAGCCTTTTTGGAATAATGTTTTGGGTAATTTAAATTGGTTCTCTGACAGAATTTCTTTTCTTTGGCTTCTGCAAAAGAATCCTTGTAACAATTATGTGCTTCAGTTTTTAGACCTTTTCCAAATATTCATTCTAATGAAAAACCAAAATTATAAGATATTTTCTTAAAACTTTTAGGTTATTTTTTTCTTTCCTTTTATGCACAAGCTGTACGCCAAATGCCTAATGGTTCAATAGGGAAAGATAGAACATCCAACACTCTAGTACTATCTTCATTGCTCATCATAATAGAATGACCATCTCACCATTAAATGCAGGAGTGGAACTAAGAAAATCAGCTTTGCAACCACAATAAAACAAAAATTTCAAAGGACAATACTCAGAAACCTGCCAAGAGTCTTTTTCCATCAGCATTGATGAACAATACTAAATTTCACTTTAGCCCTAAAGACACATGATATTAGGAGACACTAAAAACAAAAGTTTGTTAGGAACACCAGCCTAAGTTTTCACTGGAAACAGCCTGATCTCATTTAAAAAGGGAAAAACAAAAAAGTAAGATGACAAAGCAGCACAAATTGCATTAACATGAATATTACCTCCCGTGCACAAGAAAAATTCAAAGATTAAAAAAAGCAACAAAGAGCTTAGATCCAAAAACCTGATTTTGCTATGTTTACACCAAAATTGATGTATAACAAGTGCATTGATGTTGTCATATATCGTCAATAACAAATTAAACATTCAACAGTAACCACATCAAAGTGAAGCTGCACTTCCGCCGCCACTGATCCTCATTCCAACTGCAATAACCAACTGCATAATCCTATACAGTGGCATTCACCTGAACTTTGTCTATAAATTGGCGCAACGGGACAAGGCAATTAAAGAAAAGAACAAATAAGATCTCCATGGAAGATTCCAATTTATGAGGATGCACCAATAAAATGAGGAAAACCTTATCAATCTTATTTGTAGTCATGAATTCTATTTCATCTATTAACTTCAACACCAATCAACTATTCTGCAGTTACAAACAGATCTAGTTAGACACCAAATTCGCCAAAGTTTAACACCAAAATCCCAATTACAGCATCAGAAATCTCCACTCAATCCGCCAATATGCCTAAGCACAACAAATTTAAGTAACGTAATCCAAGAGAAAAGAATAATAAGATTACAGTTACAACTCAAAACACAATTAAATCCACTCTCACTGATCCTGTCATAGATTTGAGCATGAAACAGTTAAATGATAAAACAAAACAAAACATTTCTACCAAGCAAAAAGTCAAGTCAAATCCAATCAATTCAAAACGTAAGCCATAAAACCAGATGCACGATATCAAAACTCTACATTCCAAAAAAAAAACAGAAAAAAGAAAATTCGCATTCCAAACAAAGAAGCTCGAACACAAACCATAAAAAAATAAGCACTTAAGCCGCAAATTCTTCACACACAAAATTAAATTCAACAAGCAAAAAAAAAAAGAAAAAAAAAAGGAAATGAGTAACAGCTAAAAACAAATAAACGTATAGATATATACTTCGGGAGTTTGGAGATCGTCATGGTCGACGGAATCGCTGCCACAGCTGATGATCTTGAAGCATGATGCAGTTGATTTTCCCATAATTTTCTCTCTGTAGAAATTTGTGTGACCTCACTTTTATCTCTCTAAAAAATGGTGTGCTCTTTTTCTTTCTTTGCTGAGTCTAGGCAACCACTCTACAGCAACATAGCATATGCTAGCTCGTACTGAGAGGCGTCCTGTTCTTTTTTAGTTTTTGATACTGTGTTGTTGGAAATTGAACCAGATAAAAGGGGCAATTTGGGGAAAGCGGACCTCAACATCTCTCCTTAAATCTAGTTCACTTTTGGTTTTGGATTCCGGGTGTATAGTGCTGTTTCATTTCCTCTTTCAAATCTTTTTTGGGAATGCTACTACATTATATCCGTTGAGAGGATAATAGAGTCATTTGCCCCCGCCCTAATCATGGTTATATATTGCAATGGAGGTTTTTAAGGACTTTGTACCCGTCCCCGTTAGATTCACTAATAATTTTTTTTTATAAAAATATATTCTTTAGAAAATAATAATACATATATACTTAAAAAAAATATAAAAAAAGATGGAGTTGATTTGGGGTAAGATGAGGCGGGTTTGAAATAAAAAATTAAAATTCATTCAAAATTCGTTTAAAATTTTGAAATTTGTTTTGCTTAATTTTAAAATCCGTTCCAAGCGAAGCGAGTTGGAATTGGATTTGTCCCATTTTCATCTTTAGTGATGATCTTAAAAATTACTCACCATTTCTCAATCTAAAAATAAATATTTTTATAATACATATTACATGAATAATTATCAAATATTTTATTTTATAAATGATGAATATTGCACATGACGTTGAATATAGCACCTAGAAAGGCGACAAACATTCAAGAATTACAATGAATGATGTGGATTTGTTTCTTTCCTGTTTTTTTTTCTTTTGAAAGCATCAGACTCTTTCCTCTTTTTAGGGTTTTTATATTAGGATTTCTAAAAAAAGAGGAAAAGAAATCTTGTGGTCACAGTTTTCTTTTTGTGTTTGCCTTGTTAATCTCGTGAATAATAAATATTGTAGCTAACAATTTTGGCTTACTCACAACGTTGGAGTCCTAATGAGTGATTCAAATAATTGTCTTATTTACCAAAATATTAATGTTATACTTGTTTTGGAAAATAGTCAATTAACCAATAAAATTGCATAGAATTTCATTGATTTAGATTCATATAGAAGTACTTGAGCTTTGAATATTGAATTACTACGAACAGTATGTCAATGGGATTTTCATTAGTATAAAAGATATTGAAACGGGAAGCTTGTTATGTGTTTAGTCACATTCATTTCAAAATCATCTCATTTATTGTCCTAAATTTTTAATATTATTTATTAGAATTTTATCATCTGAAAAGTACGAAAATAACATATTTCATATATCACTTACATATCAAATACGATTTCAAAAAATATATGTCCAAAAAAGTGATACATAAGATCAATTATTGTTTTTTCTTATTACAAACAAAGTATTTCACAAGTAAAGCCAGCTGGTAAAAAATTATTTTTTTAAAAAATAAGGATACTGATTAATTTCTCGAACTCTCCTTCAGAATACTCGAATTGTAGATTGTGAGTGCAAGGTGTTTAACTTTGAAATTTTGTGTTATTTTTGAGTGATAAGTAGTTGAAGCAAATATTGATCAAATGTCAAAGAAATAAAAATGTCCTAAATTATTACAAGATTTGAAAATGCTTTTGTACAACAAGGTTAAAATTGTAATATGCCATGTGAAAATGAAGTATCAGTAATTAATTGATCTATTGTCTAATTATAACTTGATTTTGCAGACTCAAAAAGGGTATGAATGGTCAAATTATGTAGTTCAAAGAAGAAATCATCATCATTGACATCATTGTTAATTTGTTATAATTATCTAAGATTGTTAACTTAAATTTCATAGATAATGATGTTTTGGATGACTAACAGGTGATGATTAGTTGTAACAACAATTGGAAAACCTTTGGTTTGGTTAAGTAATGATCACTTGTCATTTATCCAATTGCCAATACTAAAAAAAAAAAAAAAAAAAAAAAAAGGATCTCAATCAAAGTGGGACCTGGTTCATAATCAAGGCTTTAATCTACTTTTATGTGTTTAATTAATTTAATACGAGAGACTGATCTAAATAGTTAATGGAATCGATGCTTTGTTAAATATTGACTCCAACTCTCATCTTTGTATATGAATATGTGGTTGCTTCGAAATATTACGAGAAAATATACTAAAGTATAAAGATGTGGTTGCTTCGAAATATTATGAGAAAATATGATGAAGTAGTCGAAGCGTAAATTTGAAATGAACATCAATATCTTGACATAAAATTTGTGTATAAACAGAGCATTATTTTATTTTTATTTTTTTAAAATAAAGTATTTATTATGAATTAAAATGATATATGTGAATAGGATTAAAAAATAAATTAATTTATTCGATATTCGATTTGATATCGTTAAAAATTGATTTGAATTTGGTTCATTAACTTAACAAATTAAATTTGAACATATTTTGATAAAATTTAAAATTCGATTCAACATCTACTCGATTACTGAAAAATAAAATATATATATAAAAAGATTAAATTATTCGAGTTGGATTCGATTAAAGCACGTTGTTGAATACCTATCAAATCAAATTCAAACATAATTTTTTATATTTAATAAAAAATAAAAAAAATATAATATGTTTAGTTGACTGTTTACACCTTTATACGTAAATATTCATTATAGCATGATTAGGCTACTACTAAAATGTTAGCGATGTTGTCCTTGTGTATAATGCACAAACATGTTAAAAAAAAGTAGGAGTATTACAAAATAAATGATAAGATAAGAGTTTGTTTAGAAACAAAATAATATTTTATTGAATAAATACAAATAAAAGAAAGTTTAATTTTTTTACAATTTTGAAAAATACCAACAAAAATAAAAGTATCACAAAGTTATGACACTAACAAGAATGATGTTTTTAAGCTTCCCGTAAATAAGTAACTAAAAATAGCAATGTTTTGTATCATCTATTAAACTCTTTTTATATATATATTTTTTAATTTTGATAAGAAAAATTATTTAAATTTTATCAAGACATAGAAAAATATTATAAGCATGTTGCTAGAATTATTACCAAAAAAGAAAATAAGAATTTAAGATGCCCACGTTTGGTGACATGTGATGAAAATGTTCTTCGTATTTTTAATATATAACCAAAAAACTAAAAAAAAAAAAAAGAAGGAAAATAGAGGCAAAGATAATAGCAGGGGCCCCAACAATGTATTATCATGTGAGTGCAGACGAGGACAGGTAATTTAGTGTTAATAATTAATGATTTTTAATAATTAATGATTAAAGTTAGCAGCATTAATTTTATCAACGGTAGGTGGTAGGAGAGGAGGAGGCAAACGGGATTCAGTTGGAGGAACGCCGTTCTAAGGAACAGCATGACAGCTACTTTGTCGTGACGTGACACGTGTCAGACATCCCGACCGACACGTTATGCGGCACATGGGGATGAAGGGTCATATCTTTTTTATATTTAATAATGGGAGCGGAGGAGAGTTGTGGGCATGCACTGTCAGAGCTGCTCTGCTGCTGCAGGTTCTGTGCACCGCTGTCACTGTGGTGGGGTTATCAGCGTATCATCAGGTGGGGCCCAATTGAAAGTTTCAGGTCAGCTGCCGTTTTGCTCAATTTTAGACTTTGAGAGCTTGACTGCACCTAATTGAGGAAGAGAGAATTGTATAGGTCAGAAATAATGGTGTTATTTTGACTGATATGAAATTTTTATTTTTTAAATAAAAATTGAAAAATAATTTTTTTGTATGTAATAGATTATTATAGTCAAGAGTTAATTGTGTCGTATAATTATTTTACTTGATTTTTTTTTTCAAAAAAATGGATTTTTACAAAAAGTATTCTGAAAAATTAAAAACAATGAATTTTGAAAAAAGAAAATAATACTTATTACATAGACAAGAAAATGTAAGCAACATTATGTAGATCAAGCAACTAATATGTAGAAGTTCATTTGAAACATTTCGATTTTATTGACTCAAAATTTTCGGAAAAATAAAAAAATAAAAAAATGTCTCAATTGTCGCATTGGAGTTTATTATATAGCAAAAAATTATGAGTTGTTATTTAATCGGTTCAAACTTAAGAGCTAATAAAAATGTGGCCATCGATATGGACAAACATGCAAAGGATTTGTTTAGTTCTTCGATTTAAATCCTTAATTATCTATAAGTTCAACATAGCTGATGATATCCTTGGAAAGCTAAGTCAAGAAAAACTGTAATTCTCTGAACCCAATTCAAGATTAGGAATATTATTCTCTTTTACTGCATATTTACGCATCCTTTATTATATTATTTTGATGGTATAAAATTATATATATAAATGTACCGTGAAGTAATTAATACACTGTAATAGGATTTATAATAAAAAATTACGTCAATATCAAATGAGTTTGTGAGTTCTTAAATTACATATAATGATATCAGTAATTTACTTTATAATATTATTATATACTTTTATGTCATTATATTCAATACATTCGAAAAAACTAACAAATCATTTGAGTACTGCATGCCCAAATTAATACCATGAAATTTCCCCCATTTACATATGAAAAGTTTTACTAGTGTTAATCTAAAGTTGAAACCATGATAGAGCCAAAAAGTTAATGAGATTGAGTGTGTGCATCATGTGGGTTGATGGCTTCATAAGGCAACAAACTACATGAATAAGGTTAGTACAACTTATTAATTGTTTAATGGTGGTGTGAGATTCTATTAGTTGTATGGCTTTTGTCTCCTTATTGCTTGAGTGAGTTATCTTAGATGACCCACCTTTTTCTTTGCTACCTCTTTAAGCCCTTTATTTGTTTAGCCCTAAAGTTTTGTTCTCTTGGCCATCCCAAACCAGAAAAAAAATAACTTAAAGTGGAAAAGAACATGCAAAAGCAAAAGACACAACAAAGAAAATTGATATAGTAATTTTTTTATGCAGTTTCACTCAATAAAACAAAATTCTCAAAAAATATGATAAAATAGAGATTTTTTATCTTTTAAATTATGAATGCAATAATTACAATATGCCACTTTACATTTTAAGACGAACCCGCGAACCCTACATCAAGTTTGATGAGAAGTCAAAATCAAACTTTTTTACAACATAGTTTTTTGCCACAATCTCAACTTATTTACACCATTGCTTGGACCATAACCCCTTGTCCAAAACCCAATGTTTTTCTGTCAAAATCGACACTAATTACTTGTAGGTAGAAGTTTTGCTTAGCAATCAACTGGGGAATATGTTTTAGGTACAACAGCCACTTATTCTCTTCAGAATGAAAACCCTTTCTCTAAAGGAAGAAAAATGGTGGGAGCCTCAAGTCACATGGAAAAAACAAAGGCTCCAATCATTACAAAATACAAAGTGAAACGCAACGTTCTTCTCACTCTTCCTCACTGGAAAAAAATGTGAAGTCTTGAGCCCAAATATAGATGATGACCTCTTTGAAATTGTTAACCTTTTCACAAGCATGCCCTGCACCATCAAGTATATATATACACTCATTAAAAAACACTGGGACACGGTCCAGGCCATAGCATGAAGAAAGAAATGGCTGGTAAAGAACAAGGGCCAAAAGTTTGCATGATTGGTTTTTAGTACAACAAGCCACATTTTTAGGACTAGAAAATTTGTTGATAGAAGTTATTTCTAGATCGAACCTGTTTTAGTTTGGAGTTGTATCTCGTATTTATATTTAACGTGTATTTGTAAAGTGTAATATGAGATGCAATTAAGCTTTTTCTTTTTTTCTAGTATTTAACCATTTTTCACACTTAATTTTTTTGCAAAATCACATAATGCAACTATTTTTCACACTTGTTTTTAATATCAACTATACAAAGTCCGTACTGTTATTAAATCAGTTTTCAAAACAGTAAATGCAGAAGATGCAGATTAATCAATTGACCCATGTAATGTAGCACATGGTTCTTTAAGACATGAAAAACTGTACACGTCAAAGTACCATTATAAACATGGATATGATACGTAATGAAATTATGCAACAAGACAGTTTCATAAAGTCTAGCTCTGAAATCCCTTCCACAATTTAAAAATCTGGTGATCCAAAAGCAAGTTGTCTCAGTTTCTCCCAACATTCGTAGGATAAATTCGTGTACGTTGGAAAATGGACTTGAAACTAAGAACCTCTTACGATAGAGTTAAGACCTCATCAAGTGTTGGGACTATTTCATTTTAAGAGCTTGTCAAATTTCTAGATGAAACTAATCCATGGAGATCAGCATATTTGCCTACAGACGAGGGCAAGAATTGTAGGACACCAGCATCTCTGTTATTGTTTTTTTCTCACAACAAATCGATCAACCATTAATGTGTCTCCATAACCCCCATTGCCCCAAATCTGTTTAGACACGAGAGGTAACATGAGTTGCCTCCAAATCCAACGGGCACAACTTGAATTTGGGCTCTCAATCATTTGATCAAAAGGGAAATCTAATAGTTGGGCGTAGATTATTTGGTCAATGCATATGAGCTAGCCAGTTTTTTCTTTGTTATTCCATGTGCCCCATCACATGGGCTGGCATCGTTGAGACTTTGAGAGTAGATGCCCAGCTTTGAAGCACATAATTTTTGACTTTAGAAGCGAAATTAAAAGAAAGTAGGACCCTCAAGAGACACATTACATAGAAACTTTAATCAATTTCAACCAATTTTCATGTGCAATGCAGGGATGATCACCAGCAGAATTGAATGTTCGCAAACGATGTAAGCAAAATGGGAGTACATAATTCTGTGCACTAGAAAAGAACTTTGCTGCCAAATTGATAGTTTTCTACAGCATTATATTTTTGTATATTGGCAAAAATAATTGAAACGAAAAGAAAAGCAAATAGCTACTACCAGCACCGAACTACATTGTCGAACTTAAAACTGTAAAGCAAACTTCCTTTTAACTATGAAAGAAAAGAAGCCGAGCGTTAACTGGAAAAGAAGATGACAAAGGTTATAGTGTTTTGTACAACCTGGGCACAAAATTGAAAGTAAACGAGGTAATAGGATGCAAAAAAGGCAAATTTGTAAATGACAGCAAAAAGACTAGAAAAATGTCAATGTCATCACAGGGAAATGCATTGGTGTCCAACACATTATTATTTCTATAACTGCACAACAAACTATTGAACATTTCAGGATAGGAAAGCGGTTAGCTAATTGAGAATGCCAATGTCCAAGGGTCATAAAACTGAGAGAGGAGATTTATTGTTCACTCTTCACATAAAAGGCCAAGCCCAGATCACTGACTCAACTTATGCAACAGGATCTAATACTATCTTGCTAATTCAAAAGCAAATACTATGAAATTTAAGACAATGATGCAAGTATTTTTGACATACAGACCTTGGTAAATAAAAGAAGATACCTAAGTCGAAAGAAACATGCATCCAATGGTCTGCAAGTATTCTAAACTGGTTTATGGTGCAATTAAAAGTGAACTAAAGAATAAACTGCAGTTAAAGCAAAGACAAAAAGAGATTCTCTCTCTCTTTCTATTCTTTTCTTTTTTTTGTCTTCCTTTGTTTTTGCCAAAAAAATAGTCAAATACATGGGAACTTCTCAAATATTTGTCCTCCCACATACAAGGTTAATGACGTTAATTCAGGATGACATTTTACTCAGAGGGGGTTCAAAATCAAATGCATCCCAGAAAATTGGAAAAGAAAAATCAAAATGTAAGTCATTGCACACTTCATCAATAAAAAAATTATAATAGAGAAGGACCACTTTCATGACTTCTTAGGTCTTCCCCTCCTACCCGATCCTTTTCCTTCAGCACTTTGTGAACTTTTCGTCTCTGAAGAGGAGCGCCCCCTCCCACGACCGCTGCTTTTTTTCCCTGAAGCAGATTTACCTGTATTTTTGCCTCTTCCTCTACCTGAGGACTTCCCACCTCTTCTGTGTTCTGCTTGACCATTAAGTATTTCGTCGTCACTGTCATCACTATCGTATTCGCTATTTTCGTCATCCTCTGAAGAACTTTCTGCTTTCTTCCTCTTTTTGGAGTTTTGAGATTTTTTGACAGAACCTTTTTTTGGAGTTTTTTCAGTCATGGCAGGTCTATTATCAGGTGCTTCGATTACTGCAGCATGGAAAATTCAGAATCACACATTTATATTCACAGCAGCTGTTAAACCAAGTCAGACAGAAACCTGTTCCTTTCACTGGGCAAAGAACATACTCAAACTCAAGCAAATGCACTCTCAAAGCATCTCAATCAGTCAACCAATTTTCTTTGGGAGTAGTACTTATGGAATGAGACCTGAAATCTTGAAGTTTGGTAGATTTCAAATGGTTATTCAACATGTCTATTTAACTATACCTTCATTGGCAGCTTTGCCATCATGTACTTCAAGCTGCCAAGAAACACAAGAAAACATTACATACCCTTCAGCAACTCTATTAATTTACAGATATCACTAATGAAGGCACTCGTGAAAAAGGAAAATCAGAAGGAATAGTAGAATCAGCCAATGGTTGGGAATTGCAGTCAGTTACAGGTTCATTACGCCTTACAGGACAAGTTAAACACAGAAAATTATACCTGTTCAAGTCGATCAGCAATATCGGTTCTATCAACAACCACCAAGGAATGGGCAAATCCACAGGAAACACTACAATGAATGATGAATCGTGGCCAAAATAAGTTTCCTACAAGAAATGCCAAGGATAAATCTCTATATTTTTTGAAAATGGTACCAACCTGATAACATGCATTCCCTCTAGGATGTCCACTTTTTTAGGGATTGCAGACGATCTGCAAAGAGACGAGAGCAAAAGAAAGTCTCAGAAATGTAATTGATCACATATTTCTAGATACATGCATGTATTTGTAGGGCGTCAATGTGCATGTGCGTGTGGCATGCAAATTTTACATATTAAAACCACCAAATACTTTTGCCCATTAGGTCCATAACCCAGTTCCCCAGATTGGGCATGGCCCCAGCTTATACATGAAGAATCAGCACCGACAAAATGGTGCATGTTGCCTGAATCCATGCAGCGTAGATGCCAGCCACTGTAGAAGATGTCAGCTTGTCAAACCATAAACTTAATTGGTGGCAAAAAAAAAAAAAAAAAAAAAAAAAGAAGTCCCACACAATATTTGTAATTTGAAGTCAACAGACTGCATTCCATTATAAACATAGAGAAATAAGGGATGCCTTAATTTGGATCGATTAAATATATTCTTTTACAAAAACATCAGCCAAAAGCAAAGAAGAAGGTCCTTGGCTCGGTTTGGGAAGATCAGTTTTCCTTTTCTCTATTTTTTTGCTCGAGGGGCTTGTCAGAAAAGCGAGAACAGGACCTAAAAAAAGGAGAACATAATGCACAGACAGGGTTTGCATGCCTAAAAAGAAAGGCGTGTGTTCATTCTTCTTCCAAAGTCATTTCTCTTATATTTTTGTAACATCATTTTTCAAAAATGAAACATGTTGGTATCCAAACTAGAGCTAATCTGAATATATCTCCCTACATGTATCTCACACCAAATTTCATAAATTTCAATATTCAATAACAGGGTAGATTATCTTTGCATATAGAAACTAATATAATCGAACGTTGTCATTGATCAGAAATGATTTGTTAATTAGAGAAACATTCATACAATGAAACCAAACACTGTATCAATGAAGCAAGAAACAGAACCTCAAATCCATCAGAGGCTTAGGGTACATCCAATCATCGCCACTGTTCTTTATCTTTCCCCACATGTAAAGCTGTCCACCTCCTGGAAAAACATTAGATTCAGCAAAAGAAATTGTTCCTAATTCAGTCCACAAACCTTCTCAGAGCTTTGTATCAATCAAGAAACCATTGAGTTAAGAGATTCAATGGAGCATCAAGGTTAGCAAAAATTTTGCGTTCCCAACACCAGTGCTGACCAGAAATAACACTGATCACCCATAGAACATGGAGGCATATAGATCTAAAGATGATGAAATAATTCTCATCACCTAGTCTACTCTTTTCACAAGAGATTGAGCATAAATTCATGTTCAATCTACGAAAATAAATTTAGACTGGCTAACCATCAATCTGTTATGATCCTAAAAACAAGGTATGAGACTTAGATCCCACATTGGTATTATGCGGTACTAATGTGGGGGTTATATAGCCTTGGCAATATGATCTTGAGATAGAATCCAACTTGGCAAGCTAGCTATTGAGGGATAGCCCAAGTCCATATAAAACCCCACATTAGTTCCATAATACTGATGTGGGGGTTCAAGTCTCATACCTTGCAATTCGGATCATAACAATCCACCACCCTATTGTAGCCTGGCGTTCCCGTGCTGGCTTTGCGCTAGGTCTAGCCGATCCTAGCTATGGGTGAATACTGCAACACTGGCATCACCACCCACAAGGGTTAGCTTTGTGCTAGCTTACCCTAGCCGCGGGCCAACACTACAATACCTGCGTCACCACCCATGCAACACAATTGAAATTGAGAGAAGCAGTAGATGGCTTTGATACCCCACCTAATAAGCTAGCTATTGGAGTGCAGAGCCCAAAGCCAGTACACCCCACATTAGTACCCCATAATACTGGTGTAGGATCCAAGTCTCATACCTTGCAATTAGGTTCATAACACAATTGTATCTCGATTGAAATTAGAAATACATACGGTAACAAACAATGTCAAATAAGGATGACCAAAAACAATTCAACATAAACAAAGAGAATTAATCCAAGAGAAAGCCGGCTAGAAGGTACCAAATCCTACCGGCTGTACATGACGAATTGGCAGAACCTGCTGAAACGACTGCATCGGGAGGCAAGACATTATGCCTTGTGAAAACATCAACACAGCGTGGAATCCATTCATCCTTCTGTTCTCTGTGTCCAAGCCTGTCACCAGCAGCTAACCAATCAAGTCCATAACAATCAAGAAAGGTAACAAGATAGAACATACACAGTGAGCGAAATTAATACCAATACCTTCCATAACCACCAAAGCCCCACCTAATCAATTGTCATAACAAAAAATACAAAGAAATACACAATAAATCAGGCGTTCAGAATTAAATGATAAATCAGGTATGCTTTTTACACTAGGAATTACTGAATGAACAGACACAAGCTTTACCACACAAAATGCAAACTTACGTGTAAACATGTCCATTATTATCAACAGCCACTGAGATCAAACAAACAAACAGGACTTAAACATTAACTATCTCACAGAACACACGGTAAAAATTAATGAGGTAAGAATAGAGAAAAGAAGGTAAATTAATCATATGAAGACCTGTATGATTAGTTCCACAAGCAACTTTGACTATAGTCTCTCCAGCAAGAGAGGCTACAGCCCTAGGGCGAGGTTGAGCTTCATAAGCAAGCCTCACAGAGCTGTCTTTGGTATTATACTGCCAATAAAAAGAATATTATTACTCAAATGAAAATTTAAACACATCAAATGACAATCTTGTGTACAAAGGAAATAATGTTAACTGAAGATGGCACGTGCATAATGTGAATCTTTCAATGTTAAAGCATTTGAGATATCACAAAACAGTTTCTAAATGACATCATAGAGATGCAGAAAGGTAATTTTTGCAGAGAACTATATTCCATGGCAGACCATAGAAATTGCAAATGTACAATAACTACAACTGAAAGGCAAAAAGTACCAACAGGATGAGCAAAAATCTTAATTGAACTTGTAAAATATGATAAACAAGTTCCCATTTCGTTCAAAAAGAAATAAGAGGCATGAACATTATATAAAATCTACAAGCAATTCTCCTCACAAGCTTAAGTTTATGCTATGTAGCAAAAATTCAACAAGAAAAGGCAATTCTCACACAATGTAACTCCTTTTTCATTTTTTCTCAGAATTGTTCATCTCTATTACTAATAGTTTAGGGATGTGCAAAGCATTAGCATCTGCAGACTCCGAATAGAACCCATCATAACATGAAGACTGAAAGCCTGAACAACAACATTCTATGAAAACCCAAACTTCATAGGGAACAAAGCCTAACAAGATAAGTAATATACAAGATTTAAGACACTTCTATAAATAAGCAAATGCAAACAAGCTTCTCTCAGAAAATTGAGTATAACATCCAGAAACTCTACTTTCTAGAAGACAAATACTGACTTTGGGATAATACATGTGCCTACAAATTTTTACAAACTTTAAGGCGAAAGATAGAAAAAATAAACAATAACAATCAACCAAATAACTAACACACAAGAACTTTGCTCTCTTGACCCTACCTCATTGTTGGAACCATGCCCAAGCTGACCATACTGTGGAAGACCAGCAGTTCTTGGAAATGTGAAATAGATTTTTAAAAGAAAATCAGATTTTATTGAATAGATATAATAAGAAAATAACAATCAAGCTAACTAGAGATTCTAAAATTAACATAAACAACAAAGTCCACAAACCATACAATATAGAAGATCCTTCAACAGAAGTCAACCACACGGTAAAATCACCCCCACAAACGGCAGTTTTGACTTCAGATACTAGACAACGAACTGGAGATACTTCAATTTCTGCAACAAAAAGGGCAAATCAAGGCCATCAATCAAGTATAATTCCATGATAAGATATACATGGAAAGCCAAGTGATTGCATGCATAAATAATATTAATGTGCATAATTACACTTTAAATAAGACTGGTCTAATTACAAGGAATTACCACTCGATACTATTACCAAATTGCTAAACAAAAATGCACAAATAGTTGAGAAGGAAAACAATTTCACGATCAAACTTTAGCCATCCCGAGGTACAGTTCTTGGACATGTTATGCCAAATAAAAAGTGCATAATGGGTTTTACCATCAATAGCAAGTGTAAAGATCAAACACAAATCTACACAGAAAAAAGTTAAATAAAATATTCAGTTCAACTTCCAATAAGGCATCAATAGTAGCCCAGAAGAACATGCCGAGTATATTATCAAGCAAATAATATTACCAAGCGAAAATTATTTTAAAATGTAAATTCCACAACAATATAAAGAAAAGAGGAAATAAAACCTCAACTTTTAATGAAGATATACTTTCTCAAACAGACATATTAAAGATATTAACAAAAGTACCAGCAATCCAGTAACTATTTTATACCAACACATGGTAATATCTCAATCCAGAGAATACATGCAGGATAACAGATTCAGGTTTCTTAAATCTCAGTCTGTGAGATTCAGATAAAAATTAACTGCATCGGGACACTAAACACTTTCAGTTAAGCAATTGTAATCGAGAACTTTGCAAATAAATCTGAGAGCGAAACTCACCATTTTTTATGGAACCTGAACCAAGCTGCCCATGCTTATTCCAACCAAAAGCAAAAGAGAGCCCATCTTCGGTCACTACCACAGAATGACTCCTGCCAGCCCCTGCTCTAACAACTTTATGCCTGAAATTAAGTGTATGCTAGTTAATCGGTAAGCATGACACCTACTTGAGAACAAGTTATTACTGTGCAATTGGTCTAGCAGGAATTGTATTACTTGTGGCATAATGATAGGTAGAAATACGAATCAAACGATGGAGCATTCCCTCACATTAAAATGCATGCTAAATCACACAAGGTACATGACATCTACAGGTGGAGGAGGATGAAAAAATGTCAATGAATCTACACTTGGTTTTCACATAATTCGAGACCAACAAAGAAAAAAGACAAATATATTCTCCTCAATAGCATTTTGACCAGAAGTTGAGAATTTAGAAGACTATCCATTTTCATTTAAACAAGAAGGCAAGAGAAGAAAAGTAATTAACTGGGACAACTCTGAAACAATTGTCGGCCTATCTCGCTGAACTTTATCCCCGTGACCAAGCTGTCCCTTCTGCGCACATTATAAAACACGAAAAACATGCACAATAATGAAGCATAAACTATCAACAAATACAGAAATTCCAGCTAAAAGAATCCAACATGCCTCATTGCGCCCCCACGTGTAACAGCGCCCTTGGACATCCAATGCCACACAGTGACATGACACTACATTTCACAAAATATTCAACATCAGATTTCCACACCCATTAAGATTTAACAAAAGCCAACTAAACCCTCAAAGCAAGAAATGTATCCAAACAAATTCAGAAAACGCAAACTCCAAATCCAGTTATATTGAACTCCAACTTCACAGACTAGCAATGAAACCCAAAAAAACAAAAACACCAAGTTCAAAAGAAATCATTGATTTTTCTTTCTTTTTTACCGCAACCAGAGGCGACAAAGCGAATGTCCACCCCCACAAGGGGGCGCAGCCTCGTGGGAGAAACCAAATTTTCCTCCGGAGACGTCCTCCGGCGGCCCATTGCATCCCACGCCGTTGTGCCGCAGAAAAGCAACTCCCCACCCTTGACCTCCTCCACCTTCTTCTCCTCCTCCACCGGGGCCATCTCCCGCCAACTCAACTCAACTCAACTCAACCGCTCAAAAAATTTCAAAAAATAAATAAAACCAGAGATCCAAAGAACCGGTCGGCGGAAGGCAGAATGCGCGGAGCAAACGAGTAATTAAAAGGACAGTAGGCGGAGAGCTAGGGTTCGAAAAAGAAGAAGAGGAAAACAAGCCCTAGATTGGAGAGTTGAAAAGGAACATTTGAAAGTCGGAAACCCTACTGCTACCACTAGTAATGTTTGTTTAATATAATTTAAATTAATGGAAAAGATGAAAAAGGTGTGTGTGGGGGATAAGGGATTTTTATTTTGCGTTTTCCGAGAATGCTGAATGACTTTATTGGTAAGATATAATTATTAGTATTCTTCAAGAAATTAAATTGAAAAAGATTTTTGTAGTCGTTATCATATAGATTTTGGTTTTGGCCTTTGTTGTGTATATATGGTTTAAGGGGTTCCCGCTACTTTTTTGCCTCTGGATATTTGGGGCAAACTTCTTTTCATCTTGGGTTACCCTCTGGATATTTGGGGCAAACTAACCATTAAGGGAGGGTCCTTTTTTTTTTTTTTTTTTTTCGCTTCTTCTTTTTTTTTCCCCTTTTTTTTTGTGGGATTTGGAGAATTATTCTTAAAATATTTGAAATTAGGATACCGCAATTACAAATATTCATTTAGTAATAAAATTTATATAAAATTCAGTTTATACGAATAATTGTAATTGTCTTAAAGTTTCAAAACTATTTAAAAATTATTATTTTTGTTGTGTTGTAATAAGAAATGAAATACATTAAAAATAAAAAAATTATTACTTCTATTGTATTGTAATAAGAAATGAAATACATTAAAAATAAAAAAATAATGTGATAGAGATGATTTAGGTACCATCTTTGTTAGACTGATGAAGTCGACACTGCATCCGATAGCCTTGGTTACTATACTAAATTAGAGTGGGCTGTTTGGTCATGCGAAAACGTATTTTAAAGTACATTTTCAAATTTAAAGCTTGATAAGCATGGAATAAGAAGAAGAAAGCAGCAATAAGTATTGCGCCACCTGATGCGGCAATAGAATGAAGAAAAATAAAGGGTTAGAGTAGTAGAGAAAGAGTGACTTCTTCAAACCACGTCAAATTCTTAATTGACTGCAAACTCAACTCTTGCCATGGACAAAGAAGCAAACAACACTTGACGGGCGAATATCATGCATGTGTGTATTATCCAACACGAATGGCCAAAAGTTTATAATTCTTAGATGGTCTTAGAACTATAGTGGTTCAGGACCCGAGCCATTTGATCACAATGACTCACTCGCGTGTGCGTCATAGTGGTCCAACAGCTTAAAACCCTGGACCACTCCCGTCTAGAACCAGTGAAGAAATTCGAGAAAAACTCAGTAGGAGACCAGTCATATGCGCAGGTTACCTGTTTCCCAGTTGCCAAAGAAGGCCTTCAACAAGAAAGTAATAATCCAATCCTCAAAACTCGAGTTCTAATCAGTTGCGACCAACTATATGGGTCATTTTAATCAAGAAATCAAACACCAAGCCATGTTGAGGTAATGCAAATCAGCCTACACAGGTTGCAATAATCCAGAGAACCCAATTAATCCCCATAGATCTCAGAAGAATTTATATGGACTTACCACAGGCAAAAAAACAAAAAAAAAAAAAAAGCGAAAAACTCAGCTTCGACTTCGACACTTCAAGTCTAACTGTAGTTTTTACCTTTATGATGTATATCAAAAAGCAATCAATACACTATGTAATCTGAAATTAATATAACCAAATATATATGATGTAATAATCTAAAAGACGCCTCAATACTGTGACATCTACATCACCAGACAGTGTAGAAGACTTAGTTAATTAAATTCGGGCATCACCACTCCATTCTTGGACTTGAGTTGCTATGCTGAGGCAGGAGCTGCTGAAGCTGTAGTCGAAGGTGTAGATGTTGACACTGATAATCGTTGCGTTTGATTAGGTTGCTGACGCTGCATGGGAAACACGTGATGCTTCATAGGTACCTGCTGCACCATCCCATTAGACGTTTTTCCATCTTCTCTAAGCTCCATATTTGCAAACTTTAAACGTTGAACTTCTGCGGTCAATGCCTCATGCAAAGCTGCCATATAAAGCAAAAAAGTTCAGCAATTATTCCTTTCATCCAAGTCAAACCATAAAACAAGAAAAAAAAAGGACAAAATCATAATGAAAGGCAACTTTTTTGAAATCATAACCATGGTATAGAAAAATGAATACAAGCTAAACATATCTGACTCTGAGACATCAGCTAGATATATCGGGGCAGGCAGAGTGACAAGGGTTTTTTGAATTTTTAGAGGTAGTTTAACATATAATCCTTCTAATTTGTTACAAGGCACGAGGGGACAAGCCAAACTATAACAAGCCACATATCACATTATCTTGAAATAATCTCCAGATAACACCTCCTATAGAATTGACCATGTTTGACACTCAAAAACATATGCCACCACATGTAGCATACAATAGTATAAAAATACAGTACAGACTGTTGTCATGGTGAACTTTATAACAATGCCAGAAAATCACAGTCAATATTCAACCACAAGATCAGAAGTTTGATGCTAACAAAGAAAACAGGTAAATGCAAAATATCGTTGTTTTCTAATGGTTCATGCACATGTCTCTGGAAATTGCTTCAGCAACAGCCTCAAGTCACATGCTTCACAAACAATGTTACGCCGAAGATGATAGAGCTGGAATGAGGATCCCTTCAATCACAAAGTTAACAATAAAATTATGCAAACTCATAACAATCATATGTTAAATCCTAATACAAATAATTGAAATCTGAAATCCATTTCCCTTCATCCCACCTCCCTCCTCCTCTGGTTATCCCTCCCTACAACCCAACAAAAGAAGAAATATAAAGAGCTCCTAAAAAACCCAGTAGTTAGAGTTGGTTGTAAAAACTAAGTTTTTTATTTATATCCAATCAGGGTAGGAATAAATGAGTTGTGTGTTTCCGTCAACACATCAAAGACAATTTTTTCACAGTGATTAAATTTTCTGCTGTAATTGCGGACACAAGATAAAATCAGATTAAGGCTGCATTTGGATGGTTTAAATTGGAATTTCAGATTTGGAGTTATCAGTCATAGAAACAAGATCAAATGGTGTATTTCCGACCTTATCCCCAAGCCCTCAATCCCCATAAACACAACTGTATTTACATTATTACACTAGCAGGCATACACAAAGTGCCTTAATCAGAGAGTAAAGGTAGCATCAGAAACTTCAGAGTTTATACAACAGCTCTACTACGCGTCAGATATGTGAAAAACCAAATTTTGGGAAACAAGGTTTAAACAAATAATGCCGAAATTTTACATGAGTGTAGGACATGCTATTTGCAATAATAATATACCAAGAAGGACATGCCATTACACAATCCTTCAAAGATCTTTTACGAACATTTTATGTCGAAAAATAATTAGACTACAGGAAAGTGTGTCTACTCGTGTGCATTCATAGCTGGGAAAAGAGAGAGATAATCTGAGAAGACACATCTTGTTACTTTGTCCAGAAACTGTAGATGGAGGCAAGCTTTTGCTGTTTAGGATTCATATCATATATCAAAGAATCATGTCTTTCTCATGTTTACTTAAGGAATCCCTTTGCCATGATTGATCCAAAGGATGGTTGAGAAACTAAAATAGCACAGTGCCAAGTCCAACTGCCAAGTGCAGTGCCATACAGAATATAAGTACAGCGTGTTATAAAGTGATAGACTATAACAATCACGAACTTTTAGGGTAACAGAGATTTGTTTCTAAATGTAATACACGGAAGAGCATCCCAGTTATAAAAACCGAGATCAGATGATTCTTGCCTCACCTATATGGTGCAAGTTCATGTGTCCTGGGATAGAATTAGTGCATTCACAAATTGAATTAAATTCCCAAATTTATTTATGAAAGAAAACTGAATACCATCTCTGATTTGTGCCTGTTGCTCCATAGCTTGAACGCGGAATTTCAACTCATTATTCCGATTGGTTAACTCAGCATATTCTTTCTGTAGTGGAAACATGACTTAAGTTATCACATTTCTAATATTATAGAAAGAACTGCAGGAATATTCATCCGTGCTCAACTCCGTACCTGTAGAATAGTAACTTGGCCAGATAGTGTGGTGGCCTCTGTTTGCAGAGTTTGCACCTTGTGTTCCAATTCTGAGATGTAGCGCAGCTTTCGCTCCTTGGACCGAGCAGCTGACTGCCGGTTTGCCAATATCCTGAGACCCAAAAATAAAGGATGCAGTAAAGCTCGAAATGAGACAATGCTTTGCAATGTGAGAAAGTCACTTACAATACCTCATCTTAATCGTACCTCTTTGCACGCTTTGGGTCTGATAGTGCAATTTCTGCTAGCCTCTCATCTGCCATAATCTTTTTCAGCTCAACATCATTAAATTCACCATGTCCAAAGTCCAAGTTGGGCTTAGCTGAATTTTCACCGACAGAATTGCTTGGTGAGAGATGATCCACCCGATTACAGAGGGAGGTCTGCAGCTTCGGTGACTCATCACCCAAACGAAAACTTCCCATAGCACTATCCATTGAAAGACTCCTGTAATGCCGAGCTGGGGGTGCAATATCTCCAGTAGCACTCCTTTTGACTCCTTCCCTAGAACTTGTGCCGTGCTTCGACACACTTTCTGACTCAATATTGCTGCTTTCACCACCACTTATCTTGGTGCCACTAAAAGTGCTGTCCTTATCTTTATCCTCTGCACCAGTTGAGTTCAAAGCATCCACATGATCCAAATTCAACAATGAATTAAACAAGCCATCCACAACCTCTCTCTCTGATTTTATATTACCAATTCCCCCAACACTGCTCTTGCCATAACTAACTGTATCCATTTCTCGTCTCTTCAGCCCAATAGGCTTATCAATTCCAGAAGTTTCTCTCACATTAGCCATTCTCTCCATAGTTCCCTGGCCACTTATGGGAACCAACTGAGGCGAAGACTGAATAATAGCAGAGAATCCTAATGGGACATCACTATTTGAACGACGATGCCCTCTACGAGGGGGAAGATTGTCACTGCCTCGAAAAAAAATTTCCCTGGGAAAAGAAGGAGGCATTGGTGGCCCTCTCGAACTAACATCTATTTCCTCCATTGACACATCCTTCAAATTTGAGTTTGAAGAGGCCAGCGAAGACTCACTAGGAGGTAAAGGGCTTAATGGGGGCAAGCAATTATTTGCAAAAAAGGTGGGTTGAGAAAAGGACCGCGAGTGAGAAACCCCGACATTAAGAGTCTGACTCATTGGTTGCTTCAGATTGGACTGAGCCATCAAAACGAACAAAATTCAGCGTACTAATCAGCAAAAACCCAAAATCTTTTATTATTCTTCTTTTCTTCCCTCAAAGACTTGAACTTTACCTCTCAAAAAATCACGCAATTAAGACTATAAAACCAAACAGATTCCTCTAATTAACTTTGCTTCAAAAATCCTACACCACATATAGCCCAAAACCGTAATCAACGATTTTTAAAGCCAACACAAATCTTAGATACTCAAAAACCCTACGGAATAATGTCACAAAAACTTAAATTGAAATCTTCAAACATCCAATTCAGTTCATCCGCACTTGAGCTTAAAAAAACCCTACAATTAAAAACATAAAAGAAAATGGGAAAAAACATAACATAACACAACTTCAAATTCCAGAATTCAATAAGAACAAATTCAAAAACAAAGAGCAGCAGCAGCACCACCAAATGCTCCGTACCTGGTAAAAGAAACACTGTCGAAACAACCAATGTTCCTGGTCGTTGAGTCACGAAACTACTGTTATTCAAATGGGGCAAAGAGAAATGGGTTTTTTCGGGAATTTCCCGCTGAAAATGGCGATGATTACGTTGAAAAAATAAAGGGTGTGCGTGAGGTGTGTGAAAAGAGACAAAAAACTTTGGATTACATCATAAAAAATGTCGAGTAAGAGTGTGTGGGTTTTTATCCTTTCTTTCCCTATCTCAGTGCAGGCACCAACGCGCGTACGACAAACACACAGAATTAATTCCTTTTTTTATTGCCCTTTTGTTGACACTTTGACAGTGACGAGGATTAGCCAGAGGGAATTACGTTTGGTTGAAAAGTCCGACGTGGTTAAAACGTTTTTTGTTTTCGTTTGCATTTCATCTTAAATTTCATTTGGATTTAAGAATAAATGTCAACTGGTTTGCTACAATGTGGGGGTGCTGTCGGCCCTACCCAGGTATAATTTGGTACTATTTAAATAATTTTGTAATATCATCTATAAATTCATTAATTTATAAATTTATTTCAAATAATATCCAAATAAATAGCATAAAATTTTACTTTTGAATGTTATGGTATGTCTTATTATTATTAATGCTATGTGATGATGATATAGAGGAATATATGGATAAATAATAGATTTTGAGTTCGAAGGATATCTAATTTTTCAGAGTTATAATTATTATTTTATTTATTTCCTCGTGAGGGTTTTCTGAGATTATGTGCATGAATTTATAAAATTGACGATAGACTATGTAACTTCATTTATTTTATTTTATTTTTTGTTGGGTCATCAAATTTAATGGACATATAATACTGCCTAACATAGAAAATGAGATGCCAAAATAGAAAATTGCAAAGATAGATACAATATATATATATATATATGATTACAGATTGTTATAATGTGAGGAAACAATAGCTGCAACCACTATTTCAAAATCTGATTTTGAACAATACCTTATTGTTTTATAATTATGGGCAAGAATATAGTGAGACTATGGAGTGTATTGGTAGAATTTAATACAGATTGTGGGAATTTTTGCATTGTGAAGTTTAATTAAATTTAATACAGGAAATTTTACATTTTGAAATTTAATTGAAGATACTGTCAGAAGAAAAAAATATGATTGACATGTAAAAGAGCGCTCCAAAATTAATAGCGTGAAAACAACGAGCTATGTTTGGTTATGTTTTGGGTATTTTGTAAAAACCTAATCCATGGGCTTCTAAACCCATTCTATGTGCTAGGTCTATTTCTTGGTTCCCCATGCTTGCTTCCATCTTTCTAAAATCAAACTGCACAAACAGATTTACAGCAGACTTTGAAGTCCTGTAGTCCCCAATAGGTGCCTTTCTTTTTATCTTCAAAATAAACATTTTTTTTTTTTTTGTCCTTATTTCTGTACAGACACTAACTTTTTATGAAAGTAATATATGGTGGGCCTTTTATTTCTGTTTTGTATACTGGAACATGTATATACATCATTGTCATGAGTCTGTTAGCAAATCAAACAAGCATCGGCACTAAAACTTACTGAATCAACACTTAGATGCAAAAAATGGGCTCTAGCAAATAGAGTCTTCATCTTAGCATCACAAGCAAAAGACCTTCTGTTCATAAACATTCCATGCAAATAGGCAATTAGAAATGGTAATTCTAGGCTTTGTTAATCTAAAGAATTACGAGAACAATGCTGACAATAGTTTGATGATTAGGTACAAGAAGTGAAAACAACAAAAAAAAATGCAACTATTCACAGACAAATTAGTCATAGTAACAATTACTTAGATAATGCATGTTTTGTTTGGGTCAAGAATATAGCAGCTGATACTTATTTCCACCATGTTAGTTTAGTTAAATTATTCATCTAAGATAAGAACTGTTAGTAGAATACTAGTATGAGATTGTCAAAGAGACCCTTTATTTTCAATTTAAGGCTAACATTAATACAAAAGATTGATACGAATACGAAAAGCAGTTGAACATGCAATAACCTGGATTACCACTATCTCCAGTTACATGCAAAGAAGATGCAAGTGCAGTCTCTTCTCACACCAACAAATTGCATGTCATTATCTCTTCTTCCTCTCTGCAATCAACTATTCATGCGTTCTAGATGATGTAAAACGAGGAACACAAGATAGGAAAGGGACGAGAACATCAACTTTCGCATGGTGATTCAGTGAAATGAAGATTTATTGTACCATCACCCATTATCTTGGCAAGCAATTCCTCCTGCCCACCGTAAACACTATAGTATCAAGGAGGATGCATCATACTAAATGATGTTTTTCTTGCATGCAATATTCCTCCTGTCAAAGGTGCTTATTTGATGGTAATGTAGCGGTTTGTCCCATGCTTCGCCCAGTGGTCTTTAAGATCAACTGGATTTGATAGATCATGACCTTCAGCAGCAAGCCGGCTGAGCAGCTTGTTAAATGCACTTCCACTCATCTTCCGACCACCAACTCGAGCATGCCGTTTGTTAGGCACAGCTGGCAGTGGATACATTGACAAATTGGTTGTGCAACATGAAGATTGCCAGCCTCCATTACCCCACTTGTAGCACGGCCTTAGAACCCCTGTGCAAGAGCATACAGGCACTGGCATGGTTGTCTCATCAAAGGCAACCTGATTCAACCCCAGGTCCTGATCCTTCCAGTCTTGCTTTGATGCACCCAGTTGCCTGTTAAGGTCATCACTGCTGCTACCCATATCCGGCCCACTCTTCCACTCTTGTGACTTCCCAAACATTGTTTTGTTAAGGTCCTCACCTTCCTGTTTAACCTTTTTTGAAGATTTTGAAGTCTTCCTCGCAGGCGCCGTCGCAGGCTTTGTCTCCTTTGTACGCTTTGTACGACGGGATTTTGCAGGCTCAGGAGCAACTGGTGACGTCGGAACGGTATCAGTCATATGCATATCTCTGGTGTTGTATTGAGCTTCAACCATATGAGACTGATGATGTGCATGTTGCTGAGGATGGTGCATATGTTTTACTCCACGTGCAATTTGGCATCCAGGTGGGCATGGAGACATGTTAGTGTTATTCATGGCATTTTCCCGGTACTGGAGGGTAGCAATAGCATTGTCTCTTTCCATTATGGCATTATTTCGTTCAGCTATTGCTGAATCTCTCTGTAAAATAGCCATATCCCTCTCTGCTAAGGCAGCCTTTTTTTCAGAAAGCGCCAAATTCCGTTCCTGGATTGCAGCATCTCTTTCTGCCATAATGGCCATTATCTGTTTCATCGATGGCTGATGCTGCATTAACCACTGAAACAAAAGCATTAACAACCACTGATTAGCAGACAATTCTGGCAGCCAAAAATCTTTATAGTAGTAAGTTAACAATCAGTAGGGATAAAGAGGTCAGAAAAAAAAAAAAAAAAACAGAAAGAAAAACCTCTAACAGATATGTGCAGAGTTTTCTATAAGTTAATGTGCTGAGCTACCTGACCCTGAGGTGGTTTATGCCTTCCATTTTCACGATGCCCACTGTCATCCATCTAAGATCCACAGTGAAAGAATCAGCTATTATGGATGTTGACTTCAAACCTACGATAACGTGAGACATAAAGTGAAACAAGTGTACACCACCCAAAGCAGAGCTGTTCCCTGCTTATCCAGGGGGCCAATGATTAAAAATTTGTCAATCTTCTCTGCTTATATAGAGTGGTAAGAATAGTGAACAAAACTATATTGTTCCCCCAACAAAAACAAAATTGGGAAAGAAATGCACCAGTACATCATATGCAGGAAGAGATCAGGTAGCAGAGAGCATCTTTTGAAGAATCTTCCTGCCAAGGAAACTATTAATCCATCAGAAATATAGCAAATAGAAAGGTACACCAAATAAAAATGCACTTCACCAATTCCAGCATGACAACATAGTGAAGATTATAATAAAGATTCATGATAAAACTAATATCCAAACAATTAAAAGCTTGTTCAGCATGAGAGACACTTTGATCAAATACTGTTACCATAATGCTGGTTTGCATCACAATGTTTTGCAAAAAGACCATCGGAAGTTAATAGAGACTAAAGAAATAGTGTCCAGATGAATCAAGTGCACGATTTAGATAGTAAAAGGTTAAACTATATCATCACATAAGACAAATTCAACAGAGATTATACACGACTTTTACCTTTTTAACAAGTGGGTATGGATTATATGTAAATATATACCACACTTTCTTCTCCAGTTTTACAAGGAAGTAACTACAATGTAATTGTAGGTATGAATGACAAGTATCAGCAGTGGATTAAGTTTACAATCAGAAGAGGACTGATTTGAAGCCCATAAGTTCCTAGCTGCTAATGCAAGGTCTATTAGCATGAACTACTTGTCACAAAGTTATTATTTTAATTAAAAACCTTGCACTGATTCTTGAAAAAAGAAATTTGGTATTTCCTATGCACAAGAATTCACTAAATACAGCAGAGGTCAAATTTTGGGCGTAGCATATTTTACAAGACTCAAACCAAATTACATAGAAAAATCACGAGTAGTAAAGTAGCTTAGAGAATACATACTACTTTAACAGTTAATGGGTTCAATAGTTTTAAATACTAGTTTGACTTCACACAGCTAAAAGTAAAACTTCCCAGGTTAGATCAAATTTATGAAGATAAATGACAAAGGAAAACAAAACCAGAGCTATGTACCGCATATTCTAAATACTCCATGACTTTCATTCAGACAGCACAGTTCAGCATTCTAAATTCACAACATCTCTGCATGCCAAGAAATATTTTTATCCTAAATCAAAAGCAATGCGACCAGAGAACCTTTCTTTCTAAAGTAAACACAACATCGAAAGCACCTTTACAATGTCTTCTCCCTTTGATTTCATCTTACACTTTAAAGATAAACGTTCAATTTTCTCACATTCAAAAATCTTTATCTTCACCGAGGAACTCACTCAGACTAGCAAGATGAAACAAGTCAAATACAAACCAATTATGGCAGTGGCATCCGCCAAGAACCCCAAGATTTTAGCAGATATCAACTCTATCAAATGAGCTCAAATCTAAATTTCAGCTAATAATAGAATTCCAAAGAGCCAATAACATACGACAAAAATGAATTATCAACAACATGCACGAACTAAATTAAAAAAACCCAGCAAGAAATCCCAATTCAACAACAATCAAGCAGAATAGAACGGGACCCACATCACCAAAATCCCCAAATCAACCAAAGCAAGCTCCTTACAAGTCAACCATACAACGAAATTCAGAACCAAAACACGAAAAAACTCTAAAACAACTGATACAAACAAAATGAACAGATAATAATGATCAAGAAAAGATATTTACAGTCTTGGAAAAGAACAGGAGCTTTTTCGGTAAGAACAGCAGAGAGAGATGATGAAGAGGAGTCAAAACCCTAATTAAAGGGAGCAAGAAAATGAAACGGAAAATCAAGAAATATCTGTGATGCAAGAATAGTTGTTGAAAGGGCACTGAAGCATATGTACAATACCCAAAAGCACACTTTCTTTTGCCCTTTTCTTGATATTATTTTACCTGTGCCTCACACACCACATTACACCATCTTTGTTTGTTTTTTTCTCATTTTTTATTGCAAAATAAGTTTTTTTTTTTTTTTAAATTCTACCACTGTAGAAGGACAGTGATTTTATCACAGAACAGAGAAGTGAAGTTAGATGTGCTTCTTAAAAGGGATAGTGGGAAAATGTGAAACGGACGGGTGGTGAGGGGGTGAATATCAAGCTCTTGTCCTTGGCCGTTCAATGGAGATTCTTGGGATTCGTGGGAGGAAGTTGGAGGACCTTTTGAACTTGTCTTTTACACCAGCCAGTCAATGCCATGTCAATTTTTTCTAGCGGTGACTTTAATAGTAACTTTTATTTTCCTCTTTACCCCTCTATGATTTTTCTGTGTGATTGGGTTTGAAATGGATTCTTTACTAATTGCATCTTTCTTTTTTTTCATAAATTGATTATATATTATCATATTATAAATATTAATCAATGATTGATTTTTAATAAATTATAATTAATTAACAACTATTATGAAATCAGAGAATTTAGTCATTAAAGGTGGGTCGTTTTATTAATCATTGAAGGTGGATAACATTAAAGAGTAGTTATACAAAAGTTGATCTTATTTAAATTTCTTTTGAGATGTTTTAGTATGTATATAATGTAATAAAGTTTTGTTTTTACTATGTATATATTGTAATAAAGTTTTTAAGAAAATTTTATTTAAATTGCATATGTACAACTGGTGAAATATTATTGTAATTGATATTTGCATAAGATTTTGATGATTAGACTTTGCCAAATCAAATTTATGATAAAATTTTCTAAATTTTTTTTACTATAATTTAGAAATGTATATTATAACTTCTATGATTAAAGATGCCAATACTAACTACATATTGAAATACTCAACCGATATTTCATAAGCTCTTAATTTTTATTTTATCTAAATAGTTTATCAACACAATTTTCTAATAATATCTGACATTATAACTTATGAGTTTTAAACCCATTTTGCAAAGTCTAAAATCTTTGAAGATTTATCCTTTTCAAATGTAACCAAACACTTGTGAGCTTTTTGAACTAGTAAAATTTTCTCACTTTTATTCTTTTCTTTCAAAATACACCCTTCATTTTTCAATAATTAGCGCATGCTGCTTGGAAGCAGTTTGGGGCCAAAAAACACAAATGAGGGACAATTTTTTTTTCTTAAAATAATAAATAAAGAGATATTTTTAATTTTTGTAACAAAATAAAATTTTAAAATTTAATAATTATATATATATAATTAATATTAATTTATAATTTTTACGGAGTTGAGGGGCGTTAGTGCCCGGCCCCTTGCCTCCATCTCTACTTGGAAGTGTCTCCAGCATAAAAATTCCATCTTTAAATCAAATCTTCAAGCCTTTGGACAACAATTTTTTTTTTTTCAATGTGTAATTTTGATTTATAGAAAGAAGCTAGAGATATATCGTCCATAGCTTATTTAGTTTTTGATTGGCCTAGTTGAATGAGAAAGCTCGAACGGCGAATTTGGGCTAATAGCTTAATGCAGGCTATGCTGGAGATTAATGAAATGATAATATAGATAGCCTAAAACTGCAGACAGAAACTCCCAATTCATACAGTGATATGCTATATCATACACATATCTTGAACCTTATATGTGATCATATGTATATATGCAAGGATAAATACTGGGGTTGGCTCTAGTTGTAAGATTACAATTTTTGAGAATTTTATCAAAAAAGAATTATAGTTTCTGTAGATCGTGATTTCAAATTCCATGAAAAACAAATTGAATAACAATATATCAAAGAAAGAATTTAGCACATTGAAGGGAAAAAAGATAATAAGAAACCCAAAAAAATAATGTCTTCAATTTTTAGACATGGGGTAATTATCCAGTCACTCATAAGCATGAAGACACAGATCCTAACTTTACCTGCAATATTTCTTGTGGCACACAACTTAAGTATAAATAATCCAAAGTTCTCATTCTACCAATAACCAGCCGAGTTTTTTGCTCATTGCTACCTTAGCATTCAACATATTCCATGTCGTATCATCTGCTTTCAATCCACATTCTGAACAAGATATCGTCATTTCGCCACAGTTATGATCACATGGAACAGGATGAGCATCAACCATCAGCCACAGGACGACCATGACAAACACAAAGCACATGCATCTAACTCGTATGTGTTTTCTTCTCGACGCTCGACTTGCTTAGAACTATAACACCAATTACGATTAGCACAGCACCTGCAAACCACTGTAACAGTATACCTGCATTACAAAAGTGACTAATAACATTGGCTATTTTTATCAGTAGTAGAAAACCAAAGGCCTTGTTTGCAATCATTTTGAGTTGTTTTAGAGAAAAAATTTGGCGAAATGCATTTTGGGGATATTGCACCGAAAAATGCGTGGAAAAAGAAATGTGTTTGGATGAGTATTTGGAAATGGTTGAAGTAATGTATTTCCAAAGAAAAAATACATTTGGTTTTATCTTCGGAATGATATTTTCTAGTAAAGATTTCTTACATTTTAGCAGGACCAGTCCCTCACAGTTTTTCTTAAGGTAATAATTGGAAGATATATATTAATGTTAAGCTAATGAGTGGAAGATACAAATATATATGTTTATATTTTTGTAATGACTGGCATATAAATAAATAAGTGCATATATATATTTAAATTGTTGTAATGATTCGAACATACATACAGATGAGAGAAGGGATTTGGGAGGACAATCTGTGTTTTGGGTGAATAAAAATATCCTTCTCCCAAAGGATAGTTTCCAAACACATTTTCATTCCTAGGGAATGAAAACATGTTTTGGAAAATATAACCAATTATTGCCAAGTTTTCTGTCATTGTCCCAATTGGAAGTAACAGAAAAATGGTCTTGGCTTAAAAAAGATATGACGTGATGAGATTGAATTATTTTTCAACCAGAAACATATCACAGATTGTCCGTTTTCAATTTTTTGTATAAAACAAATACGTCTAATGACAGTGAGCATATGAAGGCAGCAATAGGACCGCAACTATGGGCAAACACTCAACTTGAATCCATATCATTCATTTTTTCATATAAAGGATCATAAACTACAAGCAGCACTAAATTGATCTGGCGGTGTTTCATATTTGATCCATGTATTCTTCATAGAGACCACTCCTTTCTTATCAGTTTCCCAAACCAATACCATCTACCAAATTTAGCCCGCTTTTTACTTCTCAGAACATCCCCAGCATAACTGCCAGTTCCCGATTTTATGTTAATGCTGTCTTGAACTAATAACATCAAAGGTTGCAAGAACTTCAAGTGGGAGACAAAATGGGTGTCATGGAGAGGCATGAATCAGATAATATCATCCAGAAAACCTCAATTGCAATAAAAACTCAATAATTTTATTATCCACAAGTTTGTCATTATTGCTTCAACTCACAACTGGTAAGGTTCTAATTCCTCACCTGGTTTGCTCCAATTTTTAAGCTTGAGTTTTTGTAGCCTCATAATGAAGTTGGACCCAAATCATTTGCTTTTAGAGGACTATCAGTTCCATGGCTACTAGGGATGTAATGAATGTTCAAAAACAGGTAGTGTTAAGTGATGCCATCTAAATCTTTAAGAAGACTGTGCACTACAGAGGTCCTGTAAACTTTAAAACTGTTCGTTAATGATGACTATCAGTTCAGCAAAAGCTTGCAAATGAATGGAGAAAGATTACCTTAACAGGTAGTGCCTCCTCAAAGAGAAAGAATCCAGACAATCCAGAAGAGAGAAAGTTTGTTGCGAAGTTTGTCACGGTAGCTTGTAAAGATGAGAGAGACTTCATGCTATTAACATAGCATCCCCACATTATAACATTGAAAAATATAACCAGAGCATATTTCAACTGTCAATGTGGAGATAAGTGTCAATTATAGATCCTACCACTTTAGGGAAAATATATATTCAATGAATGCAAAGAATTTGGAAATTAATGGAAGAACCAAAAAGACAATTCAATGGTGTTCTATGTACATGAGACCATTAAACAATTATCCAATGCCTATTTTATGAGAAAAGAATCACAGGGATTCATCAACATTACTTTGAAATGTAAGAATACCAAACTTAGGATTTCCATGGGACGTTTATCCATAGAAATGATACTACAAAAAAAAATCATATTTCAAGCAAATTTTAAGGCCATGTCATCAAGCCCTGGAACTAGAAGATGCTGCAGAAGAATGCACATGTGATTCTCAGGCACACAGAAATTTAAAAACTTTGTGACCCTTCTGCAATGACATTCAAAAGATAGCTGTGGCGAACTGGCAAATGCGCTGGCCATCCAATTCGAGCTTATGGTTACCAAATAAATATACTTAGTAACTGGACCTCGCCTTGGCCACTGGTTATGCACAAGAACTACAAAATAAATATGTAGGAGATCGAGCAGCAGCTTGCATCGGACTATAACCAGTGTGTTCGAGAAACTAATATTTTCAACTCAAACGCCTTCTTATGCTCCCTAACCACTTCCGACCACACAATATACATAGTTTGAAGCAATTTAGGTATATCAGAACACAAAACAGGTTGTACAAAATTTATTTCACTTGTTTGGTTGTTTTGACTTATGACGGATTTCAACTATTTAGGCAAATCTTAGACCATTTGCACTTCATTTGAAAGTCGATTATCAACGACAACAAAGATCAGTTCACACAGAATTAATAAATCCAAACCGATATTATACACAATTTTCCAGCAAAACAAGCAAAATTTGGAGAACAATTACAAAAGGGCTAAGTAAACAATTTTACATTTCCCCATACGATAATGGGCACCGATTCAAGCCACGGCAAGATTAAATTCCAATTGGATTAGATTCTAATAGCTTCCACTGCTTAGTCTCTGGGGATAGTTTAAACTTCAAACCAGAATTTAACTAATGGGTTTTACATTGTATTACCTGCGATGAAAAGAATTTAGCAGATATGGCGGCGAGAGCAGCGTTGAGCCCGGCTGAAATTGCCCACGCGTAGCCTTTCTTCCTTTCGCTCTCCATCCCAAATTTTCACCAGAATTGTTGCAATCGAAACCAGCTCAGTATAAGATAAAGAAGCCCGTTTATGAAATGAATAGTATATTGATTTTTAAGATAGATACATAAAATATGAATATAAAAATATTATTTAGAAAAAAAATACGACTTAATTTCATATTATTTTATATGCGTCTTATTTACACTTATTCTTAAATTATGCAAACAATTATTTTATATATGTTATTATTTAATTTAATTTACAATTATGATACAACTAAGTGATAATTATTTATCAATAATTAATAATTCACAATTATAAGCTATAGCATAACTTAGAGATAATTATTTACTTATAATTAATATTTTTATAAATTATAAAAAAAATATATTTCAATTGTATGACATTTAATTAAATTTATAAATAAATAATTTTGATATAATTATTAATTTTTTAAATAAATATTATAGATGGAGTATTATTCATCTAGTGTAATATATAATATACATAATACGTCTATTAGATATTTTATCTAAAAAATTCAAATATTATTCTTGAATTGTATGAGAAATAAAACTATATTTTAATTATTTACGTATATTTATATTATTGAGTTACAATACAAACTTTTGTTAATGAAGAAACAGAGACAAGGTTTTAGTCATGACCAACCCTTGTTTGCTAACAACAATAGTTATAGACTTGGAAAATAAGTATTGTTTTCTAAAATTATGAAGTGAGAAATAAAGTCTAATAAATGAGCAAAATAAATAAGTTTTCGCCTTTCCTTTGCAATGCAACCATTTGATTAAATTGATCATTAAATCCCATATTGAGAAATAACGGTATAAATGAATCTAGTCGAGTAAAATACAATATTGTTCAAACCTGTTCGATTTTTTATTGAGCTCAAATAATTGTGTTTGAACTTAATTGATAGTTAATTGAGTCAAATATGAATCGAACTCGAGTAATTTGATATTTTTATATATATATTTTTTATTTTTTATTAATTGAGTCGGATTTGAGTCAAATTTTAAATTTTATCGAATAAAAAAATATATTCTAATTTAATTTGTTAAATTACAAACTGATTTCAAACAACTTTTTAATGATTAATTCCAAATTCAATAACTTGATTATTTTTCGTTCTAAAGGTATTTATGAAAAGTGAAGATAGCCAGGCTGTCATCTTCTTGGTGATAGTAAATATCATTATATTTATTTTTCTGATTATCATAGTAATTAGTGGCATATACAGTAAAAATATTGTTCTAAATGAATGCACGGCTATTAAATTGACTAATCGTATAAGCCGTTTTAAAAATAATAATTTTAGCGAAAAGATAGATGAAATTGATTTTTGTGGATTTATTTTGATAACTATTTTATAAATGTTATGGTACATGTTTAAAAAAAAAAAAAGGAATGAACAAATTTCTGACTCATGAAATTCACGACTTAGGCATAAAATTTCAAAACGAGCTCCGCTCTATCAAAACGGGACAAATTTTAAAGAAACTTAACTATAAATATCATATTAAATATTTTTAACCATATACTTGTCCTGCTGAAAATTTAACAATTATATATTTTATTAGCCATGACGCACACTTATTAGTATAAGTGATACCTAACCTCACTTTTATATATGAAGTCATGGATTTAAATTTTATCCTTTTCAGACCTTTTCATGTTGAGAGTTCGAATTAAAAAAATAAAAAATAGTTAGCGAGATGTGGTCGTAGAAATTTTTATAAACATTTTAAAATTAATTAAAAAGACACCTAATTAAATAGATAGTAATTTAAAAAGATAGAGCAGTTTGTACAAACAAGGACTATTACACTAAAAATTCATTTATAAACCTGCAAATGCAATCAATCTACCTATCTCCCAAGCTAGTAAATCACATACCCATTCATTTAATAATTGTTTAAATGTTAGTACTATAATTTAACCTTTAGTTAGCTATTTAAGGAACAATACATTGGTAGAACGGACAAAGACACAGATTTTCTCTTGTTAAATTACAAAATACATACTCCTCTTCAACAATAACAATGGCTTCCTGGCGCTCTCTGTTGAGATAAAATAATTAAATTTTATTAAAAATATTTATGTATATAAAATGTAAAAAATAATTTTATTGAAAAAATATATAGTTTAAGATAAAATATGAATTTTTGAAATATTTTTAAACATAACAAAAAAATATAAAATTTATTAAACAAAAAAAAACTATACATTACATTAATTAAAATTTTATTAGAAATATTTGTGTATGCATAAAACATAAAAAAATTATTGAAAATATACAATTAGGATAAAAATGAATCTTTAAAATATTTTTAAACTTAATAAAAAAATATAATTTTTTTTATAAAAAGAAAAATAGCTCATGAACAGTACTACACCAAATCTGACGCAACACCGTTCACTACATCAAGATAGCGCTAGGAATGACGCTGCATTGGTTTCATTTTTTTCTTTTTTTCTTTTCTTTTTTAAGTTTTAGCGTGCAACCCTACATTTGAAGAAGGGTTTTATTTGCCCTGAGAAAGAAAAAGAGTTTAAAATATTAGGGTTGCAATGTTGCTAAAAGTTTTATCATATCTATAGGCTTCTATTTTTATAATTGTTATTAGAATAAATATTACGTATTTGATTCTCAAAAAGAGCAGTTGCCTTAAGGGAGGACAATTGTGCTAATAGTGGAGGCCTCAAGAGTTGGATCTGCAAGTTATCATGGAGGCTCAACGGATGTCCGTATGTCAAGATGAGTAGATGACATACAAGCTACAGTGAAAATATGACATTTCGATTTGTTGTAGAAATAATTTAAAAGATTTTATTTACACTATTGCCATAAACTCACTTTTAGAGCAACAACAAAGAATTTAACTCCTACATGTACATTGTGGAGGAAGAATGATAGTGAATATGATAAGTAATTTATTCAAGTACGATCATAGTTAGAGATGACAATGAGACAAGTTTTATTGGATTTATGTTGATTTTGTTAAAATTTAAAATTTACCCTACCAAAGTATTTAAGGACCTGGATCCAAACTCACCGAATTCGGATCAAACACACTACATCCGTTTTATAATTTTAAAAGTATTAAAAATATATATTTTTAAAAATAACACCAATAAATTTTTAAAAAAATATATAATTTCAAAATAGGATTAAATACACTTTACCCTATTATATTATTAATTTTGTATCAAATACCCCCTATACTAATAAAACCTTCAAATACCCCTTAAACTAATTGATGAACAACAATACTCTTGAATTAAATAAAATATTAAATCTCATATTTTGCTTCTTTTAAAATTAAATGTTAGTTAATCTGAACTCATATTTTACTTAACACTAATTTTATTAAATAAATAAATCTATAATTAAACCTAAAATAAATAAATAGCAAATATAAATTTAGTATAGGGAAGAGATATTAATTTTTTTAAAAATTTTATCCCATATATTTATATTACTACCATTTATATATTGCTTTAATAATTAAATATTAAAATTTTGGGTCAAGTTAGTTGATATTATTTAATAGTATAAATATTTTTATTATATAAGGTGTATATGTGTAGATCAAATATATTAACTAATCTAATTTCAGTGGGTAGTAATTTATTTGTCAAATATCAATTAATCTGATTCCAAGTTTTATTTAATACTAATTTTATTAAACAAGTTAATTTTTAAGTAAATTCAAATTAAATAAATAACAAAATATGATTTTAATAATATAGAAAAAACATATTAAATTTAAAAAAATTATCTCACATAATTTAATATTACTCTCATCTTACATATATTATTTTAGAAAGCATCTTTTGGACTTTTATTTTTTTCCCTCGAAATTTTTAAAATTAGATTCATTAATATATTAGAATTACACATGCACAACTTATATAATATAATTATTTACACCATTAAGTAATATTAATTTAATTGACTCTAAATTTAAAACCTACTTATTAAAGCTATATATCTAAAATGATAGTAATAAAAATTTATGTAACATAGTTTTTTTAAATTTATTGTATCTTCTCTATAATATTAAAATTGTATTTGGCTATTTAATTATTATAGATTTAATTAAAAACTACTTTATTTAAAAAAAATAGTGTTGAATAAAATTTGGGATCAAATTTATTGATATTTAATTACAGATGAGAAAAGTGGTGTATAGTTTATAATATAGGAACAAATTGAATTTACCACTTTACTTAAGTTAGGGATATTTTAGTCCATCATTTTCGTTGGTTTAGAGGAGTATTTGAAGGTTTTATTAGTAGAAAATAATATTTAATACAAAATTAATAGTATAAGATGATAAAGTGTATTTAACCCTTCAAAATATAATATTACATAAAATTAAAAATAATAAAAATAAATAAAATAGAATGTGTTTAAAAATAAAAATTTAAAATCCACTCTAAACTTGTTTATAAATTTAGAAATGTGCCCCAATAATTTAAATTTGAATCTACCGTATTATCGTTCTAATTTACAATAACGAGTGTTTACAATTGCATAAAAAATGTGTTTCCGAACTTTTAGCTTAAAGAAAATTATTCAAAGGTGTTTGCACATGCTACTTCGTTTAAAAAAGCTAAAATAGGCACAAAGCTGGAAGCAGAAGCACCCTAGCTCGGAGGTGCTTTTTGCAGCTTTTGGTATTGTCATAAATATTTGGAAGTTATGATTTTTTCAAAAACCCTATTTTCCCCTCAACTAATGCACAATAGCTTCGTCCAAAATCCTTCACCAAATCATAATATGTATATACACGTACATCTGTATATATATGTACACATAAATATACACGTATATTTAAAAATATATATTATTTTTTACATTACGTATATCTGTATAAATAATATATTTACTTGTTTGTAATAATCTATGTGCACATAATTATATTTATTATGCTTATCGTAATTATTATTAATTGTACATATATAATACATAAAACAATGTATTTATATTGTGCAACAATAAATATAATATTATATGTGTGTGTACATGCAAGACTGACAAACACACACACACACACATATATATCTATAGATATACGTAATGTAAATATATATATATAATATATATATATATATATATATATAGAGAGAGAGAGAGAGAGAGAGAGAGAGAGAGAGAGAGAGAGAGAGAGAGAGAGAGAGAGAGAGAGAACAACTATATACTTATTAGTATAATTTTGTATATTCAGATATACACATAAATTTATAACTATGCACATATATTTGTTTATATAGATAAATACATTAATAAAGATTATTACGCCCAATAACATGAGTATACCTACACATGTAAGTATATGTGCATATATTAATTTATAATTAAATACTGCTATGAATTCTTATGTTATGAGTTCCTGATTAATAGTTCTTTTTTAAATACTTACGTTTATGAATTATTATATGTAAAAATTTATTTTTATTATTTTTATTAATTTTGTATATAATTCATACCAGAAATTTAGTTTAATTTATTTGATCAAACTTCACAAAATAAATAAATTACTATTTCAAAGTCAAGGGCAATTTAAACTTCTATTTTTTTTTTAAATAAGTTGGATATACTATTACAACTTATTTACCATGCAATCTTTTCAGAATTTTCATACTATTCTACAACATTTTGCAGACATTCTCAACTTTTATTTCTCAACATCTTTTTCACTTTTACTAAAAATTAGCACTTACTTAAACACTCCCTTAAACAGATACCATTTGCATTGGAAAGGAAATAGGTTTACTTGGAGACATAATTTTTCTATTACTTTTATTGTGTCAAATTGGTTGAAAATTAATTGAACAAATTAATTATGTGTCAAGGGTCAAGAGTTTCGGTCTCGATCTGCAAAATGCTTGGAAATAGATTTGAAATCACAATTGTTAGTGCCCCCAACAATGATTCTTCAATGATTAAATTATTACTTAGTTCTAGAAAATCGCCTACAACTGAAAAAAAAAGGGTAGATAGTAAAAGAGTTTGTGATAAAATCATTGGCCTTAATATTTTAATTAATTAATCAGATTCGTATTTTCAAAGTTGTCTTGTAAAATACAATTAGAACAAATCAGTGAAATTAATTCCCATTCAATTTTGAGAAACTTGTGTTGCAACATAAGATTAAATACCTAGTAAAGTGAAAATTGATTCGGTATATTTTAATGTGTTTTAGATACAAAATTACCCTATATTCAAGAGATCGTGCACGGAGGAAAAATAATCTACTCTTAGAAGATGATTTACATAATACAAATTTAGGACTTATATGTAAATTTAAAAACTTTATTTTTATTTGATGTCGTCTTGTATTATTTTTTAATAATCGGACTTGTTTTCGAGCTCACCTCAACTTAAACTATTTTGTCAAACTTTCTTTAACATTGATCTCCATTAATCAGCAATGTGTCTTTTCAAAAGACTTCACATTCTTCTTTTTGAAGGATGTTGAGTAGAATTGTAGCAGTATGATTTGATAAGTAAACCAAATATTCTTGGCTAACTTTGAAAATCAAATTGTTATTTTTTCCTTGGAGTATAAATGTACTCGTGTGATTTCTCAATCTAAAAAAACACGCATAAATCTATGCCACAAAACAATATGTATATAAACAAGAAAAGCCTATATAATCATTTCTAGATTGATTAGGATTTATAAGATAATTCTCATTAACAAAAAGATCCTCTAAAACATGATTCCTAAAATTTTAGATTTTTCACTTATCTTCCCAAATTTGCAAGGATACACATAAATCAAAATAAAGTAAGTCCATACAAAATAAATTAATTAAGCAATTTATTTTCTGAACATATTTACCAAAAAAATATTTTTCGTGCGAATTAACAAAATCTTATCTATATAAAATACATAACAGTTTGGATAATTTCTAATATCGATGTTAGAGATATTTATAGTAAGCGATAATGTGTTCTACCACATGTGACGGCACATATCTTATTTTTCTCAAATCATCGAGCTCCACCGTGGCGAGATTAATGTTACTATGTTGGGGTTGCAATCTGATTAGAGATCAAGCTAGGTCATTTCATAAAAAAAAGAGACAAAAATGATGGAGTGTTTGATCATAGGGGTAATTTTATCAAATAAGTTACACCCTCTATTTCACAGAGGTTGACTGTGTTTCTATTTTAGTTTGTTAAAAAATACTCGTTCTATATTAGAAAATTATTTTTTTTTTAAAGAAGGATATTGGTCCCTCAATTTTCCTCCAACTATTTCAAATCTATAATCAACTATCTCGTAAGTGCAAAGTGTTTATTAATTGACTATCTTATTTAATATAGGAAAATAATATTTTTATTCATTCAAATGTCATTTACACTCTTTTTAAGACTAATATGTAGAAGTAAAACCTATGAATCAGTTTTTCTAAGCTGAAATTTCTGAAACACTTTTTTTTAAAGGATTGCAAATACTCACTAAATTGGTAATCGTGAGGACATGGTAACTTAACTACATCATCGGCAATTCAAATTTAGCACTAGGTGTTTTAATCTATTCATCATATTGTAGTTAATTTTCCTCGAGTACGATGGAATTTTTTGTATCGTTCAATGGAGTTTTTTCCACTGTCACTTAGTAACTATCTACATATCTTGCAATATGATTCCTTAAATTGTTAGCGGTTCCTAAGATACTACATTCGATAAACAAAATATTGAGTATATTGATAATAAGCAAGTATTTTTATTGTTTTATGAAATAAACACTTACATATTATCCAAATATTCAATAGATGATACACCTAGTGTAACACATATATTACTATTTGTTAGCATGTTGTAGATCCGAACTTCTTTTTCAAACAGGTTATTCTTGTAGTAATATTAAAGTTCAGGAAAATATCAAACAGAACCAAACATCCTTTTATTTTTCACACATTTTTAATATACATTTCCCAAAAATAATCTTTCCAACATACTCCAAAACAACACCAAATATGGATGCAAACATAGTTAATTTGTTCAAGTAACTTTCAAACACTTGACACAGTAAAAGTTATTTGTTTCCCAGTAAACCTATTTCCTTTCAATGCTGATGGTTGAGTCCATAGGCAACTCAACCACATCATCGACTATTCAAATTTAGCACTTAGGTGTTTGAATTTATTCATTTTTATTGTACTTAATTTTCCTTGGCACATTGAGTTGATCGGATCACGTTGGGATGATTTTCCTGTGGCTTGTCGAGATACAGATCTTCACCACTAGCTCGCACGCTCGTAAGTCATACTAAGACTCATTCTTTGGACTTTTACCAATACGTGACATTGGTTCTAATGCCAATTGGGAAGCTTCGTATTATAGTAAAAAAATATAGATTTTTAATAATGGTGCAAGTCTGATCTTTTAAACCCTCTTTTCTCAACAAGTGCCAAATTCTAAATGACACTGATCAGTTATTCTAAATGCTTGATATGGCACCAAAACAAAATGCTAGTCTCCCAACTGGATCTGCATAGCTGTATTAATATGAATTATAATTGTTGTTTATTGTTCAAGACTTCTGTTATGCACTAGCAACTTTTGCAACAAACCTATATATTTCTCCTTGTAAATTTATTTGAATACAGTGATACATCAGTAGTGGTATCAGTATACAACACCAATTTATTTAGACAATACATAAGATGTCAAACATAGTACTTATAAGCTCATAGGCTAGCTATATGTAGGATATTATTAAGCTTTTGCATTAACTGGAACTGGCATCACCGACATAATCGGGGCTCGGATGTTAACGGTGAATTGAATCGCCAGCATATAAGGTACGTGGATATGAATAGAAAGAACCATAAAAGGTACGTGGACGAGGATATAAGTAGAAAGAACCATAATTAGGAGACTTGAATTCTTCAGGTGTTTGAGCAACTCCATAAGGACGTTGAGCGTGACCTAGAGAAAAATATCGGTTTTTGAAGCCGAAAACTGGAGGAAAAATTTGTTTTTCGAAGCCGTTTGGATCAACTGGAATATCATCTTCATCTTCTGCAGCGTAATTAGTTGCCAATATGAAAGGCGGCGATTTTATAGTTTTGGTTGACAGGCCATCTTCTGCCACTTTGGTTTCTTCAAGTTGGCGAGCATCAGATTTATAGGCACCCATCATCAAGCTCATGAATAACAAGATCATCACCATCGACACAGAGCGCCAAGAAGCCATTGTTATTGCTGAAGAGGAGGAGTACGTATTTTTAATAATTTACCAAGAGAAAATAAAGTTGCTAATGTGTGTCTGTTTTCCACCAATGTATTGCTCCTTAAATAGCCAACTGAAGGTTAAATTATGGTACTATCATTTAAACAATTATTAAATAAATTGTATGTGATTTACTAGCTAACTAGATAGGTAGATTGATAGCATTTGCGGGTTTATAAATGATTTTGAGTGTAATAGTCCTTGTTTGTACAAACTGCCATATCTTTAAAATACTATCTATTTAATTAGATGTCTCTTTAGTTAATTTAAAATTATTTGTAAAAATTCAAAAACCACATCTTGCTACCAACACATATAATTGTTAAACTTTCAATAGGCTACAACAACAAGAAATATATGATTTAGACAGATCTATTAGGATTTTTTTTTTATTTAAGGTGAATGCCCTATCTTTAAGATACTATCTATTTAATTACACAATTCTTTTAATTAACTTTGAAATATTTTTCAATATTTTGAAAACACATATGGCTAGTAACACATATAATCGTTAAATTTTCAATAGGCTACAATAGCATGATGTATATGGTTAAAAAGATCTACTATGATATCTCTATACTTAAGTTCAATAAGATATCTTCATAATTTGTACAAAAAATACATCACTTTTTGCATCATATATCATGATATGAAACATCAACATTTTCACACCAACAATTAGTGTAAAAAATCCCAGGGCATGCATTTCCACACAATTTGATACGTTTTAAGCACATGATGTCTCTTGTTTCATATTTGGAAAAAGTTTAGGCACACAAAAAATTAAAAAGAATAAAAATTCTTAAAATTAAATAAATAGCCGTGTTTACTATATATTTCTACCCAATCCCCAAGCCTCACCCCCAACCACATCCCATCATTATTGCTAAGCTTATCCAGGGCTATAAAGTACTTTAGCCAAATTTCTAACCATCGTATTAATCATTCAATATAAGACTTCAGCAAGACTTCTAGTCTCCCTAGTGATCATTCATCATATTTATTGACATGTTGGAACAATCTAAGACTTTACAAATTTGATGATACACTATTCACCCACAAGGAACGTAATCAATGTACGATGGAGTTTTTTTCACTCTCACTTAGTAATTATCTACATATCCTCTCCCAACCTTCCCTACCTCCCTAGGTTTGGCAATCTTTAAGGCTTTGGATTAGAGTTTCCTTGCATAATTCAGCACATTAAGTCTCATTAGTCATTAGTCATGATTTTTCTCATGTAGACTATATAATAAATTCTTCATAAACAAATTTTATTTAAAACAATATTTATTGCTTACTCACCTCTCCCAAGCTCCCAATCTTTAAGGCCTCGAATTATTGTTTCCTTTGGTTTGTACATTAAATCTCATTAATCACGATTCATCTAAGTATAAACTATACAACTAATTATTGATAAACTAAATTGATATACAGAAACAGAGAAATATTTCCTTAAATATTCTTTATAAACAAATAACGATAAATGTACAAAGTATTTTTTTAAATATATATTTGATGTGAATACACACTTAATATGTACTTGTAAAGTTGAATATGAGATAAAATAATAAATTAAAATAAAAATTTTAAAGTGTCTAGTCCCCTACTGTGGCAATCTTTAAGGCCTCGTATTAGAACTTTCTCTATTTCGTACTTTAATGTCATTAGTCATGATTGTTCTCATGTAAACTATATAGTTACTTATTGATACCATAAGAAAAAATGAGTTGATGGGTTAGGTCGTTCATAAAGACTGACTCGACCCAAGTATTTGAAATTAAATTTTAGTGGGAGTAGTTTTTTATAAACCACCTGTAACCAAAATAAAAGAAAACTTTCCCATGTTCTCTCCTACTATTGATAAGAGAAGAAAGCTGCACTTTGTGAAAAATGTAAGAAAACAGAAAAAAAAAGAAAAAAAGAAAAAAATAATTATTGATGAGTGAATTTTATACCCATTAATTGAGTATTATTTGCTTAACTTTTTGATTATTTTTTGAGTGTTTATGTTATTTTTTATGCATTTAGTTGAAATCTTGTAGGTAATGGCAAAATAAGAAGAAAATGGAAAGAAAGATAAAATTTGGTTAAAATTTTGAAAAATCCGCCTTATGGTGCTATTGAGGGCAGTATTTGTATTTCAATCATAATCTTTACTCCAATATCATTTTGAATTGATTCTTAAACCATTGGAAAGCTAAAATATAGATTTATAACTTCTATGTTTATTATAAAATTCAATTCTTTCTATTTCAATGAGAAAAATTAGGTTAAAGAGTCTGTAGTTGACTGAAAATTTCTGGTAAGACACATTTTGGTATTTTAAGCATAACTCCCTCTACAAATATCATATTGAGCTGATTCATACAGATATAGAACGCTTAGACAAAGAGTTACAATTCGTATGAAAACACCAAAAGTCACTTTAGCTTAAAAAGTGGTGAACAATTGGTTGAAAGAAGTTATAGGCGTTGCAAACACGGATCTTGGGCAGCAAATGCAACGCCTAGGCACTGCAGGCACTGTTTTGGACAGAAGGCGCTGCTTGGCGGACATGTAAAGTTAAATGGGTATTTTGCCCTCTTTAGGGTATTTCCCATCTATTTTGAGGGATCCCAAAAGCCTTTAATTCATATTTTATTGAGAGAGAGAAGTGAAGAGAAGAGAAGAAAAGAAGGAAAAGAGGAGAGAATTCTTCTATGATTGGAGAAGAAGACATCTAAGAGGGGAGAAACCCATCCTCTTCCAAGTTTTATTTTATTTTTCTCTTTGTCTCATTAATTATATTCATGAATATTACTATGTTATTATTTATTTTTACCATCATGAACTAATTTATTATTTTTAGGGTTGTGATGTAATCTAATTAAGATGTTTTGAATATTTATATCAATTTAATTCTTAATTTTGAGTTTTCTACATGGTTCTTAATGCTTTCAATTACTTAACCACTAATTAAATAATTTGCTAATCATATTGATGTGGGAGGTGATATATATATTTAGTTTTATGTGTAGAATACAATAAATTGTATGTAAGATAGGAATATACTTGTATGGTTTGTGTAGTCTTGTTAGAGATCCATAAAATTTAATGAATTGTTGATTGTTGTAATTCACATAAAAATATAGTGGATTAGCAATTGATGGTATTTTCATTAGACATTTGGAGAGGCTAGTGGATAATTTAGGGATTCTCGACTATCACTTGTGACATAAATTGAGATTGATGAAATAAATTATTCAATTCAAATTAATTATGATAAAATCATAATCCTAGGTCTTTAAGTTAGTGAATTTCATCTTTAAATGCTTTTGATTATTAGTTTAGTTTAATGAGATTTAGTTTTTAATCATCAACACATTCTTTTGTTTATTCAAATAAAATTAGAGTTAACACAATTTTGGTACTTAATAATTCAACAGTTCTCGTGGGAACAATACTCTACTTATCACTTTATTACTTATTAACGATAACGTGTATTTATATTTACTAAAATTCGCAACAAGTTTTTGGCGCCGTTGTTGAGGACTGTTTATTTTAATTAATATCAATATCAAGTAATTTTGATTTTAATTTGAATTTTTCTTCTATATATTTTTTTCTTATTTTTATTTTTATTTTATTGTTTGAATGTGTCCTTGTTTATCATCGCATATGTTTTATTGTATGTGTGATATGAGCAGAAAGTGGTAGATGAGATGTTATATAATTCATACTATTGGTCAAGTAAATATGACATGACAAATCAAGTTTCAACTTAGGCTTTTGGAATTAATCGAGAAGATGTCATTAATACGTTGACTGCTCAAGTAGAAATACTTTCAAAAGAGATAGAGAAATATTTTGCAGCAAATACTAATCATTCACCTTTCAAGGTACGTGAGAGATATGATGGTTTTCATGCAAAAACACAATACCAAGAGAGCAATCAATTTACACCACCATACATCGAGTATGCTGAATATGAGTAGAATTACAATCAGTTACAAAATTATCTTTTTCCAACACTTATAGTCAGGGATGGCCAAATCATTCTAATGCTTAATGGACAAATAATGAGAATATGATATGGCATGCACCTAGTTACCAATCATTAGAGAATAAGCAAAGCCTTGAAGAAGCATTCACTCAGAGCTAATTCATGTTGGAAGCTACAATTGAAGTCCAAAATCCATTATCACAACTTCAAAACTTGGAGATCCAAAATTGTGAGATGGATAACATATTTCCAACAAGACATCAAGATAATTTGCCTTATATACCTGAGGCAAATGGAGAGGAAGAAGAACATTGTGATGTTATTTTGTTAAGCGATGAAGAGATTGAAATTATCTTGTGGCTTGAAAAACTGAAGAAGGATGAACAAGAGGTATCAACACAAATACCTCTAGCAAAGAATGGGAAAGATCAATAAAATGTTCAACCAAGCGCATATCAAGAGCCATCATTAGGAGTTTCTTATCCTCATCTTTTACAAAATAACGAGTTTATATCAAATGTTGTGGAGGATAATACAAACATCTCATCGCATAAGCTTGAATTAGATAATGACGAGTTGGTAGATTGTTCATTAAAACATTCTATAGTAGAAAATGAAAGTGTACTTGAAAATATTGATAAATCTATTATCCATATAGATTTCATCATCTCTGACATTGAAAAAGATAGAAACATCTCCCTTACATAAGGAAAACTATTTTTGGTCATCGGGCATGCACTCATCAATGTAAAGAAAATATGAAATCACAAATGCATACAATAAGAATCATGTAGTACGCGAATATATGTGAATGATTTACTATGCGATCTCTGAATTCCTTCACTCAACTACTTGAAATCGGATTAAAATCAACAATATTTCAGACAAGTTCTTATAAATAAACTAAAGAAAATACCAAGTTAATACCGATATTTTCATGTGAAAAATAAAAAAAATACAAAATTATTAAATCACTTAAGCAAACAATAAGAATCAAGTAGTAGGCAATTATGTGTGAATGGTTACTGTGCGATCTCCAAATTTCTTTACTCAATTACCTGAAATCGGAGAAAAATCAACAAAATTTCAGACAAGTTCTTGTGAAAATATAAAAAAATCAAGTTAATACCAGTAGTTTCACGTAAAAAAATAGAAAAATACGAAATTATGAAATCATTGAAGCAAACAATAAAAACCAAGTAATAGGCGAATACATGTGAATGATTTACTATGCAATCTCCGAATTCCTATAGGCAACTACATGAAATCGTAGAATAATCAATAAAATTTCAGACAAGTTCTTGTTAAAATGAAAAAAGAAATCAAGTTAATACCGGTAGTTTGATGTGAAAAATAGAAAAATACAAAAATATGAAATCACAAATGCAAACAATAAAAATCATGTAGTATGCGAATATGTGTAAATGATTTACTATACGATCTCTAAATTCCTTCACTCAACTACTTAAAATTGGATTAAAATAAAAAATATTTCAGATAAGTTTTTATAAATAAACTAAAAAAAACCAAGTCAATACCGATTTTATCATGGGAAAAATAGAAAAATACAAAATTATTAAAACACTTAAGCAAACAATAAGAATCAAGTAGTAGGCAATTATGTGTGAATGGTTACTATGCGATCTCCAAATTCCTTCACTCAATTACCTTAAAACAGAGAAAAATTAACAAAATTTCAGACAAGTTCTTGTGAAAAAAAAATCCAATTAACACCAGTAGTTTCACGTGAAAAATAGAAAAATACGAAATTATGAAATCATTGAACCAAATAATAAAAATTAAGTAGTAGGCGAATACATATGAATGATTTGTTACGCAATATCTAAATTTTTACAGTCGACTACCTGAAACCATAGAAAAATCATCAAAACGTCAGACAAGTTATTGTGAAAAAAGAAAAAAAAATTAAGTTAATACCGGTAGTTTCATGTGAAAAACAGAAAAATACAAAAATATAAAATCACAAATGCATATAATAAGAACCATGTTGTACGCGAATATGTGTGAATGATTTATTATACGATATCTGAATTCCTTCATTGCTCACTATGCGTATATTTGGGGGTAACCTACACTTCTGGAGCATACAAACGTATGACATGAGAAACACTTATTTTTGGACCCTAGTTAAGTAAAGAAGAAGTTCGGCTGAAAATTATAAATTAAGTAATTCTTAGGAGGCAACCCAAGTGTTTTATATATTTTTTATTTTTATTATTAGTTGTTTAATATTCATTTTTTATTTTAGTTTGATGATTTTTTTTTTTGTTTCTCATTTCAGAATCTAACTCAAGTTTGGGGGATGATTTGTAAAATAAAGAGTGATATGCCACTAATTAACAAATGCAAGTTGATCAATGTTCTAGAAAATGATGATGAAATAGATGAGAATTAACACGATCCAGAAAAATCTTCTATACCTTATCTTGCTTTATTTAATATTGAAGACAATGTTAGTTATAAGTTTGGGGGTGGATGAATGTGTTTCATTTGATTTTGTTTGTTTATAACTTTTGAAAATTGATGAATATTGTGCTTGACTCTTGTAAAATTTTTTACCTTTCTTTAATTAACTACTTTTTAAATGTAAAATTTTATTAACATCTTTTTCTTTATTTTCTGTAACTTTTTAAAATTATTTTATATTTTGAAAATTAAGAAATTATTTAATTTTTAAAATGATTTTTACATTTATATATATTTTAGTTTCATTAAAATAGAAATAATAAAAAAATCAAAGGAATTGAAAAATATTATTTATGGAAGAAGGTGGTTTTTTTTTTTTTGTTATGTTTTCTATCAACCGCATGGGCAATTTTCCCTCCAGGTATGAAAATTCCCAAATTTCAGTCCATATAAGCAAATTTTGACCTTGGGGAAAATTAGAATTTTCAACGACAAAAGGACCAAATTATTTTGAAACATATTGTCCTAAAATTAATAATCCAACTATAGGGCAACTTAAAGATCAATTTTTAATTTCTGCTTCTTTTAATAAAACTTACGTAAATGAATTATTATATGAAAATATTATATTTATATTTATGTTTGCTATTTATTATATATAATACATACAAATAATTTGATTTAGTTTATTAGATCAAGTTCCACAAAATAACTCACTATTTTAAAGTTCAAGTGCAATTAGACTTTTATATCCAAAAAAGTAAGTTGGATCTAACTCTTTTTCAAAATTTCATATTTATCTGAAACATTTTACAAACAATATCAATTTTGTTTCTCAATCATATTTTCACTTTTCTTAAAGATAGCAATTTTTAAAAGCAAAAAGTTTTTGGTACACAAAACCAAGAAATTTAAATAGCAAAATTATCAGTGCATACCCCTATCACGAGTAGGCAATAAATTCTATCTTAAATCAAACTTGTATATCAAGAAGTAACTGTGTGATTTGCAAGATATCAATCATGACTAATAAGATTTAATGTACAAAATAAAAAAAAAACTCTAATTCGAGGACATAAAGATTGACAAATAGGGCTTTACGAAAATTTTCTTCTAATTGAATGTTTAATTTCGTATTTTATTTTAAAAATAAATATTAAATATATATTTAATGAAGTAGTTTGTACGCTTAACTTGCATTTATAATATACAATAGGAGATAAAATGCTAAATTGAAAGAGATGATTCGAATTGAAAACATGGAGCTTTGGTAAGGTGAGTAAGCAGTAAATCCTATTTTATTCCTATTTTATATCAATTTCGTTTATCAATAATTAACTGTATAGTTTACATTAGACGAATCGTGATTAATGAGATTTAATGTACAAATAAAGGAAACACTAATTCGAGGCTTTAAAGATTGGAGATTGGGAGTGGTGAGTAAGCAATAAATATTGTTTTAACTCAAGTCTGTTTATCAACAATTAATTAGTAGTATAGTTTACATGAGAATAATCATGTCAAATGACTAATGAGACTTAACGCACAGAATGTAAGGAAACAATAATTCAAAGCCTTAAAGATTTTGCCAAACCTAGGGACATAAGAAGCTTGGGAGAGGGATTCTAAGGAATCAGATTGTAGGATATGTAGACAATTATTAAATGATAGTGAAAAAAAAAAAATGTCCTAGATTGATTACATTGCTTGTGGGAGAATAGTGTATCATCAATTTATAAAGTCTTAGATAGTTCTCACTTGTTAATAAATATGCTTAATGATTAGTAGTGAGACTAGAAATTTGGCTAAAGTATTTTATTGCCTTGGATAAGGCTAGCAAAAATGATGGGAAATATACATTACTTGGTTCAATAATCAAAGGTTGGGCCGTTTTGGTCTCCATTTCTGAAAATAGATTTGAAATCACTTTTTTAGGTTTGATGGGTCCCAACTAAATTTTTCAATAATTAAATTATTATTGAGTTCCTTTAAATTTGAAAAGTAGAAAATCAATGAAATTGAATAATTTCTAATGTCTAAGTTAATGATATTTAAAGTAAGCAACGTTATGCTCTATCATATATCTTGTTTTTTCTCAAATCATGGAGCTACACGGATGCGTGTGTTTCTTTTTTACTTTATTCATAAATCTCATCCTATAATACAAAATTAATTTATTTACTTCATTTTAAGACTAATATGTAGAAATAAAAACCTTTTTTGCCATATTGCTATCCCCTAACATATGCACAAAAGATAAACATTATTTACCCTATGTTTTTTTTTTTTTACAACAGTAGAATGGTTTTGGAAGAAAGAGTCAAAATTGTATTATAAAAAGTTAAATGCAACATCTTTTTAAAATAAAGAAAGTACATTTAAATATTGTATACCTAACTATTTAGTTAACTACCTCATTGTAGCTTTTAATGTGTCATGAAATACAATTCTTTGAAAACTTGACCATGTTCGAATAGGTGGAGAAATAAATAATATAAAGCTTACCAATGTTAAGCCTTATCTAATTATTAAATTACTATGAACTCCATTTAGATCACATTTATTTTTATGTATTCCAACATGACATAACATGGGCAAAAGATAAAATAATTCTTAAATTTTAAGAAAAATCATTGCTCAAGTCTGATAATGTGGATTATCATATCTTGATACACGATGCAAAACGTGATGTGATTTTTATACAAGTTATTAAGATATCTCTTAAACTTAATTATAATAATGCATCTCTTTAATCATAATGTTCTTGATATTGTAGCCTATTGAAAGATGCGGTTAAAAGAATTTTTATAAATATCTTAAAATTAATTAAAGAGACATATAGTACAAACAAGGACTATTATTACACTCAAAATCATTTATAAACCTGCAAATGCTATCAATCTACCTATCTAGTTAGTTAGTAAATCACATACAATTTATTTAATAATTGTTTAAATGGTAGTACCATAATTTAACCTTCAGTTGGCTATTTAAGGATCAAAACATTGGTAGAAAACAGACACACATTAGCAACTTCATTTTCTCTTGTTAAATTATTAAAAATACATACTCCTCCTTTCAGCAATAACAATGGCTTCTTGGCCCTCTCTGTCGATGATGATGATCTTGTTATTCATGAGCTTGATGATGGGTGCCTATAAATCTGATGCTCGCCAACTTGAAGAAACCAAAGTGGCAGAAGATGGCCTGTCAACCAAAAGTATAAAATCGCAGCCTTTCATATTTGGCAACTAATTACGCTGAAGAGATGAAGATGATATTCCAGTTGATCCAAACGGCTTCGAAAAACCAATTTATCCTCCAGGTTTAGGCTTCAAAAACCGATATTTTTCTCTCGGTCACGCTCAACGTCCTTATGGAGTTGCTCAAACACCTGAAAAATTCAAGTCTCCTAATTATGGTGCTTTCTATTCGTATGCTCCCTACACTGCTAATGTTCGTAATCCGGGCGGCTACTATGCTGACTATATCCCATTCCCCGCAATTATATCATCCCATCACTAGCCTATTAGCATATAAATAGTATGTTTGACATCATATGTATTGTCTAAATAAATTGGTGTTGTATACCGACACCATTACTGATGTATCACTGTGTTCAAATAAGTTTACAAGGAGAATATAATGAAGTGATTTCAGCTTAAAGAAAGTGATTTATAGATGTTTGCAAATGCTACTTCTGCTTGTTTTTGTCTTAAAGCTGTTAAAATGGGCCAAAAGCTTGGAAACACCATGAGGGGTGCTTTTTGTAGCTTTCGTTATTTTAAAATATATTTGAAATTGTTTTTTGGAAGTTCTATCCTTAGGGTTTTTTCAGAAATTCAATTTTGCCCTCAATTAAATCATTTATACCATAATAATTCACCGAATTGTAATATGTATATGCACATGTATCTGTATATATATGTACACATAATTATACATGTATATTTAAAAAGTATACTATAACATTTGATAAATTGTGTATATCTCTATAAATAGTATACTTATAATCTATGTGCACCTAATTATACTTATTATGCTTATCATAATTATTATTGTTTTGTACATACATAATACATAAAATAATGTGTTTATATTGTGCAACAATAAATATAATATTGTGTGTCTACATGTATTTGCACAAATATCTGTAGAACAATCATATATTTTTCAGTATAATAAGCTATTGAAATTTCATTCTAACGGAGCATTCTTATGATTTTGGAGGTTCCAACTATATGATATGAGAGCCAAGAATAAATATTATCCACTCCCCCCTTTTCATTCTATTTTTTATTTTAAGAACGTTGGTTTGTATATTTAGATATATACGTACATGTATGTCTATACACTTAAAAAACAAATTATACACACACTAATAAATATTATTATAAAACCCAATATTAATTTTTAATTAATACACACGTGTAAGTATATGTACACATATTAATTTTTAATTAAATACTATTATTAATTCTTATATTTTAATGTTCTAATTTAAGATTTTTTTAGGAAAAATTATTAAATAGTCTTATAAGTTGGCATACATAGAGATTTTATTCATTTATTAATTTCGCCAATTACCAATTTTTGGACACAATATTTTAAAAAATTGGCAATTTGGTACTTTTGTCGGCATAAATTCCAATTTTTGCCGATAATTAATCTGCATGGACATAAAGATAATCAGAATTTGCTTACATAACTGAAATTTGGAGATTTTTGCATTTGGAGGTAAAATAGTCTACGTGGCATCGTACATGTACAAAATGAGAAAAAAAAATGCCACATAGATTCCACTAAGGCAATTTATAAAAATAATTAAAAAATAACTATTTTTCCCATAATCCATATAAAAAACGTTAATTCACGTAAAAAACCACAACACAAAGATTATTAAATAATAATATTTATTTTATTAATAAAAGTTACTGCACCATATAAAATTTAAAGCAACCATCCATCATCAAATAACTTATTACTATTTATTTATTTTTATATATTTTCTATATATTTGTATTTTTCAACTACAATTTATAAGAGAAATAAATCTTACTAAATCTGCATGATCTCCTGAATCTCTTCAGAATTATTTTATAATAAGATTTTTTAGCTATAAGATTTTTGATCATTGATGAAAAAGAAAAAATGAAGTTTCTTTAATTTTTACAAATAAAAATATAAATTATATTTTATTTATTTTTTCTTCCTCCTTTTTTTCATTTTTTCTTTTCCTCCATCTTTTCTTCATCCTTTCCCACTGCCACCCACTTGCCTGTTCACCAAACTGTCCCTCTTACCACCTTACCAACTTGCAGTCTGTCCTCACTTTTTTAATCCACATTCCAAACCACAGCCACCCAGCCAACCTTAACTGTCAGCACCCACACCTTGCTGATCGGAAAATTAAGAATGCAAAGCCAAAAAATAAGGAAAACAGAAAAATGATCCTCAAAAACCAGTCTGCTCGTCGTCACTTTTTTTTGACGAAATAAACATTCATAAATCCATCTTCTTGGGTCTTCATCATAAGCTCTCCGGATATTCCAATGCTCCTAACCACACCAAATGATCCCAAAGTCCCTTGCCCTCTTTCAACAACAAACCATAAAGAAAGAGGGCGAAGCAAACCAAGATACATTTTATATCCTTTTCGTGTTCCTAGTCTCAACTTTACAGCAAGTTGAGCTTTCAAGGTTGTTAGGACGGCTGAAGGGACTTCATCGCATTTAGCTTGGACATGTTACACAGTATATGCATTAATAGGTCACTTTGATTGTCAAGAATATGAATGCTCCATCTCAGTCACATAAATTACACAACATTCTGATATTCATCTTGCATTCACAAGCACCGATGGCTTTCTTTTTTAAGGTTATGTGAAATATGTTAGAGTAGGATGCCAGTGTCCCAATTAAATTAGATGTATTGTACTCTTTTTCTGTTATAAAAGACAATCTTATTGGAAATCATATTAATAAAAAATATTCTTTATCTTATATTTTTGTAATTTTTAGATAAAGTTCTCAGACCAAATTTAGCTAGGGGCATGGTCGTGCATATGATGGCGATTATGGAACATGCCTTGAAGGCTTTGGTCTTAAATAAGTTTTGAATTGAGAGCTTTTTGAGATGGGATACCAAATAACTTAGTAAGATTTGCACATACGATACAGCTCATGAGACGAGGATGACGAAAGTGATGTATGTGGGTATTATTAGAGAACAAGTACATCGAATATGGCCCATAATAAATTCTTAGCTAGAGGCTTCACCTATCGAAATAAGAATTTTGGTGTTGTGATAGTACACGACTAGTCATCGGACTGAGGCACGATGGCAGCCCTTATGTATCTTGCAACACTTTGATATATCTTTTAATTGCTTGACATTTACAAAAGAAGTATGTTGGGTGTTGCACTGGTGTGCATAGAGGTTTGTCAACAGTCAACATAGAATTCGACACTTGTCTTTTAAACAAGAGAAATCTCCTATATTATAGCTCGTGGTTCAAAGACCTTGGCCAAGATATGAATCGTGATTCATCAGAATCATAGAACATATGATATCAAATTATTGAATCATTTAGGGTTTCAACTTATAATCTGCCCTAAATTCAATCGAGAGATTAATTGTCGAAAGGATCGCACGTGTATGGTACTCGCAAAAGAAATAAATTTACTTACTATTTTACCTAAGATTAATTTGTCATGATTATTGGCTAGGTGTTTTCATAGATAGTGAGGTTTTTGGAATTAAGGAATATTTATTGGATTATTAATAATGATAATTTATTATAATATTAATTAATTAATAATAAGATTAATTAATTCATTAACCATTGATAAATATTAAATTATTTCATAAAGTCTAGTTCTTAATATAATGAAGCCCACTAGCTTAGTAATGAACCTAAGAGGGCCACACATTTTAATGGAAAGTAACATTTCAAATTTTAAGATTTATTCAATGGTTGAAAATTAATTAATTAATATTTATTAATTAATTAATTAGAGTTTATTAAATTTAATGGTTAAATTGAATAATTTAATTAAGTAATTGAATTATTTAATTGGACCCTAATTTGATTAGGAAGTCTAATTGGAGTAAATTATAATTAATCAATTAGATTGATTATTTGGAATTAAATCAATTGGATTGATTTGTGAATTTTTAAGTTCAAGCCCAAAAATTAAATGTGAATCATTTTATAAGCACTAGAATATGAAGAGAGAATAAATTAAATAAAATATTTTATTTAATTAACATATTTATAAATAAATAAATAAAGTGACTGATTTTTCTAGGATAAAAATCGGCCACTAGGATTTATTTTATATAATATATTTATGGTATATATTTGATATATATCCATCTTGATATTAATATGAATAGATATCAAGAATGTATGTAAATAATTTTGATGACTAATGAAGTCTCAAATAAATCCACATACGTTGGAGCGAGAGTAAGAGGAAAGTTATTGCAAGATTTAGAATACTACCAAAATCAAACTTTGAAGTAGTTTAAAATTGATAAACTTTTCAAGAGTTGGAGTAGGAATAAATTTTCAACCCCTATTAACAGGGAGGCTAAAAATTACATTATTAGCAAAAAATTATTTGGTTAAGTCTTCTATTTTCTCTCCAAGAAAAGAAAAGAAGAAAAAAAAAGTGTTTTTTTTGAAATCTTGATTTTCTTGTTCTTTAAAAGAAAACTAGTTTCTTGATATTCTCTTTATATCAAAGTTTTAAGAACTTAAAGAATCAATTTTTATTATTCTTGAAAGTTTGTTCTTGATCCATCAATTGAATGAAAAAAAAAATTTACTTTGAATCTAGAATAGTAAATGATTAAAAGGATATTAGGAATTCTTTTAATTTGTGTTATTTTTCATATTGTGGACAAGATAGATGAGAGACACTTGAATCCCTACGAGTTTTGAAAGTTTATGATAAGTAGTTGATTGTTTCATTACCTACAATAATTGGAGTGCATGAAAAGGTATAATCTGAATTAATATATTTATTTTATATATATTCACTTGAATGAGCCCGGTCCGTTACGCATGTCTATACGATTATAACGAACCCAACAGTGGTATTAGAGCCATAATTTTGCTTGTTCAGTGAATTTTGGGTTTATGGATGCATGTCTTTTTAAATTTTTAAAATTCATGTTTAATATGTAAATTTTGATTTTGCATGTTTTAAGCAATTGAAGATTGGGAATTGTTGTCATTGCTTATTTAAATTATTTAAATATTAAAATAAAAAAGGTATAACCCATGTGACGGGGCAGCCTTCGTGCTGCTTGTGGCGCTATTTTTTAGGTACATTTTGTTTTAATTTTCTTGAATTTTAAAATTAAATGTTAATTTTAATTATTTCTAAAAAAATATTTTTCAAAGAAAAATTATTTTTCAAACAATTAAAAATTATCCCAAGTCAAAAATTGCATTAAACAACTTGGTAAATTTACATATTTTTATAATTGCATGTGATATAGATTATAAGCATGTATGGGATAATCATGAGCTATTAGATCAATGTGATTGGTTTTATATAATATTTTTGAATTTTAAAATGGAGCCTACGAGCCTCTTATTCCATCTATGAAAGTCATTTATTTTTTTGTAAAGAAAGTAGAATAGGTGGTGAGGTTTTTCTTTTTCTTTGGAAGACGAAGAAGAATCAAGAAGGAAGTTCCAATAAGGCCCATATTTGTATGAGATATAATTATGTAATAGAATAGATTTTATTCCATTTTATTACCCTTAAACTGACTTTATGTCCATTTTTAGCTCAAATGGACCGTATAGGATTGGTTCAAGATCATCTATTTATTAAAGTATGTATTAGATGCATGCTTAGGATTTTATTTAATGCTTCTATGTTTATGCAATGATATTATGATGGCATATATTAAATAACCAACCTAATTTAAATTATGATGAGGTTTTGAATAAAATTAAACCCCACTTAATTTATAAAAATTAAGTATAAGAATTTTTTTTAGAAAATTCAATTTCAAACAAAAATAGATAAGTTAGGTAGGACCTATTGTTCCATGCCTACCATCAAAGGTAGAGATTTGACGATTCCTACCATACTTGATCACTAGCCATGAGTCGTGGGGTGGTCTTGTGTTGGAAAACTGTGATCTCTACCAAATATTGAGATGCTCGTGGGATAGAATTATCATTATGTTGGCCATGAGTTGTGGGATATCTTGATGCTCTATCTACACAAACGTTTGATAAGTATTATTTGGCACTTAGTATCATATGGGCTCATAAAATTAGGATTTATGAGAAGAAGTGAAGCAAAACAAACTTGAGGGTTGTATAGAGATACAATCATCAAAGAGTTGACTACCGATAGAAATATTTCATGGGCTCATAAATTAGGGTGTGAAATATTTTCGTTGGATCTTAAGCCCTTTAGGAAATTTGATTTCCTGAAATTCCACTGGGGGTGATGGAATTTGAAAAAAAATAGTGGGAGACATTAGTATTAAGGACTTTATATTAAATGATTATATTTTTTCCATAGTTTATTCATTTTCTGCTTCATACATGTTTTGTAGATTTTTCTACTAAAATGACAAAGAATCCACTTGCAACAATCATTGAACAAAGTAAATTAATTGGACCTAACTTTGTCGATTTGCTAAAAAACTTTAAGATAGTTCTTCAATCTAAGAAGAGGCATATATCCTCGACGTTGTGCCTCCTTCAGTTCCACTAGAGGATATTGCTTCAGAGGCTTATGCAAATTACCTACATTATGTGATGACAATCTGCAGGCTCGATGCTACATGATGGCATCGATGTCAAATGAACTGTAGAGGTAGAATGAGAATCAAGATACTGCTTATGGGATCCTCCTTTACCTACAAGAGTTATATGGTGAACGAACTCGACATACGAGATATTAGATCTCAAAAAATCTTTTCACATGTCATATGACTGAGGGCTCTTCAGTCCATGAATTGAAGATGATAGCCCTCATTGAAAGGCTGACGTCCCTTGGAGTCGTTATGGAGAACGAACTCTATAAGGACCTTCTATTATAGTCTCTACTTCCCTTATTTGACACATTTGTTGTCAACTTTAACATGCACAATATAGAGGCTAGTCTCATTGAGCTTATTAACATGTTAAAGACGGTTGAGTCCACCATGAAAAAGGATAAACCGATTTTGTTTGTTGGATCATCTTCTAGATCAAAGGCTAAAAAACCTAAGAAATGAACGATGAAAGGAAAGGGTTCCTCTAAACCCAACAAGCTGAAGGCAAATGGCGAAGTTAAGAAGGTTTTTTCTCAAGCCAATGACAAGTGTCGTTCCTGTGATAAACCAAGGCACTAGAAGAGGAATTGCAAGGAGTATATTATAAGCCTCAAGAGTTCAGATATATATTTTGTTGAAGTTAACTTGCCTGTTAACAATACTTCTTGGGTATTAGATACCAATTATGGTTATATATCTGCAATGATTTACAGATGATAGCAAGAAATAGAAAACTAGATGGAGTAGAGACGGTTCTTAGAATGGGGAATGGAGCAAGAGTTGTTGCATTAGCTATAAGCACCATTAATCTAGCTTTTGAGAATAGCTCTATAATAGTTTTAAATAATTATATTTTGTTCCAGATATTATTAAGAACATTGTCTATATTCCAGTTTTGGATAGAGCTATTATAGAGAATGATTGTTCCATTTTCAAACGTTATGATTTTATCTATTCAGGTTCTCTGACTAATTGTTTATATATTGTTACTCCACATAAATCCATTTTCACAATTCAACAAAATAAAAAAAATTAGATAATCATAGTTCTATGAGTCTTGGCCCGCAAGATTAGAGAATATTTCTGAGAAAATGATTAACAAGTTGGCACAATTGCTTGATCTAAAGAATGAGCAAGAACTACCAATATGTGAATCCTGCCTCAAAGGAAAGAAGAACAAATCTCCATTTGTTGGACAAGTTGAGTGAGCCAAACATCTATTGGATTTGATCCATATAGATATATGTGGGTCACTAAGAGTTAGTGCCTGTGGGAATTGTAACTACTTTTTAACCTTTATCGATGACTTCGCTAGGTATGGTTGTGTCTATTTTTTAAGGTACAAGTCTGAAGTATTTGAAAAGTTCAAAAAATTCAGAACCGAAGTAGAGAAACAAACTGGTTTAAGTATAAAGGCTCTTCAATCTGATGGAGGAGGTGAATACTTAAGCACAAATTTTTTAGATTATCTAAAAGAGAATGAGATTCTCTCATAATGAACTCCTCCTACTATTCCACAACTCAACGGAGTTGCGGAATATAGGAATCAAACTTTGTTGGACATGGTTTGATCCATGATGAGTTTCACAATATTACCTCTTTCATTCTAGGGCTATGCCTTGGAAACGAAGGCATACCTATTAAATAGGGTGCCATATAAAGTCGTGCCCAAAACACCATATGAGATGTGGTTTTGAAGGACACCTTCCTACAAATACTTTAGGGTATGGGGGTGTGCTGCTTATGTAAAGTAGTAAGTAGGAGATAAATTGGATATGAGATCCAGCTTATGCAAGTTCGTGGGGGTATCCAAAAGAGTCTGTTGAATATTATTTCTAGGACACCTCACAACAAAGGGGGATTGTTTCGAGAAATGCCACTTTTCTTAAAAAAAAATTCTTTTAGATGAAAGTGTCAAAGTCATGGAACTTGAAGAAATTCAAGAACCACAGAACGCACCAACTGTTGCAGTAGATAACACACCAACTGATGTTGGACCCTTTAAGGCATAACCTCTTCGAAAATCCCAAAGGGTATCAAGTGTACCTAAGAGGTACAACTTGATGTTAGAGAACAAAAAATAGGGACTCCCCTTGGATAATAATTCAAAAAGCTATGGAGAGGCAATGTCTGATATCGACTCGGAGAAGTGGGAAGAAGCTATGCAGTCCGAGATGGACTCCATGTACTCCAACAAGGTATGGACCTTGGTGGATCCACCATAGAGAATTATTCCCATTGGCTGTAAATGGGTCTACAATTGGAAGCTTGGAGTAGATGGAGAGGTAGCGACCTATAAGACATGTTTAGTTGCAAAATGTTATACTCAAAAGTAAGGAATTGATTATGAGAAAACTATTTTACCAGTAGCAATGCTTAAATCCATTCGGATACTGCTAGCCATAACTGCATATTATGACTATGAGATATGATAAATAGATGTGAAGACCGCTTTTCTTAATGGAAACATTAAGGAAGATATCTATATAAAGCAGCAAGAATGCTTCATATCTAGTGGGAGTGAGCAAAAAGTTTGCAAGCTTTAAAGATCCATTTATGGACTCAAACAGGCTTCGAGGAGTTAAAACATCTGGTTTGATAAAATAATCAAAATGTTTGATTTTCATAAGAACCTAGATGAACCATGTGTCTATAAGAAGGTTAGTGGGAGTGCAGTTATATTTCTTGTGCTCTACATTGATGGCATCCTACTCATTGGGAATGATGTGGGGATGTTGCAGTTTACGAGAACTTAGTTGTCTAATCAGTTTTCATGAATGACTTGAGAGATGGATCTTTTATCTTAGGATAAAGATATAGAGAGATAGATCCAGAAGGATAATCGGACTATCCCAGACCATGTACATAGGCAAAGTGCTAAAAAGGTTTAACATGGAGAAATCCAAGCGAGGATTCCTGCCTATGAATCATGGGGTTTCACTTTTTAAGTTTATGTCTCCCAAAATACCTGAAGAGAGAGAAAGGATGGCTCACATATCTTATGATTTCATAATAGAGAGCATAATGTATGCAATGTTATGTACAAGGCCTGATATAATACATGCTTTGAGTGTTACGAGCACATGTCAGTCCAATCCAGGGGAATAATACTGGAAAGCCATTAAGATAATCCTCAAGTACTTGAAGAGTAAGGATATCTTTTTGATATACGACAATGGAGAACTAAAACTAGAGGGATATATAGACTTTAGTTTTCAGTCTGATACAGACGACTTAAAATCCATGTCTAGATATATATTCACCTTGAATAATGGTATAGTTAGTTAGAAGAGTTCCAAGCAAGAGATGACTGTAGACTTTACCACCGAAACTGAATATATTGTTGCATCAGATGCAACAAAAGAAACTGTTTGGATAAGAAACTTCATTCAAGGGTTGGGTATAATTTCATCCGTTGTTGATCCAATAATGATTTACTGTGATAACAATGGAGTCATTATGCAAGCGAAGGAGCCAAGATCTCATCAAAAATCCGAGCACATAATGAGAAGATATCACTTGATAAGAGAGATCATTGGTAGAAGCGACGTCATTGTGGATCGAGTTGCCTCAGCAGAAAATGTAGCAGACTCACTTACTAAGCCCATAGTATAGAAGGTATTCGACGAACATCTCAAGAAGATGGGCCTTAGATAAAGGGGCAATTGGAGCTAGGGCAAGTAGGAGATTGTTAGAGTAGGATGGCCAGCGCTCCAATTAAATTGAGTGTATTGCACTCTTTTTCTTTTGTAAAAAACAATCTTATTAAAAATTATATTAATAAAAAAGATATTTTCTTTATCTTATGTTTTGTATATTTTATTTCTACATATTAGATAAAGTCCGTAAACCAAATTTAGCTATGGGGTATGATCGCGTATATGATGGCAATCATGGAGCATGTCTCTAAGGCTTTGGACTTAAATAAGTTTCGAGTTGAGAGCTTTTTGAGATGAGACACCAAATAGCTCAGTATAACTTGCACATACGATGCATGCTCGTGAGATGAAGATGTGGCATTCCATTGGCATTAACATAGAGATGCAAGTACATGTATGTGGGTGCTTGTTAGGGAACAAGTACACTGAATATGGCCTGCAAGAAATTCTTACCTGGAGGCTTTGTCTGTCAAAATAAGAATTTTGGTATTGCGATAGTATACGGCTAGTCCTTAGACTTGAGGCACGATGGTAGCCTTATGTGTATCCTACAGCACTTTGATATATTTTCTGATTGCTTGACAATCACAAAAGGGGCATGTTGGGTGTTGCACTGATGTGCATGGAAGTTTGTCAGTAGCCAACATAAAATTCGACACTTATCTTTTTAAATGAGAGAATCTCCTATGTTTTCATAGTTTGTGATTCAAAGATCTTGGTCAAGGTCGAATGAATCGGGATTCATTAGGAATCATTGAAACTTGAAATGAGATCACATTTATTGAATCTTTTTTGGGTTTCGACTTATAATCCATACCCTAGATTCAATCGAGAGATTAGCTGTCGAAAAGACAGTACGTATATAATACTCGCAACTGAAATAGGTTTACTCATTATTTCACCTAAGGCTAGTTTGCCATAATTACTTGGTAGGTGTTTTAATGGATAGTGAGGTTCTTGGAATTAAGAAGTTAGTTCCAACTGGATTAACTAATTAGAATAATTGTTATTCATAAATGTTGCAAGTCACTACTAGCTTAGTAGTGAACCTAATAGGGTCACATATTTTTATAAAAAAATAATATTTTTAATTTTGGGATTTATCCAATGGTTGGAAATTAATTAATTAATATTGATTAATTAATTAATTAAGGGTTCTATTTAATTTAATGATTAAATTAAATTATTTAATTAAATAATTGGATTATTTAATTGGACCTTTTGATTAGGAAGCCCAATTAGAGTAAATTATAATTAATTAATCAAATTTATTAATTGGGATTAAATCAATTGGATTAATTTATGAATTTTAAGTCCATGCCTAAAATTAATGTGGATTATTTAAGAGTCCACTAGAATATGAAGAGAATAAATTAAATAAATATGATTTTAATTAACATATTTATAAATAAATAAATAAAATGACCGATTTTTTATAGGATAAAAATTGACCACTAGGATTTATTTTATATAAATATATTTTAGGTATATATTTGATATATATCCATCTTAATATTATTTGAAGAGTTCAAATTAATATTGAGAGTGTATATAAACAATTTTGATGACTAATGTAGTTTCAAACAAGTCCACATACATTGGAGAGTGAAAA